>OY757924.1:68218437-68488437 GCA_963585895.1 Sepioteuthis lessoniana | reverse complement strand
ATGATTCAAATTTTAGTATGTTATTATGGAAGATAACGACTACCAGTTGTCAAAATTTCAGCTTTTCACAGTTGTTATTTCTAACAAATATTAGGTTTTAAGATTTTGTCCCTTAGTTTTGGACGCTACTGTATATATATATATATATATATATATATATATATATATTGAGAGGAAGATAAAGTGTGGGGAAAAAACAAAAACTGGAAGTTAATGAGTATATATTTCAAAATAGAGACACAAAGAATGAGTTGGATATATATATTTATTGTGAGAGAGACAGAGAGAAAATAAGACAGACAGAGAAAGAAAGAATATTTGGTTGAAAGAAGTGGAGGCAATGGAACTTATTAAGAATATATATATATATATATATATATATATATATATGAGAGAATGCAAGGGAGAGATATGAAACAGGAAGTCAGTAAGAAAATGTTTAAAAATGCATTGTAACGTATTGTGCAACAACAGAAATTACTAGCAACAACATATTTGCAAATAAGAATGTGAGTGAAAAGAATGAAAAAAAAAAACAAAGTAGAGAGAGAGAGAGAGAGAGAGAGAGAGAGAGAGAGAGAGAGGAGTGATAAGTGAAAAATAAAATAAACTTAGAAAAAAGAATTAGAAAAGACATAAAAGGAAAAATAAATAAGATAGATTGATAGATTGAGAGAGAGAGAGAGAGAGAGAGAGAGACGGAGGAATGATAAGTGAACAATAAAGGGAACTAAGAAAAAAGATATAAAAGAAAAAATAAATAAGATGGATCAGAGAGAGAGAGAGAGAGAGAGAGAGAGAGAGAGAGTAATAGAGAGTCTCACGTGAAATAGCTTATCTTACTAATGAAGGACGTCAATTTGTTAGTAAAATACATCACTTGATATTTGTTTTCACCGCCAGTCCGTGCGTTTTATGTCAGACGATCAATTAAGTGAATACGAGTTGCTATGAAAGACTGATTAGAAAGCAGCTCATTCAGCTAATTGTTCGTTCCGGCCGGCAGTATCGCTAAACAAATGCAATATGTTCGCGAGAAAACTAAACCTAAGCAAATATATGATTCATTAATATACAATGTCGCATTAATATACACACTTTCATTGTAGGGGGAAAAAATGCATCTTTGTAAAACTCTTTGTTAAGACGTCATTATCTTGAGCCGAGTAATAATTTTAATTAAGATAACGTACGAACGTGGTCATTTGTGTTATTTACTGTCTATTAGGGAAGCTCACGACATCAGTTGGTTTTACGATCTGTGCCTTGGTCTGAGCAGAAGACCTAAGTAAAGTTGTATGGAGGACATCAGTGTTTTACAGTGAAAGGGCCAGGGCCGATACAGCCTGGCATCAATGGTATCGCAAGAGTTGCTATAACAAGGTTAAAGACTAAGGGGTTCTAGTTCCTGGTTTTTAATTCAGTTAACCGACTCTATGATTGGTTATCCATTACGCCAAGCGAGTCCGCCTGCCCTACTATTTAAATCATAGGTTTGAAAAAATTTTTAAAAATCAAACAAAAAAAAACTTTATTTTTAGAGATTCTACAAATAACCCTTTCTCATTAATTTCCTGAGGCTGATTTGATGTCTTCAAAAAATTAAAAGCAGTTTTATTAGCTTTAAGAAATTCATTACATTTGGTAGAGTCGTCAGCTCTTTACAGTATGTACTCAAGTCAAAATTTGAAGATTTAATTTCTACGCAAAAATTTGGCGTAGACCCCCCCCCAAAAAAAAAGATGCGTATGCGCTTACCCAGCCCCTTCACCACAAGTAGGACGTGATAAAATATACATTTTTTAAAGCGGAGTAAAGCTGGTTTGAATTCAGAATTTTCCTTCTCCTAGACTAGTTGCCCAGCTTAGGCTAAAGGACCCCGTTTGCAGAGCAAACGGGGTCCATATTAGGATTCAGGCCTTTTTCAAGGGTATAAGCATAAAGTAAAATGCAAACACAGCCTCGTTCAGGATTTGAACTCGGGTCACTGATTCCATTTTCTACGACTGTAACTGTTACTCTAAAAGCGCCACCAAGCTGAAGAAAATTTATTCATCAATAAGCTAGTTTCTTCGCTTAATGGCATATCAGCCTTCATGGGTAATTTAAAGCCAAAGACATCCTTATAGAAGAACAGTGGGGGTATTATTTAAACCACTGCTAAGACTATAAATGGGGGGGTCATACTGTTCCTAAGAGAATTATTCTGAAAGTGAACGTATTTTTACGACTTGAGTTAGAACTCGGTTACTAAGATGTTACTATCTAGAACGTTAGCCACTACTCAATGGGGACTTCCCATCGTGTTTAACCAATAAATTATCTTTTATAAACAGGTATAGATTATTTTGTTAGATCTTTGATAAGAAGAAATCAATTAAGGAGTTGATGATTCATAAAAAGTAATTATACTGTTTTAAGATTGCGAGTGAAAACTTCTTTTATTACACAAGCAGTTATTGAATATTAAAACTTTGTCTTTTATTACATAACTAATTTTTTATCATATTCAAAAATATTATTTTCTTACATGCAAAATCTTCGTCTTTTATTACATATGTAATTTTTCATAATATTCAATTTTTTTTTACATACAAAACCTTTGTCTTTAATTAAAAAGGTAGCATTTTTAATATTTAAAAAAATATTATTTTTTACATACAAAACCTTCGTCTTTTGTTACATAGGTAATTTTTTGTTTTATTTAAAAAATATCATTTTTTTACATACAAAACTTTCGTCCTTTAATACATAGGTATTTTTTTATTATATCTAAAAAATATTTTTACATACAAAACCTTCCTCTCTTATTACATATGTAATTGTTATTACATATTTTTAAACAATTTTATTAAATTCTATTAAATTTTTTAAGTGTGTTTTATTAAATGTATTACATTTTAAAACCGTCTTTTATTACCAATGCACAAAAAATTCATTGAAATCCAATAATTGGTTGATTTTTGTGAATTTTACAAATTGGCTCTTTTTAAATGATGACGTAAAAAGGTTCTCGCGCATGCGTATTTATCAATCGTCGTTCATAATGATCACTTGGACAGTCATAAATAAATTAACGAATTGTCAAGCAAATGGAATTGAATATTATGTGTAACATATTTTTTTTTTTTTTTTGAAATGATAAGACTGGTTTCTTAGATACGACCTGGAAATTCATTTCGAGACTTGAATCAGGTTTATGAGTGGTAGAGAAGATAAATATTTTTTACAATCGGGTCATTGACCTAATGAGTAGAGTGTTCGCTAATGGTCCTGGAGACCGGGCTTCAATCCCAGGTCGAGTCATACCATAGACTCAAAAAATGGTAATTATGCCGCCTTGCTTAACACTCAGCAGTATGAGGTATGGATCAAGGGTAAAGTGGAGCAATTCAGGGAATGGAGTAGCGCCTCCTCTTCACCTCAGTGTAGTAGCTACTGAAAAGGGAACCTTCGGGTCATCCTAGTCGAAGGTCGCCAACTTTACTTTTAATCAAGTGCAGGTATGCCGACGAATACATTGCATAATCCATAAAGAGGGTCTTAAATGCTTCACTATACAACGGCCTCGCAGTTCACTGGAGAATGTAATACAGTGAAGTATTTAATAGTTTAGCCGTTCGGATGTTATAAAATTACGTTGAAGCAATTTTCAGTGACTTTTCGTTGTCAATCTCAGACTGTTCTCCCTTGACCAAAGTGCTCAGTTGTAAATAATATGCAGTGTCACGTAACGGCATCTTATGAATAGAGATTTCATGTCTTAAAGTTAAAAGCAGATCCATTTATTTCGAATACAAAACTGTATTAGCTGACAGTAACATTTTATAGCAGTCACCATCGAAACGAGGGTGAAAGATATTGGTTGTTACATAGAAACGTTAAAAGTCTCCTTCATGGCCGAGAAGACAAAACAAAAACACCGGCTTCGTTTTTCTCCTCTGACCAAACTTTTTTTTATCCCGAGAGGGCTGATCGAAAATGCCGGAACTAATTCATCGACTTTCTCTGACCAACTGACCTGACTGACTTCAAAAAATCTCCCGGCTTGTATAATATATTAATTATCTCATCAACTAATCATAATAAGAACACGTGTCATTAACTTTTAGTGTTACGTCATCCTATCTTGAGTCAACCGACATAACGTTTATCTTTTTAATATCCAGCCTGCCACGATTTCAGGATAAAAATTTTATGACGGACTGACTGTCGTTCCATGGACCCATACACCCGACTGAAGTTTCTCGAATGCAACTTATAATTCGATTCAAGGTTTTTATGTTACAAATGAAATAATTGACTGGTATAATTAATAAACATTCTTAATTACATTCCAGTAAGAAGTCAGCTATAAAAAGAGATCATGTTTTGATCAAGATGGTACCATCTCCTCATCAAATAGCAAGCATTTGAAATTAGTAGACCGATTCATATACCTTGGTAGCCATATCACATCTACTGAAAGCTATATCAACCTCCGCATAGTAAAGACATTCTCTGCTCTTGATAGGTTATCGACGATATGGTAATGTGATCTCTGTGATGAAATAAAACGGTGATTTTTTAAGCTATATTAATTTGTATAATTCCGCCACTTGGACTCTAAAGAAACGTCTGGAGAAAAAGCTAAAAGGGAACAGCACAAGGATACCACGTGTTATATTGTACAAATCCCAAAAGCATCACTCATTAAAATAGCAGTTTTATGTCCTCTTACCGTCCAAGTAAGACGAGCTATACATGTTGGGCACGGATAGAAAAGTAGGGACAAACTCATGAGCGATCATCTCTTATGAACCCATACATATTGAAATACCAGGGTAGACCGACTATCAAAAACTTTTTTACATTTGCCCTGTGCTCACACTGAATGTTAATTAGATGGCGATGGCTGATAGGGACGGATGGTGAGAAAAAGAGTTAAAGTAAACAGGACTTCATGAGGATGAACATGACAGGTGTACAGACGAACATTTAAACAATCTTAATTAAAAAAAAAAAACTTTTTTTGTTATAATTAATAATTAACCTATCTTAGAGGTCAACATATTTAAAGCACAGGTTTCCATTAGATCATCGAAGTTAAGCAGTGATGAACCTATATACTCCTAAGATGGGTGACCATGAAAGATTATTACGTACACGAAGCAACGTGATTGAATTTAATCGCATATCAACCTGTTTAAAGATATTTTATACCAAGAGGTTAGGGTGATGACGTTAATATTTACATTTTTGCGGAGTTGTTACTAAAAAGCTTTTTTTCAAACGATTCTATCGAATACGGTTTGGTTTTATGGCATCTCAACCATTGTTGGTTATTTAATGCCAAATCATCTTTATACATATATATTAAATATATATGATTTGGTTTGGTTAGGTTTTATGGCATATCAACCATTGTCGCTTATTAAATGCCAAATCCTCTTTATACATATATATTAAATATATATGATTTGTAAACACATTTTGTAAATAACATTTTTATCTGAACCCGAGATCTTTTTTTGCACACAGTTAAAGGGTTTCATGTATTGTTACATAACAATCATAATTTAACATCGATCATTTGTTTGTATACCATAGCCATATACATGAATATGCGAAATGGACATATAATGTTTATATATATATATATATATATAGAACATGGGAATCTCGAAACACGAAAAACACTTACGACTTCTCAGTTCAGGTACGAAACTTTTTATTACCTTTGAGTTTAAAGTTTTTTTCGACATAAAGAGAGAGAGAGAGAGAGAGAGAGAGAGAGAGAGAGAGAGAGGCACAATCTTTCTATTCTGGCTTTTTCATCTGCCCCCTATCTCGAGCGGCACCTGCCCAAGGTCTACGCGAGCAAGCGAAAGTCAACCGTCTCGTTCGGTGTCCAGTTCTCAACTCTACTAGCTTTCTTCAAATTTCCCAAATCCTCCGCGTGCTTCCGGTGCGTGACGTCATTCGCACTTGCTAGCCCCGTTTTCCATCTCGGGCTATTGTGATCTCTGAGTGACACGTCCGCCCTGTCCGCGCGCGCGTGAACACCTGCGTTAATGTTGCACCTAAGTAACCAATGTACTGAGCCGAAAGGTTCTCAGCCTAACTAAATCCAAAGGCATGAAACGAAATTATATTACATTTGCGCAGAGTTTGTTTTATTTGACCCATTGATAGGATCCAGTCAGGTGCTACCACTTTGGGACAGAATGGGCCTGGGAAAAGTGGAAATAAAGGCGCACTCCACATTACGCAAATCTCATCATCAGATAGTTTAATGTCATACCTAGGATAATCGTTGTGGGTGGGGTCTTATCTCTCTGCAGAGATGCAGTCTGTGTATTCTACAGCCTCAGCTAACTGGGACATCTACCGAATACAAATGATTGATAAATATATCTTTTTGCCATAAAGATGGGCCCCAAACACACTTGTCGAACCTGCAGAATGGTAATCTTACCATCAGGTGCTCTTTAGTGTCATATCAAGGTCAACATTTTGTTGTGGGTATAGTCTTATCCAAGTACAACGTATACAGTCAGTGTATTCTAAATCCCTCCAAAAAAGGCAATAAGCAAATTGAGTCTTGAGAGACAAACTTTGGTTTGGTTTCCTTGTTTAATGGCATATCAACCATCGTAGGTTATTTAATACCAAAGCCATTCTTCTAGGAGAATAGCAGTGGTACTATTTAACCCATAGCTAGAAGAATGAGGGGGATCATGCCTTTCCCAAAGGAATTTGTCCGAAAGTGAACGACTGGAGTTCGAACTCACTTATTACGATCCCGCAATCCAGTGCTTTAACCATTACACCACGAGGACATCCCCTGCAAAGCTTTATCACGTTGAGTATTATGACTATATTATTATACTTTATTGTTATATTCACAACGTTTCTACCGATGCTTCCTTTGGCCTTCATCGAGTGTTTCATGCTGAACGAGGGAGCCCACACAGAACTTCGAACCTAACTCTTTATTTAACCCACGCGGGTAGATTGTTCTAATTCCATTAACCATGACCGGATACAAATGTTCAACTATTACAAGAATTCCTTGTCATTTACCTGTAATCAGGATTGAACCGCAACTTTCAGATGATTTTACTTAGAAGCTCATTTCAACCAAACGTCTATATCCGTTGCACCAAAGCTTAGTATATTACAAGTTGGCTCATGTAGCCTAATCGTTATCGAGCTAAGAAAGAGAAGGCCATTTCGATTCTCACTGAATTCCATATTTATGATCTTCGACTATGCTTTGTAAATGACAAAAAATACTGTTTATCATCTAAAAACATTAGATGGAGGTGCCCGTGGTGTAGTCGTTATCGTCGTAGGAAATGGACACGGCGACACGAGTTCAAATCCTGGACGGGAATGATTGCATTTCACATAGCACTAATACCCTTGGGAAAGGTATGAATCCAATTATTCTCCATCCAGCTATGGGTAAATTGTAGGACAGAATAGGTTCTTCAGCCTTGGGTAGGCAACTAGTCTAGGAGAAGGAAAACTCTGAATTCAAACCTGCTAAACTCCCCTTAAAAAATTGACCTTATGTCTTATCCTGCTCGAGCGGAGGGGTTGGTAAATAGTACCATCTAAAAAATTAACGCTGAGTAGACCGACGTTTGGATATATTATGAACATGGGTCTAATCGCATACCACGGTAAAACCTTGAAATTATTGTTGTGCAATATATATATATATATACTGGGGTGAGTCAAAAGTTTTGCAATGATTTAGTAACTTATTGACTTTATTATTTAAGTTTTAACAAAAACAGTTAAGCATTCAAAGAAGTAGTGATCCTTTCAACCAGTACATTGATTCCATGCTGATACCAATTCTTGTCGCTCGAGGCGAAGAATTCCTTCGGTGAAGCTTCCACTTCCTCTTCGTTGCTGAAGCGTCACGAGCACAGGAGTGATTAATGGATCGGAACAAGTAATAATCCGAGGGAGATGGGCCAGGACTATTTGTTGGAGGAAGCCACCTAACTGGTACTTTGATCCCACACTTATACCAATTCTTGTCGCTGGAGGCGAAGAATTCCTTCGGTGAAGCTAGATCCGGACTGTATGCTCGGTGTGGCATCAGTTTGATTTCTCTCAAGTTCCTGGAATTTTTCTGGAAACTAGCACTCATGCAAATACTGCATGAGTTTCGACTCACCCTCGTACATCCTTAAGTGCGGTTACACTGCGTTTACAATATAGATAGTTTTCATCATGGCGTGCTGTAGCAGAGAAAAAAAGTGCCTTACAGTCTGTCGATAAGAAATAATTACCTCATTAATTAGTTTTCATAAGGGAATTGCAAAAATCTGACCTCCATTCATAAACACTACATAATCACGCAACATTCTGTAAAAAAAATTTTATTAGAAAATATATCTTTAAAAAGAAGTATTAGCGAATCGGTCTGTCATAAGAAATATTGACTTACATTGTATAGAAACTGATTTGTTTACATTTGGGAAAAATGAACTGGAACGTTAACAGTGCCAAATGATTTTGATTGGTTGGTTTGGTTTTATGACATTTCAATCACTGTTGGTTATTCAATGCCAAATTCTCGTTGTACATATATATTAAATATACATGATTTGGTTTGGTTGGGTTCTTTGGCTGATAAACCCTTGTTGGTTATTTAATGCCAAATCCTCGTTGTACATATATGTTAAATATATAGGATTTGGTTTGGTTGGGTTTTATGACTGATAAACCCTTGTTGGTTATTTAATGCCAAATTCTCGTTGTACATATATATCAAATATATATGATGTGCTTTGGTTTATTTTTATGGCTGATAAACCCTTGTTGGTTATTTTATGCCAAATTCTCGTTGTACATATATATTAAATATACACGATTTTGTTTGGTTGGGTTTTATGGCTGATAAACCCTTGTTGGTTATTTAATGCCAAATCCTCTTTATTCATATATATTAAATATATATGATTTGCTTTGGTTGGGTTTTATGGCTGATCAACCATTGTAGGTTATTTAATCCTAATTATACATATATATTAAACATATATGTTTTGGTTGGGTTGGGTTTTATGGCATATCAAAGATTATAGGATAGATAATGGCAAATGCTCTTTATACATATGTATTAAATATATGATTTGAGCCTGAGCTCATTTTTTTCACACACAGTTAAATGGTTTCAGTGAATATGAACAATTCAGAGTTCTATTTGACCCAATCAGGTGCAACCACTCCGAGTTAGAATGGACCTTAGAGCAATGGCAATGAAATCTCCAAGGTTGGAGTCTCGCCATCAGATTGTTTAGTGTCATATCCGGACACTCATTGGGTGGTGATATTACTCTATAGAGAGATGCAGTCAATATATTCTACAGCCCCAGCCGACGGGTTTAAACTAATTTGGAATTTGAAATCTTGTCGGCAGAACTTAGAATAGGCTGCAAAAGAGTGAGGTCCCCTACGACAAAAGAAGGTTGTCGAAGTTTGGGTTCTTCCGAGCATAAAAAGTTTTGCCATCAGCAGAAATCGTCTCCTGGTCGACGGGGCTTACATTACACTAATTGTATCCCTTGCAGATGAATAAGACTCCTTCCCCACCAAAAAAGGGGTGTCCTGAGAATGAAAATAAACTGCATTTGGTGGTCAGACTCCAATCCTGGAGTTCTCGGGAGTGTGAACTATCTCTTTATATCCATTACTCCTCAGTCCATTTTGAACCGGAATGGTTGTATCTATTAAGGTGTCATCTATGGGTCAAATACATCGGTTAATATTTATTTATGTTCGATAGGAATACTTGAAGTTGTATAATTGAAAATCATTTCCATTAAGAATAGTTACTAAATGCTATAATAGCTCAGTCGGCTGGGAATGTTGAATACCTCGACTGCATCTCTGTCGAGGGGTAAGAGCCCCAATCCAAACGAGTGTTCTTGATGTGACACAAAACTCTCTAATAGTGAAGCGTAAGTTCTGGATCTTTGGAGAATGTTGAGCACTATTTATAGGTTGTTGGTTGGTTGTTTGGGTTTTATGGCATATCAACCTTTGTAGATTATTTAATGCCAAATTCATTTTTATAAAAATAATCAGTTCTATTTCAAAGAATTTAGTTCAGTATATTTACAGAGTTTAATTGTCAAAAACCTTTCTATTTCAAGCTATTCAGTTTATTCAAACAGTTCTAATTGAAACAATTCAGTTTCGTATAATTATAGATATTGTTTACACAGTGAAATGTCAAAACAGTTCTATATTAAATAATTCAGTTTAGCGTAAGTACAGTTTCAATGTCAAAAACAGTTTCTTTTCAAACTATTCAGTTTAGGATAAGTACACAGTTTAATTGTCAAAACCTTTTCTATTTCAAGCTGTTCATTTGAAACTGTACATACGCTAAACTGAATTGTTTAAAATAGAACTGTTTTGATATTTAACTGTGTAAACAAAATCTATACTTATACTAAACTGGATTGTTTGATTTAGAATTGTTTGACTATACTAAATAGCTTGATATAGAAATGTTTTTGACAAACTGTGTACTCATGCGAAAATTAATTGTTTAAAATAGAACTGATAATGTGAATAAAAATGGATTAAATAACCTGCAAACATTGATATGCCATAAAAACCAACCAACCAACCAACTTCTTCACTGAATACGCCTGAAAATACTTAATTTCATTGGAACTAGACCTTGCACACGATAATTCAAGTTAAGTCAGGATCTATAAAGTTATAACAACTTAAAAGACACCGTAACAAACACTTTAATTTTTTCATTTATTTCTCTTTTTATAAACATCTCTTTATTAAAATATATTCCCCACCGCCACTTTCTTTCCCAATTTGACTTTCCTTTTTCCATGTCTTTTCATCTCATTATATCTTTTAGATGTTCTAATCTTTTTTTCATTTCTTATTCTTTCTTTAATTTTCTCACGTACATTTGTTCTCTTTCTCTTTCTTTTTCTCGTCTCTATTTCAATTTTTGTCTTTATGCCCTTATTTTACGCGTTTTACACTGTTTATCTAAAATTGCTTCTGTTTAATTTTTACAGCCTCTCTTCTTCCTTCTTAAGTTATAGCATTTTTTTCTTTATCAATACTTCTTTCCTCCTATTATTGCGTTATTCAAAAGTGTTGGTGAGCATGCGCATACGCATGCGCGTGTATGCACAGATCTTCCACTTTTCTGACATGCTTTTTCTTGCTACAGTTCCTTTGAGCACCCTCCTTTGATTTGTTTCTCCCATCAGTATTCTTAGCCCACTTTATTATCTTTGATTTATAAGTTTCTTTCTCCGTGTGAACTTTTCCGACTATTTCTTATCTCTAGTTTCCTAGTTGCAATTTTTTTTTACTATTTCATGTTTTTTCCTTTACTCATATTAGAGTATTTTATATTTATATTCTTTTTGTAATTAACTCATAATAATCTAATGTATTTCTTTGATTGGTTTGGTTTGGGTAGGTTTTATGACATAACAACCATTGTTGGTCATTTAACACCAAAGCCTTTTCAGATATATACGAGGATCATTAAATAAGTTTCCAGACTTTTTTCGTATGGACACTTTTATTGATAGTACACACATGAAACTCTAGTCCCCTTCGAAGTAATCTCCTCCGGCAGCAATGTGCTTGTTGTACCGTTTCAACAACTTCTGGAAGGCCCCATGGAAGTCCTCTAGTGAGCTTGTCAATGACCTTCGTCACAGCCTCTTTCATCTCCTCAATTGTCTCATAACAACAGCCTCTGAGCTTAGAGAATAACCAAGAGTTACAGGGAACAAGGTCTGGACTATGGGAGGCTGAGGAAGTGTCTTGATGCTCATCTTGGTCAAATAGTCTGTGACAAGTATGGAGATGTGGACTGGTGTATTGTCCTGGTGGAAATGACCCTGACCCGATTTGAAGAGTGCTGGCCTCTTCTGGCGGAATCTCTTCCTGAACTCCCTTAAAACCTCAACAGAGTAACCCTAACCCTTTAGCCAATCAACTCTGGTGTATTGACTTCCTTACTCCTTCAACACCTCTCATCATCCCTCACAGACTCCCTGCCTTCCTTGAATCTCTTATGCCACTCAAAAACTGATGCTCGATTCATGCAAGATGGTCCAACAGCAGTTTGAAGCATTCCATACGTTTTGGGGGCATTTTTTCCAAGTTCAAAACACAATTTTATCGCATATCGTTCTTCATCACGTCCAGATTGCATTTTTGAAATTCACCAGCTGTGATAATCAGGTTTTAGTGGGGTGTATTCCAATTCCTGTTGTAGCTGTTCCTTTAAACCTGAAATCATAAAAATTGATCAGTCATCTCATAAGATGTATAGCAATAACATACTCAATTTTCAAGAGTCTATGACAATTTCAAATACCTGTACAAAAAAGTTTGGAAACTTAGTGATTGCACCACGTATATAAAATATACATGATTTGTAAACACATTTTGTAGACAGATTTTTAAACGAGCCTGCGATCATTCGTTGTACACAGTCAAATGGTTTCAAGTATTTCTATGTATATTAAAAAGCCTTCACATATTTGTATCAATCTCTACAGCTATGGGTTAATAGTTGGATAGACTATGCTCTTTAACTTTAGTATGGCAACTGGTCAAGGAGAAAAAAAAAACGTATTTTAAACATGTTATTCTCCGCTTAAAAATTGACCTCCGTTGCATTCTGCTCGTCCGAAAGGGGTTGGGTAAATAGATATATTGATTCACAAAACAATTCCTCTTTTGCTGTCCTTACCTCTCTTCTTTATGGTACTTAAACTTTATCTTTCTATCAATTTCCCCTTCTTCCATGTTGTTCCATCGATTTCTTTTCTTTATATTCCTCCATCTATTCTCTCTTTTCTTTTCTCCTCTTTTTGTTCCCTGTTCCATTCACTCATTCTTTCTAGCCTCTTTAATTCTTCGCCTCCCTTAAATATTACTTCTTCCCATCAAATTCTCTCTATTCTCTTTTTTCATCTTACCTTTGTTGATCCCTATTCTATCCACAATTCCTTTTTTATGTAATTTCTAGTTTTTTTTCTTTTACGTCTCTTCTTTTTATCGATTTCCGTTCCCTCATTTCAACCATCATACCTCTCTTTTTTCCCTTCTTGTCTACTCCCTATTGCTCTTTATAGAATTCTGCATCAGTGCCTTTGACATTATATCCATACAGACATGATGTAACCGATTTTTTTCCTGTTTTGCCTGTTATAAAAAAAAAACAAAAAAAAACAAAACAAACAAACAAAACAAAAAACGGAAAATGGTACACAGACTTTAATTAATGCTACTGTGACCGAATGGATTACCCGACACTCAGATGAATGGAATCCCAACAGCAGTGGACGGTCCAGAGACGGTCATTTTGGTGCCAACCAGGAGATACGAGCCTGGCAATTATTCAATATTTTCTCCGTTTCTGAACGATGCCTGGAAGAATAAACACAGGATCGCTCGATAAATACTCAATTGCAGTTAGCAACAATATATTACAAATATGTGAAGGCTTTTTAATATTCAAACAAGTTTATTTGGAGAGAGACTTGTGATTGAGGGAATGACTAATCTAAATGTCATATGAACCCTTCTAGGGTTATTTTACGCCGAGTGTACACGGAATTGCTTTTATATTTATAATTCTTGTGTTGTTCTTTCTTAAAAGTTTTTTTGCACACAGTTCTATTATATATGAATAATTTTTCAATCTATCAACCTCTCTCTCTCTTTCTCTCTCTCTCTCTCTCGATATATATATATATATATATATATATATATATATATTATATGCATACAGCTGTAGTGTCGAATACGCAGAAACATCACTCTAGAGATGAAAACACTCCTCGCCCTAAAAAATCTCCTTGCTATGACACTAAACCATCAGTTGCTATGGCTGCTGTCCTGGAGCATTGGTGAACATTGAGTACCCTTTTATTATCATTATTCTCAGGTCCACTCTGACTCGTTGGTGTCTCATTCAAAGGTCAAATAGAAATATTTAATCATTTACAATATTTGAAATCGTTTAACTTTGTGTAAAGAACTGATTAATTCTAAACTGAACTCTTCGTAATACATAACAATGATTGAAGCTAATTAACTGTGTGCCATTAAAACTATTATTGTTTGATAGCAGTACTTGAAACCATTTATCTGTGGGCAAATAATAAATAACATTTTAAACCTTTTGTAAGTTTGATCAAGTAAATGTGTTATGTTGAATTGAATTATTAGTGTTAAACAGCAATAGTTATAATGATGTACTTGTGTGTAAACAGATGAGTTCTGGCTCATCTAAAAATGTTACATATAAACTAGTAATATATATATATATATATATATATATAAGAGTTAGAGTTTTCGCTAATGGACCGGGAGATTGGGGCTAATCTCAGGTCGAGTTATGTCAAAGACCCAAAAATAGTACTTGATGCCTCCTTGATAAATACTCAGCATTATTAGGTACGGATCAAGGGTGGGAGAACAATACAGGGAAAGGAGTAGCGCCCTCCCTTACATCTCGGTGTTGTAGTGATTGAAAAGGGGGCCTTCCGGTCGTCTTCGACTACGGTCGGCCAACTTATATATATATATATATATATATATATATATATATATATAATAAATATTCGTACATATGAAACTTTTTTATTTTTCAAACATAGCCTGAACAAATTTTCATATACATTTACTGTATAAGGATATATTCTACTAATATGTGTCTATAAACTTAGGTTACAATAAATTTTACAGAAATTAATGCCATTTATTCATTTTCATGAGTAAAAAAAGTCATCGTACAGTACAAAAAAATAACGCATTATCTTCATTCAATACTTTGTAGAATACCCTTTATTCACTTAAATTGCAAATCACCATAAAACTAAAAGTACGAGGATCATTAAATAAGTATATATATATATATATATATATATATATATATATATATATATATATATAAACGAATTCATATCTGTATTATTACATGGAGTTAAAATGAGTATATAACTCATGAAAAACTATCGAAGTTAATCCCGCCTAGGTCACGTATTTTATCTCATACATCTAGATAAGAACCATCTATAATGCAGTTAGAATAAATATGATATATTAAACTTATTATCAATTGGCAATCGTATTAACCTGTAAATATTTACGCCATAAATATCCAGTTAAGCAAATCTATTTATTTTGTATCCTTGGTTGTATCATATAAGCCAAAAATAAAGAACGCTTACTTTGAGAGATTGTTTTAGAAGAAAAGATATGCGCCGTCCTCGTCACAAATTATTTTCATGGAACAATGAGAGGCCATTTTGTTCACAGCAACGCCCGCTGACCTTACGTGTGAGTAAGATATAATATAAGGGCAAATCCAATTAACCGATAATGGCAACTGTGAGAATTCTCAAGGAAACAGTTACCCGAATTTGTAACGGAAATAAATGGCTGAACTGGCAGGGACTTTATGTCACGGAAATCCGAATCATGCTAACGCGGGAATTGGATCCTTCTTCCCAGTTCATGCGTAATGACATCCATTAATTGTCCTTCGGGCAGAGGACACATAAATGATCGGATAATAAAACTTGTTTTCATCAGTAAAGTTCAGAAGGAATATGAAGAGATTTTAATTTGGAATGTTAATAATTATGACGAGCAAATAAAATTGACAAGCCAGCTTCAAATCTTGGATGAGGTTGTCAGTGCTTCACTTGACAAAAATACCATAGTTCTTGTTTTGTTTTATCAACCATTGTAGGTTATTTCATGCAAAATCCATTTTTATACATAAAGACAGTTCTATTTCAAAGTGCATAGTTTAAATGTCAAAAAGAGTTAGGTTTCAAGCAATTCAGTATAGGAGAAGTACGTTGTTTAAATGTCAAAACAGTTTTATTTCAAACATTTCAGTTTAGCATAAGTACCCAGTTTAGTTCTATTTGATTCATAGATAAAACCCTATCAGGTGCCACCATTCCTGGCCTGTGTGGACGTGGGAGCGAAGGCAATGAAGGGCTATTCCGCATTTCCCAAAGATCCAGCATTACTGAAGCCTCAACATCAGAATGTTTCGTGTCATATCCAAGATATTGTTGGGGGAGTCTTAATCTTCTGCAGAGATGCAGTCGGTGTATTTTGCAGCCACTGCCGACTAGGCCAAATACCTTTGGTAAAAGGCTTGTATTTATATCTTCTGTGCCAGTTACGGGTAAAATACTTGGGCAGTATGTATTCTCTGGTTTTAGTAAATCAACTGGTCGAGGAGAAGGAAAAACTCTAAATTCAGAAAGAATATTAAGAAGACTTTTTTAGTTTAATGACATATTAACCTTTGTGGTTTATTTAATGCCAAAGTCTTCCGTGTAGAAGAACACATGTTTGGTTTCTTTGCTTAATGGTATATCAACCTTTGTGGGATATTTAATGCCAAAGCAATCGTTGGAGAAGAATACAAATCTGGTTTCTTTGCTTAATGGCATACCAACCTTTGTGGGTTATTTAATACTAAAGCTATCCTTGTAGAAGGACACTAGTTTGGTTTCTTTGTTTAATAGTATATCAGCCTTTGTGGTTTATTCAATGCCTAAGCGATCCTTGTAAAAGGACACTGTAGCTGGAGGGGGTTAAGGGGGTTTATAAGTTTTTCAAGGGTATTAGTCCAAAAGTGAACGTCATAGTGCGACTAGAGATCAAATCCGCTCACTATAATGTCGTAGTCCAGCTCGTTATCCACTACGCTACAGAACCACCCTCCCTAAGAAGATTTTTGATAACAGTAAAACATTTTCCATGGTGGAAGAGAGCACATTTGTTATAGTTGTAGAAAACGGACAAGATGCAAAGAATTTAAATCGTTAACGAGAGGCTGTTTATGATTCACTTTAGTCTAATATCCTTAGTAAAAAAATTATCTATTTCTTCAGCCATGAAGTATAACATTTAAAAAGTAATTTAAATATAATTTTCTTTATATCGTTTTAGTTAATTTTATTATCTTATATATAAGATAGTTTCATTTAGTGATTATAGCTACGAATGTAATAGTTAAAAACATGGGCTCTCCAGCTTTATTAGGGCAGCCAATCGAGGAGAAAGAAAGGATTTGAATTTAAAAGTTGAGAGTTAAGTACGGAGAATCCGTGGTAATATTGTATGTCATTTTTCTGTAATCAGTTGATCCAAAAAGTGAGGTTGGTCGTACACAAGAATTAGCCAATATAGAGAAACTTCTAGAGATGTAATGGTTAACGTGCTGGATTGCAATATCGTAGTAAGCGAGTTCGAACTTCAGTCGGGTTACTGCGTTCACTTTCGGACTAATGCCCTTGGGAAAGTTATTAAACCCCTTTATCACCCCAAGCTGTCGATTAGATAGTACCTCTACTGTTCCTCCACAGGGAGAGGTTTTGCATTGAATATCCCACGAAGGTTTATTTTCCTATTGAAACAAAGTAACTTAACCTAACCTTAAACTAATAAACTGTGTTAGCAGTCTAGCGGATCACATATTTTAATAAATTTTGAGGCATTTAGCTTTATGTAACTTTTTGAACGTCTAAGTGAGTATATATATATATATATATATATACTCTCTAAGTCGTTCAAAAACTTCAAAGCCTTCCCCGGAAAGAAGAGTCATAATGGAACATTTTTGTTTCGGTAACATATGATGACCTCTTATAAAATTTGAAAAAAAAAGATCTGATTTCTATCTTAATTTCCGAGTAGGTGAAGCCCATACAAGAGTGGGAAGTGCGCGACAAAGGTAAAATCTGAGTCAGGTTTAGAACCTTTTGAATATATATATAAACTAAATTCATATCCTGTCTGCGGCTATCAACTAATGCCTTCAGAGAAAGTATACATCCTGAACGGAGAGAAGAAAGCAACTGAAATCCTAACGCTGGAGGCGAGCTGTATTTCGTCTTCCTTATTTTATGATTAGCCATCACCGACATAGCAGTAGTCGGTGACAACGCTACATGAAGAGCTGTTGCTCTAACAACGATTTTTAATAAAACATTCAATGAGTCCAGTTTACCGATACTTAAAAAAAAGCTTCATATACGTACGTATATATATATATATATATAAACAAGATACAAAGGGTCGCTATTGCTTCATGCTTCCCTCACAACGGAACTTCTCATTGCCGTGAACTTAGTGAGATCAGGTTGAATGACCAATAGATAATCCCATTGAATGAATATAATTCAACGACGTGTGCCCAGGGAGAAACTGAGCCTAAAGAAAGTGTACAATATTTGCCGCGTCTAATCGTTACTAAACCCGTTGCCCAAATGTGTTACTGGAAACAAGAGTTAAATCACGAGTACTCTCTCGGTGGGTGCGACAAACGGTTAAACGCATCAGTTTGAAATTTAAAAAAAAGAATCAGGCAACTAACAGAATGACAGGGAACGACTTTCGGAGCGAGCGAAACAGCGCATTTCCCCTGGGTGTGTGTTACGATTTAGCAATTTCTTTCTTGACTAAAATAAATCGTGACAAAATGTACATTAATCAGGAAAGTTAAAAATATCTCCCTCAAAAGAACTTGAACCCATACCAAAAGGAACTAAGATGTAAAAGACAGTTTAGCCTTGTAGACAGAAACTCCTTTCTTCATAAACGCTCTACATGCGTGAAATAAAGCCTATAAACCCCCTGCTAGCTTAAGCCTTTTTTCAAAATGCTTAATCTGGTACAAGGCTCTGATAGAAGAGCTCATTAGCAATGTGTGTGGCTTGCTAACCGTGACAAAAATCATTTAAACTTAATGACATTTTTTTGAGATTGACTCAGAGTGAGATTGAAACAGCGAGTTGCATGATTTCTGTGACCACGTGTATGACTTTTTCTTTTCTTAATAACTTGTTGTCATCTTTTCATCTCTTTTTTGCCTTCTTCAATATTCTTCATGACGCAATAACGTCAGAGAAGCCCAGGTGTTTATATAAAATGCCCGGTCAGAGAAGTGGATGTCTAATTCTTGAACGGCTTTTCCCAACGCTCAACGCTCCTAGCAATAATCTCTTTGGATTATCGTTCCTCAAACTCACCTCTCCAAATTACGTCTTCGAAATTTGATGGAAATTCAATTTTAGTAGCCGAGTTCTGAAATATCATTAAAAAAAACTTGAACAATTTCTTCGTCGTTTTATTGCCAGAAGAAATTCCTATTTAATTCGAAATAAAAGCTGAAGAACAGATTGTTTAAAAAATACTATTCAACCACCTGTCTGGGAGCTGAAATGTTACTAAAATATGAATCCCGTAATTAACTTGGTGAAATATTAATTCGACCCCCCTCTCATTTTTCCTTTGCTTTCGTCAGTTTTTCCTTTTAACAACTTTTTAATTAGTCTTTTTCAGGAAGTGTGTTTGGTCTAACGGTTAGCAGTTCGGAGAATGGAAACGATGAATCAAGTTCAAATACTGTCGATTTGCGTTGATTTTGCATTAACGCCGTTGGGAAAGGCATAAATCTGGTTTTCCCTAGTTATTTTATTGTTGGATTTGTCATCTCTCAAAATTACCAATCATCCTCGAATGCCTTTTTTCCAAATTCGACAATCCATCTCACCCTGTCTCCCTTCTTTGGTACCGTCTTTGATCCGTTTCCCTCTCTCATACTCTCTGCGAATTAATCTCCAGGTTATATATATAAATATTGAAGAACAACAAAAGAAAAAGATCAATGAAAAACTGAACAGAATTGGAAAAAAACAGATAGAACAACGAGAATCTTTACTTTAATAACAGAAGATATTCGAACAGTCTCACTTGATACAAGCATGTTTAACAAGTAAAGAACTTAACGGACAAAACTCCTATAATTTATGGGATGGAAGAAAAAAAAAAACAAAGTCTTATACAAGAGGTGACTATAACTGCAGAGAGAGTCTGTAAGAAAAATATACATCCTGGAACATGTTGAGAACAATTTGCTAAACAAAAGAAGCAAATTAGTGTCTAAATATCGATGCATCAACAAATCTATCTTGGGTCATATATCAACTGACCCTGTTAAATTCCACGATTTATTCTCCAAAAAAATACATTTTGTTCTAATTTAAATGTTGTGTAGGCAAAAATCAAACGGATGCACTACTTGGACGCTAACTAAACGGCTGGAGAAGAATCTAGACGGCAATTACACAAGAATGCTGCGAGCAATATTGAACAAGTCCTGGCGGCAACACCCCACAAGGCACCAACTATACGGCCACTTGCCTCCCATCACGAAAACTATACAAGTTAGACGAACCAGACATGCAGGACACTGCTGGAGAAGCAGGGGCGAGCTCATAAGTGATGTACTCCTATAGACCCCCACATATGGCCGGGCAAGAGCTGGACGACCAGCTCGAACATACATTCAGCAGCTATGTGAGGATACGGGATGTAGCCCTGAAGACCAGCCAGAGGCGATGAACGATAGGGAGAAGTGGCGAGAGAGGGTCAGGGATATCCGTGCTAGCGGCACGACATGATGATGATGAAGATGATTCTTTCATGAAAATGTCTCGGACATTAACACAACATAATGCGACTAAACATCACACTAAAATGACGTTAGACTGCCCATTTTTACCACGCGCTCGTCTGAAGAATTTGCAAAGACATTAAACTTAAATATTGGTACTTTGTGCCCAAAGTACCAATATTTATAGATCCACGCGTGCGCGCGCACAAACAAACACACGCACATATATCATCAAATCGCGGTGAGACCACGTCTTTCCCTGACTCTTTCTCTCCATCCGCCCTGATCATTTATCGCGGGTCTTCCAAACTACATCCAGTGTCTGCATAGAGCTAATGTAAGCTCCTGCTGATCGATCAACGTTGGCATGTTCATGAGTAGGGGCCCATTGAGGAACGTCGCTTATGTGTTTGTCCTTGATTCTCCAGCGGAGTCCCGCATGTCTTGTTCATCTTATTTAGATAGTTTTTCAGATAGGAGGTATGTGGCCATACTGCTGCTTTTTTTGCTGGGTGTTGTTTCCAGAATTTGTTTTAAACAGCACACAGCTTTCTCGTGTAGTTCCCATCTAGCTTTTTCTCTATGCGTTTTGTTAACGTCCATGTGGTGCATCCATACAGTCGTATCGACAAACCAGCAGTTTAGAAGAAATACCGTTTTATTTTATCCGATAAATCAGATTTCCACAAGATCGAAAACTTGTCGATAGCAGTCAACGTCTTCGCTAGTAGTATGTTGACTTCAGTAGATGAGATATTACTGCCGAGGTATGTGAATTTGTCTACTAATTTTAGAGGACTGCCCCTTATACTGGAGATGGCTTCTCATTTGAAACACATGAACTCAGATTATTTGCATTCACATGTAGACCAATGCCCCCTAATGCTTGATTTAGGGTATGTAGTAAGGATTCGGCATTTGGTAGGTATATTTGCAGGAAATGCTTGATCATCTACGTTGTGGGATTCTTTTATAGTTTCAGCAAGATATTGTCAGTTTTTTTTTTATGTGAGTGTCCCCATCAGGTGATTGTGTTTTTATAAAGCCTTATTACAGCTTTAACGGTTTCTTTGTATTTGTAGTATTCACTCCATTTTCCCTGGGCGTATGGAATCAAATGCTATAGAAACATCTAAAAACTACAGTGTTGATTACTATGACTCATATATATATATATATATATAAAGTAAAGTTGGCGACCGTAGTCGAGGGCGACCAGAAGGCTCCCTTATCAATAGCGACTAGAAGGCTTCCTTTTCCCAGGATTGCTCAACTTTACCCTTGATACGTACCTTATATTGCTGAGTGATAAGCAAGGAGGTATCAAGTACCATTTTAAAAGTCTTTGGTATGACGCGACTTGGGATTGAACCCTGATCTCCCGGACCATTGCCGAACACTCTACCCACTAGGCCAATAAGCCGGACTATATATATATATATATATATATATATATATATATAAAATTATGGACTCTAGAATTTCGTTTCATGAGATGAACGCAATCAGCGAGCACTTTTTGCTAACTTTTCTCGTCTTCATTTACCTTATATATATATATATATATATATATATATATATATATATATATATATATATATATTACAGTTGAAATGTAACATTCTTAATTTAGGAATATACACATATTAATCTACACGGTGTCAACTGTCATGAGGTAACCTTGACCTAATTTCTGCTATTATAGCATCGAGCACTTATTTTTTTATCTTTTCTCGTTTTCATTCACTATATATATATATATATATATATATCAGTTGACATGTTACATTCTAAATGTAGGAATATACACATATTGATCTACACTGTGTCAACTGTCATGAGGTGACCTTCACATAATTTTCTGCTATTTCATAAGTCATGTTTATCAAATTCTTGTTGTCAACCGTATTACATCGTAAATCAATCAATCAATCGTTTTTAGCTCTTAGTAGCCTTTTTTAAATTGATTTTAACGGCATTTCAACCCATCTAGAGTCATTTTATAACCTAAAGTTTAATTATACATTTATACTTTTAAATTTATATTCCTGGTGAAGTTTCTTGATTTTTAAATTGTTCGATTGGATCTGTAAATAAGGCACTCACAGGTATTACCACTACGGGTCAGAGTTGATTTGGGAGTAAAGGCAATGAAAGAGCTGTCTACACTTACCGTCAGATGCAGTTTCGTATCTTTGCTTAGAAACCCCTTTTTTAGTGTGGGTGGGGTTATCCCTCGTCAAAGGATAGAGCTAGCGTTTTCTAAGCCCCACTGAACAAAATTGGGCGAAGAGAATAGGTCAACCAACAGGCTGTTAATCAAAATGAAACAATAAGGAAATACGAAGTAGTTAAAAATTTAACAACTGACCATTCAAGCAAAAATGAGTGACAGAAACTAATTTTTCGAAACCCTCAGACAAAGGTTGTTATTTTCTATTTTTTCCGGGAGCTATTCTTTTGAAAATTACTTAATGCATGGCTGCTGTAAATACAACGAAAAAACATAAAATAAAAATGTAATAAGAAATATAACAAATAATATGAAAATAATATTAAAATAAACACATTAAATAAATAAATTAATTAATTAATTAAAAGAACTGAAAAGAAACTGGTTCTGCTGATTTATGTGGTTCATATATTTAATATTTTTAAAGCTAGGAGAACATGGATTTGTGGAGGGAAAACTTTGCAGTTGCTGTTTCAAGTCATCAAACTTCTGGTTTTGGTTTGCTTGGGTTTATAGCATATCAATCATTGAACCACATTTAATGCCAAATCCTCTTTATACATATATATTAGATATATTCTTTAAAGAAAAAAACAAAAACCGGTTATTTAGGATTATAAATTTATTTCCGTCTTGTTTTGCGTTTCTGATGTAAACCAAAGACACGAAGAAAAATATAACAGGACTTCTTCAGATCTTATGGATGAAATAAAACAGAATAGACACGTGGGGGGAAGGGAGAGGAAGAGAGATGAAGAGTTACCTCCTCGTTTTACTAAACTTCCGTTTTTTTATTTACCTATTTTATTTATTTTCCAAATTCTACCGTCGGTTGGAATTATGGTAATTTAACTTTTTTATTTTATTCTATTTTATTTTATTTTATTTTATTTCTTTTCTTTTCTTGTTAAGTTCGATAAATAACTTTTATGTGTTATGTTAATATAATAAATTTTGGTAAGGGAAATATTAATATTTATATTAATTTCGATTCTATTTCCTCAGTTACCTATTTTTCCCATGTGCGTATATTGGATACGTTTTTTTGCCTTGTTTCACAATTTATTTCTATGTTTATTTTAAGAATATTAGTCTATAGTTTAAATTTAGCCTTATGTCTACATCTAGCTATTAATTCTCATCTCTTATTTAATAACTTTTCAGACAATTTATACATCATTATTTGTTGTTATTGCTTGATATATTACATTATTTAAATTACATAGTCCATTCATAGGACAATTGTCTCGGGATTTACAATAACATTCTTTTTTTATACAGCTATTATTATTATTATTATTATTATTATTATTTATTCGATCCTGAAAATCTTTAGTTATATTTTTATTATGACTATTGATTATTTGAAAAATATTTTTCGTGCAGGAGTAACTAATTTTTAACGTTTTTCTATTAAATATTTTATGCAGTTTATTTCCATGTTTAAAATGCTTATTTACTAGTTTCAAAAAGTATTTTCCTATATTTATTCTAGCTAGCCTACAGAACGGGGGGTTGAACCATATAATTTTCCTTTTTCTATTTTTACGTCTATTTTCCTTATTTATTTCTTTATTATTATCATTAGGCATATTCTCTTTTTTATAGGTAAAGTTTTCCTTATACCCGCTACTTTTTAGTGCATCAATCTACATTTTACTACTCTCTCGGAATATTTTCTCATTTGCTGATAGATTCCTTAGATTTACAGCTTTTGAAACTTGTTTAATTATAGCTTTAGGGTGGTTTGAATTGATGTTAATATATGAAGGGGACTGATCCATTTTTATAAAAGGTTTATAGGTGTTGTTAGAAAGGTCTAGGGTCACATATAGGAAATTGACTATCTTATTGTTTGATAATATTTCTATTTTAAAACCTAAGAGTTTAAAGGCTCTTATAATCTTCTTTTGTATACTAGAGCTATTTGGACCATTACTATTCAGGATATAGATTAAACCATCATCATGGTATAGGCCTAATTGTTCTGAGCTGATAATTCTATTCAGTGTATGCAATATATACAGACCCACAAGGTGAAGAATCGTATCCCCCCATAGGGACATCAAAAAAGATATATATATAAGTTGGTTTGGTTGGGTTTTATGGCATATCAACCATTGTTCGATATTTAATGCCAAATCCACTTTATATATATATATATATATATATATATATATATATATATATATATATATATATATAAAGTTGGTTTGGTTGGGTTTTATGGCATATCAATCATTGTACGAAATTTAAGGCCAAATACTCTTTATACATATATTATATATATATATATATATATATATAAGTTAGTTTGGTTGGGTTTTATAGCATACCAACCATTGTAGGTTATTTAATGCCGAAGCTTCGATTATACATATATTGAATATATGATTTGTAAACACATTTAGTAGATAACATTCTAAATCGAGTTTGAGCTCTTTTTTGCAGAAACCTGAAAAATTTCAAGTATTGCTATATAACAGACACAATGTAACATCAGTCATTTTTTTTGTAGACAGTTTGTTTTATTTGACCCATAGATAGGATCCTATCTTGTTCAGTCTGAGTCTTCTGCAATCTATCTATACTACAGTCCCAGCAGACTGGAGCGTCAAATTTCTGGGTAACACTTCGTTTAGATTTATTAAAGATAAATGACGATAGATGTATTGATCCGTTGCAAAAGACAGGAACGTTTCCATTCTCACATCCTCTATAAATTTATCCTAGTTGACGATGTTGAATACGCTGATTGCATTTCGGTAGATGAGTAAGAACCCACCTCAGTATCCTTTAATTGCTATTACCCCCAGATTCTCGAGTGGTAGTACTACTCCCTTCAATGAATCAAATAGAACTTTTTTTTTTAAATAATTTACTAAAATATGATATTTCTTTGTTATTTGAAACCATCTGTGTGCGAATTATATCACATAGGAGTGCTTGATGAACAGAAATATCAAATTAGGAATATTTGAAACCATTTAAATGTGGGTAAACAAATGATTAATGTGAACTAGAATTACTATTGTTAGATAGGAATAATTGAAACCACTTGACAGCGTGCTAAGAAATGAGCTTTAACCACTTATTTAAAAATAAAGCTACCAGAAAACTATTCACTAAAACACACACACACACACACACACATATATATATATATATATATATATATATATATATATATACTGTACCTATGAATATGAATGGATAAGTCCCATTATTCATAAATACGTTGGACACAATTGTGAGGTGGATAATGTGTTGATTAAGTAGTCCCCACTAGCAGTTGTTTACCTTCTTCACGTTGCTGGCGAGTATTGTATTTTGTTAATTTCATAAAGATTTCCAAAATCTATTTTGGTTATTTCTCATTCAGTAAGCTTTTGCTAACTTAAAACAATATATATATATATATATATATATATATATATATATATATGTGTGTGTGTGTGTGTGTGTGTGTGTGTGTTTTGGAAATAATAACTCTCAAGGGTTGATATGACATAAAACACAAACCAAAGTGACTCTCCATATATATATATATATATATATATATACTTGACGTCACAAAATAATACTGATACATTCCCCATAGATTAGGAAAACAAGCCATTTTATTTTAGATAGAAAATACCCACAAACACTATACCCAAGATTTTAAAAAGTTAACCCATAAGGGAGAGAATAATTCCTAAATAATGACTCTTTTCAATTTCATAAATAACATCTAAACCCGAGGAACAGCTATTGGAACTAAATGGTATCAACATACGCCCCCTATCCTTAGCATATTTAGATGAAAATCTATATGAAATCATAGGTAAAAAATACAACAATATAAGAACGGAATTTATTAGATTATGGAAAAGATACTTCGATGATTGTTTCATATTCTTAAAAATGTCCATTGGGCAACATTTACGATTTACATAACTTACTCCAAGACCTACACCCAAAAATAAAATTTACCATAGAACACAGCCACAAAGAACTAAAAATTTTAGGCATCCTCCAAAAAAATGAAAATGGCCAGGTTATCATAGACATTTACCACAAATTCACAGTCACCCAACAATACCTCAGTTTCAAAAGTCATCACTCCCAAAACTGCATGAAATTCATCCCTTGCACTCTAGCACATAGAATATGCAGCAGAGTCTCTAATAAAAACCACCGGAAAACTCACCTAGAAGAATTGCGCGTAACCCTCCACCAGAAGGGATATCCAAAAACACTAATAAATAAGGGATTTGAATGATCAGAGAAAATAACATTAACAGGACTACGAAGCCCCCAAAATATAGCGACCAACAATCCTATGTATATGTCTCAACATACAGCAAAAACAACCCAGAACTATTTAAAAAAATAATAAAAAGCAATGACAGAATCAAAAACATTCAAGACACGGCAAAAAACATTAAAAGCAAGTCACAATACAAAAATTTAAAGCATACTCACCTTATCTACATTTGGGGAAACACACAACCCATAGAGTCTCAAAATGCAAAATGAAAAGTTGTGGAGTATTTAATATAATCATAGAAGGAAAATCCGATGCATTCGAATATTACAAAACAACATTTATAATAAATAAAAATCTAGGCTTCAATTCAAAAAAGTAGTCTACGTTATCGAATGTTGCACCTATAAAAAGTATAGACAGAATCAACTCAAGCGCTAGACAATAGTGTATCCTTACATAGGATTAACATTAACTTACCAGAAAATAGAAAACTATCTCTCAATATACCTCTACAAATGCAGTGATGACATGTTTAAAATAATGCCAATATATCAAACTGACGACTAATCTTTACTCCAAACTAAAGGAAAGAAACTTCATAGATAAACTTAAACCTACGTTAAAGATAACCTAACTATACACACACAAACAGAATCACTCATGGTGGAAATTTAGTTGTTGGTTGGGTTATATGGCTTATCAACTATCGTAGGTTATTTAAGGGAAGAATGGAAATAAAGGAAAAAACCCCAGAAAACTCTTAAGTATATACACATACATGGATAGCAACTCTCACACAAACACCCAGAAGATACTCTCGTAAACATACAACACGCACACAAATAAAAACAATATCTGCAGAGGCCAAAGATTGTCACTGTTAATTAATTGAAACTGAACATTTACATTTCTATTTCTATTTCAAACTATTCAAGCAGTTATATGTATCAATTCAGTCAAGTGTAAATACAGGTTTAATGTCGAAAAACAGTTCTATTTCAAATAATTCAGTTAAGCATAAGCACGCAGTTTAAATGTAAGTACGGTTTAATTGTCAAAAACATTTCTATTTCAAGCTATTCAGTTTACTCAAACAATTCAGTTTAGCATACGAATGCTGTTAGTTCTATTTAACCCATAGATAGAGCCCTATGAGGTGCTACCACTCCGGGCCAGAGTGGACATGGGGACGATGGCAATAAAAGGGTATTCCGCATTCCCCAAAGCTCCAGCACTGCTGGAACCTCACCATCAAATTGTTTAGTGTCATATCCAGGACACTCGTTGGAGGTGGTCTTACTCCTCAGCAGAGAAGCAGTCGGTGTATTCTACAGCCCCAGCCGACTGGGCAAGAACATTTACAGACACAAATCCTTGAATTAAAAAGAACCACAACCATATCAAAACATTCACCACTTTAAAATCCAAAAGGAGCGCCCATATCAATCATTAGCTTCATGAAGGTGACTCTAAAGTCAGAAACACATGTAGAAGCAAAAAAAAAAAAAAAGAAAAAAAAAAGGGAACCCAAAAGACAAAAAAAATGAAACCAGATTCACTTGCACATCTATTCATTTTAAATCATTTTCTCCTCTCTCATTGGACCAAATAAATATATATATATATGTACGAAGTGTGTCTGAAAAGTAACGGGACTAGTGTCCCAAACAATTTACTTTAATTCCAAACAACATGATAAGTAATTTTTCTCGAGTCAAATGCTCTTTCCTACATTTCTCTGCAATGATTATATGGACTTCTGGGAGAATTCTTCAAGGATGCCCGTCGTCTCCGCCCTTACAACAATCTTGATGGCCTCCACTTCTTTAAAACTGGTCCGTTTGATGATCCCTTTGAGAGAAGGAAAAAGGAAAAAAATAAATATAAAATATGTTTGATGGCTTGTTTCTTTGCTAACGCGTTTCGACTTTAGTCTTTATATATATATATATATATATATATATATATATATATCATCATCATCATGATGTCGTGCTGGTAGCACGGATATCCCTGGGCCTCTCTTGCCACTTTTCCCTATCAATCATCGCCTCAGGCAGGTCTTCTGGACAACATCCCGTATCATGACATAGTTGCTGAATGTATGTTCGTGCTGGTCGTCCTGCTTTTGCACGGCCATGTGTGGGGGTCCATTAGAGTACATCACTTATGAGTTCGTCCCTGCTTCTCCAGCAGTGTCCGGCATGTCTGGTTCCTCTAACTTGAATAGTTGTCGTGATAGGAGGCAGGTGGCCGTACAGTTGGTGTCTTGTGGGGTGTTGCCGCCAGGACTTGTTCAAGATTGCTCGTAGCATTCTTGTGTAATTGCCGTCTAGCTTCTTCTAAGTACCTTTTTATACATGGATAGATATATGTATATGTTTATATGCATATGTGTATGTGTATGTTTATATATGTATATGTGCACATATATACATACGTATATTTGCATATGTAAATATGTACATTTATATATATATATATATATATATATATACTCCTATCTGTATGCATATATATATATTTACATATATATGAGTATATTTATGTATATGTACGGCTGTATGTGACAAGCAAACACAGATCCTGGCCCAGCGGTTAGAGTGTTCGCCAATGGCCCGGGAGACCTGGGTTCAATCCCAGGTCGAGTCATACCAAAGACTTTAAAAATGAAACTTGATACCACCTTGCTTAACACTCAGCATTATAAGGTACGGTTCAAGGGTAAAGTGGAGCAATCCTGGGAATGGAGTAGCGCCCTCCCCTACACCTTGGTGTAGTAGCTATCGAAAAGGGAGACTTCGGGTCACCCTCGACTATGGTTGCTAACTTTACGGCTGTATGTATATGTAAATATATATTCATACGTATATATATGTGTGTAATTATAAATGAACATGTGTGTATGTATATATGTGTGTGTGTGTATATAGATATATGAGTATATATATGTTTATATGAGAGTGTTTATATATGCATATATATAAACATATATGTATATGTGTGTAATTATATATGCATATATACATATTTATGTCTGTGTATTACTTGTATATATATATATATATATATATATATATATATATTTGTTTATACATACATATATATATATATTTGTTTATATATATATATATATTTGTTTACACACATATATATATATATATATATATATCTGTTTATACATGTATATATATATATATTTGTTTATACATGTATATATATATATTTGTTTATACATGTATATATATATATATTTGTTTATACATGTATATATATATATATTTGTTTATATATATATATATTTGTTTATACATGTATATATATATATATTTGTTTATATATATATATATTTGTTTATACATGTATATATGTATATATATTTGTTTATATATATATATATATTTGTTTATACATGTATATATATATTTGTTTATATATATATATATATATTTGTTTATACATGTATATATATATATATTTGTTTATATATATATATATATATTTGTTTATACATGTATATATATGTATATATTTGTTTATACATGTATATATATATATATTTGTTTATACATGTATATATATATATATATTTGTTTATATATATATTTGTTTATACATGTATATATATATATATATATTTGTTTATACATATATATATATATATATTTGTTTATACATATATATATATATATATATGTATTTGTTTATACATATATATATATATATATATATATATATATATTTGTTTATACATATATATATATATATATATATATGTTTATATATATATATTTATTTGTTTATATATATATATATATATATATTAATGAATTATTAAGAGAACCTTTGGGAATGTTTATACGATTATTAAACAGTAAAATTCGATGTGGGAAAACCAGAACTGGATCCATAAATTGGCACGTTGAGGAAAATTTGAGAAAAGAACAAGTGAAGCATTTATTGATAAGAAAGTCTCAAGTTGAAATCAATAACCATTTTTTGAGTAAATACACTAACGAGTTCTAACTTGAAGGCTATTAATCATTTTTCACAATCTGGAAACGTTTATAAAGAACGAAAAATGAAAAGAAAAAAAAAAGAGATCGAATCCCAAATAATCATCTTCGTGATTATTTCGAGTGAAAAAAAATAAAAAATAAAAAAGAAAGAAATTCAAACTTTTGATGAAGTTATTAAAAATTTTTATTATTTTATTTCTATCAAACAACGGATGTTTCATGTACGCATGCGCCTTTTGGGATACTTTTTCATACTGTGTTTTTAAGTCGTATTTGCAAAAACAAGAATAATCTTAATAAATGAATAAATATTAGGATTTATCAAATACAGCTTCATTTTTTTACATGTGAAAAGCTAATGAGAACCTCAGTGAGTTTTAAGTATGAATTATACTCAATTTAAAGGGTGTTTAAATCCTGGAAGAGGTTGTTGGCGTTTCAATTCGCGCTAATGTCCTTGATAAAGGCATGAATCCATATCTTTTACCACAAGGTGTAAACTCAATTTGCAAAATTGTATTGCTGAAAATTATTCTATTTATAATGATAGTTTGTGAATTTTTTTCATATGCTAGTACTAGTTCAGCTAAAAAAAACAACCAATGACTAAAAAATAAAACGGTGAATGCGTATCCTAATCTACATAGATCCTCAAGACACAATGCTGATTAAATGACAAAGTGATTTAAACGGCATATCAACCTGTTTAATGTTATTCTATGCCTAGAGGTTTCGGAATCGCATTCATTGTAAGCTTATATTTACAGTTTTTTTGTTGTCGTTCTAAAGACTTTTTCTGCTCTCTGTATTATACTTTAAGATAATTGTTTATATTTGTTTGCACACAGTTGCATAGTTTCAATGATGGACCAATTCTAACTGCATGTCAACTTCTTGATGGTTATTTTATGCCTTGAAGTTAAGGAATCACGTTTATATTTACATTTTTGTCTAGTTTTTGCATGTCATTATATGATATCAAGTATTTTTATCTAATACAAATAATTTGTATTATTGTAAGACTTCAATCATTTCTATGTAGTACTGATTATTAAATGGTTTCATATAGTTATATATTTTCATAATTGTAATTATTTGTTTGGACACAGTTAAATATCTTCAAGTAACTAATAATAATGAAAACCCTTATTTAAACAACAATTGCTTCAATCAGCTATTATAAAATAAGACTGACCTTGTATCGCCTCCTGACCATGGCGGAAGGGTTTGGGTAAATAGAAACGTAACAGTGGTTCAAATTTCCTGAAATTGCTATCTCTGTCTCATTTTGCTTTGAATGAAACATTATTATTAGTCAAACTAATCCCTTGGCATTCAACAGACTTATTCCAAAGAGTTCTCTATTTGTCTAAGCACCTTTGAAACTCATATTTTGTTGTTGGATGAAGCGTGCAGTTAAGGTATTACATATGGAGACAGAGGGGTTGAGTGCAGCACTTGCACAATCTTCTTTTTTTAATAAAAAAGATATTTTATAGAGAAAATATGACGTCTGACTTTATATTTTTTCTTGTAAGACTGTCATCTTGAAATCTAGACATAACGTTTTTATATTAATTGCTTAGCCAAGGAACAGTGAAATAGTTACACAGAGCTAGGGCTGGTTGAGTGTGGTGATTGCTGCACTCGTACAATCTTGTGTTTTACCAAAAACAATTTGGCGAAAATAACGAGGCAGTTGATCAACAAATACTAACTGCCTCGTTCAGACTTGTCAAGACGAGAGAAAATCGGTGTAAAAGCTAAAAAAGCATTTATCAATTAGAAAATTTAAAATTTTATACATATGTATATATATATATATATATATATATATACACTAAGGGACATATTATCCAAGGTTGAAATTATAAATAATAATTCGTTAAGATTGATGAAAGTTGGGTATAAGTTTTTGTCATTAGTATGCATAAAGTAGAAATAAACTAATGATAATTAAGAAAAACCTATTTCAATTCAGCAATTTTAGTGTACTAAATAATCATAATTTATGAGACGGATCTGGTGGGTTGTGTTCTGGCTGTCGGTCGAGGAGCACCTTGACCAGTATCCTCGAGCCTCAGGAGACCGTCTCTCAGGCTCTAACCCTCCTTGGAGTGGCTAGGTTTATCGCCTGACGTCTGAAGCGCCCCTTTTTAGGTGAATGCCGACGGAGCTCGAGGCATTTTTGGAGCCGCCAGGCGTGTTTGGGATACAGTCCTACGCCCAGACCCACACAAAAGACCTTGCGCCACTCTCGTCCATTTGGTGGGATGTGCGGCAAACACCGACTTCCTCCCAGTCGTCGAACATGACAGTTTTCAGACGGACACTTCTACCTGCTGTACGAATACTTTTATTTTGTGTATATGTTTTATTCCTCAATACACTTGTTCCATCTATTTTCTCTTCCGCCGTGTTTTCTTTTTTGCATTTAACAGGCTACAACGGTTACTCTTATTAATACAACATTATATCTTTAATATATGATGTAGCTTTCATTACAAATAGTTTAACGGAACAAGCAAAACACGCACAAAAACATTATATATATATATATACTCGCGTGATGTCAGTGGTCTGCAAACTAAGCTATCAGACTATTTATTATGAGTTTGCATACCATTGAGTATACCTTACTTCTGGCCTTGTGTCAAGCTGCACTTAGCAGATGACGTCATTCAGTTTGATTTTTGGGTTAAAATCTCGTGTACATGTGTTAAAGATAAACATGTCGTTACTTTGGCAAAGTTTATATATATATATATGTGTGTGTGTGTGTGTGTGTGTGTGTGTGTGTGTGTGTGTGTGTGTGAAAGATGACTTGGCAAATAAAATGAAACAGTCGTCATAATTTTCTTGAAAACGTTTGAAAAATAATCTACTTACGTCTAAGACCGTTGAAGTAGAAGTATTTGAAAATAAGTTTGTGATTTCTCGTGATATTTCGAAGAAAACCCCCTCTTCACCTGATGTTAAAAAATGACCCAGAAATTGGTATGATATCATCTACAGGAAGTAAGTAAAAACTGAGTCATCGATATATGTATTGATATCTAATTTGTGGTTGAAAAATATTGCAATGAATTATTAATAAAGCCGTCGGAAATTGGTATATATATATATATATATATATATATATATATGGGATCAGAATGTGGTAATAACGTAGACTGATTTGTGGAGGTGCCCGTGGTGTAATGGTTTATACATATATATATATATATATATATATATATATATATATATATATATATATGTATTTGTTTATACATATATATATATATTTGTTTATGTATATTTATTTGTTTATATATATATATATATATATATATTATATATATATTAATGAATTATTAAGAGAACCTTTGGGAATGTTTATACGAGTTGAATTTATAGCATATAAAACATTGTCGGTTATTTAATGCCAAATCCGATTAATACATATATATCAAATATATATGATTTATAGACAGTGCCCTTACAGATGCTACCACTCCGGCACAGAGTGAATCTGGGAGGAATGGTATTAAGAAGTCTCCCACACTCACCAGAACTTATCATCAGATACATTTTAGTTTAAGAATATCTGCTGTAAACATATTTATCGGTGATATAGTATGATAAATTTTGAAAAGTTTTTTCTTTCAATGAGTATTTAGAAATATTCTTGGTCAAATATCGGTGTAAGGTGTAAGAGTTAATTCCAATCATTTATAGGATAATATAAGTAATATATTCCCCCTCGCTTTGTTTTAATCGTTTCTTGTGTCTTCGTTTCACAGTCACCAAAGTTCAATGGTTCCAATTATTGCTATATATCTCTAATAGGGCCATTTGCCTAATGAGTAGAGTGTTCACCAATGGTCTGGGAGACCGGGGTTCAATCCCGGGTCGAATCATACCAAAGAATTAAAAATGGTACTTGATCCCAACTTGCTTAACACTCAGCATTTTAAGGTAGGGATCGAGGGTAAAGTGGAGCAATCTAGGGAAAGGAGTCACACCCTCTCCTACGCCTCTGTGTAGTAGCTATTGAAAAGGGAGCCTTCTGGTTACCCTCGACTAAGGTCACCCACTTTACTTTACATCACAAACAATTCAATTAAACATCAGTCATTTCTTTATATAAATTGAAATGATCAAACAGTTCTATTTTAAGCAATTCAGTTTAGCACAAGTCATTTGTTTGCACTCAGTTTAAATGTCAAACAGTTCTATTTGAGGCATAGATAGGACTCTATCAGGTCAAAGTGGACCTGGGAGTGATAGTGATGAAGTGGTACTTATCATCACTGGAGTCTCATTATCAGATTGTTTAATGTCAGGATACTCGTTGTGTGGGAGGGTTTTAATCTTCTGCAGAGATTCAGTCGGCATATTCAATAGCCCTAGCCGAAAGGGGTTGATATTCCCATAGACGTTTTTCGATAGATCTGCTTTAAGGAAATTTTCTGGTTTGATTTTTAAATTTTATTATTCATACGAGAGTGATCCTAAATATTTTGTATTATTTTGGTAAGATGAGTCAAAATTCGATTGCAAAGGTAACAAACCACACGGAACATTTTAGATGACGAGCTTTCCTGATACTCTCCAAGTGCTTCGATCTAGATTTGCTTCTATGCCTTGGAGCCTGAGCATCCTTAGTTTTAGACCCAGTTCATCGAGTTTCTTACGACCAGAGGAACATTTCTTGAACAAACTATTATCAACTACCTCTTCATCTTTCACGGAACAAATCTTTTTGTTGCTTCCATGGCGTTATGGACCAGTTGGAACTTTTAAAGCAGAAGTTCCTGAATTAGACTACCTTACAAATTCATCTGTGAAGATTTCGAATCAGAGTGACGTAATACACAACTGTATGGCAGAAACTCAACTATCTGCCCGCATGGTCCAATGTCAACCTTCAACTGACTCTTTTTCAAAATCCTCAAATTCTGCCATCAGATGGCTTAATGTCATATCCAGAACACTCACTGGGGGATCTTACTCCTTTGCAATGATATTGTCATTGTATTCTACAGCCACAGCCGACTGGGCTTTACATTAAAACTTAAATACTTAACACATATGTTTGCAAGTAGCAATAGTCTAAATATCTTCTTTAAAATTTAAATTTTGGTTTTGATTAGAACCAAACACTTTTAGTATCAATTTTTGGCAGTCATAATTATCTTTGATTATGCCATGACCAATGTCTGCCCAATAAAGAGGTGTCTTTGCACTCCCCATATGTTGTATAGCCATAACCATAATCGATCACAACGGTACATATACAAATGTAGATACAGGCAAATACAAATACATATGCAGACAGGCAGACTCTGTTGTTCAGGTAAGAACGTTTATTAACTTCAGAACTTTCTTCGATACGAGGATAGAGACACAATACTGAAAAATCTTTCGTAATCATACTACACAAGCCACACTATCTGACCCCACACACGCGGGGTGCACCTAGTCATGTTTAAGATCTCTGTCGGTAGAGATCTGCAAAACCCCATAACATCTTTCAACCGCAGAAACTCTACTCTATGCCTCAATTGCAGAAACTCAATTCTTTGCCTCCATGGTCCAATATCAACCTTCAAATGACGTGTTTTTAAAATCCTCAAAAAATCAGCCCATCTCTTCTGGGTGTGACGTCATCCACACTCCAGCCCATTTCCTGTCTGGGGTTTATTATGACAATGGTGATTGTCATATCCTTTGCGCGCGAGTGTAAAACTGTATGCAATGACTATGCACCTGAACTCTTAACCCGAATAGTTCAAAGCCCAACCAAACTGAATGATAAAATATAATTAATGAAAAATGATTAAAATAAAAAAAAAATCATTCCTTAATTATGAAACATATGTTCTAAGTCACCATACAAATAAATTAAAGTAATAGAGTATCAAGTATTTTCTTTCTAATACTAATGCTTTTTAAACAGCTCCATTTTCCTTATAGATGGAGAATTTACATATACTAGTACACTTGGTCACAGTGAATGTGGGAGGAATGGTTATAAAGAGGCTTCCAGTACTCAACAGAACCCACCATCAGATGCATTTTGCTTTTCTTTCGATTTTATGGCATATCAATCAGTGTAGGTTATTGTTGTGGGAGCCTTACCTATCTCACCATGATGGACTCTTCTCACCGTTACTGAGAGATTTTACTGCCAGAAAGGCAGATCAATGTCAGTGTTATCCGAACAGTACGAAACTTCTTACATTTTCTATGTAACTCTATCTTTCTTGTGTAATATAATCTGTTATCTAGTATCCGTGTTTGCGTTTTTATTAGTGACCCCTTCCGGGGCCACAACAGTTATTTGGTGTCAAGTCTCGTTTATACACATATATCAAATATACATATCATTTGTAAATAAATTTGTTAGATAACACTCTTAAACGAGCCTGAGATCTTTTTTGAACACAGTTAAATAGTTTAAAGTATTGCTACACAATAGCCACAATTTAACATCCGTCATTTGTTTGCTCACGTAGTTTGTTCTATTTGACCCATAGATAGGACCCTTTCAGGTGCTACCACTCTGGCATAGATGTAAACTGGAAGGGATTGTTCTGAGAAATAACTGTTTTTGCCCCGGAAAGGGTCACTAATAAAAACGCAAACACGGATATTAGATAACAGATTATACTACACAAGAAAGATAGAGTTACATAGAAAAGGTAAGAAATCTCGTACTGTTCGGATAACACAGATATTGATCTGCCTTTCTGGAGGTGCCCGTGGTGTAATGGTTATCGTCGTAGGAAATGGACACACCGACATGAGTTCAAATCCTGGACGAGACTGATTGCATTTCACATTGCACTAATAACCTCGGGAAAGGTATGAATCCAATAATTCTACCTCCAGCTATGGGTAAATGGTAGGGTAGATTAGGTTCTTCAGTCTTGGTGAGACAACTAGTCTAGGAGAAGGAAAACTCTGAATTCAAACCTGTTAAACTCCGCTAAAAAATTGACTTTGTGTCATATCCTGCCCGAACGGAGAGGTTGGTAAATATGGTTATAAGAAGTCTCCCACACTCACCAGAACTTACCATGAGATTCATTTTAGTGTAAAAAATATTTGGTGTGAACTTATTTATAGGTGATAGAGTAACATAAATTTTGAAGATGTTTTCCTTTCAATGAGTATATAGAAATATTCGAGGTCAAATATCGGTGTAAGTTAGAAGACTTAATTCTAATCATTTATAGGATAATATAAGTAATATATTCCCCCTCACCTTGTTTTAATCGTTTCTTATGTCTTCGTTTCTCAGTCACCATGTAGCGAAATCGATGAGGGTCGGCCAAGATGGTTGGAGGGGGGGGGGGCTTAATAAAATTATTCTACAACTCGAAGACACACCATGATTATTAAAAGAGAAAGCCAACATAGGGAGTGGATACGATGTAATTATGAGTGCTGGAAGATGAACATCTTGCCAAAATTTATGAATAATATATACACACCACGATCGTGCCTTTTCTCTCAGGATACCAGACATATTCCAAAATCTCAGGAAACCACAACAGAAAAACCACGTCAAAAGATTCCATGCTTATTTCTGTTCAAATTGAAGATGCCTTGGAAACAGAGAATACTGGAAGAGTCTTTAAAATAAACTGGTTGGTTGGTGTTTTATGACATATCAACTCTTGTGGGTTATGTAATGTCATATATTTTTACACACACACATATATACATATATATATATTTAACCGGGCCATTGGCCTATTGAGTAGAGTGTTCAACAATGGTCTAGGAGACCCGGGTTCAATCCCAGATCGAGTCATACCAAATACTCAAAAATGGTTCTTGATATCACCTTTCTTAACACTCAGTATTTTAAGGTAAGGAACAAGGGTAAAGTGGAGCAATCCAAGGAAAGGAGTTGCGCCCTCCCCTACACCTCGGTGTAGTAGCTATTGAAAAAGGAGCCTTCGGGTCACCCTTGACTAAGTTCGCCAACTTTCCTTTTTTTACATTTATTTTTGTTGTGAAACCATCTGATGGTGAGGCTCCACCCTTGACGATTTTGAGAATGGTATTACCCCTTCATTGCTATTGCTCCCAGATTTACTCTGGTTCGGAGTGGTAGCACCTGATAGGGTCCTATCTATGGGTCAAATAAGTCAGTATGTGCAAAAGAAATTACTGATAAGAAATTGAATTGTTAGAAATAGAACTGTTTGTTCATTTAACTGTGTGTAAAGAAATATCTGATGTTTAATTGAATTGTTAGTGATACATAGCAATACTTGAAACCCTTTAACTATGTGCAAGCAAAAGAGTAATGTTATAAAAGTATTAGTGATAATAGCAATATTTCAAAATCTTTTACTATGTGTCTAAATTAAAATAACTGAAACTATTTGACTGTATGAAAAGGAATGAGTAGTGTTGAATAGAATAATTAATGTAAAACAGCAAGATCTGTAACGACTTCACTGTGTGCAGACAAATGAATTACATTGTATAGAAATATATGTATTAGATAGCAATAATTGAAAACAATTGGAATGCGAAGAAACAATAGCAATATTAGTGTGCAAACAAATTATTTCTAACTAATTTAAAAATAAAATTACCTATAAACGATGTGTGAAAACTAATAACTGATATTAAAATTGTAACTGTTATATAGCAATCCATGAAGCCATTTAGTTGTGAGCTAGCAAATGATTGGTTGTAAATAGAAATACTTAAAATCATTTAACTGTATGCAAAAGAAAAAAAATTAGCTCAGGTTCGTTTAAAAATATTATCTACTTAATATATATATATATAAGTAAGTATTATTCGGTCCAGTTAAACTGGAGTTGGGAGGAATTCCATTAGGACAAAAAAACATTCAACAGGTGTCTATTCTGATTTATTTTATCCATTAGATCTGAAGAAGTCTTGTGAATTTTTTTTCGTCTTTTTTGATTTCATCAAAAACACATAACAGGGTGGAAATAAATTTATAATCCTAATGTGACCGGTTTTGTTTTTTCTTATATATATATATATATATATATATATATATATATATATATATAAACGGGATTTGGTTTTCAATAACCCACAATGGTTGATATGCCATAAAACACAACGAAACAAAACCAACTCCTCTATAAAACATAGGTTTGTAAAAAGGAAAATACTTTTGATACTGCTTGATATATATTTATTCTATTAAAGAAATGCCAAATTGAACGCTTGGGAGCCCAAAGACTTATAAAAGAAGGAATGGGTTTTGAATATCAACTCCGAGGCAAAAATTGATAATGTATTATTCAAGAGATAAATATGATTATGCAAGAAGGAGAGAGAGAGAGAGAGAGAGAGAGAGAGAGAAAGAGAGTGAGAAGATGATGTTAACAGTGCAACTATGCAGACGTCATAAAAATTCTCATAAATCATCCTATATAACAACAAATACATATATCTATAGATATCTGCGTATAAGATTCTTCTCTTCAGACAGTCAAACACGGGTGCATAAAACATCTTGTCAACGTCTTGAAATTAATACAGATGCTAGGTAAAAATAGACGTATATAATATTGGTGATAGTGTGGAATAACCTACGAAAATAAAGATTATTTCTGCGGTTGAGTTAAAGAAAAACATATAGGAATATAATTTGATATTTTTCATTGGGTGTCCCTTTTCATATGGCTTTGTGCTACTTCTAAGCAAAAGGCTTTGTAAATTATTACTTAATATATTTTTCATTGGGTGCTCTTTTCATATGGCCTTGTGCCACATCTAAGCAAAAGGCTTTGTAAATTATTACTTAATATGATATTTTTATTGGGTGCCACTTTGATATGGCCTTGTGCTACATCTAAGCAAAAAGCTTTGTAAATTACTTAATATGATATTTTTCATAGGGTGCTCTTTTCATATGGCCTTGTGCCACTTCTAAGCAAAAGGCTTTGTAAATTACGACTTAATGATATTTTATTGGGTACCACTTTCATATGGCCTTGTGCCATATCTTAGCAAAAGGCTTTGTGCTTTGTGCCACATCTAAGCAAAAGGCTTTGTAAATTATTACTTAGTATATTTTTCATTGGGTGCTCTTTTCATATGGCCTTGTGCCACATCTAAGCAAAAGGCTTTGTAAATTACTACTTAATGATATTTTATTGGGTACCACATTTATATGGCCTTGTGCCACATCTTAGCAAAAGTATTTGTGCTTTGCGCCACATCTCAGCAAAAGGCTTTTTAAATTATTACTTAATATATTTTTCATTGGGTGCTCTTTTCATATGGCCTTGTGCCACATCCTAGCAATAGGTTTTCTAAATTACTACTTAATGATATTTTTATTGGGTGCCACTTTTATATGGCCTTGTGTCACATCAAAGCAAAAGACTTCGTGCTTTGAGCCACATCTATGCAAAAGGCTTTGTAAATTATTACTTAATATATTTTTTTATTTACTAAAGAAGTAGGCCTTCGGCATTTTTTTTTAGTTGAGGGAAGAAAAAGAAAAACAAATATGACCGCTGGGAGGATTTTAGTTGAAGGCAAATATTCGATTTAAATGTTCTGTAAGAAAAGGCAAATTACAGAAACCAACTGTCATATTGTATCTTGGGTTTCTCTACATGATGGCATATTAACCTTCATGGGTTATTCAGTGCCAAATCCATCTTTATAAAAGAACATCAGTTGCACTATTCAAATCAGCTGGTGGGGATGAAGGGTTTTATGTCTTTCTTAATGGTATTAGTCCGAAAATGAACATAATAGCGCGAGTAGAGTCCATCATGTTACCCACTGCACCACGGGGACTCCCCTATCTTATCTAAACAGTGAATGCAATATGATTGATTCATGTGTTTTTACGGCGTATAAAACGTCTAGGAGTATTTTATGCCTAGAGGTTGAGGAATAGCGTTCATTTTACATTTTTTGTGTACTTGGTTGTTTACAGTTTTTATTTCTCTCACGTGGTACTGTGGAATACAAATATGTTTATTTGGTTTGGTTTGGTTTGGTTTATGACATATCAACCAGTGCGGGTTATTTAATGCCAAATCCTTTATATATATATATATATAGTGAAATGGTAAATTTTGGTGTGTCTGACAAGCTGATAAAATTAAGTGGAAAAATAGATAAATCAGACAAAAAAAGTTGAGTCGTGATATTTCATTCTTTATTTTAGTATTTCTTCAAACTAAACATTTTTTTAGTTTTATACATTTAAGCATTTGAGAAAATAGGTAGAATAACTGAGAAAATAAAGGCATAAAATTAGAAAGGGAGAGAGTCTAAAGACAAGAGGCAGATAAGCGAAGAAATTGAGGTGCCCGTGGTGTAATGGTTATCGTCGTAGAAATTGGACACGACGATACGAGTTCAAATCCTGGACGAGACTGATTGCATTTCACATAGCACTAATACCATTGGGAAAGGTATGAATCCAATTATTCTCCCTCCAGCTATGGGTAAATAGGACAGACTGAATTCTTCAGCGTTGGTGAGGCAACTAGTCTAGGAGAAGGAAAACTCTGAATTCAAACCTGTTAAACTCCGCTTAAAAATTGACCTTGTCATATCCTGTCCGAGCGGAGGGGTTGGTAAATATGATAAGCGAAGAAATTGAGAGTGGGGTAGATGTGGGTTTAAGTGATGGTTTGTAGCAGTTATTGGTTTTGACTGTGACTGTCCGGGTATATGTTGGAGCTTTGTGAAGTCAAATGTATCAGGTTTCATCAGAGATTATATTGCACTGTTGAATCTGTGACACTGGGTTTAATGCATTTTGCATTCGACAGACTCTATCTGAAGAAAGCAAAATGCATGAAACGCAGGGTCACAGATACTACCATATAATATAATTTATGTGTCTGTTGGCAGGGGCGTGTCTGTGTGTGTGTGTCTGTGTGTGTGTGTTTAAATGCTCTGTATTGTTTTGGTTGTTTTTTTAAGGCGTACAATTCCTTTTCGGGTCATTTAACGCCGAATCAAATTTTAAACAATTCAGTTTAGTGTAAGTCGAGTTTGTGTTTAGAAGCAGTTAACTATCAAAACAGTTCTATTTCAACCAGTTCAGTTTAGCATAAGTAGACAGTTTAATTCTATTTGATCCATAGATAGGACCCTATCAGGTGCTACCACTCTGGGCCTGAGTGGACCTGGGAGCGATGGCAATGAAGGGGTACTCCGCATTCTCCAAAGCTCCAGCATTACTAGAACCTAACCATCAAATTGTTTAGTGTCATCTCAAGGACACTGGTTGGGGGAGTTTTACTCTCTGCAGAGATGCAGTCGATATATTTATTAGTCCTAGCTGACTAGGTAATGTAAATCAAGAATGTTGCGAGCAATATTGAACAAGTCCAGGCGGCAACTCCCCACAAGGCACCAACTATACGGCCACCTGCCTCCCATCACGAAAACTATCCAAGTTGGACGAACCAGACATGCAGGACACTGCTGGAGAAGCAGGGACGAGCTCATAAGTGATGTACTCCTATGGACCCCCGCATATGGCCAAGCAAAAGCAGGACGACCAGCTCGAACATACATACAGCAGCTATGTGAGGATACGGGATGTAGCCCTGAAGACCTGCCAGAGGCGATGAATGATAGGGAGGAGTGGTGAGAGAGGGTCAGGGATATCCGGACACGACATGATGATGATGGATATGTATATATATATATATACGATTAAAACTAGTAAACATACTGTTTGATAAGATCTTAAACAGTCGTCAATTTCGCAAAGTTTTTAAGAGATCAACGCACTAAAGTGCCGAATAAATCGAATTTTGCGATTATAAAATATATATACCATATTCACAATTAACGCTATGTGCGAAATGGACGTATAATGTTCATAACGATAGAACCTAGGAATCTCGAAATTCGAAAACACGTAACGACTTCTTGTTCAGGTACGAAACCTTTTTATTAACTTTGAGTTCAAGGTTTCGACGTAAGGAGGAGAGACACAATCTTCTATGCTGTCTTATTCATTTGGCCCCCATCTCGAGCGGCCCCGATAGGGCAAGTTCGCCTCGCACCTGCGAGCTCCAAATGTCGATGTTTCTTGTTTGACGTCTTGTACTCAACTCTCTAACTTTCTTCAAAGGGTTAGTATGTTGAGGTTTTAAGGGAGTTCAGGAAGAGATTCCATCGGAAGAGGCAAGCACTCTTCAAATCGGGTCAGTGGCATTTCCACCAGGCCAATGCACCAGTCCACCTCTCCAACCTAAGCTCAGTGGCTGTCGTTATGAGGAGATGAAAGAGGCTGTGACGAAGGTCACTGACACACTCACACAAGAGGACTTACATGGGACCTTCCAGAAGTTGTAGGAACGGTACAACAAGTGCATTGCAGCTGGAGGAGATTACTTCGAAGAGGAATAGAGTTTCATGTGTGTACTATCAATAAAAGTGCCCATACAAAAAAGTCTGGAAACTTATTTAATGATCCTCGTATGTCCATTTCCAACGACGATATATTAGAGATGGCTTCAAATAGAGCCCGAAATCAGTTGTAAAACATGCAGCATCTTCATAAATACATTCCATCCAAAAGTCAAACGACTTCTACAAAAATTTGAACGGGTTAAAGAAAGAATAGGCAGATACGAAGTGTCTTTCCTATTTCATCCAACACATACACACAGAAACGCAAAGCTGATAAAGTGAAAGGAACCATCATTTTAAATATTCAGGAAACAGCTTATTTTTGTCGTTTTCTTGGCGTCTTATAAAAATTACTTCTCAGTTGAGATTGAGACATGACTTCCACAGGGGTAAAACCTTTATAAAATAACTTTTTCCATATTATCCCCTCCACACATCTTTTTAAGATAAGGAAATGTGGATCAGCCAAATCAATGTCTTGGCTCTTGTGGGTATTTTGGAAAAATGAACATAATTGATTTACCATATTTCCCGCCACTAGCAATGCTGAACGTGAACATCTCGGTCGAAGTGAAACGTTTAATCGATTAGACAGAGAAATGTCAACCTTTAATTATAGAAATAACAGCATATCTCACCACAAAAAAAAAAGCTGATAAACCTAACTATATGCAGTCATAAATTGAATGTCTTAAAAACCCGTACTCTCACCCCCCCCAGTAATTTATGAATACCAGGTTAGTTTATATGAAAACAATCTGGTACTTATATATTTTTATTTTCCAGGTAGGAAACCCTGACTGAAAACTAGTTGATCATTGTTGACTCTGAATATTAGTGTAAACATTCAGGACGTGTTTGTTTATCAGAATTCACGTTTCGTCGAATAATCTTAGATTAGTATATCATCATCATCATCATCATCATCATCATCAAGTCGCGCTGCTAGCACGGATTTCCTTGAATTTCTCTCTTTCTTTATTCGTCCCTATCATCCATCACTCCCAGCAGGTTTTCCAGACTAAATCCTGTATCCGCGCAGTGCTGTTGTAAGTAAGAACAAGGAATACATAACATTATATCATTATTATCATCATATTATTCTTCAACCGTTGGAGAGAGAAAGAAAGAGTGAGAGAGAGAGAAGGAAATCCTCTCGAGGAGAAAAAGGAAAAATCCGTATAAATTAATCTCGTACAGATGGTGGCAAAGAGGAACAAGTATGTGGTTAGAGGTTGTATCTAACTACCAACTATCCACCTGTAACTAAGAAAGAAAAAAGTTGGTGACCTTAGTCGAGGGTGACCCAAAGGCTCCTTTTTCCATAGCTACAACACCGAGGTGTAGGCGAAGGCGCTACTCCATTCCCTGCATTAATCCACTTTACCCTTGATCGTTAACTTAAAATACTGAGTGTTAAGCAAGGCGGCACCAAGTGCCATTTTTTGATACTTTGGGATGACTCGACCTTAGAGTGAACCCCGGCCTCCCAGACCACTGGTGAACACTCTACTCATTAAGCCAATGGCCCGCTTGTAAGTAAGTACTGGTTCCTATTTGCCTCATCCTCATCTTAATCAGGGCAATTTAGGTGGGGGTTTACTTTGTTTAATTTTTTAATACCCACACCTAACGATTAACTCTCATCATTCTGTTTTGTTGGTTTCTGTAATAATTATAAGCCTTACTCAAGTGTGTCAGCAAAATTGAAAACAAGATCAACGTTATGGGGGATCAAAATCAATCGGGGGTTGAAAATCCAATATAGTTCAAACCGTTTCAGATAACCCCTCGCAAAATAAACATGAACTCCGTTCTTGTGGACCTATCACTTCAGAAATTCAGTGAGAATTTTCCTTAAGGTTTTTTTTATGGCTTAATGGCGTATCAAACTTCGTGGGTAATTTAATGCCAAAGACGTTCTTGTAGAATAATAATAATGGTGATATTTAACCCATAGCTTGGGGTGGAGTGGGGGAAAAGAAATTGATACATTTCCTAAGAGTATTATTCCGAAAGTGAACGTAGTGGCACGACTGGAGTTCGAACTCGCTTACTAGAATGTCACAGTCCAGCACATTAGCCACTATGCTACGGGAATTCGCCCAATTTTCATGATCCGCTAAGTGATTTCCAGTTAGGGAGGACAACTTCAAAGTATTTACCCAACCCCTCCGCCACGAGCTAGATGTGATACAAGGTCAATTTTTAGTGGAGTACAGTTGTTTTGAATTCAGAGTGATCCTTCAAGGCTAAAGAACCTAGCTTAACCCACTGTTTATCCATAGCTTGGATTACGTTAAAGCGAAAGTCAAAACACGAACTGCCTCGTTCGGGATTTGAACTTGTATCCCTAATTCCATTTCCAAACATTATGTTGAGTGTTAATGCATGTTTAGTTCTCTCCAAATAGTCACACACCTACTTATACATATATTTATACCTCAAACCATTTACCGACATTAGCATATGCACTTAGTTTCAGAATTATTCACCTCAACTGCTAATTAATACATTTTCTAAGGAAATGCGAATATTTGCGAGTATTTACTAAATTTGCTATAGAGATTTTATTCTGTATTTAAATTTTAAAAATTCGGGATTTTTTTAAAGTGATGATCTATTACATTCGTAGAGATTTTTTCTAAAAACTGATGCTGTCCAAAATCATTCACACCAATCTTATGAAAATTATAAGATAATACGACTCTATGGCAATTGTAATTTTTTTCTTAATTTGACCTGCCCTGTAGAATACACCGACTGCATCTCTGCGGATGGGTAAGATCCCCGCTAAACGAGTGTCCTGGATATGACACTGAATTAAAGCTCCGGGAATGTGGATTACCCCTTCATTGCTATCACTCCCAGGTCCACTCTAACCCGTAATGGTAGCACCTGATAGGGTCCTATCTATGGGTCAAATAGAACGGCTCATTTAAGCTGAGTGCAAACAAATGACTTACGCTAAATTGAATTGTTAGAAATAGAACTGTATGATCATTTAAATGTAAAACTGATGTTTAATTAAATTGTAAGTGATACATAGCAATACTAGGAACTTTGTTGACTTATGTTTTCAAATCATGTATATCTTATATGTCTGTATAAACCGGATTTGGCATTGAATAACCTACAATGGTTGATATGCCATAAAACCAAATCAAAACCAGATCATCAATTTGACATTTAATACAAGCACCCTTTGAAAATGAAATAATTTTGACTTGAATTTTATCAATTCAAGTCAAAATTATTTCATTTTCAAAGGGTGCTTGTATTGCCATAAAGGAATGCCCCAGGTGGTGTAATGGTTAGCAAGCTAGGTTCACGAGTGAGTTCGTGTCTCATTGGGTACTCCTTTTATAGAGCCTTGTACTACATCTAAGGAAAAAGCTTAGTAAATTACTAAAATCATGAAAAATTCTGAAGGACACGATGTGTAAATGCCACGACATGAACTGTTACAATAGCCCAATTAAGGTATTGGTGTAACCTGCAAAAACCTCTGACAAAAACTCCATCGAAAATTAATAGGATTATTTGAAGGACAAATTAAGGTGGAGAGAAATCTTTGAAATTGAGCCGAACTAGAAGATGTTAGCAAGGAAGAACAAAGTAAAATGCCAGTTTCTGTGCGCAAGGATCTTGTAATGAATTATCAAAAATGACAAAAAGTAATAATCGAGAATAAAGGTTACACAATTGATTATTAAAGCAAGAAGGCTAATAATCTTATGTTAAATGTTTGATATTTCTTTTTTGTATTATTGTTTGAAATTTTACAGATGTGAGTATCAGTGCATATTTTTTCGTTTATGAAAAAATACATGTGAAATTCCGATTAAAATTTGAGATATTACAGTTTTTAAAGGAAGTCGAGGTGAATAATTCTGACACCAAGTGTACACGTATCTTGACGTACTGGTCAGGTCAGTGACGTGTGCAAAGCATGTAGTCAGCGAATAGAAGGCAATGAATACGAAAGACATCGTTTATCTTTGGGATAAAGCGTTAATTAAATGGTAATTTGTACCAACTTAATGTTCGCATAGAAATAACCATTGACATCGATTTAATCAAACTTTTTACCTAAACTAATTCCTTTTTCCTTACAATTTCCCACCACCGCAAAATCAATGCGCAACAAAATCTCCAATGGTTATGCTATCAGGAATTTCTTCGAGCAGGAAATATACTATGAATATATGACTACCAACCGTTTCTATAGTGCATGAGAACTTAACCTTACACACATCTCATTTGTAATTTGATTGCATTTGAATAAGAAAAAAATTTGCCCAAAAAAAAAAAGAAAAAAAGAAAAAACATCTTTAGCCTCGCATAAAATCTGGCTTTGTTAACGGGGCTTAAGATATGCAGATTGTATCCCTTGCAGAGGATTAAGAACCCGTGTCTAAAAAGTACTGTTCTGAATATGACAGTAAACATTATTTGATAATAAGGCTCCAGTTTGGGAGATTTAGAAAGTGTGGAGTACACATTCACTGACATTACTCCCATGTCGACTTTGACTTGAATATGACAGTAAGCATTATATGATACAAGGCTCCAGTTTGGAAGATTTAGAAAGTGTGGAGCACACATTCATTGATATTACTCCCAGGTCCACTCTGATCTGATGCGGTAGTACCTGTTGCGATCCTATCTATGGTTTAAATAGATCTTTTAAAAATTATTAGTATTCGATAGGAATACTTGATGCCACCCATTGTGTATTATTAGTAGTAAAAATAATTACATGAAGCTATAATTTTTTACTACGTTATTGTTTATTTACCTTCATTGTTGGTTATTTAATGTCAAATCCTCTTTATACATATATATTAAATATATAGGATTTGGTTGGTTTGGGTTTTATGGTATATCAACCATTGTAGGTTATTTCTTGTCAAATCCTCTTTATACATACAGGATGGAACGATAAAATTGTCGTCCTAAAGAAAAACAACACTACAGCTTTATTTTAAAACTTTTATTGAAAAAATCAATTCAGACAACTTGATTATGTTGTAGAGTTGACATCAATTCAATGTAGCCGCCTTCAGCCTCAATCACCGCTTCGATACGGATCCGGAACTGGGAGCATGCCTTTTCCACAAGTGCCGGCAGGAGCTCGGCGAATACTCGGCGGATGGCGGCGATCAGGCTGGCTTTGGTGTTGTGGGAGGTCATGTTGGTTATGTTCTCAACGTATGACCAAACGAAGTAGTCCAGCGGGTTCAGGTCGGGGGGGGGGGCAGTGAGAGAAGGGTACAAAGTCGTAGCACTTCTTCTGAAGCCAAGCCTGGGTCTCTTTGGACTTGTGGACCGGCGCCAAGTCCTGCTGCCACACCCAGGGTCTGCCACCGACCACCTGATTGCACCAGGGGATCACCACACTCTTCAGCATATCCAGATACACTTTGGTGTTGACTTTCAGGCCGACTTCGAAGATGTGAGGTGGCATGATGTGGCCCTCTCTTGAAACCACACCAAAGACCATAACTGTAGCTGGAAACTTTGTTTTCATCACACTGGGCACGTCCCTGTTATTCGTGGCAATCCAGTGATTCATTTTGAGGGTGCTGGCAATGATCCTGTTGTCATAACTTGGATCGGTAGAGAACATGAGTTGTACAGCAGCGCATCTCCGATCTCGCTCGTTGAACATTGTGTCACTTTCAGACATGATAGAAGGCTCCTATCGCTCTTGGGATTTGTACACAACTGGCCAACTAGTAGATGGTCTGCAACAAAAAAAGAAAACCGGTTTTTATTAAACGGAAATGAAATCATGTCGTCTTTTCTAGGGCGACAATTTTATCGTTTCACCGTGTATATATTAAACATATATAATTTGGTTCGGTTCTGTTTTATGGTATATCAACTATTATTGGTTATTTAATGCCAAATCCTCTTTATACATATATATCAAATATATATGATTTGTAAACACATTTTGTAGATACCATTTCTAAACGAGCTAATTTTTTGCACCCAGTTATACGGTTTCAAGTATTAACAACTCGAATAATTTTATTTACGATTAATTATTTTTGGTACACAGTTAAATGATTTTAAGTACTGCAACGTAACACAAATAATTTAATTTAACATCAGTCACCTATTTACACACAGTTAAATGGTTATACGTATATCGTTTCTGAGTGAATAGTTTGTAGGTAATTTTATTTATAAGTGAGTTAGAACTAATTAGTTTACACACAGGTGGCGCTATTGTTTCCGCACAGCTACATGGTTGCAACTATTGCGATTAGTTTGTTTGTTTGGGTTTCATGGCATATCAATCTTTGAAGGTTATTTAATGCCAAGTCCATTTTTATACAAATAAACAGTTCTATTTCAAACATTTCAGTTTGGCTTGAGAATACATTTATTTGTCAATAACATTTCTATTTCAAGATATTCATTTTAGTCAAACAGTTCTAATTCAAACAATTTAGTTTAGTATAAGTATAGTTTTTGTTTACACAGTGAAATTTCAAAACAATTCATCATTTAAAATCGAAAAATCATGCGCTCAACCAATTAAAAATCCGACGGGTCGGTAGCCATTTTGTTTTGTACAGGATAATAATTCATTTTAATCTTCAACTCGGTGTAATCTGAGCTTATAAGGACGAGTCAGGTCATGGCAACCAAAGAAAAAAAATTCCTTTCTGAAGAAAAGATTTCGAAATTGAGGAACTTGGGAAATTTACAAACGGGAATTATCGACCAAAGTCGGAACTAGTCCATCTGTTTCCTGTCAAATACATCTGCAACGATAACAAAGACAGTAAATTGCTATTGTTCATTGGAGCAGAGCTCTTTCAAAGGAGAAAATAGGGAAGATTGAAAGTCACAGAGATAAATAGAGCCATATCCATATAAACCTACCTACCTACCTATGTGGAGTGATACATGCGACCCACTCTTACTCTTTTTCTCTATCAACTCCTTAGTAAAATGCTAATATATATGTATATATATATATATATATATATATACATATATATATATATGAATGAATTTTCCTAATCCCTCCACTACAAGAAGGATGCGACAAAAGGTCAATTTTTAAGCAAAGATCAACAGGTTTGAATTTAGCGTGTTCTTTTTTCTCGACTGGTTGCCATACCAAGGGTAAAGAGCTCAGTCTGTCCTACTATTTACCCATAGCTGGAGGGAGAATAGTTAGATTCATAATACCAATGGTTATTAGTGCCATGTGAAATGCAAACAGCCTCATCCATGATTTGAACTCGGATCACCATGTCCATTTCTTACGACGAAAACCACGAGCGCCTCCTTTGTTTTATATGTGTATATAATCGTAACCAAGCAAAGCTGTACAAGATTTGAATCAAAGTAAAAAATACTCAGTAGAATAAAGCTAATTTCAGTCAATCTTGCTATTAAATCATAAGTTTCTGTTTTTTTTTTTTTATTCGTACTAGATCTCGGGTGCAGTCCAGGGAACGCAGCAGGAACGATAAGAGAGAGAGAGAGAGAGAGAGAGGGAGAGAGAGAGAGAGAGTCAAAGGACTCTGTGCTATCTGCTCGACTAGAGGTTCAATATAATATCAGTTAATTTCTCATCATGCTTTTATATAAGTGTGTGTGAGTCTATGTGTGAGTGTGATCTTTACCTCTTAAAAGTGCGCATCATAGCGAGATTTTATTTGAGCTATACATTTAAAGTTCTTTAACTTTTTAGTCTAAACAAACGTTAGTCCAATTTCTTATTGAGTGAGAATTTTGCTGGGTGAGTATCTTAGTTGAATGCAATTTTAAACCTTCAAATTCGCGATACAACGGAAATAGCAACAAATTTAGTTCTGTTTGGCTTACTTTTATGACATATCAACCATTGTTGGTTATTCAATGCTAAATCCTGTTTATACATATTTATTAAATATATATGATTCGTCAACATATTTTGTTGATAATATTTCTAAACGAACATGAACTCCTTTTTTTGGCACCTAGTTAAATGGTTTACAAGTATTTCTTTCTAATACGAATAAATCTATTTAGTATTAATCACTTGTTTGCAGAAAGTTAAATTGTTAAAAGTATTGTTAATTAACAACAGTCATTTGTTTGCACACATTTCAATATATATACATATATGATTTGTTAACCAATAGTTTATTTCTAAATTTATTTTTAGATGAGTTAGAACTAATTAGTTTGCACACTAGTATTGCTATTGTTTCACACAGTTAAATGGATTCAATCATTGCTATCTAATACTATATAATTCTATCCAATATCAATCATCTGTTTTCACACAGTAAAGTGTTTACCAGCATTGCTATTTAACACTAATAATTCTATTCAACAGTGCTCATTAGTTTTCATGCAATTAAATGGTTTCAAGTATTCCTATGAATCATTAACTATTCAATTAAACATCAGTAATTCATTTACACACGGTTATATGTCAAAGAGTTTGATTTCTAACAATTCAATTAAATGCAAGTCATTTGTGCCCACTCTTTAAACGTCAAACAGATTTATTTGACCCATAGACAAGGCCCGATCTGGTGCTACCACTGCGGGCCAGAGCACACCTAGGAGAGATGGCAATGAAAGGACACTCCCATTCCCCAAATCTCCAAGTCTGGAGCCTCACCATCAGATGGCTAAGTATTATATACGGGACGCTCGTTGGGAGGTCTTACCTCTCTGCAAAGTTGCAGTCGGTGTATTCTACAGCTCCAGTCGACCAGGCTCTTAAAGATAATAGTACTTAAAACGATTTTATCCCGCAAATATCATAAAAAAGAAAAAAAATCACTTGAGGACTGCTGTACTCCCAACGTAATGGACTCGCCCTCCTCCATAAATATACATCAATGAGACTTGACCTGGGATCAAACCCCAGTCTCCCAGACAATTGGCAAACACTTTACCATTGTAGTCGATCTTATTGCTGTGGTTTTAATGGTCTCAGTTCTCCTCCTAATTTTCAATTCTTCTAGTGCTTTCTCCAAGCCATAGGGGTCCGTTCCAAATGCACCAAACCCAGGACCCAGCCAAACGAAGCGGAAAGGCAGAGAAGTTTTAACAGAAAAAAATGCACCGTCGCACCTCTGTGTGTATGTGTGTATCTCAGCTATTTACGACTCTCTCTTACTCTAACCCATACGTACATTTAGGGTAATAAAAAAGAAAAGAAGATTATATCTTAAAAAAATCAGCGTTGTCGTTTTTCTTCTGTCTATATAACATTCATACCGGCCATTTGTACTAGTTGTAGAATGTTCGCCAATGGACTGGGAGACCGGGGTTCAATCGCTGGCCGAGTCCTACCAATGATTCAAAAAATGGTACTTGATGCCGCCTTGCTTAATACTCAGCATTATAATGTTCGAATGAAGGGTAAGTGGAGGAAACCAGGGAAAGGAGGAACACACTCTTCTATACTGTGGTGTCGTTGCAATTGAAAAGGGAGCCTTCGACAATGGTCGACCAACTTTACATATATATATATATATGTGTGTGTGTGTATGAGAGTGTGCATATTGGCGCTCATATTGTAACCGTTATTTCAGAAGACTCTCTTAACTGAGTTCAAATCTTGGACGAAGCTTTTCACGGAGTTCAAATATGCTTTGGAAGGATATGAATCTATTCTTCTTCGGGTTATTGATAAGTAGTAGGGCCCTTTAAACTTGAATTAAAACCGATTTTATTCCTCTTAAAAATTGACCTCGGGTCGCATCTTTCTCTTCTCGTTATGGGGGAGTTGAATACACACACCTACACACCAATATACATTTCGTACTTATATATATATATATATATATATATATATATATATATGCGTGTGTGTATTTATGTGCAGATGTATATATATATATATATATATATATGTGTGTGTGTGTGTGTGCTCAAGATAAGAATATATACATTAAAAGGTAGAAAGTATTTAAGATGAACAAGAATATCTTAAGAAACTAAGGGAATTTGAACGAAATCGAAGAGAGAAAAGCAAGAAAAAGAAAAAGATTTTCAATAATTGAAAAGAAGACCCCTTGGGAAGAGAGAGAATGCTAAAAAAGAAAAAAATGATGAGCAGAGTAAATTAAGGTGAAATAAATGCTGAGAGAAGAAAGAAGAGAAAGGGAAGATTTAATATGAAAATAAAATTACAAACACATAATTTGTTTATTACAAAAAAATGTAAATATATTCACGCCAATTTACTTCAAAGAATGGTGTCACGTTTTCTTGGGATAAGAAAGAAGCCAATAACAATAAAGTTTATTCGGAAAGGACCCCCAAAGAAGCACTCTTTAAATAGATATAACGAAAGTGACGAACAAAAGCACAAATGATTATATATACGTGATAGGAATATTTAACAGAGTTCGAATGTGTCAAAATTTCCACCTATGTATTTTCGCAGTTCATATCTCTTGAGGAAGTGATATCAAATTTGTCATATATGTCACACTGTATTTCTAACAAAGGATGTTTTATATTTTAACAGGCTAAACCCGTGGAAACCCAGTAGTTCATTTACTATATATAATTAAAAATGTACAGGGTAAATTATCTTGTTATGCTAATAGCACGGAATCCGTTGACACTCTCGCAACCCGTCCCTATCGTTTATCAATCCTGACACATCCTCTAGACTGCATCCAGTGTCCACACATAGCTGCTGTTAATAAGTACTTGCTAGTTGGTCAGCACCATTGTGTCCATGTGTAGGAGTCCACTGAAGAACGTCGCTTAGAAGTCCATCCTTATTTCTTCAGCAGTCACCAGCAGGTCTTGTTCATCTTAATTGGATAATTTTTTATATCGAAGGTGGGTGATCTTATAGCTGCTAATTTGTGGTTTTTCTGCTTCCAGGATATATTTAAAGAAACCGTCTAACATTCTAATGTAGCTCCCATATAGCTTTTTTCATCTAGTGCTTCGTTTCAGTCCAAGTGGTAAACCATACTGTTGTACTCACACAGCTATTGGTTAAAAAAATCCAGTTTTATTTTCTTCGGTAGATTAGATTTCCATATAATCCACAAACTGCTCCTAGCAGTCCACGCCTTCTTTACGTGTATGTTGATATCACTTTCATTAGATGAGATATTGCTGCCGAGGTATGTAAGCTAGTCAACTAATTTTAGAAGCTTGCTGCGTAAAAAGATAGCTCCATCTTGTTTAAAATACGTGAAAACTGTTTTATCTGCATTCACGCCGAGGCCAATGTCTCTTGTTAGTCGTACGCACTTATATATATATTTATATAAAATTTTTGAAAAAACTCAAGAGTATGTTTCAAGGTTACAGTAATCAGGTGAGTTGGTAACCCACACATGAGACTCTTCACTTCTACAATTTCTTTATGATTGATAATATATTGTAATATTACTCCGTGCATTTGGCTATCGCAAGATTTTACGATTTAGAGACGCTTTTAACATTAAATTTCAACAGTCACCAATAACCCGGGAGGTCGGGGTTCAATTCCAAGTCGAGTCATACCAAATTCTCAAAAATAATACTTGATGCCTCCTGAGTGTTAACTCAGCATTATAAGGTAAGAATCAAGGGTAAAGTGGGGCAATCCAGGGAAAGGAGTAGCGCTCTCCCCTACACATCAGTGTTGTAACTATTGAAAGGAGCCTTCGGTCCCCCCTCGACTATGGTCGCCAACTTAGTTTATATATAGGAGTACGTGCAAAAATCTTGAGTTGACACTTTTGTTTGTAGATTTCTCCAAGGCTTTTGACACCCTACACAGAGGAAAGATGAAGCAAATTCTTCTACCAAATAGTTATATGGATTGAACCCTGGTCTCTAGGACCATTCGTGAACACTCTAATCATTATGCCAATGGTCTCCCCTAATAAACTGTTACTGCTCTAATGATGCTCTACAAAGACAATAGAGCAATGGTTTGCTCAGCCGATTGTGACACTGATTTATTTAACATTGTCAAAGAGACCTGAAAAAAGGTATATTAGTACCATTTCAATTTATAAACTACAAGACAACGAATGACAATACATCTAATGAAAGGAAATGGCTTCATTATATAAGAGTGAGAACCAGGCGATATTCTGCATAAGATATTAACGGTGCAGATTACGCAGATGATCTAGCGCTTCTGGCAAATACTCCTGCCTAAGCTAAATCTCTCCTGCGTACCCAAGAGCAGGCAGCAAGACGCCTTGGCCACCACCAGAACAAAGATTAAACCTATTTCATGTGTTTAATACAAGAGGGCGCTATTGTACCATAACGGCACCAAAAAGACAGCATTTACCATAACGGCGCCGTCTAGACATTCGTACCTCTACGACCCTGTTGTGATCCAGCCGTGGTAAATGAAATGTTTAATTACCCAAAGGTTTATTTACTACAACAATTTATCGGTAGTCACCGGGAAAAAGAAAAAGAGTATGAAAACTGAGACAACTGCGTTAGCTAGGCTAAGATAATTAACATATCATGGTGAGAAAGAGAAAGCAGATACAGACCTTAAATTTTCTGCCTGGTTTTCTGTTTTTATTTCTAACATGCTTGTCCAATGGGTCGCATCTTGATTAATACCCCCTTTAAAGAGCACCCCCCCAAAATGGGGCTCGTAAACTTTCATCTCTTTACATCTTCTTGGCTGGTGTTCAACTGTATGTCTTTAACTCATCGCATCTCGCCGTTAACTCTTCAAAAACCTAGTCGTCCCCTCGCTTTCGCCTGGTATCACTGGGAGGAACATCCGCTTCCCCTGGATCCACACATTCGTACAAGATCCTGACAGCTCAAGTTTTCTCTACTCATCCTCAATTAACGCAGTCATTCAATCGTGACTAGCCGATCCTGAACGTCCTTTGCCTAAGTCACTTAGAGGTCAACTACATGCTCCCATGTCTGTCTTTTCCCCTTATATTTTCCTTCTCTCTTGCCTTCCTTAGAAATTAGACTTTCGTTTTCTTTATAATTTACCACATCACGTTACACTATCTCTACATTAAATTACAGGCCTCTTATATTTGAAGACACAATATGTCGTTCTGAATGAGATATCAATTGACATATAAAGAAAGCATGGATTGCTATTGACAGGTTATCACTCATATAGACATTTTTTCTCTCTGATAAAATAGAACAGGGTTTCTTCAAAGCTGTGGCTGTGTGACAACTTCTGTACAGTTGCACCACTTGGAAAATAACGAAACGCTTGTAAAGAGGCTAGATGAGTTCTAAACAAGGATGAGGCGTGCTCTTTTGAACAGTCATGGAAGCAGCGCCTTACTAAAAGTAGCTGAATGGCCACTTACTTCCCATCCCAAAAACCATCGCTGGGCACAATGAATGAATGGGTTACATTATTAGTTCATTTGCCCTCGTTTTTTTCTGAGAGCTCATCGACCCTTTTAAACATTATTTTCAAAACTTTCGAACAAAACTTTTATTCAGATAAGGACCTATGGTCGAAAGGAATTGAGAACGATAAGGAGATGAATTGCTACAAGAAGTGTATATATGATTAAGAAACAAGAAAATCATTGTTTCTCAGAGATACTTTGCTCTGCATAAGATTATTTATATATGTATACATATATTATAAACTTTACATTGAGCACTCAATTTGGATGAATCCGTTTAAGTATATGTATAGAATCTATTGATATAGTATATATATATATATATATATATGATTTGGATATGGTTTTATATATATACACATGTGTATATAATTTCAATATTAAAAAATATTCCTTTACGAAAAAACCAAAGACCGGTTAATTTAGGATTATAAATTTGTTTCTATTCTGTTTTTCAGTTTCTGGTGTAAAGGAATTACTCCCAACTCTGGTTTAACTACCTGAAGGAATTACTCCCAACTCTGGTTGAACTAATTACATTGAGCTCTCCACCAGGAGGGAAGTGACGTAGGTCGTTTCTCATTGGCCAATACCATTTTAAAAACTCATTAGCAGTAGCATTTAAATTTTTTTCTTTTGTGTGTACTGAGTGTTTTTGCATGCTGGGTGTATTTTTACAGCAGGATCGCCGGCTGGAACAAAAGTTCCGGTAGGGTCACTTGGGAGAGCAAGTATGATGTTGGAAGACCCGAAACTTGTAAGGACCCCAAGAACATCACTGACGAGGCGTTTCTGTGCACTTTTTTAAGTGTTTGACAACAAATGTTCAGCTCCTGAATGATTTTCTTGTCCTGAAGGAATTACTCCCAACTCTGGTTTAACTGGACCGAATAATACTAATATTAAAAAAATATATATTTGTTGGATATTAGGAGATATATATATATATATATGATTTGGATATGGTTTTATATATATACACATGTCTATATAATTTCAATATTAAAAAATATATATATTTGTTGGATATTAGGATATATATATATATATGTGTGTGTGTGTGTGGTTTGGATATATATATATATGTATAATATGGATATTGGAATACAAAAAATATATATATAATTTGGATATTAGGATTTATATATATGTATATATACAATTTGGATATTAGAATATATATATATATGTATATATGGTGGATATTAGAATATATATATATATATATAATACCATAATGGCGCTCCGAAACTACTGACTCATGTTTATTTTGACGGAAACTATATAGAGAGAAATATATCACAGTGAATAGAGCAAGTTTTCAGCTTAAAAACTAAGCAAAACCATTTTCATTCTTGTCGTCCAATTAATTATAACAATGTTGTGAATTATGTACGCGACTGACGACGGTCATTATTATTTCTCAAGGGAGATAAGTATTATTTTCTAATCATTGAATCGTTCCGCTTATTAATATTTTTTGCAATTAATTACAAATTTTATGAATAAATTTTGCTTGACTTTGAGCTTAATAGCCCCCCAAAACGGGCTTTAAGCAAATCGAATGCAATAAATAGGTACCAAAGTACAAAAGTTGGTACGACGGCGTGGGCTGAAGATGATCAACTCAAAACTGTGTAAACGATTCTACTTTAACCCTGCATACAAAATATTCTAAGCACATTAGGATCTCTTCTGGAAAATGAGACTCATAATTCTCTCGGATTTTATGACAAAAGCGAATCACCCACTTCAAGCCAGAGGACTAGATCTTTTCATCGTTAACAAGTTGAAAACTTTTTTTAAAATTGTGAACTATTCTGTTCCTGCAGACCACAAGATTTAATCATTGGTTAACGAAAAACTGGACAAATATCTGAACTGCATAAGCTTCTGTGGGACTTGAGGCTACAAACATATCTATCCATTTCGGCCAGCTGACCAGGCCTAGTTTTAATTAACAAAGAAAAAGGTCATCTTGTAGATTTTGGATTTCTAGCAGATCAGTTAGTGAAAATGAAAGTAAAAAGCTTGGTACACAACTAGACTTAGCTAGAGAGATAAAAAAATATATTGAACTTAGTGACGGTGGTAACAGTCGTACTTGGAGCTCTTGGAACAGTCACTATGAACCTGCCCTGGAAGAACTGGAGATCAAAGGAAGTATGAAGACTATATAAAACACAGTAATACTAAAATTGGCAGCGATACTTAGAAGAGTCATCGAGAACTGAGGAGACTTGCTGTCACTCAGATTCTATTGAAAAACCACTACTTACAGCTTGTGAGGAAAAACCCACAAAGACTAAAATAATGGATCGTGACGGAGAGCTAAAAATACTGTGGAACATGAAAGTGACAGTGAAGCCAAATGTAATCGGAGAATTTTGAACGGTTTCTAATGACTTGGAAAAAGATTTAAGGGGTTGGAACTCAAAGGAAGAATTGTGACCACTAATTGTTGAGATAGGCCAAAATACTCAGAAGAGTCCTGGAGACTTGATGTCATTCAGACCATCAACTAACGCTGGTTTAGTTTGGTTTGGTTCGATGGCATATCAACCATTATAGGTTATTTGATGCCAAATCCTCTTTATACATGTATACTAAATATATAATTTTTTTACACATTTTCAAGATATCATTCATAAACGAACCTGAGCTTTTTTTACACGGTTAAATGGTTTCAAGCATTGCTATTTAGCAGTCACAATTTAACATCAGTCATCTGTTTACACTCGTAGTTTGTAGCTGATTTAATTTTAAAATGAGTTGGAACTAATTTGTTTACACACTGGTATTGCTATTGTTTCTACACAGTTAAATGATTTCAATTATTGCAGACACAAATAATTCTATTCAATGTAATTTATTTGTTTGTAAACGCTGAAATGGTTACAAGTATTGTTATTTAACAGTGATCCTTTTATTCAACATTGCTTATTCGTTTGAATACAGTTAAATGGTTGCAAGTATTGCTTATTATCAATAAAAATTTAATTAACCAATACCCGTTTTTTGTACACACTTAAATGATCAATCAGTTCTATTTCTAACAATTCAATTTAGCCTGTCATTTGTTTGCATATAGTTTAAATGTCAAACAGTTCTATTGAAATGACCCTATCAGGACAGAGTGAATCTGGAGCAATGGCAAGGAAGGGGTACTCCACATTCCCCAAATCTTCAAAGCTGAAGCGTCATCAGACTGTTTAATGTCATAATCAGGATACTCGTTTGTGGGGAGGATACCCTTCTGCAGAGATGAAGTCGGTGTAACAGCCCCCAGCCGACTGGGCTAGACTCACGCTGGCGAGAAAATTCAATAAGGAGAAAATAAAGATAGGAAAAAAGAGAGGAAACTAAATATGTAAGTAATTTAAATATTCCGCACTCCTGATGGGATTGATCTGAAGCCATTCTACGTCTGTAAAGGACTATATACTCCTACACAGGAAAATATACAGAAGACAAAATCACAAAGTTAAATAAACATTAGAAAAAGGCAGGAGAAAAAGAGGACTTGAAGTTTGATCAAAATGTATCGAGACTTAAGCTTTTAATCTTTTAAAGCTTAGATATAGAAATTCAAATTGTGTACACAACTATTTTGCCCATTTGGCTGGGGCTGTAGAATACACCGACTGCACCTCTGCAAAGGGGTAAGACGCCCCCACCGCATGAGTGCTCGGAATATGACACTAAAGGATCTGATGGTGAGGCTCTAGTGATGGTTGAGCTTTGTGGAATGCAGAGAATCGCTTCATTACCGTTGCTCCCAGGTCCACTCTGACCCCGAATGATAGCACCTGATAGGGCCCTATTTAAATCATAAATAGGGCCCTAACTAAGCACTGATTATTTGCATAAAAACAGATTTGGGGTTAAATAACCTACAAAAGTTGATATGCCATAAAACCCAAACAATCAAACCAACGAAATACCTGGACTGCCGTTTAGACATTTTAGTTCCATCTTGAAAAATAATCATGAAGTGAATACTATTTCCTTTTGAACTATTTTTTGCGAAACACAGGGCTGTGCAAGGGCAGATCTCTATAAACTCTAGAGACATATCCCTGTGAATCTTTTTTTATTTCATAAATGGGAAGTCCCTATCAGCAGTAATATTTGAGGACGTGGAGGACATTAGAAAGAATAAGACAGTGTAGCTTCCTGCCACAATAAAAGAGGTGCTTCCATTGATAAGAAACTCGCAGGAATAGACGTACTGAATTCCAAAGGGATACTCGAGAAGAAAATGATCGTTTCATTCGTTGTTTGTTTCTGTTTTGGTAAATACGGCTTCGATCTCGATACTTAAAAAAAAATCTCGTATAAGGCAAAATTGCAGCAAAAGAAGAATCCCTCTTGTATATTTGATTAGTTCAGTTTGGTTGGGTTTTATGGCATATCAACCAGTGTAGGTTATTTAATGCCAAATCATATTTATACATCTATCTTAAATATATATGATTTGTAAACACATTTGATAGATAACATTTTTAAACGACCTGGGCTCTTTTTTGCCCACAGTTAAATGGTTTCAAGTATTGCTATATGACAGTCACAATTTAACATCAGTCATTTGTTTGCGCACATAGTTTTTTTCTATTTAACCTATAGATAGGACCCTATCAGGTGTTATCATTTTGGGCCAGAGTTGACTAGGGAGCAATGGTAATGAAGTTGTACTCCACATTCCCCAAATCTCCAAGGCAGGGGCCACACTATCAGATGGTTTAATGTCATATGGGTCTTATCTCTGTGCAGAGATACAGTCGGTCTATTCTATTGCCCCAGCCGACTGGGTTGGTGTATATTTGAATTATTATTTACTTTCGTTTCTTTATTTAATCTTCGTGAGTTATTTAATGCCAAAGCCATCCTTATTGATTGGTTGGTTGGGTTTTATGGCATATCAACCACGGTAGGTTATTTAAAGCCAAATCCATTTTTATACAAATAAACCGTTTTATTTCAAACAATTCACTTTAGCATAAGTACAAAGTTTAATTGTCAAAAACAGTTATAATTAAAACAATTCAGTTTGGTATTAGTATAGTTTTTGTTTACACACTGTTAAATGTCAAAGCAGTTCTATTTTTAACAATTCAGTTTAGCATAAGTACAGTTTAAATGTAAAAAACACTTCCATTTCAAACAATTCCGTTTCGCATAAGTACGCAGTTTAGTTCTATTTGACCCATAGATAAGACCCAATCAGGTGCTACCACTCCAGGCCAAAGTGGACCGAGGAGCGATGGCAATGAAGGGGTGCTCCGCATTCCCTAAAGCTTCAGCATTACTGGAACCTTACCATCAGATTGTTTAGTGTTCTATCCAGGACACTTGTTGGGGAGTCTTACCCCTCTCCAGAGATAAAGTCGGGGTATTATATAGCCCCAGCCGACTGGGCCCGATAATGATAGGGTTTCAAACGATGTTGTTACATTGCGCAACGTCTTGCTGGTTTAAAACAAGGCCAAAATTTACTCTCAATCAGAGATGCAGTCGGTGTATTAAACAGCCCCAGCCGCCTGGGCAACATTCTGATAGAAGAACAGCAGTTAATCTATTTAACCGACAGCTGAGGATGTTCATAGCTTTCTCAACGGAAAGTGAACTTAATCTCACGATAGAGAACGAACTTGATTACTTCGAGGCAGCAGTCGTGCACGTTAGCCATTACGCCTCTGAGACTCCCACGAATGAGTATTATATTAAAATATTTACAGTGGCATGTAAAGAAAGACATTTAACAAAGACAGTTACTCGTAGTCATTGAGCCAGTTACTTTATTAAAGCTAAACTATTTGTTGAAAGAGACTCCAATCAAAATTGATTAAAATAGTTGTACATCTTAATTATAGATATTTTTATTTGTTCTCTTGTCTCTGGATGTGTGCAAGATGAAAATGGTAACGACAGAGAGAAGAGGAATGGAGAAAGAAAGAAAATTGAAATAATAGAAAACTGAAAGCGAGAGAGATCGAGAGAAGTTTGCAGACACATTAATAATAGAGAGTTAGTGGGGAGAAGACAATATTAAATACAGGGTTTTAAAAAAAATGATAACATTTCTGTATGACTTCTTGATATCATGATTTAAAAGTTTCCACTTGTTCACCATTCCTGTCAACACATTATTAGAATCTTCCCTTGGTGATCTCAGTAATATTTCGACTTTTCTAATGAAGATTCTCCCATAGAAACATTAATATTTTTCAATCACCTGTGGGAGATTACAAGAATATGTTGATAGGGATGGGGAATTTTTGGAGACTGTTTGAAATTATAGCCTAAACGTACTCCTATGAGGGTGTCAACATTTTTTAATCATCCAGTAAGTTCTCTATTAAAAATTAAAGTCGAAAACAGAAAGCGGTACTTTACTCAGCTTAGTCTGGTTCAAGGCGAGAAATAGGGAACACCCTGTGAGAATCAAATTTGCTCGCTATGACATGTAGAAAGAGAGAGAAGGTAGAAAGGCAAAATATTGAGAGAGAGAGAGAGAGAGAGGGAGAGAAGTTTGGTTGGTTTCTTTGATTAATGGCACATCAAACTTCGTGGGTTATTTAATGCAAAACCATCTTTCTCATGGGTATTAGTCTAAAAGTAAACACCCTACCGTCATTGAATTTCGAACTCACTTACTCCAGTATTACAGTTCAGCACGTTTACTACAACACCACGGGCACTAGTCTTCAATTATATATCGAATGGGATGTTTATGTCTTTCTACTGTGTTCACCTGAGGATCGTTGACTAACCTGTCTTTATCGACTTGTGCTTTTTTGTCTTGGGAATGGGCATTGTGCAGTGGTGATGCTTACTCCTAGTGTTTTGGTCAGTGTTCCTTAGGTGAGCTGGAAGTGTCAAGTATCAACAAGTTATGGCCCGGGACCAACATTTGTGAACGCTGTGATATTGTTAACTTTACATTCTTCAACATATTGTAAAATTATGACATTTCTTGAGCACAGAATTAAAAGGGAGGAACTTTATGATTCAAACCATAAGGACTGGAATATTCCTATGAGTGTTATGATGAAAGAGAGTCATTTGTATATAAATGGAACTGCTATCAACCCATTTGACTAGTTGGTCGGTTGTTTTGTTTGACGCAGTAGCAACCTTTTTCGGGTCATTAAGTCATTTTTTATAAAAGTTTCAAATAATTCGGTTTAGTATATGTATAGTTTTTTTGTTTACACAAACTTAAATATAAATCAGTTAATTTCAAATATTTCAGTTTAGCGTAATTTCACAGTTTACTTCTATTTAATACATACATAGGAACCTTTAGGAGGTGCCTGTGGTGTAATGCATCTCGGCGACTCGAGTTCGACCCTGAACGAGACTGATTGCATTTCACATAGCACTAATATCCTTATGAAAGGTATGAATCCAATTATTCTCCCTCCGGCTATGGGTAAATAGTAGGGCAGACTGATTTCTTCAGCCTTGGTGAGGCAACTAGTCTAGGAGAAGGAAATCACTGAATTTACACCTCTTAAACTCCGCTTAAAAACTGACCTTGTGTCATATCCTGCCCGAGCGGAGGGGTTGGTAAATATGGATAGGAACCTATCAGGTGCTACCACTCTGGGCCAGAGTAGACCTGGGAGCGCCAGCATTACTGAACCCTGACCATCAGACTTTTAAGGGTCATATCCGGGACACTTGTTGGTAGTCTTATCCCTCAGCAGACATACAGTCAGTGTATTCTGCAGCCCTAGCCGACTTACCAACAATCCCGTTCATGGAGATGCTAAGAAAGGTGACTAACATGATAAGGAAAGTGATCTTGCTTATCCTCTTATCGTACATTGCATTAACAAGGGACAATACATCTACGTTCGACGTACTGAACCCGTTAAAGATGTTTAGGATGCTCTTAGTTAACAGTATAACAAGGTCCCATGATATCAACATCCAGTTTTACGGCGGAAGTATCATATTGTTTGTTACTAGTTGGGAAGTAACATGCTTGAACCCATAAATTGCATAAAAACCTTACGTGATCAGTTGAATGAGATAGGGTTACTGATAAGCAGCTTACGTGCAATTTACTTGAATTCCTTCCTCTAGACAAATAGAAGGTGATGATTACCGCGCTGATAATTCAGAGGGAAGACAATCCGAGGTTTGATAGATTAAAGTATCTAAATTTACAGTTCTGTAATCTTGAAAAGTTCAGTGATTTCCAAAAAGGAAATCAACGAAACAAACTTTTCACAATCAAATGTGGGTGACTACAACCATTGGGTTCTAGGAAAACGAATAAGTCAGTTGTTATAATAAATCTCCATTTTAAACGTGATTGTCCGTTATAATAACAATGCATATTCGCGTGGTAGCAAATATTATACACATAGTAAGCAGAATCATCATCAGCAAACAACAGTCGGCACCACCAAAGAAATTCGAATGGTCATATTACTCAAATGATATCTGTTATCCATATTTACCAACCCTTCCGCTCGGGCAGGATATGACACAAGGACAATTTTTAAGCGGATTTTAACAGGTTTGAATTCAGAGTTTTCCTTCTCCTAGACTCATCAAGGCTGAAGAATCCAGTCTACCCTACTATTTACTCATAGCTAGAGGGAGAATAATTGAATGCATTAGTGCTATGTGAAATGTAATCAGCCTCATCCAGGATTTGAACTCGTGTCCATTTTCTACGACGATAACCATCACACCACGGGCACCTCCGTGATATGTGTTATCTGTTCAACTGATTTTAATGCAAAAAAAGACCCCCCCCAAAAAAAACACGGTGAGAACTTAGGAAGGAAGTCCAATGATAACAGTATCTTGATAATAGACTCCGGTACATCTGATCACAGGACTTTTAACAAATTTCATTATTCTTCTTATTGAGTTGGTTGGATGTCAGAATCAACGCTAAGTTGCAAAGCAAGTTGAGTAAACCTTTGCCAGAACTCTGAAGAAACAACCTTATTTTTAGCACATTGGGGCGTTCCATTGTGCCCACGAGGGAAAGTCCATTCCCTGGATTGTGATTCGTTGCTGATCTATGAGGGGACTTATTGATATATAAATATCAGTTTCTTAGTAGTGACACATGTTCACTATTGAGTTACGACCTTGTAGAAGTCACCACTCTAACGTGCAGAAAAAACAACAAAAACAACACTTATCGGTTCAACAGCCCCAGCTAGCGTCCAGCTGGCAGACAAAAAATAAAATAGGTAGTAACTCAATACTTAGCCCGTAACACCTTAAGCAAGCCAATGTATACACACACTAATATACCCATTCACGGGGCCGGCAACCAATCTCTGTCCAGAGAATGGACTTAACCACTTGAGAACAATGGAATGCCCCAATGTCCATATAATCTCGCCTCAAGTAGTAGCTCATTACTCTTTACGTGAACGAGTATTTACTCACAGCTAACAGGCATTACGAACGAATTCCAACAGATCTGCTTTATTTTTGTCTGCCATCTGGACGCTAGTTGGAACCCTGGGTAGGTACGTGCTATCGTTTTACTATGGTTATTCTACAATAAAAGGTTTCATTGTCCTCTCAAACTGATTCTCGCTGAGAATATTGAGGCGTATGCTGAAGACGAATGGATGTTAAATTGTTATTTTAATCTTGGTAATGATAATAATAGGTTTGGTTTGGTTTCATGGTATAACAATCCATATTTACTTTAATACTGTCTTTTCGGAAAAACAAATACCAAAGACATTCTTACACGACATCTAAGATGGATGACTTCAAAATGATCTGTATATATGAAAACTGATCTATCTCTGCGTATTTCTTTAAAAGACGGGAGGATTTTTCTTGCCTCTTAAAAAATCCAACATTTTCAAATATCATTCTATGTGCCAAATGCGTACTTAATACTTTGGAATTAAGAACGCTATATGCACGTTTGTATCTTTTCGTTGTATACCTTTTATTTGCTTCTGTTATCTCGACAAGCATCCATTGCTGTATGAACAATTCACCTGATATCAAAGTCTTGATGAAGGTTATTGAAACTGAAACGTCTAACGTTGACTTTACATCACAATAAATTCACCTATTTGTATTATTCTGTTTTTCTGCTTCCCTCATATCAATCAATGAAGTTTATTCAGCGCCAAATCCATTTTTATTCATTTAAGCAATTCTGTTTCAACCAGTCAAGTTTAGTATAAGTACACAGTTTAAATATCAAAAAACAGATCTATTTCAAACAATTAAGTTTAGCATAATTTCATGTTTTAGTTATTTTTGACTCATAGATAGGACTCTATCAGGTGCTACCACTCTGGGACCAGGTGGACCATGGAGCGATGTAGGGGTACTCCACATTCCCCAAAGTTCCAGCATTACTGGAGGCTCACCATCAGGTGGTTTAGTGTTATATTCAGGACACTCGTTGGAAAGTCTTACCCCATCTGCAGAGATGCAGTCAGTGTATTTATAGCCCCAGCCGACTAGACCGGATAATCATAGGGTTCTAAAACTATGTTGTTATATTGCGCAACGTCTTGCTGTTTTAAAATAAGGCCAAAATTTAATTTCTATCAGAAAGGTAGATGGAGTCCGAATGTAATATTACGGACAGGCGCAGTCGTCAATCAGTGAAGGTGTCAGGAGACTAGCGCGTGTGAGCAGAATGACCAGCAAAGTTAGACGTGATTTTAAAATAATCACAGATGTATCATCACGTGTTTCACTAGTGACATCGAACATTCGAGGATTTCGATTCGATTTGTTCCCCAAAATCTCCATATAAGAAATCAAGTAATGAGATTTTGGCAGAGTTGAAGGCAGTTGTCAAAACGAGTGCGTTAAAGGTTCCGGAGGCCCCGAACCTTTATACCCCAGTCTGCTACGACCTATCTGCTGTGACAGGCGTGTATCAAACAGTCAGCTCTCACACACACCCCGTCACCACCGGGGAGAAGGAACTTTTCGAGTTGCAGCGATCATAGCTGAATAAAAAAGACTGCTATATTTTTTCCCTTACCTTCGAGTTTGAGTATTTCTTTTTCTGTGGACTTCTTTCTTTACAGCACAAAACGTTGGTCCTATGGTACGCGAACATATCAAATTCTGTCAAGGAAGAGTTTCTATTCGCTTCAAGCAGTGACTTCATGATGTTGGTAATTCTTGTAACTATTTCTGTCATGTACACTTGATTCCGCGATATGACTCGAATGCAGCTTTGAACAAGGATTCCAAAAAGTAGGGTATGAGAGATTTGGACACTTTGGTATGAAACTTTTTGAAGGAATATTGTTTGAAAATGATGTATATGGTATAAGTTCTTCTCTCAATAAATTTCTTTTTGAAGGATCCATCAAAAGCTGTTGCACTAGACGCTTTTTAAAAACAGCGAATCTTATGCGTCTGATTTGCTTGAACAAATACACATTGATATCTATGGTATAAGTGTTATGGGGGCATATCCTATCATACCCCAAAGATGGACTCGTCCAACCTAAACATAGTCTCCGAGCTAGCTCGCTCGGGGAAGACAACTTCTCGTATCTTACGAGACATTTGACAGACTGCAAGCCGAGAACGGCTAGTACTTCTTTTGTATGTCTTCCTTTTTTCTGCTAATACAATAACGTTCACCTATCACCTGTTGTTTGAGTTGTTCTTCTACCGGTCTTATCTGAAGACCACAACAATAAGTTAATATTAACTTTGTGGCAATCGTTACTTTATAACATTTACAAATGATGAATCCCGATTTTTGCATAAAACATAAAATGAAGCATTTAATAGATATGTAAATTTGGTGGAAAAAGTGTTGAAAAAAAGTGATCAGACAATGGGCGGAGTATGACTCGCGGAAATTTAGGGATTTTTTTTTGTCAATCATATGGTATCTATATGCGTTTAATTCTTTAGCCAAACGGTGTTGCAGAACGACTGAATTTTTTTCTTTGTTAATCTGCCCGTACAATACGAAAAAGTCCCAGTTTGCTCACTTTATTGAGAGGTGAAGCTATTGCTACAGAAACTCATATCCACAATCATTTTCAACCAATTGTTGAAGACTCACTCCATAAAAACATTGGTATGGACTGGAACGGGATCTATCCTATTTCCATGTACTTGACTGTTTAGAATTCCCAGATTCCAAGGAAGTTTCGTCTAAAGCTCTAGTAAAAAGATATCCAAATAATTTTTGTTGGATATTCACCTGGTATAAAAGAATACAAGTTTTTTAATCCAATTTCAAAACAAATACTTGGAAGTCGTGATGCTGTATTCTTAGACGATTGTTGTATAACAACAATATCATAATAACAATAACACTTACCTACCCTGGGATTCTAACTAGCGTCCAGTCGACAGACAAAAATAAAATAAAATTGGCTGTAACCCAATACAATCCCTGCAACAACACTAAATTGAAGCTGTATTTGTACATGAATATTTACTCGCATAGACCAGCAAACCAATCATAACCCAGGGAATGGACTTCATGTTTACAAAAAGCCCATCGATGTTCATTTTCATTCTTGTCGTGAGCGCGTTCACAATGGTGACATTTTTGTTCTGCCATGTTCGTCAGATCGGATGGTGGCAGATATCATAACGAAAACATTGCCTATAGCTGTTTTTGAGCGAATGCGGTAAATGATAGGTATTGTGCTCGAAGGATCTTACAGCATTCCCTTCGAGGGGAAATATTGAAAAACTTGGCTACATTTTTATGTGCTATCGGACGGTTTTGTATTTCTACAAACCATTGTCTTTATCGTTTTGTGTTTTCTTTACCCTTAAGAATGGGCGTTGTGCAGTTGTGATGCTCGCCGTTAATATTTTGGTCAGTGCTTCTTGGTGAGATGAAGGTGTTAAGAATTAACCAGAATTACCGAGAGAGAGAGAGAGAGAGAGAGAGAGAGAGAGAGAGGCGATGTCGATATTAAATACAGGGTGTTTTAAAAAAAATATTAACATTTTTATGGGAGCTTCTTCATGATTTTAAGTTCTCCATCTGTTCAACATTCCTAAAAACACATTATACGAAAGAGAGAAGGGGGAGAGAGAGAGAGAGACAGACTTGATACTAAATACAGGGAGTTACGAATGAAATCTTTGCACTGCTATTGGAATTCCTTTATGATTTTAATTTTCCCTCCTGTCAACACGATATGAGAGAGAGAGAGAGAGAGAGAGAGAGAGAGAGAGAGAGAATAATAGAAAGAGAAATTTAGGGAGTTGGAGGAGGAGTGTGTGTTCTAGATGGAGAGAGAAATAAAGGAAGACAGATAAAGGCTCTAAGACACTAAGAGTAATACCCAAATAAAACGGTATTCGAAATAAAATAAGACAAAAAGAAAAAAACAAAGATAGATTTATATATATTTACCTCCACCTCCACCCAAGCAGGATATGACACAAGGCCAATTTTAAGTGGAGTTTAATTTGTTGGGTTATTCAGAGTTTTTTTTTCCTTCTAGACCAGTTGCCATTCCAAGGTTAAAGAGCCCAGTCTGCTCAACTATTTACTCCCAGATGGAGGGAGAATAATTGGATTTATACATGGATTCATACATTTCCGAAGCTCTACATGTAAAGAAACCAGTCTCGTCCAGGATTTTGAACTCAGGTCACTGCATCCCTTTCTCAAGTTGCGGCTCGCTCGCTTGATATGAACAAGCTAAGATACATAGATATATACTGGCTCAGAGATAACTGGATAGCAGCAAGATTCTAGATGTGAAAGAGACCAAACAAATATATATATATATATATATATGTGTGTGTGTGTGTGTGTGTGTCAGTGTGTGGGTGTGCGTGTGGATGTGTGCGTACGAGGGTTGACTGATGCTTTCCTGGAATGTGACAAAAAATGATGTTTATCTTTAAACATAGTTTCTTGTGTGACGCATACATTTTTTTCATCGATTTTGCTGTACTTGGATCCCATGGATCAAAATGCCACCTACAGCAGATGCGACATCAATCTATGAACTTTTCATCTCAAACTCGTGTACATATATATGCCTGTGTAGGCGCGTATGTGCATAAAAATATTAAAAGCTGATTAAAAACTCACGATTCAGAGTTTCACGGCCATGATGGACAGTTTAACAAGTAATTCACACGTCTGAGACGTTAGTTTCTACCCTACCTTATTTCTTCATTTTTTTTCTAATTGACAATAAATTTAGATATTGTTCAACATTCTGGTGTATTGAGCGCCGTGAAGACTTTACGAATTAGAGGGACCTTTAACGTTAAATTCTAACCATTATATATATATATATATATACGTGTGTGTGTGCGTGCGTGTGTGTGTGCAAAGAGAAAGAAGGAGAAGAAGAAGGAGAGAGAGATTGGAAGATGTGGACATTAAATGAAAAGAAACCGTCTCCTGACCACAGGGAAAAGAAGAAGAAATGATCTCTTGCAGGTATTAAATTGACCCTCCCCGCCTGTGTCTATGTGTATTCGCTTTATATGTAGAGAGCGGGACGCTAGCTGGGGGTAGGCAGTGGGTGGGAAGAGTGAAGGCTGTGTGCATTAAGTAAACGGCTGATCTTTTCTTTAGGTAGGAATCGTGTGTTTACGTCGAGAAGCTTCCCTCTCATCTGGAACTGTCAGTAATGTTATCAGGTCGCAGTAATGGCGATTGGAAAGAAAATAATACAGAAAACACTTAATTAAAAACAGATGCTCATCCTTTAACATAAATAAACATAAATGTCTATCGATCAGCTGGTGCCATTTGATCTCCGGAAATAAAATCATTCGCGTCAGGTGTTTAAGAATTATTGCATTGAAGAGATTCTGAATACAGTCGAGTAGAATTTGCATTTGTCACCAGTGCCAGGTCGGCGGCACTAATGACCACATACTGCTAGTTTTTTTTTTAAATTTTAATTTGTTTTTTATTGTCATTAGTCGTAAAACTACGATGTTCCCGGGAGGTACATTCGGTGTAACGGTTATTGTCGTTGCAAATAAATACAGTGATCCGAGTTCGAATCCGTAGCTGTTCCCCGAGGGGATTAGCTCTTAGCGCTCTTCACCTAGGGAAGGCATTAATCTCTCCTGTTCAGCTATGACAATTTTTCCCATATCTATTAAAAACATTTTATGTATACATCTAAAGAGGTTGACTACACAATATTATTAATATTATTTATTAAGCTATCATCAATATTATTTTAATATAGTTTTGGTTTTGATATTATATTTTGGGAAAAGGATTAAGTTTAGCTGTTGTGTGGAGATATTTTAAACTTTTCTTCTAAGTTCCTGAAACTACTATCAGGATTCGGAGATAATGAAACTATCACTGATCCCACAACGGAATCATCATCATCATCATCATCATCATGTCGTGCCGCTAGCACGGAAAATCCCTGACCCTCTCTCACCACTTCTCCCTATCGTTCATCGCCTCTGGAAGGTCTTCAGGGCTACATCCCGTATCCTCACTTAGCTGCTGTATGTATGTTCGAGCTGGTCGTCCTGCTTTTGCTCGGCCAGATCTGGGGGTCCATAGGAGTGCATCACTTATGAGCTCGTCTCTGCTTCTCCAGCAGTGTCCTGCGTGTCTGGTTCGTTTAACTTGGATAGTTTTCGTGATGGGAGGCAGGTGGCCGTATAGTTGGTGCCTTTGTGGGGTGTTGCTGCCAGGACTTATTCAGTATTGCTCTCAACATTCTTGTGTAATTGCCGTCTAGCTTCTACTCCAGACGTTTTGTTAGCGTCTAAGTGGTGCATCCATACAGCAGTATCGACACGACCGCAGCCTGGAAGAAACTGCGTTTCATTTTATCGGTCAGGTTTGATTTCCATATGATCGATAGCTTATCGATAGCCGTCCATGCCTTCGTTAGCCGCGTGTCGATGTGTTTTTCGGTTGATGAGACACTGGGGTGTGGATTGTTCCCTTAATTGAAGTACAAAATGACACGTCACCCAGCTGTTGATTTGTTAACTTTTCCAAATTAAAGCTAGACTCACCTAGTCATCAGTGGGTGTAAAATACGCCGACTGCATCTCTGCAGAGAGCTCAGAACCTCCAATGAATATCCTGATATAACACTAAACTACCCGATGGTGAGTCTTCAATCCTAGAGCTCCAAAAAAAGTAGAGTACCCTTTCATTGCCATGTCCTAGGTCCACTCTCGTCCGGAGCGGTAGTACCGGTTAAGGTCCGATCCATGGATCAAATAAAACTGTTAAACGATCTGTGTGAAAACAAATGACTGATTTTAAATTGTTAGCGTTTCCTAAAGATGCTTTAAACCATTTAACTATGTGCAAATAAAACTATTAGATAGCAATATTTGAAACCGTTTAAGTGAGTGAAAACAAATGGTTAATACTAAATAGAACTATTCGTATTAAAATACTTGGAACCATCTAATTGTGTGCCAATGAATTTAGAATGTTGAATAGAATTATTTGTGTTTAATGGAAATACTTGTAACCATTTAACTGGGGGAAAAATATCAATATTGGTGTGCAAATAAATTAGCTTTAATTCATTTAAAGATAAGATTACCTACAAACTATTGAATTAAAAGTCATGTATGTATATCAATTTAACTGTTATCAAATGAATGACTGATGTTGAATTGAACTGTTAGTGTTACATAACAATACTTGAAACTATTAAACTGGATGTTAACAAAGAATTAATATTCAATAGAATTATTAATGATAGAAATTCTTAATGTTAGAAAGTATTGGCTCGTTTAAAAATGTCATCAACAATCTTTGCGTTTCCAAATCATATATTATATATATAAAGAGGATTTGACGTTTAAAAAGCCACGAGGGTTGATATGCAATAAAATCAAAGCAAACCTACGATAGTTTGCAATACATTTTCTCATTACTGTCTTGAAAAGACATTATTAAAACTCTACTCTTTCTCAGCTATGGGTAAATAGTTGGATAAAAAGAGTTTTCTTTGTTTTCGTTAGGCAACCACTTAAGGAGAAAGAAAGCTGAATTGAAACCAACTTTACTCCACTGAAAAATTGACCCTGTGTCAATGCACACAATGTCCTCCGAATAGGTTTTTCCAACCATTCTCGATGCATGGCACATGGTTAACGGACGTAGAGTGTAAAAGCGGCCTGATCTTTGCAATACAAAGCTACAAAAACAAGATGAAAGAAAACTAACCAAGGTTTAATAGTTAGATTTCCTTACCGAAAAAATTTAGATTACTGAAGACAACTGGAATCGAAAGTGCGATGCTCTATTTGGAAAAGGAGTGATCTTGGCTCTCCATATCTTCCGTTCATCAGCACACACCACTGAGCGTCCCCACCACCGTAAGAGTTCTTGGGGTAGGAAGTGGCTTCCTCGTTACCTCCTGAATTTTTTTCGAGATTTTTCCAAAAAATATATGAATTTATTCAACCTTTGTGCCCCGGGTAAAATGTGACACAAAATCAACTATCAATCGGAGTTTTCCTTCTCCCAGACTAGTTAACATACCAAGCTTAAAGAACCCAAACTACTGTACATTTCACCCATAACTGGAATCGGGTTAGGCTTTTTTTTTTCTTTTGGCATATCAACTATTGTTGGTTATTTAATGCTAAACGCTGTTTATATATATATATATATATATATATATCGAATATTTGATTTGTAAACAGATTTTGTAGATTCCCACAGTTAATTGCTCAAATAGGTCTATTTCAAACAATTCAATTTAACATAAGTCAACAAAGTTAAATGATTCCAAGAATTACTATGTATCACTAACAATTCAATTAAACATTAGTTATTTGTTTACATACAGGTAAATGATCAAACTATTCTATTTGTAATATTTCGATTTCACATGAGTCATTTGTTTGCATTCAGTTTGAATGTCAAACAGTTCTATTTGACTCATAGATGGTACCTAATCAGGCGCTACCAAAGTGGACCAGGGAGCAATGGAAATGAAAGAGTACTCCGCATTCCGCAAAACTCCAACATTACAGAAGCCTCACCATCAGATTTTTTCCTATCATGTCCTGTTCATTGTTTCGAGAGGGTCGGGGTCTTACTCCCGTGCAAACATGTAGTCAGTGTATTCTACAGCCACAGCCGACTGGGCTCCCATGGCTGGAAGTACAGAAATCATACTTTTTTCATGCGTATAAACATCATACGAAAGTCCAACGATTTGAAACCGGGTAGCCGTGTTCACTTCTTAACACGGTAACCTTTAAGTCAGTTGTGCTTCCTGTTTTAAGATTTACTTCCCTTACAATCAGTTTTTAAGTTAAATTATTTAGACATTTTGTTATTTCTAGTAACATCTGCAAAGAGTGCTGACTGCAAGGATTGCCTTGAACCTCTCTCGCCATCTGCCCCAATCAATCATCGCTTTTGCTAAGTTCTCAAGACGGCATACAGTGTCTGCGCCGAGCTGATGATTATAAGTTTTCGCAGTCGGCCAATACTTGTGTGTCCATGTACAAGTCCATTGGAGAGGATGTCTTATGGGTTCTTCCTTACTTCACATGCAGTACTCAGCATCTATGCTTGTCTTATTTGGATGCTTTGAGAGATGGGAAGTAAGTGGGTGTACAACTGTAATTTTGCAGAGCGCTGCTTCCAGGGCTTTTTCAAATAGTAAACAGAATTCTTGATTAGTTTGCATATAGCTTCTGCATTTTATTAAAGTCCAAGTTGTGCAACCATGCAGTAGTTCTGACGCGGCAAGATTTTGGAAAAATTCTCGCTTTGTTGTTATTCTTCTAGTTTTTGTATAGTTCAATATTGCATCTGCTTTTCATTGATTTCATGTTAATATTTTTTGTCAAGAAAATTTAGTTTAGGTTTGGTTACTTTTTAAATGTCATATCAACATTTCCGGGTTATTTCAAGCCGAAGATAACTTTGAAGAAAGGCAATAGCGGTACGATTTATCCCATAAATGGGTCGGTGAATAAAGGAGTTCGTCTCTTTCCCAAGAGTATTAGTTCTAAAGTGAACGTAAAAGAACGACTGGAGAAAATTTGGTCTGTGGAGATCAGTTTTTCTTTTGATAGAGTACTGTAGCTGAGTGTAAGGTTGCAAAGACCTTGATTGTCCCCCTTTTGCCACCAATTTCAGAATAAAAAGATGCACACGGAACCAGAATAACATTTCATTGAAAATTAATTTTCCTAATGCAAATTGAAAAAAAAAAAAAAAAAAAAAACAGCAATGGACAATATAGCTAAAACCGATTTGGAATTTCTGCTCATAGAAATTTTACATTTCAAGATGAAAAAGTTGGCGACCATAGTCGAGGACGACCCGAAGGCTCCCTTTTCAATAGCTACTACACTGAGGTGTATGGGATGGTTCTCCCCTATCCCTAGATTGTTCCACTTTACCCTTGATACGTACATTATATTGCTGAGTGTTAAGCAAGGAAGTATCAAGTACCATTTTAAAAGACTTTGGTATGACGTGACCTGGGATTGAACCCAGGTCTCCCGGACCATTGACGAACACTCTACCAACTAGACCAATGAGCCAGTTTTCTTTCAAGATAAAAGTGACCTTTTTTTCCAGATTTTATTCAAGTTATTCATGAAACTAAAAAACACTCAGCCTGCCCATTTATTTGCCATCAAAAACTAAACAGTTAGGTTACAAATCTCACTCTACAACCAAACACTTGTGACAAAAACAAATAATAAAAGCAATAATAATATACTATGTCACTGAACAAATCCTGGAGGCAGCACCCCATAAAGCAGCAGCTGTACGGCCACTTACCACCCATCACGAAAACTATCGAACTAGACATGCTGGACACTGCTGGAGAAATAGGGATGAACTCATAAGTGACAACCTCCTGTGGACCCCTTCACATGGACAAGCAAAGGCAGGAACACCTGTTAGAACCTATATAAAACAGCTCTGTAGCCTTGAAGACCTGCCGGAAGCAATGGATAACTGAGAAGTGTGGCGGGAGAGGGTCAAGGTGATCCGTGCTGATGGTGCGACATGATGATGATGATGTCAAAGCAAGAATAGACAAGATGCAACAAAATAGCAGATGTAAATTATGTGCTAATAGAGACGAAACTATCGATCAGAGAATAAGCGGATGCGGTAAATAGACGTAAAAAGAGTATAAGACTAGACAGGACTGGATAGGGAAGATGATCCTCTGGGAATTGTGCAAGAAGTTTTAATTTGACTATTCGAATATATGGTAAATTCACAACCCAGAATCCATCCGAGAAAATGAGGAGCACAAAATTCTCTGGGATTTTGAGATATAAACGGATTATCTAATCTCAGCCAGACAAGCAGACCTAGTGATAGTCAACAAAAAAAGAGAACCTGCTGAATAGTAGACTGCTGTTCCGGTAGACCTCATGTTAAAACCGAAGGAAAGCGAAAAGAGAGATAAATAGCTAAACCTTGCTAGCGAACTGAAAAAACTATGGAACATGAAAGTGACGGTGATTCCAATTTAATTGGCGTGTTTAGTACAGTTAGCAAAGGATTGATACCGAGATTGGAGGACTTGGAAATGAGAGGACAAGAATATACCATCCAAACTACAGCATTGAGATCAGCCAGAATACTATGAAGAGTCTTATAGATTTGAGGAGATTTGCTGCCACTCACACTCCAATGGAAAACCATCAGATAACGCTGGTGTGAAAAACTCTCAAACGAGTTATATGATACAAAGACAATTATTGAGGAACACATAACATCCGCCCCACTATTTAGCAAAGGCGAAAGATTTGATGATGCGAACAAACTGAAATTCGCAAACATTAAATATAATAATCCTCAACAACAGCTCATCGATAGATAGGATTCAGGAGGAGATAACTCAGTAAGTTTTGAATTTTCCACATTGATATAGAACATTATGTAAATATACTTAATATTACTCAATCGAAAAAAAGGCAAACATACCGAACAACTCACGCTGGTCTCACGGATCATTGTATTTTTTAGTCCTGTTACATTTGAGAAATGTTGTACATATTTTGACAGAACCGATATCTTTTGTTAGCAAAGTAGACGTCACGTCACCTGTGACACGTTTGATCCGCGTAAGACAGCCTTCCTTTGCCAGCTATTGTCACTGGACATTATCTGGAGCAACCTGACTGTCCTATATGGGTCGTGAATGTAAATAACAAAGGAAATATACCAATCCCTTCTGAGACCAACGTTTCTTCATCACACAAATATTTTCGGTTTATACTTATACCCAAATCGATATTGCATTTATTTTAACTACTTTTAACTGTAATTGGGTCCTTATGGGCAACATCTAACAGATTTCATGATAGAAAATAGATTAGCATGCCTCAATACAAACTACCAAAAATAAGAGGGCAAACTATGGACATACACGTACGCAAACAATACTAAAGCTCAGATAGACTACGTCCTTATAAACAAGAAATGGAAAAATAGTGCATTGAATTGCGAGGCATACTCCTCTTTTGTGGGTGTGTCCACCGATCACCGAATAGTCACGGCGAAAATACGGTTAAGCCTACGAAAAAACGACAAACGAACAGCGACCACCAAACACTATGACTGGGCCCTATTAAACAACAAAGATGTAAGAGATAAATACGTATTAGAATTAAGAAACAGATTCGAAACACTACAAGAAAAGACGGAAAAAAGTACACCAAACGACGAATACGAAAATTTCGTCAATGCACACCTTGAGGCAGCAGCAAAATACATTCCAACAAAAATTAAAACTAAATATAGTGTCCCATGGGAAACTTTAGCGGTGAGAGAAAAACGTGCACTAGTGAAAACAGCCTCCAAAAACTATCGAAAAAACCCAACAAACACAAATGCCTTAAAACTAAAAACGGCACAATATCAATTAGCAGGCATATATATAAAGGAACAGACAGAATACATTCAAAATCAGATAGATAAGATTAGAGACTCGGTGGAAGATAGACAATCTAGAATTGCCTGGCAAACAATAAACGAAGTGAGCAGAAGAAAGAACACGGCCAAAGCAAAACTTAAAGCAGCAAACCAACAAGAAAGAATAAAACTGTGGAAACAGCACTTCGAAAACTTACTTGGAAACCCACCAAAAATAACGCCTGAACCAATCACCAGAATAATTAGCAAACAATTAGACATTAAACTTGGACCGTTCACACAAGAAGAACTCGACTCGGTTCTCAGAAAAATTAAAAATAGGAAAGCTGCAGGACTGGACGAAATTCCCCAGGAAGTATGGAAGACCAGACAATTCGACGACATACTGCTCCGACACTGCAACGCAGTATACAATCAAAATCCGATAGAAAAATGGACGAAGGGATGCATACTCCCCTTCCCTAAAAAGGGGGACCTCGGATTAGCCAAAAACTACCGAGGCATAACACTAACATCCATAGCTGCCAAAATCTACAATGCCCTACTACGAAACAGAATAGAACCCAAAATCGACAACATACTTAGAAAAAACCAAAATGGCTTCCGAAGAAATAGATCTACGACCTCACAAATATTAACCATCCGCAGAATCCTTGAAGGTGTACGGGCAAAGAACCTACAAGCGACATTAATATTTGTCGACTTTACCAAGGCTTTCGACTCCATTCACAGAGGAAAGATGGAACAAATCCTACTAGCGTACGGCATACCTAAAGAAACCGTAGCGGCAATAACGATTCTCTATAGAAACACTAAAGTAAAAGTACGATCACCAGATGGAGACACAGAATACTTCGACATAGTAGCAGGAGTACTACAAGGAGACACGCTGGCTCCGTATCTCTTTATCATTTGTCTAGACTACGTACTTAGAACATCGATTGACAAAATCAAAGAGAATGGCTTCGAACTGACGAAGAAAAGAAGCAGAAGATACCCCGCAACAACAATCACCGACGCCGACTACGCTGATGACATAGCGATACTGGCAAATACACCTGACCAAGCCGAAACACTTCTGCATAGTTTGGAACGAGCAGCAGCAAGCATAGGCCTCCATGTTAATGCACATAAAACGGAATATATGTGCTATAACCAAACGGGGGACATCTCCACTCTAGAAGGAACCCCTCTTAAACTAGTAGACAAATTCACGTACCTAGGAAGCAGCGTCGAATCAACCGAAAAGGACATCGAAACGAGGTTAACGAAAGCATGGACAGCTATCAATAGGCTATCGACTATATGGAAATCAGACCTAACCGATAAAATGAAACGCAGTTTCTTCCAGGCAGCGGTCACATCGATACTGCTATATGGATGCACTACATGGACGCTAACAAAACGGCTGGAGAAGAAACTAGATGGCAATTACACAAGAATGCTGCGTGCAATCCTCAACAAGTCCTGGCGGCAACACCCAACAAGACACCAACTGTACGGCCACCTGCCCCCTATCACGAAAACTATTCAAGTTAGGCGAACCAGACATGCAGGACATTGCTGGAGAAGCAGAGATGAACTCATAAGAGATGTACTCTTATGGATCCCCACACACGGCCGCGCAAAAGCAGGACGACCAGCACGAACGTACATTCAGCAGCTATGTGAGGATACAGGTTGTTGTCCTGAAGACCTGCCTAGGGCGATGAACGATAGGGAGGAGTGGCATCCGTGCTGCCAGCACGATATGATGAATGATGATGATGATGGGTCCTTGAGGTACTGATTTTGTTTGGTTTGATGGTATATTAACCATTGGAGGTTAATTAATGCCAAATCCTCTTTATTCATATATATCAAATATGATTTGTAAACATATTTTGTTAATAATGTTAGTAAACAAGCCTAAGCTCATACTTTTGCTCTCTGTTAAATGGTTCCAAGTATTAGTTTGGTTTCTTTGTTTAATGGCATATCAACCTTTGTAGGTTATTTAATGCCAAAGCTATTCTCCTAGAAGAACAGTAGTGGTACTATCTAACCCATAGCTGGAAGGATAAGGGGGTTCATACCTTTCCCAAGGGTATTTGTCTGAAAGTGAACGTAATAGCGCGACTGGAGTACGAACTCGCTGACGACGATTCCGCAGTCCATCGCTTTAATCATTACACCACGGGGACACCCCTCCAAGTATTGCTATGTATCACTAATAATTCAGTTAAATAACAGTAATTTGTTTACACATAGTTAAAGGTTCGAACAGTTCTATTTCTAACGATTCAATTTAACATAAATCATTTGGTTGCACTCGTTTGTTTAAATACCAAACATTTCTATTTGACCCATAGACAGGACTCTATCAGGTGCTACCACCCCAGGACAGAATGGACCTCGGAGCATTTGCAATAAAAGAGGTACATTAGTGTTCCCAATGCTTCAGCATTAGTACAGCTTCACGATCAGATTTAGAGCTATATCAGAATATTCGTTAGAGTGCAGGGTCTTACCATCTGTAGAGATGCAGTTGGTGTATTCTACCGCGCTAGCCGACTGAGCTGTGCTATTTTTATTTATTTACATAAATTCATTTGTATTTGTGTTAAATAAACTTTTGTGATGAAGACACTGATGTTGGATATAGGCAGGGGCAAGATCCACTCATCTGGGTCATTTTAGCGATAGGGTATGTTGCTGAAAAACTCGAAACTCACAGATATACTAAAGGCATCACAAATATTTGGTCGAATTGCATCTTCTCTCTCTCTCTCTATATATATATATATATATATGAGGCGTTCATTGTGTAATGGCTACTGTCATAGGAAATGAACATGGCTACCCGAATTATAATCCTGGAGGACACTGTTCGCATTTTCGATAGCGGTAATAACCTTAGGAAATGTAAGAATCCAATTATTCTCCCTCCAGCAATGAGTAAATAGTAGGGAAGACTGTTTTTTTAACCTTGGTATGGCAACAAGTCTAGTAGAAGGAAAACTGTGAATTCGAATTTGTTAATCTTCGCTTAAATAATTGACCATGCGTCACATCTTGTTGGCGCGGAGGAGTTGGTAAATATATATTATTTGAATATATTTAGATATACACAAAAATAACCATTTTCTCTTTCACCAGAATTATATCCAATTCACTTTTTCCAGTTAATGTATTATTGTTGCGAAAATTAATGAGTCGAACATTCCGTCCGTTCCTTGCAATCGTGACAAAACTCGCGTCACATAAGCAGACATTTTCCTCCATTCCAATCTTCTGACAAAGCTCCTAAAGTTCCATAATAGTTCAAGAAAATCGAGTATTGGCTATTTTGTATGAAAGCACTCCAGCCAACTAAGACCACGAGCAACTCAGCAGTCAAAGCAACTTAGACCCCGGGCAACTCAGTAGTCAAGGCTACTTTGACCCCGAGCAACTCAGCACTCAAGGCAACTTAGACCCCGAGCAACTCAGCACTTGAGGCAATTTATAATAACAAAGCACCCGAGTCAACTCGGTATATATAACCACATAAGCAACACCGCACCTCAGCACCCAAGGTAAATCGTCACAAATTGCAACTCCTCATAGAAGCAGCCTTAGAGTAAGCGCCATGAAGGCTTTCATATCACTAGTTACCTTGATTATAAATTGCCTTGGGTGTTTTTTATGGCTAAATGTACTCAAAGCGAATGTAATCATGCAACTCATCACTCAAGACATCTCAGCACCCAAAGTAACTCAAACACCAACGGCAACTCAGAACTTCAGCTCATAAGCATCTCAGCACCCAAGGCCACTCGTCATTTAAAAGCACCCAAGGAAACTCGTTCCTCAATGTATTTAGCCATATGTAAGCATCCAAGATGAAGCTGCAGCCAAATTTATTCTGTATAAAAGCACTCGAGAGAACTTAGCCACCGAAGCAAATCGGTACCACAGGCATGAAAGCCAATCAGCATCCAGGGCAGCTATATCAAGTTCTTGGATAATGTTTTTATCCATATAATTTCAAGCAATATTCTTTGACAAAGTAGTTCTGACTTTCTCTCGGTGGATGGCCTTCTCAAATGAGTTTTTATATCGTTTCCATAGTTTCAATCGACAGTTCTCTTTGTTGGAGCCACGTTTCCTTTCAATTAAGTATGTCAAAACGCTAGCTGAAGTCTGCGAAAAAAAGAACCCAGTCGGTCCTACCATTTACTCATAGCCGAAGAAGGGAAGAGTTTGAATAATAATGGTATTCGTTTTTGGAATTCAAATTACAATATCATTCTATGGTATTTTCGTCAGTAAAATATAATTTTTTTTTGTCTAAAATTCTGAGATAAAGCTTGATAATTTATATCAATTAGTATATTCTGACTATTGTTTTTTTTAAAAAATCTTTATTGTTATATTAACAACGTTTGGGCCGATGCGTCTTTCGGCCTTCTTCTCCCGATTTGACACCTTAAAAACCCTTTGAAGAATGCCGAAAGAAGCATCGGCCGAAACGTTGTTGTAGAATAACAACAATAATAATGATATTAATAATTACTTACCCAAGGGTCCCAAATTCCTATTTTAACCACCTTAGGAAACTCATCTTATAAAAGTAACCAATGCAACTTACCATTTGAAAATACTGCGTATGAAAGTATCCGAGATTCTCAGTTGCAATACAACTCACCGTGTGAAAACACCGAAGAGGATTCGACATATGAAAGTACTCGAGCCAACCAGTCATTTGAAAGTACTTGAAGCAACTCAGAAGACTGTTATTTTGACCCAAAGTTCTTCATTCGATCATAGTAGCACTTCTTCCTCATCATGGCTTGGTTGCTCAACCGTGGTCACTGAGGACCCAAAGCCCTCTGTCTGCCGCTGGTTCTCAACTCGACATCTTGTTCCCAACTGACTCAAGCCGTCTGTGTGCTGGTTATATTATTGTTTAACGTCCACCTGATTCCGCTGTTCTTCCGCTTATTTACACAGGTGCATCTCTTGATTGACGGCTCGGTCGAGGGTCAGTATGTTACAACAGTATCTCAGGTAACTGGCTGTATGAAAAAAAAACAAGGTAACACAATACCCAAAGCAACTAAACATGTGAAGGGACCCAATGCATCTTGATTTCATTTAGCGAGTTGCCTTGCGTGCTTTCTTTCTACTTTCAAGGCAAATCTTTTAAAAATGATAAACGAAGTTCTCAAATACTGGCCAGTAGGAAAGTATAAACATGAAAGAAACTGTTCACTAACCTTCTGATGTCGGCTTTTTTATTTAGGTTCATGTATTAAAAATAAAATCATCAAATGATGTCTGTTACACTCATTGATTATTTAACAGCAACAGTCACGAGACTAAATCACACATGAATGGGTACCCATCCACCAAAAATAAATAAAAAAAATAAATAAAAAATAAATAAAATAAAATAAAACGAAAAAAAAAACAACAGCTGGAGTTTCATCAAATGATTGTGTTTTTAATGCATGGATCTTTAAGTAATGAAGCCGAAATGAAGAGGTGATATAATAGTTTCTTACACACACACACACACACACACACACACACACACACACACACACACAGTATATATATATATATATATATATATGTAGAGAGAGAGAGGGGGGAGAGAGAGACACAGACACATATATATATATATATATATATATATACACACACACACACACACACCTACACGCATATATATACATACATGTATACGTGTGTATTTATATGTGGATATATATGCATATGTATGTATGTGTATATAAGTACGCATTTACCAAGCCCTCCGCAAGACCATGATGTAACAAAAGGCTAATTTTTAGGAGGATTTAACAGGTTTGAATTCAGAGTTTTCCTTCTCCTATACTGGTTGCCATGCCAGAGTTAAAGAGACCAGTCTACATTGTAGGAAAGAGAATAGTGTGATTCATACGTTTCTTTAATATATCAGTGCTATGTAAAATGCAAAAAACTTCAATAAGGATTCGAACTCGGGTCGCCGTGTCCATTTCCAAAGACAATATCCATTACAGTATATATATATATATATATATATATATATATATATATATATATATATATATATATATATATCCTCATTTTAAGGCTGATTTCCAAGGGCATGGTCATTTGTCCGGATATCAAAATTTGTTTATTTTAATGTACATCAAATTCTGTTTTCTTTTTGTATGTATATATTAACAAGTACCTGATTTTTTTTTTAGGATACATAGTAGAAGCATACTTTGCCAACCAAAATAGCAGATCAGTGGAAATTCCGATAGCATTTCGGAAAAGATCAGGCACACTCCCAAAAGGCACTGTTGCATATTTACGTGTGGTAGGCAATGCCAACAAGAATAAAATTCCCAGGCCAGTCAAGAAAATCTCGAAGTGTAGAGGATTTTCGACATCGCACTGCGCTTCACACACACACACACACACGCACACACACACACACACATACAAATATGTATATGCATATATATGGGGAGAGAGAGAGAGGTGGTATATTTACGTTGCTTCGTTAATTGTATTTTATGGCATATCAACCTTTATAGGTTATTTAATGCTAAATCGTTTTTTTTAGATATTAGATACATAGTTTGCCACCGAGTAGCTTGTTGGTAACTTTTTTTTAAGCGAGTCAGAGCTCATTTGTTTACACACAGTTAAATGCTTTCAAGTATTTCTATTTAACACTGATAATACAGTCAGCATTAGTCATTCGTTTACACGTAGAAATACTTGGAATCATCAAACTATGTAATACTAATAATTCAATTTAACATCAATGAATTTTTTACACACAATTAAATGGCATCAATCTATGAAAAAGTATAAATAGGTCTGTTTGACCCATAGATGGTTTTCTAACAGATATGATCCCTTCGGGTCAGAGTGGACCTGGGAGTAATGGCAATGAAGAGGTTCTCCACATTCAAAGCTCAATGATTGGGGCCTTACTATCAGATGATTTGATTTGGCTTGGATTGCTTTTATGACATTTCAACCATTGTTGTTTATTTAATGCTAAATCCTGTCTATACCTATGTATCAAATAATATTAAATAATATTTCAAAAATTGAATATCAAATATTTGTATGTATTAGATAATATTAAATTCGTAAATATATTTTGCGATAACATTTTTAAACGAGCCTGAGTTCATTTTTTGCACACAGTTTATGTGTCAAACAGTTTTATTTGACCCATAGATTGGACTATCAGGTGCGACGACTCCGGGTCAGAGTGAACTAGGGAGCTATGGCAATGAAGGTATTCTCTGCAATTCCGAAAGCTCTTGCATTACCAGAGCCCCACCATCATAATTTTTAATGTCATATCCTGGAAACTCGTTGGATGGGATCTTACCCCCGTGTAGAGATGTAGTCGGAGTATTCTACTACCCCAACCAATTGGGTTGGACAGAGTTTAGTGTTACACCCAGGACACAAGTTGGAGGTGGGTGTCTTATCCTTCTTAGGAGATGCAGTGGGTGTATTCCACCCCAGCTAGTCAACTACTCTGGTACATTTAACGGATTTGATATTCAAGTCTTCGAATATATCATGAACACTTCTTTTTTAGTTGCGAAATAAATATATATTTGCTTTCATTGTCATTAATATAATCCAAACTATTACTATTTAAATTGTCTTCTATCGTTATCTGACAAACTGTGTGTACAAAAATGTATTCATTGCGTTATTTACACGTTCAAGAGCTTATTTTAGAGGCTCGTGCCCAAACAGTTATCGTTTTAGGAAACAGACACGATGAACTGAGTTCAAATTCTGGTAGAAGCAGTTTGTGTTACATCTCCGCACTTATGCCCTCAAGATTGGCATGAGTCCCTACGCTATGGCTAAATAGTAGGGCAGACTGAGTTCTTTATTCTCAGATAGAAAACCACTCTAAGAAAAAGAAAACTCTGAATTAAACCAGTAGTACTACGCTGAAAAATTAATCTTGTATTGCATCCTACTCATAATGGAGGAGTCAGGTAAATACGTATAGTTTCACGGAACTTTTCTTCATAACAATATTCCTTCCCAAATTGTTATGAACTTTTTTTAAAGTCCTAGTTTTAATTCTGAATGTTTACAGGTCTTGAAGCGTAGTTTTTTCGATTTCTTATATTTTCAAAGATCGAAATTCCTTCATTGTTGATTTCAGCTTCGGGAGCCATAAACGACTACAATGTCTAAATGCAGCGAAGTATGACGTTCAGTGAAACATAGAAGGTTGCTGATTATTTTGGAGTCTCCACAATGTGATCGAGTCCTTTCAAGAAGAAGGTTGTTTAGGTTTGGATTCTTCCAAACATATAAGAATTGTTAGCCATCTGCAGAAATCATCGCCTTGTTGACGGGGATTACACTACGCTGATTTTATTTCTTGCAGATGGATAAGACTCCCCCTAACGAAAAAAGGGGTGTCCTGGGAATGACAATAAACTGCATCTGGTGGTCAGGCTCCAGTCCTGGAGATCACTGGAGTGCAAACCACCTCTTCATAGTCATTATTCCACTGTCCTTTCTGAGCTGGAGTGGTAGTATCTATAAAGGTCTCTTCTATGGATCAAATAAATCGGTTAAGATTTTTTTTTATATTCGATAGGAATACTTGAAGCCGTAAAACTGTAAATCATTTCTATTAGGAATATTTATTTTATGCTATGATAGCCCAGTCGGCTGGAGCTGTAGAATACGTCGACTGCATATCTGGAGAGGAGTAAGAGATCCCTACAACGAGTGTCTTAGATATGGCACATAACAATCTGATAGCGAGGCTTCAGTCCCGGTGCTTTAGGGAACGTGAAGTACTCAACCCTTGCCATTAATACCAAGTTCACTCTTGACCGGAGAGTTAGCACTTGATAGAATCCTATCGATAGCTCAAATAGGTTTAAACTCAGTGCGAACAAATGATTTATGCTAAATTTAATTGTTACAAATAGAACTGTTTGATCATTTAGCTGTGGGTAAACAAATGAGTAATGTTTAATTGAATTGTCAGTGATACATTAAAATACTTGAAACTATTTAACTTTGTTGACTTATGTTTACAAATGATATATCTAATCAATATGAATAAAGAGGATTTGGCAATAAATAACCTAGAATGTTTGACGTCCCATAAAACCAAAGCAATGCAAGCGATTACTATTAAATAGAAATAATTACTTAAACAAAAAAAAAAATAAGCATGAATTATTAGTATTAGATAAGGATACTTGATATCAAATAACTGTCATGCAAAACTTCTGAAGAAACTCTGAATATAAATACACAATGGGACCCGTTTCATTTACATCTTCGGCATCAAATTCACCCGAGACACGTTGACATGCCGTTAAGATCAATCACTCAATCAATTAATCAGTCAGCAGAGATCAGCACTCAACTAAATGAAAACTTTGTCATTACTCGCTATATTCTCTATGTATCTCTATGTTTCTTTTCCTTTTTTTCCCCAGGGCTTTTCAAATAACGTGATTACTTCGTTGTCAATCATAATGTCTTTGTGTCTAATAAATAAACTTAGCCTCTTTTCTGAGGCAATGTCACAGGTAAATTAATAAAATACCCGCAAAACCCTGAAAAAACAAAAAAAACAAAAAAAAAAAAACAAAATCCAAAACGTTGCAACATTGTCATTGTGATTTCAATGATGTCACGACTCAAGTATTGTTTAAGGAACACTAATTCGAATTGTAATAATCTAAAAGCATTAATTTTCGTTCATCTACAGAATAACCTTTGAAATTTTCATTTAGCAGTCAAATGAAATTGCTTCTTGTACTATGAGTGATGGCAACAGATTTTCTATCTTTAATATTTAGAAGTCAACCGAGCATCGATAAAGCAATAGGGATACTTGAGGAAATGAAACGTACATGTTTCGTGTAGCCGCTGTTTATATTTGATCGAGCGTATCTTCTGCCGTTCGAATAAGGAAATCAAATTTTCAAGATTACATATAATAAGAATTGATTTGATTTGGTTTAAATGGCATATCAACCATTGTAGGTTATTCAATGCCAAATCAATTTTAATACATATAGACAGTTCTACTTCAAACAATTCATTTTAGCATAATTACAGAGTTTAGTTCTATTTGACCCACAGTAAGTTTTCCAGTCAGGAAGAAACGTGCTAAAATATTCGCACTTCTTCTTTCCGTCAGAAGAGGCCAGAAAATGTGGTTTCCTTGTTTGATTGAAGAAGAAACTTTTTTTCTTGCTCAACTTCTTATTCTCTCCTTGCAACCAACAACTAGAATAAAAATGACATTCTAAATGACAGCACTGGAAGTACAAGTCGTACAGTTCTACCACTAGATATAGGTTAGCAACGATTCACAATAAATAGACATATTCATATTTACCAACCCCTCCGCTCGGGCAGGATATGACACAAGGTCAATTTCTAAGAGAAGTTTAACAGGTTTGAATTCAGAGTTTTCCTTCTCTTAGACTAGTTGCCTCACCAAGGCTGAAGAACCCAGTCTGTCCTACTATTTATCCATAGCTGGAGGGAGAATAATTGGATTCATACCTTTCCAAAGGGTATTAGTGCTATGTGAAGTGCAATCAGTCTCGTCCAGGATTTGAACTAGTATCGCTGAGTCCATTTCCTACAACGATAACCATTACACCACAGGCACACATAAATAATCACTTGAATTAGATTATAAAAGAAAATGCTCGTTAAAATTATTATCAAAGTCATGGAGAATAAGACACATAAAATTGTCCGGGATTTTGAGACCCAAACAATCACCAAATCCCTTCGAGAAGACTAGACCTAGATATGATTAACGAAAAAGAAAATAAAAAGATTATATAGTAGACTTAACCGTCCCAGCAGACCACAAAGTAAAAATCAAAAAAAAAAAAAAAAAAAAAAAAAAAAGAAAAAAAAAAAAGAGAAAAGAGACAAAAACCTGGGCTTTGTCAGAGAACTAAGAAAGCTGTGGAACATCAGGGTTATTGTAATACCAATTGTAAATGGTGCTCTTAGAACATCCCTAAAAGTTTGGAAATGGGCAGGCAGAGTTGGAAATCGGAGAATGAATCGAGATCATCCAGAGTATAGCATGTTGAGATCGGCTAAGATACTGAAAAGTGTCCAAGAAATCTTAAGAGACTTGCTGTCACACAGCCTCCAGTGAAAGACCACCAGCTCACGCTTGTGTGAAATTTCGCAAGTAATAATAATAATACGAAGAAGAATAGAAATTGTAGATTATGTTGTGACAGATATAAAACTATTAATTACATAAAAAGCCAATACAGAAAAGTGACACATAAGGAATACTAGAGTCGGAGTGATTGTGTAGGAAAGGTGATCCGCTGGGAACTGTGCAAGAGGTTAAGATTTGACCATTCTGAAAAATGTTATATCCACAAATCGGAATCTGCCCTAAAAAAACTCTTTATGTAAAAGAGCTTTTTGGGGCAGGTTTCAATTTGTGTATAAAACAGGTGTCTTAGGCCAGACCAATTATTAAAAAGTAAAGAAAAAATAACTTGTTCTTAAGTGGATTTTACCGTTAGAAAAAACAAAAGAATGAAAATTAAATACATCAAAAAGATAGACAAATACCTGGATCTAATCGGAGAGGTGACAAAACTGTGAAACATGAAGGTGACGGTGATACCACTTGTAGTTGGTTTACTTGGAACGGTCCTAAGATGACTGGAAAAGAGACTGGGGGAAGTTGGAGACCAGAAGGAGAACAGAGATCATCCGGAACATCGTCTGATGATTACAAATGCGAGAAACTGACAGTCACCAAATACTACTGATTCGGTGTCAACATAATTAAAACTAAGATCTACTTATTTATTTGAGGGTTGTCTCCAAAGCCTAAGTAAGCCTCGTGGGATGTAACCAAATGAGGTTTATTTTTCTACTGAATCCTCTTCATAGTCCACTCACTTCTTCCATTGCCAAAAATGGCTGTAACAGTAGATATGACGTCATTATATAAACCCACATATATATAGATATATGCACATGTGAGTGTGTGTGTAGGTATATATGTACGTGTCTACAAACTCCTCAAAGAAATTAGGATGTGACACAAGATCAATTGATTAAGCGGAGTTAGTTTTGAATTTGAACTTTACCTTCCCTAAGCCCGTTTGCCATATCAAGGTTAAAGAGCCGAGTCTGACCCGCTCTTTAATAATACCTAAAAGGAAAATAATTAAAAGCATATTTTCCCAAAATTATTTGCGAAACGGTAAACAACCTAGTCCAGGATTTGAATTCGTGTCAGCATGTCCATTTTCAACGATACAACCATTACACAACCTGCGCCTCCATTTATATATATATGTCTGAAAAGATTTTCAAATAGTATGCAACTTGTTTTTTTAATGACTTGTATTTAATTTATTTGTAAAACAAATTAAAGAAGAACACGGATTCTTGATCTTTATTTTTAAAAACTTTTTTCGTTATTTATTCATTTGTTTTGTTACTTATTATCTTTACTTTAAATCTGAAACACTCCCAATCTGCCAAAATCTATTAGCCTGACGAGGTGTTGTCAACCTGTTAGAGCAGGAATTGGGGAAAATTTTCAATAGTTCGTTTCGATTATGCAAAATAAGTTTCAACAATGAAAATATGTCCGTACTTGGAGAGCAACATCACTGGAACAACACAAAAAATCGGATTCTCAAATGAGGCTAGAGCATGTTGTAATAATTTCGAATGCTACGTGCTGTGTTCCCTAAGTACAGTGTTGCCCCGTGAGGAATAAAGTTGGGTAAAATTATGCGCTCGTGTAGATTCTACCTTCTTTTTCTGTTCAATGCCATATCAATCTTTTGGGTATTTTAGTCCCAAAGGTATCCTCTATAAGAACAATAGGGGTTTGGTTTGGATTGGTTTTATGGCATATCAAGCGTTGTAGGTTATTCAATACACACACACACACACACACACACACATATGTATGTATGTATGTATGTATGTATGTATGTATGTATGTATTAATGTTTATAGATTTATATCAAATATACATGATTTGTAAACATTCTGTTGATAACACTATTCATTAATTTTCACATTGTTAAGTGGTTTCAAGTATTGCTATTTAACACTAATAATCTTATTCAACATTATCCATTCCTTTGTATACAGTTAAGGGGTTCCAAATATTGCTATGGATCACAAACAATTCTATTAGACAGTAATTTGTTTACTCACAATCAAAATGTTCAAATAGTTCTATGTCTAACAATTCAATTTAATGCAAGTCATTTGTTTGGACAGTTTAAATTCTATTTGACCCATAGATAGGACTTCATCAGGTGCCACCACTCCGGGTCAGAGTAAATTGGGAGCAAGGGCAATGAAGGAGTACTTCACATTCCCCAAAACTCCAAGGCTTGAACCTGATGGTTTTTTGTTATGTCTAGAACACTTGGGAGAATTTTACCCCTCTGTAGAGATGCTGTCATTGTATTGTGTAGCCCTAGCCGACTGGATCCAGAACACTAGAGGTACTTTTTAACTTAAAATTAGCGAGTTGAAGTGGTTCATGCCTTTCCCGAGGGTATTCGTCCAAAAGTGAACGGAATAGTGCGACTGGAGTTCGAACTCGTTTACGAAGATGTCTCAGTCCAGTACTATAGCCACGACTCTATGGGGACACCTTTTTACATTTTTACGGAGGCGTCATTTTTTGAACGCACTCTAAGATGTGAATGTGTATTTAGACCTCTTTTCCCACAAAAAAAACACCCTCACCGAACAAAGAGAAAACATGAATGTTGGTGAAGAAGGAAAACACACCTGTTTCTAAATTTGATTTGATTAAACAAAGACAAGACGTAGACAACTCGCAAATTTATCATATTTATTTCAATCTTCATGTAAAAGACAATTACAGTAATTTAAGTGAGGTGTATAAAAGTTAACTCGTATATGTGTCTATATATCATATAATTATGAGAATATATCCACACACACACATATATATATATATATTAGTTTATACATTTATGAGGAAAAAGTGCTAGAATCCTAATTAGATTAGATAAAATGTTTACACTGTGAGATTTAGATAAGAATTTTATCTATATATCATTATCATCATAATTTAATTTAATAATTTTGTTCGGGTCCAAATATTTTAACCACTCACACTCACATACATATATATAAATTCTTTGATACGAATAAACTTTTCAAATAGCTTTAAAAAGAGCGTGCACTGTGAGTTCTAAAAAAGATATCCTTCTTTTGGGCCAGGTCTCTTAAGAGAAACACCGTGATGGCAAGCAGTGAGGAGAGAATAGGTAAAATTAGTCGACAACGAAAAAAGGGATTTTGTTCTTTTCTTTGTCTAAGTCTGGATTGATTGTTCTACAATCCGTTTGTTTAAATAAAAGGAATTTGTAAAACTTCTTTTGCTTGTCGAGTTTAGGCTGGTGTTTGGTTATAAGGAGTGCCTCAAGTACTTATAGTTGTAATTCATAATTGGAGACTCCTAGAAAAGTGAACATATTTGGATTATAAGTGTCCACAATATCCAGTAGATGTCGTGTAATAGAGGACAGCACGTTCTGATTGCACGAATCTGTTGAGCTAGTCAAACCATTTATTTATTTTTTTTGTCGTCACTTACTTTTACCTATTTCCTCCTCACTGCTTCCTGTCATTGTGATTCTTTGAAGAGACGTAGCCGATTAGAAGGGCCCCTCTATCTGGAACGCACGATACACGCTCTTTTTAAGCTATTATAATATATATATCTATATAAGTTGGCAGATCATAGTCGAGGGTGACCAAAAAGCTCTCTTTTCAATAGCTACTACACCGAGGTGTATGGGAGGGTGCTACTCCTTTCTCTAGATTGCTCTACTTAACCTTGATCCATACCTTATAATGGTGAGTGTTAAGCAAGGAGTAAGCAAGTACCATTTTTTTTTAGTCTTTGGTATGTCTCGACGTGGGATTAAACACGGGTCTTCCAGACCATTAGCCAATACTCTAACCTTAATACGAATGGATCGGTATACATGTGTGTGTGTGTGTTTGTGTGTGTGTGTGATTTTTATCCTGCTTTTATTAAATTTGACAGTCCCTCTATATGTTTTTGTTACATTTCTTTGATTTTTGTACATAGAGCACTATGAGGATTCTTTTGATTTAAAACGCTTTTAACATAATTTAAGTTGAACTACTTTCAAAGAATCAACCTTCTCTTGATCAAGTTGAAAATATCATTTCACGTCTTCCTGTTTTCAAGACCGGTCCAAAAGTAAACGGGAAGTTTTCTGTGACCACGTGTCTGACTTTCTTTTCTCGATATGAACAATCTTATTTCGTATTAATAAGCGAGTTTCAACTCCAGTCACGCGACTGTGTTCACGTTTGGAGTAATACCCTCAAGAAAGGCGGGAACTCTAATTCCTCCAGCTAGTACCACAACTGTTCTTCTACAATGATGGCTTTGGCATAAAATAATGCACGAAGATTGATATACCATTTAAACTAAAGACACAAAATAATCGCATGTTTTTCTGTCAACTTGCATCGAGGCGCCTGCAAGACAGTTCAATGTGTGGAAACACACTGACTCACCAGTAAAGAAAATGTTCCCGGCTCAGCAGTCAGTAAATTAGGTCATGTATATGCGTGTGTGCGAATGTATAAAAGAAAGAGAGAGAGAGGGGGGAGTGTGTGTGCATGTGTGTGTCTGGGTGTGAGTGAGGGGTTATGAAAGAGAGAGAGAGTGTGTGTGTGTGTATGTGTATGCGTGTATGTATGTGTATCAAAGAGAGAGAAAGAGTGTGAGTATTTATGTGTGCGTTTATGTTTAAGGGTATGCGCGCGTGTGTGTGTGTGACTACGTGTATGCATGCATGTGGGTGTGCGTTTGTATGAGAGAGAGAGAGAGAGAGAGAGAGAGAGAGTCTGTGTGTTTCTGTGTTCTCTTTGTGAACATTTTTGGAGTATTATATTCAGGTTTTAGAACATAATGGACACTTGTGTTTTAGTTAAATATTGACTAGATTTTGTCGTCAATGTCAGAAATATAATCCAAGATATTTCCATCTAAAATGAAGAAAACTCGCCCAAGATCAGGTGCACACAGTTTAATTTATTTTTCAAGTCAAAAAGTACACTTATTTCTCCTTCAGTTTATCATTTTAAAATTGATGGAAATAGAAGGAATAATTAAAAAAAAAATACTTGAAAAGTAACGATATCACATTCAAGTAGAATGTTTATGTAAAAGTAAATGAAATTAAAAAACTATCAATGCATCACTAAAATTCTCATTATGTTAGTACTGTAAAAGTCACTTGCCATTTAAAAAAAAAACGAACAACTTTTAAATAAAAAATAAAGTAAAGACATTTATCTTTTAATTAAATATTTTTTGGCCTCTTGAAAATTACTTTGGACTAATCATGGAATATAATATTTAAAAAATAAAATAGATTGTAAATTTAAAAAGATGTTTTTAAAATGATTACTTTTATATCACCTATATATTGAAGAATATTGGTTGACTTGAAAGTGGTCTGATACACAAGAAAAAAAGATTCCCATTGCCATTTACTGGATAAAAATGTAGGTGAATAGACAGCACTCATGCAAATATGTTGGGCAGGTCATCCTGGCACCACAGAACAAGCCACCTGCTGCATTAGGTGCTCTTCTATAAAGGAAGTAAGCTTAGCTGGCTTGCCTTTACCAAGAAGATTCAAGAAGGCAGCCATGTTAGGAGGTGAGTCATTTGACTTCTACATCTCCCTCATCTCCCCATCGCGGAAGCATCGTGACTGTTGGGGCGGAACCAGTTCCTTATTTCCTGCCCGATTGTACTTATGTATACATGTAACCGTAACCAAGCAAAAACAGCACATTCAAGCGAAAGATTTTGTAGAGCAATATAATATAAATTATCTGAAATTTACTCATTTTCTGTGTCACAAGAATGCTGTGACGCACGGTCAATTTTCTAGGAATAAATATTAATACATTCATTAATATACCCTATATATGTAGTATGTGTCTATGTAACTGTAACCAAGATAAAACAGCACATTCTTGCGAGATTTGTATAAGAGCAATATAATAAAAATACCCTAAAAAAGAGCAACCGATCTGTCCAAATGCTTTCAAATAGAGCAATCAATCTCTTCGTCACAGGCAAGCTGTAACCCAGAGACAATTTTTAAATTGGGACTATATACCTTTCTTCAGAAAAGGCACAGCCCATTCGGTTAGGGCTGTAGAATATGCCGACTGCATCACTTCAAAAGAGTAAGACCTTATTCTCTATCGTGTGCCCTGGATATGACACTAAACAATCTGGTGAGGCTTTAATAATGCAGGAGCTTTGGGGAATGTGGAGTACCCCCTTATTGCCATTACTCCTTGGTCCACTCTGGCCTGGAGTGATAGCACCTGATAAGATACAATCTATGAGTTAGATAGAACTGTTTGATATTCAAACTGAGCGCCAGCAAATGACTTATGCTAAATTGAATCGTCACAAATACAACTGTTGTTTATTTAACTGTGTGTAAAAATGACTGATGTTTAATTGAATTAATTGAGATATTGCAATACTTCGAGTCGTTTAACCTTGACCCAACGAATGAGTAATGTTGAATAGAATTATTAGTGCTAAATAGCAATACTTGAAAATCTTGAACCGTGTGTTTAAGTTGAAATATTGCTATAGACTTGTAACCACTTCAGTGTCTGGAAACAGATGATTAATATTGAAAATAATTACAGTTAAATAGTGATAATTGCAAACATTTAACTGTGTAGAAACAATAGCAGTAATAGTGCGTAAAATAATTAGTTCTAACATATTTAAAAATGAAATTACCTAAAATGTACTAATTTAGAAATTATCTGCATATCCATTTAAATGTGTGCAAACAAATGATTGATGTGAAATTGTTACTTTTACATAAAAACACTTGAAACCATTTATCTGTGTGCAAAAAGATATACTCAGGCTCATTTAAAAATGTTATCAACAAATCGTGTTTACAAATCATTTATCTAATACATATATATCAATAAGATTTGGCATAAAATAACCTACAATGATTGATGTGCCATAAACTGAACCAAACAACACATCATAGCGAAATTTTTATCAGAGCAATGCTCTAAAATTTACTCAATTTCTCTATCATAAGACTATTGTGACCCAAGCTTAATTTTTTTATTAATTCGTACTAATATATTAGTCAATATACCCGATATACTTTGTGTGTTTTTATATAACTGTAACCAAACAGAAACAACACATCCTAGCGAAATTTCTTTTAACAATATACTAAAAATGCTCTCGATCTCTCCGTCTAAAGCAAGCAGTGACCTTAGGTCAATTTTTAAATGGCGATTATATACTGTTCTCCAGAAAAGGCATATTAAATCAACTATGTAGCAGGCAAACAGTCCGGATCTAAATCCAATTCAAAATATATGGTGGGAATTTTTAAAATGGTTCATGTGAAGTTTCCATCCTCCCAAAACGACCTAATAATTGCAGAAAATTGTTCGGATTCGAATGGACTGTATAAAAATACAATTCCACAGAAAACCTGCTTAAACAATGATTTCACGAAAATTTAGATATGAACCCTATTCCAAAACCAGTGGGTATAAAATAATTCTAGACGAGGTGACATGCCGTTAAAATCAATCAATCAATCATTAATTTGTGTTCTTATCTTCGGACACGACCAGTGTGATATAATTTGGGATACTGGAAGACTTTTTTAGTATGAAGTTGTTTCCTAACTAGACTTGGAGGTTCCCCAAGTCTAGGATGAGATAGCAGTGTACGCCTGGGTTAGAAATAGAAACGCATAACCAGAAAATCGGTGACGGATTCTGATTGGCTGGAAGAAACTCAAACGGAGGAGCCGTGAGATGGAAAACAGGGAAAGAAAGTCAGTTCGATACAAAACGTGGCGATATGAATACGGCCAAAAATTACAACTCACATTTTGGGCGAGTTTTGAGAAGGGGCCCCACTCCCGCTGCGAAAATGAGAAGACAGAACCCCGAGAAAATACGTGAAAGACCTACTACAGAAAACGAGAAAGTTAATATCAACTTCTGTGTCTGCCCTCTCTTTTCTCGCGATGTTTTGTTTTTGTCTGTCGACTCATAAAAGGGTTAGTCACCAATAAACTTTTGTATTAGCGAACCAAAATACTGTTTTGTGTGTTCATCACTTTTTCACAATGTGAAGTTACATCGGTGGTCCGATGAGAGCTACTCTCATAGAATCGTTAGACCCGTGGTGGTACAAATGTTTATGTGATACCGTGGTGCTAGCTCTTCAACAGGAAAAAAAAATGATAAAAAACTGGTGTTGAGGATTACAATCTATAGTATTCCTTTCCTTGTGGTGGTGCCCGTGGTGTAATAGTTATCGTCGTAGGAAATGGACCCGGCGATTGCATTTCACATAGCACTAATACCCTTGGGAAAGGTATGAATCCAATTATTCTCCCTCCAGCTATGGGTAAATAGTAGGGCGGACTAGGTTTTTCAGCCTTGGTGAGGCAACTAGTCTAGGAGGAGGAAAACTCTGAATTCAAACCTGTTAAACTCTGTTTAAAAATTGACCTTGTGTCATATCCTGCCCGAGCGGAGGGGTTGGGTAAATATGGATAGTTGTCTTTTCCTTATGCATTAAAATGAGAAGTGTGGAGTAATCTGAAGCCCGCGAGACTAATGCAACGGACACTACGACCATTTTTTACCAAGCTTATGTGTGTATGCGTAGGCCCCTGACAAAATGTTAATTCCATGAAGGTGGCTTAAATACTGACACAGCTAAATCCCAGTAGATGAACAGGAAAATGGTAAATGTGACAGAGAATTCATATCTTTTTTCACTCCGCTCAAAACACCCACGATGTGATGAAAAACCATTTTAGCTAGAATCATTCCTTTCGGTATTCTCTTTATCTCTCTTTCTAATGCTTACTAGAGTCGTGGCCTTGTCAATAATCCGACAGTCTGTCTGAGATGACACATTCCTTCCGTTGTTATAATAACAGGCCAATCAATATTGCAATCTCTGAGACTAGAAGAAAATTTATATCTAAAAACCAACTTACAGTTTTGTCTATTGCTTCTGCCTGATTTAACGACCATTTTCTCAGCCATCTTTTAAAGACCCAAAAACCAATTGAGTATAATTAGCAGTTTTAATATTAGTAAGTCTAGAGTCAATAAATAATGCATTTTTATATCTATCTATTTTAGTCCGTTCCTATCTACGTAGCAATTTTTTCTATTCATATCTATCACTACAGCAATATAACACCCGTAAACTTGTCTTCTCTACGCTTATCCTTATATAATAAATGACCTTTCACTAACAGTAGATATCTTTTAGGAGGTGCCCGTGGTGTAATGGTTATCGTCGTAGGAAATGGACACGGCGGTACGAGTTCAAATCCTGGATGAGGCTGATTGCATTTCACATAGCACTAATACCACTGGGAAAGGTATGAATCCAATTATTCTCCTTCCAGCTATGGGTAAATAGTAGGACAGCCTTGGTGAGGCAACTAGTCTAGGAGAAAGAAAACTCTGAATTCAAACTTGTTAAACTCTGTTTAAAAATTGACCTTGTGTCATATCCTGCCCGAGCGGAGGGGTTGGTTTATATGGATATCTTTTCTATGTGTATATTGACATCGCTTTCTGTTGATGAGGTATTGTTACTGACGTATGTGATCTGGTCTTCTAACTTCAGAGCCTTACCATCTAATGTGGAGACAGTTTCATCTTATTTAAAACACATCAACTCTGTACAATCTGCCTCTTGTTGCTTGTTACAGACTATACATCAGAAATTCGAGTTGTGTTGGTGTATTTACGAGAAGCGCTAGATTATCTGCATAGTCTGTATCTGTAAAGGTTTAAACTGCATCCTCCACTCCCCGAAGAAAGGTAACCTCTGAATCACCAGTAATTACAGAGGCATATCTTTTACTGCTATAGATGTTAAGGTCTATAATGCCCTGCTTCTAAATCGTATCCGAACTGAAGTCAAGAAAATTATTTGGAAAAATCAAAACGTCTTTCTGAAAAATCGATCGACACTTTCTGATTCACCAAATCAGTACCTGTAAAAAAATATTAAAACACCTCTTTTGTTTCTAGATTTCTCCAAGACATTTAATTCCATACTCAGAGGAAAGATGGAGCAAATGCTTCTTGCATATAATCACCCCAAAGAAATAGTTACAGGAATAATGATGCTCTCCAAAAAACACGAAAGTAATGGCTCGCTCAACTGAAGTTGATAGATTTCTTCGACATATTCGCTAGTCTTATAAAGAATTAGGACCATATCTATTCATAATATGCCTAGACTACGTCAGTAGATCTAATTGAAAAAAATGGTCTCAGGAAGGCATGAACCAGAATATATATATATATATATATATCGCTAAGTTGGCGATAGGAAATTATGTTTATCATGGATTGCTCTTACAACGGGAGTTTAAACAGATCATATACTGACTAATTCTTATGATAGTTAAGTAAATCATATAATTCTAAATACTATTTTGCTGAATGTTTTGTTTCAGATCTAATCATCATCATCATGTCGTGCAGCTAGCACGGATATCCCTGACCCTCTCTCGCCACTTCTCCCTATCATTCATCGCTTTAGGCAGGTCTTAAGGGCTACATCCCGTATCCTCACAAGGCTGCTGTATGTATGTTCGAGCTGGTCGTCCTGCTTTTTCTTGGCCATATGCGGGGGTCCATAGGAGTACATCACGGATGAGTTCGTCCTTGCTTCTCCAGCAGTGTCTGGTTCCTCTAACTTGTATAGTTTTCGTAATGGGAGGCAGGTGGCCGTATAGTCGGTTTCTTGTGGGGTGTTGTCGCCAGGACTTGTTCAATATTGCTCTCAACATTCTTGTGTAATTGCCGTCTAGTTTCTTCTTCAGCCGTTTAGTTAGCGTTTAAGTAGTGCATCCATATAGCAGTATCGATACGACCGCTGCCTGGAAGAAACTGCGTTTAATTTTATCGGTCAGGTCTGATTTCCATATGATCGAGAGCCTATCGATAAAATCAGAAAATTCTTGCAAATTTCAGCAATCATTCTAAACTGGGCCTCAAAACCACTGGAACTGCTGGCAACATTCGAAACATGAGCGGAAATGAAAGATTATTAGACTATAAACTCCAAAATGGATTAAGTCTTTTAATGGTGCCGATATTTTTCTTAAGAATCGGACGGATATCAGTTGTTGATTATGTTGATTTAAAACGCAATGTAAAGAGGAGGCCGACTACTAGTACTCAAATACTTTCAGAATATCTTGGATCATCGAATTATAACATTACATAAGAGGATTAGATAAGCTTCACTAAACACACAAGGGTTCTCGAGAGGCTTTCCATAAACTCTTAGTTGATTAAAAACGAAAATGCTTTTCATAGATCCTATGAAATATAGGATTTCTGTAAGAAGACAAAGCAGACGGTAATGTAAAGAGCAAAGAAAATCCAAGGAAGAATTTAAAGAAGAGAGAGAGAGAGTGAGAGAAAGAGAGAGTTATGAAAAACAAAAGAAAGTAAAAGAAAAAAAGAAAGAAACCCAAACAAAGAACTGTAAAAAAAAAAAATGAAAGAAAGGATAAAAAAAGAGTTGAAAGAAAGAAAGAAAGGGAAAGTATGAAAGAAGAAAAGATGAGATGAAGAAAGGAAAGAGAAAAAAAAACAAAAAAAAACGAGTGAATGAAAGAAATAGAAAAATATAGGAAAGTAAGAAAGGCAAAGTATGAAAGAAGAAAAGATGAGATGAAGAAACTTGAAAGAAAGAAATGTAAACGAATGAATGAATGTAAGAAAGAAAGATAAGATGAAGAAGAGAAAGAAAGAAAGAAAGAAAGAAAGAAAGAAAAGTGAAATTTGAAAAAATGATGATAAGATGAAGAGTCACGGAAGAAAGAAAGGCGCACCAAAGGAAGAAAAAAGAAGAGAAAAATACGCAAAAGAACGATCGAACGAACGAACGAAAGAAACAGAGAGGTTTGGTTTGGTTGGATTTTATAGTATGTCATCTATTGTAGATTACTTAATGCCAAAACCTCTTTATAAGTATACATTAGATATATATGATTTGGTTTGTTTGTATTTTACAGCCTATCAACTACTGTAGGTTATTTAATGCCAAATCCTCTTTGTACATATATACTAAATATATATGATCTGTGAATATAAAGCAAGAAAGTTAAATATTTCCATGTACTGCTATTTATAACTAACAATTCAATTAAACATAAGTCATTTGTTTAAACATAATTAAATGTTTAAACAGTTTTATTTCTAACAGTTCAGTTTAGTATAAGTTATTCGTTTGTAAACAGTTTAAATGTCAAACAGTTCTATTTGACCCATAGATAGGACTCTATCACGTCTTTTCATACCGGACTAGAGTGGATCTTGGAGCAATGGCTAAGAAGGGGTATTCCGAATTCCACAAAGATCAAGCTTTACTAAAGCCTCACCAACTGCTTATTGTCACATCAAGAGCACTCACTTGGGTGGGTGGGGGTTCCCTCTGTAAAGATGCAGTCAGTGTATCTTACAGCCCTAGATGACTGGGCCACCGTAAAAAAGTTTGCAATGGAATCATTTTGACTCACCTTGTTATTTTGAACTCATCATCATCATGTCGTGCCGCCAGCACGGATATCCCTGACCCTCTCTCGCCACTTCTCCCTATCGTTCATCGCCTCTGGCAGGTCTTCAGGGTTACATCCTGTGTCCTCACATAGCTGCTGTATGTAAGTTCGAGCTAGTCGTCCTGCTTTTGCTTGGCCATATGTGGAGGTCCATAGGAGTACATCACTTATGAGCTCATCCTTGCTTCTCCAGCAGTGTCCTGCGTGTCTGGTTCGTCTAACTTGTATAGTTTTCGTGATGGGAGGCAGGTGGCCGTATAGTTGGTGTCTCGTGGGGTGTTGTCGCCCGGACTTGTTCAATATTGCTCTCAACATTCTTGTGTAATTGCCGTCTAGTTTCTTCTCCAGCCATAACCATCTCTTAACATTAGTCTCTTTAAATCTATCTATCGGATGATACTTAGGTTTAGTTTTGTTTAATGGCATGTCAATCTCGGTAGGTTATTTAATACCAAATCCATTTTTATACATATAAGCAGTTCTATTTCAAACAATGCAGTTTAACATAAGTACACATTTTAGTTCTATTTCACCCATGTATAGGGCCCTACTAAAGCTAGATTGGACCTGGAAACAATGCCAATATAGGGGTACTCCGCATACCACAAAGCTTCAGAATTACTGGAGCCTCTCCATCAGATTTGTTTAGTGTCATATCAGGACACTCTTGGAGGAGTCTTGCCCCTCTGCAGAGATGCAGTCGGTGTATTCTCCAGCCCCAACTGACTAGGCTAAATGGTACCTTGACTTACACCACTTATTGGTTTCTTATTGTAAACAATATTAGTCAAAACAGACGCCAATCCAGACATTATTCCCAGTGCATCAATTTAAAGTAATAACTTGGTACGAATCCATATCGTGGGACTGATTTAACTTTAATTATGATATTATACTTTGTAATATTTGTTTTCCCTCTCATCCTTCTTTTTCAATTACGGCATTATACTGGGAAAAATTAATTGAAAAAAAAGACTAAAAACATTTGTACAGCTTGAAAATAATCAACAAGCATTTAAATAAGTCATGCGGGTTGATAATGCTAAAGAACACCAAGTAAACAAAAACAAATCGTTTAGTTTTAATATTCCAAATTATCAGCAAAAAAAAAAAGAAGTGAATAATGAAATTCTAATAAAAATTAGTTATACTTAATAAATAGATGCATCTATATCATTATGGACTGCAGAGATAATGATATACTATAATAACGAATGGCTGTATTGAGATAAACTGATTATCATTAAAAGAAATTGAACTGGAGTGATACAATTATTTCATCTTCTTACACAGCAAAAAAACTTTATAATAAAATGAATGTTAAACAATAGCTTAATAGAAAATGGACTTGTTCATGAAACAAAAAATAAGTTCAAATGAAACAAATAGCAACTAATATACTTTAAAATTATGATTTGAGCTAGATATTATACATAGAACAATGTAAGTTGGCGACTGTAGTCGAGGGCGACCAGAAGGCTCCATTTTCAATAGCTACTACACTGAGGTGTAGGGGAGGACGCTATTTCTTTCCCTGGATTGCTCCACTTTTACCCTTGATATGTACCTTATATTGCTGAGTGTTAAGCAAGGAGGTATCAAATACCATTTTAAAAGTCATTGGCGAACACTCTACCCACAAGGCCAATGAGCCGGTTTAGATCATTGTACATTATGTAAAATTATCAATGTATATTATGCAAAATTATCGTTTAGTTGATTGGATTTTATGGTATATCAACCTTTGTAGGTTATTTAACGTTAAATCCACGTTTATGTAAATAATCAGTTCCATTTAAAACATTTTAGTTTAGCATGAGTACACAGTTCAATTGTCAAAAACATTTCCATTTCAAACTATTCAGTTTATTCAAGCAGTTATATATAACAATTGAGTTTAGCGTAAGTACAGTTTCAATGTCAAAAACAGTGCAATTTCAGTTTAGCATAAGCACGCAGTTTAAATGTGAGTACAGTTTAATTGAGAAAAGCATTTCTATTTCTAGCTATTCAGTTTAGACAAGTAGTTCTAATTCAACTAATTCAGTTTAGTATAAGTACAGATTTTGTTTACACACAGTTAAATATCAAAACAGTTCTATGTTAAACAATTCAGTTTAGTGTAAATACAGTTTCAATGTAAAAAAAAACCCAGTTCTATTTCAAATTCAGTTAACCATAAGCACACAGTTTAAATGTATGTACGGTTTAATTGTCAAAAACATTTCTATTTCAAGCTATTCAGTTTAGTCAAACAATTCAGTTTAACATAAGTATGGTGTTAGTTCTATTCAACCCATAGATAGGGCCCTATCAGGTGCTAAATATTATACATAAATATATGTATATTATATAGAATTATGACTAGAGCTCAGTATCAGAAGCTACCATCACTAAATACACGTACACGACAAATAAGATAAAACAGTTATTAGGAATATCATATATATATATATATATAATTTCTCCTAATGATTAAAGCAAACGTCTAAGATTAATAATATATAATGAAAAAAATCAAATTCAGTACTATCTCCAAATGTTACATCGCACATTTTTTCTCTTACTCTGACTTCCGCTTATATCTTCTGTATTAAGTTGCCATTGTTTCTCATCTGTCACCATGTCTGTCTTCCGTCCTATCGGCTGGGGTTGTAGAATACGCTGACTGTACCACTCCAGACAGGTAAGACCCTTCCCTTACAAAAAGAGTCTTGGATATGGAACGTAACTGATCATAAAACTCCATTACAGAAAGTTTAGGGAATGTAGAGTACCTGTTCATTACCATTACCCCAAGGTCCACTCAGACCCCGATTGATAGTACCTTTTAGGGTCCAATCTATGAGTAAAATAGAATAGTCGAAGCTTTTACAAAGGGTTATAGTTATTAATTTTTGAAACCAAGAAGAGGGGTGTTCTCGAGGTGTAATGATTAAAGCACTGGCCAGTGGAATCGTAATATGTGAGTTCGAACTGTAGTCGCGCTATTACGTTCACTTTGGGAACATATACCCTTGGGAAAGGCATGAACCCCCTTACCCTCTCAGCTATGGGTTAAATAGCATCATTGCTGTTCTTGTAGAAGGATGGCTTTGGCATTAAATAACCCACGAAGGTTGATATGCCATTACCCAAAGAAACCAAGTAGCTGAGTGCAAATTGTTTATATTCCTTAAAAACTCGTGATAAATATAATTATTGATGTTAAATCGCAATACTTGTAACCATGAAGTTGTGAACGAATAAATGAATAATATCAAATAGAATTGTCTGTGTGAGAGAGGAACAGTTGTGACCAAACAAAATAAAGTTATCAACAAATTATTCACTTAAAAATTATATATATATATATATCTATATATATATATATACTAAAATTAATCGGTCCACAAATGAATTTAAATGTCGTTCTTTAGGTTTAAATTTAAATTTATTTGTGGAACTATTTATTTCAAAATATTTACTTTTCTCCCATTTGACCTTTCTCTCTCTCTATACATATATATACATATATAATGCCATGGAAGTATTTCCATTAAATAAATAAAATCAAAAATATATTTATTTATCATTATCATTATTATATAATAGCTCTATCACAGATATTGAGCACTGTCCAAATTATATCGCACTTGGTTCGCCACAAACCCACAAAGTGTGACAACTAACATTGTTACAATACACACACACACACACATATATATATATATATATATCAAAGAAAGAAAACGCGATGGATTAATATTATGTCACTATAAATCTATTTCAAATATTCTCAAAAAGCGTCACGTCTCTTCAGATGGCTTTAATAAAAGGCAAAGGGAAAAAAACAAAAAACATAATTATCCCTGGAAAAAATGACCCAGTCAGCTGGAGCATTAGAACACAGCGACTGCATCTCTGCAGTGGGGTAAGACTCCCACAACGAGTGCCTGGATATGACACTAAACAATCTGATGGTGAGGCTTTAGTAATGCTGGAGATTTGGGGATTGTGGAATATCCTTTTATTGCCATCGCTCCCAGGTCCACTCTGGCCTGAAGTGATAGCACCTGATAGGGTCCTATAGAACTGTGTACTTACGCAAAAGTGAATTGTTTGAAATAGGACGGTCTTGACTTTTAAACTGTGTACTTATGCCAGACTGAATTGTTTGAAATAGACTCTCACCATCATCATCATTATCATGTAGTGCCACTATCACGGATATCCCTGACCCTCTCTCGCCACTTCTCCCTATCATTCATCGCCTCTAGCAGGTCTTCAGGGATACATAGCTGCTGTATGTATGTTTGAGCTGGTCGTCCTGCTTTTGATCGGCCATATGTGGGGGTCCATAGGAGTACATCACTTATGAGCACGTCCCTGCTGCTCCAGCAGTGCCCTGCATGTCTGGTTCGTCTAGGTTGGATAGTTTTCGTGTTGGGAGGCAGGTGGCCGTATAGCTGGTGCCTTGTTGGGTGTTGTTGCCAGGACTTGTTCAATATTGCTCTCAGCATTCTTGTGTAATTGCCGTCTAGCTTCTTCTCCAGCCGTTTTGTTAGCGTCCAAGCAGTGCATCCATACAACAGTATCGATATGACTGCTGCCTGGAATAAACTACTTATGCTAAAATAAAATGTTTGAAATAGAACTGTTTTTTGACATTTAAACTATGTTAAACTGAATTGTTTGAAATCGAACTGTTTTGACATTTAACTGTGTGTAAACAAAAACTGTACTTATGTTGAACTGAATCATTTGAAATAAAACTGTTTTATCATATAAATTTTGTACTTGAGCTAAACTGAATTTGAACTGGAACTGTTTATATGCATAAAAATGGATTTGGTATTAAATAACCTACAATGGTTGATATGCCATAAAACCAAACCTAACAGTGGAAAAATTTTAAATAAATATTTTTCAAATCAAATAAATAATTAAAATAAAATAATAATTATAATAAAAAATAGAAATGAAAATAGAATAATAATTAAATAATTATATATATAATCAAAATTTGGCTTTAAATAAGTCACAAGGGTTGATATGCTCTTTAACACCTTGTAACCAACTTGTCAAGGTTCTATTAATGACCGACATCTTTGAATGTTTGATTTGATGGCGTCAAGTGTCTCTTTTAAGTATCTTCTCTGGTGGTCTTGTGCGTTGCCTCCAAAATGTTCAGTTCTTTTTTTTGCTAGGATAACAACATCGTAGATACCATCATTATGTAAATATATTCTATTTCTTACGGAACATTCATTTCACCCGCGCGACCTTTATGGGAAATGACGAGTACGGTAGAAATCAACTGTTCATTTTGAACAGTCCTTGGTAACTAACGAATTCTTCAAACTAATTTCCCAGTTTCTCGAACCCTTCGGTCACCTGACTGCTGACGTTATCCAATCGTTGCCAATTTCTCAAATTGATCTCGGTGTCATCGTCGGTCAATTAAAATAAGTTGAAACACGGTATTTTTTCATTTGTTAAATGGCTTATAACTTATTCAAATTACCTTCAGAACCTGTCAGAAATAGATTTCACCAGTTTGTTATGTAACACAAATAGGATAAATAACTTTGAAGAATACTATACATCGGTATATATCATAAGAAGAACTCGTCTCAGTACTAAGAAAAATTTATTTATATTGCTTTCAGCTGCGGGTGGGGGGGGGTTAATTTACGCCAGAAGAACTCGACTCAGTACGAAGAAAAATTAATTTATATTGCTTTCTGAGAGATTTTAATTTACGCCAGAAGAACTCGACTCAGTTCTAAGAAAAGTTAAAAATAGAAAAGCAGCAGGGTTTAATGAAACACGCACAGAAGTATGGAAGGTCAGGCAATTCGACGACATACTACTCCGACACGGTAATGTCGTATATAATCAAAATACAATAGACAGAGACAAAGGGATGCATCCCCACTTTCTTAAGAAGGGCGACCATGGATTAGCCAAGAACTACCGAGGTATAGCCCTTATATCCACAGCGGCCAAGATATACATTGCTCTACTACACAACCGCATAGAACCCAAAATTGAGAAGATACTTAAGAACCGAAATGGCTTTCGGAGAAATAGATCCACGACATGACAAATTTTGACTATCCGTCGAATTCTTGAAGGTGTACTTGCAAAAAAACCTACAGGCAACAATGATATTTGTCGACTTTGCCAAGGTCTCCATTCACAGAGGGAAGATGGAGCAAATACTACTCGCCCAGGGCCTACCCAACGAAAGTAAAAGTCCGCTCCCTGGATGGAGACACAGACTACTTCGTCATTGTAGCAGCTGTGCTGCAAGGAGACACATTAGCCCCATACCGCTTTATCGTCTGTGCAGATTACATGCTTGGAATTGATAAAATGAAAGACAACAGTTTCAAGCTGACAAAGGTAAGAAGCAGAAGATACCGCGTACATACAATTACAGACGCGGACTACGCCGATGACATAGCGCTTCTGGTAAATCGTTGTCTGGAACGAGCAGCTGCTGGCATAGGCCTCTATGTCAACGTAGACGAGACGGAATACATGTGCTTTAATCAAAGAGGCGACATCTCCACCCTAAACGGTAGTTCTCTGAAACTAGAGGACAATTCACCTACCTAAGAAGCAGTGTCTTATCAACAGAGACAGACGACTATACGCAACTAGCAAAGACAGGGACAGCTAACGATAGAATATCGGTTATATGGAAGTCAGACCAGACTGATAAAATAAAATTTTCCAAGCAGCGGTCGTGTCGATATTCCTATATAGATGCACTTTATGGACGCTAACTAAATGTATGGAGAAAAAAACTTGACGTCAATTACACAAGAATGCTAAGAGCAATAGTGAGCAAGTCCTTGGGGCAGCACCCCACAAAGCATCACTGTACAGCCACTTTCCTCCCATCACGAAAACTATCCAAGTTAGACGAACCAGACATGCAGGACACTTGCTGGAGAAGTAGGGACGAGCTCATAAGCAATGTGCTCCTGTGGACCCCTTAACATGGACGAGCCAAGGTTGGACGACCAGCTAGAACCTACATATAACAGCTCAGTGTCGATACAGGATGTAGCCGTGAAGACCTACCGCAAGCGATGGACGATAGAGAAGGGTAGCGGGAGAGGGTCATGTAGATTCGTGCTGGCGGTGCGACATGATGATAAATCATCTTAGAAGGATAAGAAACGTATTTACTAATTTAGTGCCTAAAATTTAAATTCAGTAGAAAAAGTTAACGAAAGGAAACAGAATGTAATACACACTCATACCTGAGTGTGTGTGTTTCCTCAGAAACTACTGGACAAGAACACGGACGGGTAGAGCGTTCGACAATGGTCCGGGAGACGGTGGTTCAATCCCAGGTTAAGTCATACCAAAAACTAAAAAAAATGGTACTTGATGCCATCATGCTTAACACTCAGCATTATAAAGTTGGGATGAAGGGTAAAGTGGAGAAATCTCGGGAATGGAATAGCGCCCTGTCCTCTTACTCGGTGTAGTAGCTATTGAATCTTGAAAAGAGAGGCTTCGGGTCGCCCTCGACTACGGTCACCAACTTATATATATGAACATAATTTCAGTTTGCCTGTTGGTAATTTTGTACATTGGAAATCATAGCTATGTATTTGATATCTATAGTTACACATGCATCCAAACAGACACACGTATGCATGTAAATAAAATAGAGTAGACGTAGATAGCGAATCTCATTATCCGATACAAAACACCTTTATAAAATAGATAATTTGATTTTTCCATTTCAGATAAATCATCGGCTGAGAACCCCGTTGAGACAAACTAACAGCATGCTTCTTTTTTCTTGGGAAAAACGTTTTTAAAAAATAGAAAAAAAAAAAGAGATTCGCAGTCGTTTTCGTGAACGCTTCAATCTGTCAATAACACAAGATAAGCTAGCCGGTATGATCAGCCATGTTGAAATTAATGGTTCAATTTCAGACGTTTAAAAAAGTAATTGATGTTTACTTCCTGATATATCATTGACTGCCTCATTGCGTTTGTAACAGCTTTTGTGTATATATATTTACCAACCTCTCAGGACGACCACGATGCGACACAAGGTCAATTATTTTTAAACAGAGTTGAATTTAGAGTGTCCTTCTCGACCGGTTACCATACCAAACTTAAAGACTTCCCTATTATTTAACATATAACTGGAGGGGGCATTGTTGAATTCATAACTTTCCTAAGGGTATTAGTGCGATGAGAAATGCAAACAGCCTCATATAGGATTTGAACTCATGTCACTGTGTCCATTTGTTACGACGGTAACCATGAACGGTTCCAAATTTCACACACACACACACACACACGAATATATACGTATATACATATACACATATATACATACATTTACACACGCTTATATATATATATATATATATATATATATATATATATATTGTCATCCACAGACAGACTGTTTCGTTCTATCAGAACTCTTCAGTGTGGCTAGACCCGCAGGACGCTTGAAGCTGGGATCGAAACCCGTCCAACTTTACGATAGACTAAGGCTTCAGACCATACAGCTACAAGCGGACTATGTTGGCTAAGGGAATTTTAAGGTATTTTATTTTTAGCAGCATCAGCAGCCTTTGTTTACATTTTTTTATACCCTATCGGCTACCAGAGTGCTCAATTCTTACGAAGAGCTTTGCATTACGCTAGGGGCGGCTGACAATTCCTTCGCCAGAGTGCTCATATATATATATATATAACCGTTTAAAATTTCCTTCGCTGCAGCTGGTTTCCTCGTGGCTGAGGGATAGAGTCTTGGATTGGCGTTTGAGTCAACCGGGTTTCGATCCCAGCAACGGTAATCTAGTATGTGTAGCCACACTGATGAGTTCTGATTGAACGAAACATATCTGTCGGTGGATGACTATATATAGATATATACACGCATCCAGGTGTATATATCTGTTAAGGGTTAGAATACGCTGATTCTAGCCTCTTCCGGATGGTAATATTCTCCACACACAAAGAATTTTTCTTCTTTTCTCTGTTTCCTTCTCAATTTGATGTATGTTTTTCTTAGATTTATCATAGGCCCTATGACCACTTCTGTTTAATGGAAATTTCATTTACGGTGCCATACTTCAAACCCCCCTCAACAGTTTAGTACTTTTGTCAGATTCCACATGTAGTTATACAATTTTTGATTACCTACTTACGACACAATTTGTATTTTTGAAAGGTAGCAATAAAAGCTCTGATCCTGGAACTTTACGGATCCAAACTGGCCATCAGCCCGACTTCAAATAGAGCAATTTTACTTAATATGTCGGATATGATTAAAATCGGGAATTTTTTATTTTTTTGTTCTTCCTCATTATATTTCAACTCGTGAGCACTAAAACTATTTTTTGCATCTTGTTAGCAATAGTGAATATTTATTTGCTTTCTTTGTCCTTTCTAATCACAAGTCTCATTCGATAATTGTGAATTTTTAGGCATGAAATTGCCACAGAGGAGTGGATAAACATTTATCATATCATATTTACCACTCCCTCCGCTCGGGTAGGATATGACACAAGGTCAATTTTTAAGCGGAGTTTAACAGGTTCGAATTCAGAGTTTTCCTTCTTCTAGACTAGTTGCCTCACCAAGGCTGAAGAACCCAGTCTGTCCATCTATTTACCCATAGCTGGAGGGAGAATAATTGGATTCATACCTTTCCCAAGGGTATTAGTGCTATGTGAAATGCAATCATTCTCGTCCAGGATTTGAACTCGAATCGCCGTGTCCATTTCCTACGACGATAACCATTATACCATGGGCACCTCCAATAACCATATATATTTAATATATATATGTACAAATAGAATTTGGCGTTAAATAACCTGCAAGGGTTGATATTCTATAAAGTAGAACCAAAGCAAAGCAAACCAAATTGCTGTCGAAAGTGCCGAAAATAGAGGTGTTGGTATTTCAAATAATATTAGCTGATCCAGTTGTATATATATATTTATTTCTGCGAATAGGGGTATAAGATAAGAGTTAAAGACTGACTGAATAGTTTTGAGCGGGGGCTTAATTCATGTTAGTTTAGAAGTATTAGTATTGGACATATTTGGCGGGAGATTCGTCCAAGTCTAGTGAAGTGTAAATCATGGACACGGACGAGTATTAAAATAACATCTTACCTCGGTACATATTCCGGAAGTAGCCGGGCGAAACCGGATGAGGTAAAGATGGTGTTATATAGCAGAGGAGTGTGGAATGCCCTGTTTTCATTGACTGTTTACTAAAAGACAGATGTCTATAAGAACGGCCGAAGTCCGGCCTTTTTATTTTTTTTTTCTTTGCTTTGGTAGAGGCACGAGCGTAGCTCGTCGCGATCACGGAGGCGGCTTGCCTCTTTCAGAGTCAAGCCGGGGTTACTGTCGGAGCTGATATGATGCAGAAATAACCCGAAATCGGCAATCAAGACAGCGCATCACTGAAGACCTCCCTGATGCATCTAAGATGTATGATTATAATTGGATTATTAAGAAAGTCTTCATTCTGTGATATTAAAAATTCTTTTATTTTTCTAATTTGCTGTATCGATGTTCAAGTGTTATGCTTTTTCTGATAGGATTGTTATTGGGATGGTAGAGTAATTTACCATAGTTTTCTCAAGGGTCATTGGCCAGATGAGTTGAGTGTTCGTCCATGTTCAATCCCTGGTCGAGTCATACAAAAGACTTAAAAAATGATGCAGCCTTGTCTTTAATTGGAATCATTTTTTTGAGATGAAGCTTCTTAATCAGAGAATTAATTTTTTTTTTATTGCGGACTTTTTGTCCTCATCTTGGTAGTTTTTGTGTTGTTTCTTCTTCACTACGTTTCGGCCAGAAGAAGCAGACCAGAGGTGAAATTTGGCCGAAACGTAGTGAAGAAGAAACAACACAAAAACTACCAAGATGAGGACAAAAAGTCCGCAATAAATAAAAAATCAATTCTCTGATGCCGCCTTGTTTAACACTCAGTATTATAAGGTAAAGATCAAGTGTAAAGTGGAGCAATCCAGTGAATGGAGTAGCGCCCCCCTACACTTCAATGTAGTAGCTATTGAAAAGGGAGCCTTCTGGTCACCCTCAGCTAAGGTCGTCAACTTGACTTACTTACATTTATAAAAAATCCAGCTCTTGTGAGCTGATTGTTAATGCTTTGGAAAGAATGAAAGGTAGAGAGAGGGAAAAAAGACAAAAGAGGAGAAAAGGGAGAAAAGAAAAAAAAAAGGAACGAAAAAAGAAAATAAGGAAAAAAGAAAAGAAAGATAAAACGTAAATATGAAAAAGAATAAGATGAAGAAGGAAAGGAAGAGAAAAAGAAGGAAGGGAAGTACTGAAGACAAGAAGGAAGGAAAAAAAATAATAAATTGGCAGAGAAAAAGAAGAAGTGGGGACGAGTTAAGAAAAAAGAATGAAAAAGAAGAGAGGAGAAACGAAAAGAAGAAAGAAAAGTGAAAATTAAAAAAGAAAAAAAGAAGGAATATGAAGGGAAAGACGAGTGGAAAGAAGAGGTAAAGAGAAGAGAGAAATAAATGAAAAAGAAAGAAATCAAAAACGAAGAGAAAAGAGAAAGAAAGAAAAGCGGAGAACTGGAAAGGAAAGAAGGGAGGAAGAAGTAGGTTAAGCGGGAATATAAAAAGAAAGAAAAAAGAACGCGAAGAAAGAAAACATAAAATAAAAAGAAGGAAAGAAGAAAAAGATAAAAAGAGAAAGTAAGACACAGAACAAAAAAGTGGGAAAGTAAGAAGAAAAATATATTGTAAATACGGAAAGATAAAGAGAAGAAAATGAAAGAAGAAGAGAAGAAATGAAAGAGCGAATGAAAAGAATAAGGAATAAAAGAAAGCCTAGAAGAAGGAAGAAAAATGGAAGGAAAGATGGAACAAAAGAAAAAATACAAGTGACAGGAAGCGAGAAAACAAAGAAGATGGGCAAAAAGAATAAGGAGAATAAAGAAGAAAAGAGAATGGAAAGAAAAAAAGAATGAGAAGGAATGATAGAAATGAAAAGTTGAAGAAGGTTTAAAGAAGAAAAAAGCAAAGAAGAAAATAAATTAGAAATGGAGGAAGGAAAGACAGAAAAAAGTGGTAATAAAATGAATAGAAGTCAGAAGTAAAGAAAGAAGGAAATAAAGAAAGAGGTTTTTGGAAGATTAAAGGAAATAGGTAAGCTAACGGCAAAGGAAAGGAATAGGGAAGAGAAAGAAAGAAAGGAAGAAGGAAATATACAACATGATTGAAAAGAAAAGAAGGAAGGAACAAAAGAAAGAAAAGAAAAAGGAAAGAAAAGGAACATAAGAAGGAATGAAAAGGGAAGCGGAAAAGGAAGAACGAAAGAAAGATATAAGTTCAATGTGAAAAAGAAGGAAGGAAGAAAAGAAAAGAATGAAATAAAGAAACAACATAGAAAGAGGAAAGAAGAAAAGACATAAAGGGAAGAAAGACGAAGAAATAAAAGAAAGAAAAATCGAAGGAAAGAAAGTGGGAGAATAAGGAAGGAAAGGAGAAGTAAAGAGAGAAAGAAAGGAGAAAGAAAGTGCAAGCTAAACGAGAAGGAAAGAAGACAGAAAAGATAGAAGAAAAGACAAAAGTGGCTGTTGGATTAAATGCTGCTGTGGGAAATCAAGAATAAATAAAAACATTGGATGAACGAATGAATGAAAAGAGCGGGAAAAACTACTCGGGGGGAAATGGAAAATTGTACAAAAAAAGAAATAAAAAAAGAGAGGAGAAAGAAAAAAGACAATAAAAAAAGGAAGAAACGAAAAGGTATTTCGTTTTTGTTTAAGTAAATCGGTTTAATAATATTAGTTCAAGATTTGATCCGAGTATCTTCATTCAGAATATTCGGATAGCAAAAAATGGGATTAGTCCTGCTCACTTCGTGAATGACAACAATAAGAACGATAAGAAGAAAGTGTCTCTCAACGGAATGAAGAAATAACCGCCATTTTAGATGTTCAGCAGAGACACAGATTAAATCAAAGGCAGAAACTCTAGTTTAACCTAAGATCCCGACTGCGAAGCGACTACAAACAACGGCGCCATAACTATCTTTATCACTTTCTTGGTTGGCTTCTTTGTTTAATGTCATATCAACCTTCATGGGTTATTTAATACAAAATCCATCTTTATAAAAGAACATTTAATCCATAACTGGGAGGATTAGGGGGTTCATACATTTTCCAAGGGTATTAGTCCGAATGTGAACGTCATAGCGCAACTTGAGTTCGAACTCTCTTACGATGTCACAGCCCAGAACGTTAACCACAACGCCATGAGGACTATCCTTTATCAGTTTCTGAACGATCTTTGTAATTTACATAATTCCTCATCATCTTGTCGTGCCGCCAGCACGGATATCCAAAACCCTCTCTCGCCATTCCTCCCTATCGTTCATTGCTTCTGGCAGGTCCTCAGGGATACATCCCATATTCTCACAGAGCTGCTGTGTGTAGGTTCAAGCTGGTCACCCTGCTTTTGCTCGGCCATGTGAGGGGGTCCACTGGAGAACATCACTTAAGAGCTCGTCCCTACTTCTCCAGCAGTGTCCTGCGTGTCTGGTTCGTCTAACTTTGATAGTTTTCGTGATGGGAGGCAGGTGGCGGTACAGTTGCTGCTTTGTTAGATGTTGCCTCCAGGATTCGTCCCAAATTGCTCGCAGCATTCTTGTGTAGTTGTCGTCAAGCTTTTTCTCCATCCGTTTAATCAGCATAATTTACATAATTAATATCACCATAATAAGACAAGATTTATTTGGCTACCCAAGAAGTCAAAATGTGGTACAAGATAAGTTTAGAGCGGGATTCCTCGCAAGAAGCCCGCAAAAAAATTGCTCAGTTACATCTGATGCATTTGATATGAAGTGTCTCGTGTTGTTAACCCAGCTCTTTCCTCGACATAGTGGTTATTAGAACACGCTGTCTGTATCCTCTGTACAGGGGGGAAATTGGTCGAACAGGCTGGCCATGGATAAAAATCGCTCAAGAAAACTATCGACATCAACTTCCTGAAGAAAAAATTCCCGGTAAAAAGCTGTTAGATATAGATACAAACACTTTTTAAAAGTTAAGGATAATTCATTTAATTAATATTTGTTTAATTATTGCGCAAAAATTATTTTTATTAATCGAATATAATTTGATTTCTTCATGGTACTGTGATTATTCATCAAATTACCATGAATTAATATTCGAATATCTAATTATTGACGATATAAAAGAACAGAGAAACTAAAAACGGTTGACGCTTTTCTGATTTGTGTTAAAGGTATCTTATTAAAAGAACAACAACAGCAACAACACACACACATGGATACGGACATTTTATGCCATAAAACACAGAGGCGTTAATATGTAAGTGCAGTGAACATGCCGCTATCGGAAAGGATTATTGTCACACTGTAAGCGAAGTGTACCGGGGTTCGAAAAGAAAAAGATAGCAGTCAGAAAAAAGACGACTTTGTAAATGGCTGTTTTTTTTTTTGTCATTTAACGGCGAATTTAATCATTTTGATAAAAGTTTCAAACAATTCAGTTTAGTATAAGTATATTTTTTTTTGTTTGCACATAAGGAAATGTCAAAAACAGTTATTTTTCAAACAATTCAGTTTAGCATAAGTACACAGTTCAAATGCCAGAAACAGTTGTATTTCAAACATTTTATTTTCATATAAGTATAAATTTTTGTTTAACACAATTAAATGTAAAAACAGTAAATTGCAAACAATAACTGGCTCATTTGCCTAGTGGGTAGAGTGTTCGCCAATGGTCCGAAGACCTGGGTTCAATACCAGGTTGTGTCTTACCAAAGACGTTAAAAATGGTACTTAATACTTCCTTGCTTAACACTAAGCAATATAAGGTACATATCAAGGGTAAAGTGGAGCAATTCAGGGAAAGGGGTAGCGCTCTCCCCTATGCCTCGGTGTAGTAGCTTTTGAAAAGGGAGCCTTCGGGTCACCCTCGACTACGGTCGCCAACTTACTTATAATTAGTTTAGTTCTATTTGGCCCATAGATTGGTCCTTATCAGGCGCTACCACTCCGGGACAGAGTGGACCTAGAAGGGATGGCAATGAAAGGGTACTTTGCTCTAACATTACTTAAGCCTCACCATCAGATTGTTTAGTGTCATAAACATGACACTCTTTGAGGGTCTTACCGGTCTACAGATATGCATTCAGTGTATTCTGCTGCCCCAGCCGACTGGACAAACGACTTAGCAAAGTTCACCGAGTCGTCCGGTAGGTATAGTATAACAAGATATTCATGATCTAGCACCCCGTATTAAAAATATTAGTTTACCAGTAATGGGCGAAGACACCAGACTAGATTAGCCAGCAGAAGCTGACCCGACAATATCACCCACGCGAAGTTGAAGTGGGGCAGGATTTTTCCGGGGACCCCAATACAAGTCGAATTTCTCGATTCACACTCTCTCTCTCTCTCTCTCTCTCTCTCTCTCTCTGGTGGTTGGAGTACGGGGAACGATGAACGAATTACAGATACGAGAAGAGTCGAATATTGCTTGGTGTCCGTTGTCTATTTCCTCCTGGGGAATGTCTGTGTTGTAGTGGTTAACGTGCTAGACTGTGACCATGGTAGTAATCGAGGTCGAACTCCAGTCGCACTATTAAGTTCACTTTAGTTCTAATACACTAAGGAAAGATGTGAACTTTCTTATTCCCTCCAGCTAGTACCACAACTGTTCTTCTACAACAAGGATGCCTTTGGCATTAAATAACCCACAAAGTTTGGCACACCATTAAACGAAGAAACCAAATCAAAGCAAACCGTTTCCAGCGGCTTCTAAAATTTCATAGAGTAAACGGAGAGAGTTAACAAAGGCCCAAACACTTGAGATGAGTTGTGTTTTTCCTGATGTTAGTCAAAATTAAAATCAAGTGACAGTGGCAGTGAAAATGCCTTTGCTTACTCCAGAACAGGTTGGATTTCGCGAAGGTGTCTACTGAAGAAATACTTTGAAATATTGTTAATATGTAGATATTTGTTATTTTCAATAACGTCTTCTACATTACGATGCACTCTTTATTTCCAACACGCGTGTTGTTTACGTCGAAGAACATTCTGGATAATTCGATGCAGGAAGCATTTTTTGCTACTTTAACGCACTTGGTAAAATATTGGAATTTATCTTTCGATTCAATAAGAGTCTGGCATTGTTCCATGTCAGAAATCATATTTGGAACGTGACCAAAATTAAGAAGAATCGAAATTCCTGTAGACATGTTATAATGCACACCGCCACAAATATGCATATATATATATATATATATATATATACATTTGTGTGTGTGTGTGTGTGTATATATATATATACATAGAAATAGACATATGTTTATACGTTTGTGGAAAGGTATATTTATACAGGCTAGTGTATACATATATATATATGCACAGACACATATGCATGCGTATATGTAAGCATATATATATATATATATATATGCACGTTAGTATATATATAACACATCACTCAATAAGACCCTGGCCTGACATACAGATGGCGCCACTAATAAAAAATCCACATAATTTTTATAAAGTACAAACCTTTAAATGGCACGTGTCAAAATTTGAGCTCAATCGGAATATTAGTTTACAAATTACAGTTAATTGAATAAACTTTTGTAAGTTTTCAAAACAAAGAAAAATTCTGAATTTCGTGCGTTGATAAAGCATTGCTTTCTGATGGGAAAAATACTATTTAAGCAAAGCAATGGTTTGATAAGTGTTATTCGGGCTCTGATCCGTCGGAAACAACGGTTAAAAGGTTGTATGCAGACATTAAATGTGGTCGTAGAGACACAGATGATGTTGAATGCCCAGGTCACCCAAATTCGGTAGTTTTCCCGGAAAACACCGAAAACTTTACAAACTCGTTTTGGCCGATCGTAAATTGAAGTTGCATGAGAGAGCAGAGGAGCTGAAGATTTCTGAAGGTAGTATATTATCCTTTTTCATAAATTTTTGTCAATGGGGAAGCTGTGTTCAAAGTGGGTGCTCGTTTGCTCAGAGTCGATCAAAAACAACGTGTCGACGATATAGAGAGTTGCAACATTTTCAACGCTACAAAAAGGAGTTTTTGCGTAAATATGTGACAATGGACGAAACATGGATCCACCACTTCACTTAGGAGTCCAGTCGACAGTCAGCTGAGTGGATAACAGCAGGTGAAAGCCATCCAAAGCGACCAAAGACGCAGACATCAGCAGGCAAGGTTTTGGCCTCCGTATTTTGGGATGCACAAGGTATTTTGTTCATCGATTACCTTGAGAAAGAAAGTACCATCAATAGTGAATATTATATTGCATTGTTGGTGTGTTTGAAGAATGAAATCGCCAATAAACAGTCACAAATGAAGAAGAAAATGTTCTCTTTAAACAAGACAATGCACCGTGTCACAAGTCGATCGCAACGATGGCAAAACTACATGAATTATCCTTCGAATTGCTTTCGCATTAACCCTATTTTCTACATCTGGCCCCGAGCAACTACAGGCTGTTAGCTGACCTCAAGAGAATCCTCCAGGGAAAGAGATTTGGCTCCAGTGAAGAAGTAATACAGGAAACTGATGTAGCACTATATGGGTGGCCCGAGCAGACGGTTCCTTTGTCTGTTTCGGCGCGAAACCAGACAAAGGATTTTTAGACCTGAAATCTCGCCGTATCCGGAAGTGGTAAGGGGACACGAAAGAGGGTTGGCTGGAAAAGGAGCTGGCAGGCAGTTGACGACGGGACCCGGACGAGAGCAGTTGGTGACTGGACTGCAAACAGAGTTGGCGTGGAACCACGGACAGGGGCAGTCAACACCGGACTCCGGAGACAGTAGCAGAGAAGAGAGGGTCCAGCCACGGTGAAGAAGATCGACTCAAGATGTCTGCATTCGAGTTGCTTGTGGAATTTTCGCTAGTAACCCACGCTAGCGATAGTCCGCACATGCATGTAGTGTTGCATAACTCCTCCTTCTGCTCTTGGTTAACCCCAAGCTTTGTTCGTGTTTGTTCGTCTGTTTTATTTTCTCCTGTCCCCTCGATCGTATTCTTGTGGTGGCAAGAAATGTGCGTTACCCCCCTCGAACCACTAGTTGATCACCGGCCGGCGTAAGAAGTGGAATGGTTAGAAAACTGATCTAATGTGGTGGGGGTGAGGGCGTAACGTTACACTGAGGTGTATTTTCAGGTCAAAGGCAAATCGTTCTACAAAAAAGGCATCGAATGGTTAGAGAAGCGTTGGAATTAAGTGTATTACTCTAGAAGACTATGTTGATGAATAAAGTCGAATTTTGCCTGAGAGTTGTTGTTTTATCAGTTAGACCCGGGACTTATTGAGTGATGTGTTATGTATATACATGTATTTGTATATGTCAGTAAATATACAGATGTATGCACTTACTTTAGTATATATATATATATACGCAAGTGAATATATATGTGTATGAACGTTAATGTATGTATATTTTAGCATATGTACACGTATATATATATATAAGTTACTATTTACATATATATATATATGTGTGTACATTCGAATATATGTGTGTGTGTGCGTGCATTAGTATGAAAATGTATAGAGATTAAAAAACAAAGGTCTTCTGAGGATGATTTTATTTGTAGAATATTTACCAACACTAAAGGTTTCGGGTTTTAGACCTTCATCAGGTCGATATGATTTAGTAGTTTAACGCCTTGATGAAGGATTAAAAACCAAAACATTTAACGTTGGCAAATATTTCTACCAATAAAATCATCCTCTGAAGTCCTTGCATTTTTTTCATCTCTTTACATTTTTGTACTGTCGGATTTATTCCTAGTTTTTCTTAGATGTACATTGGTAAATGTATATTCGTTTGTATATAAATGTATACGTTTATATATATGCGGCTGTCAGTATGTATCTCTACTTGTTGTTAGGCGTATATAAATCTTTCTCTACTTATGTTGTATATATGAAAAAGGAAGTTATTTATTTACTTTGTTTAACAGCATATCAACTTTTTAGGTTATTTAATGCCAAAGCCATTCTCCTATGTACTATTTAACCCAGAGCTGGGAGGATAAGGGGGTTCATACATTTCCCAAGGGTATTTCACCAAAAGTGAATGTAATAGCGCGACTGGAGTACGAACTCGCGTACTACGATTCCGCAGGCCATCGCTTTAACCATTACACCACGAGGACACCCCAAAAAGGAAGTTAATTCTAAAATGAAGAGATACATTTATACATTACCATGTATGGAATCAGTGACGGAGGTTCTGATCGTAAAGATTGCGAAAGTACAACCTGACATAAATGTGTATGTGTGTGGAGGTGCCCGTGGTGTAATGGTTATCGTCGTAGGAAATGGACACGGCGATTCGAGTTCAAATCCTGGACGAGACTGATTGCATTTCACATAGCACTAATACCCTTGGGAAAGGTATGAATCCATGTGTAGATTTAAGTCAATATCATTTGTGCATATATAATTCTATGCTCGTCATGTAATGGTTATCGTCGTAGGAAATGGACACGGCGACACGAGTTCAAATCCTGGATGAGACTGATTGCATTTCACATAGCACTAATACCCTTCGGAAAGGTATGAATCCAATTACTCTCCCTCCAGCTATGGGTAAATAGTAGGACAGACTAGGTTCTCCAGCCCTGGTGAGGCAACTAGTCTAGGAGAAGTAAAACTCTGAATTCAAACCTATTAAACTCCGCTTAAAAATTGACCTTGTGTCATATCCTGCTCGAGCGGAGGGGGTTGGGTAAATAGGATAAATGTGTATACAAACATTCTGTATAAACATATATATAAATGGGTGATAGAAAAGTAACTTTGCATTTTAAAGTTCTTATAGTTTATTTCTTAACTACAATTTTTACAAGCAATGAATGAGAAGAAAACTTGTAGTATGGGGTTTTATTCAAAATTCTTTATGAGCTCCAGCGTTCATCCCCAGAATTTCAAGACACCGAGGAATCGCATCGACTGATTTAACCAGTAACTCTTCTTTCAAATTCGTTGCTTTGGTAATAGATCTGCTTCTTTAACCAAACTCAAAGAAAAGTATCTCAGGGTGTTAAGACAGGGCTTCTGGCTGTCCACTCACGTGGAAAACAGGGAGTTACTCTTTATCATCTTATATATATATATGTATATATATATATATATATACATGTGTATATCTGTATATCATCAAATTCTCATTGCGTATATGTCTATATGCAACTTTAAATGTAACTGTAAATTCATAAGAAAAAAAAAACAACAACAAAAAACCAAAAAAAAAACGCTGATTCTTGGTTCTTTGGAAAGCGTTAGATTTAGAATATTTTTAACAGAGAATAATGCGATTTCCAGTGACATTACGATGTGAGTAAAAAAATTGTGGACTCCGATTCGTGCAATTTATTAATTTATGTCATCTCGAAATAACTGAAGTAAATGGACGACACTGATCCTTTCCCTCTTCCTAAATCGACAAATAAATATCGTCATGGGCCACAGATCCACTGTTACAACAGGAGCACTGTTGTTTAACTGGTCGTCTTATTTTATATATATATATATATATATATAATTAATATATATTAGATATATATATAATCCATGGAAAAGATTCTGCAATCCTGGGTTTCATGAAGTTTTTTTGCAAAACAACAATCATCAGGCAGTTAAGAAGATGGAATCTTTTTGCAAAAAACTTCAGGAAACCCAGGGTTGCAGAATATTTTCCATGGATTAAATATATTTATTTATTATTATTATAGCTCTATCCTAGATATTGAGCACTCTCCATATTATATTGCACTTGGTTCGACACATACCCACAAAGTGATTTAGTGACAACCAATACTCTTATATATATATATATATATATATATATATATATATATATATGAATTTATCAACCTCTTCTCAGAAGCAGGATGGGACATAAGGTCAATTCTTAAGCGGAGTTCCAAAGATTTAAAATCAGAGTTTTCTTTCTCCTGGACCGGTTACCATACCATGATTAAAGAGCCCAGAATACACAAGAAATTTCTCATAACAGGGAGGCAGGTGAATATTTAGGTGCATATTAATGATGTGAGAAAAACAAACAAACTCGTCCGAGATTTGATCTCAAGTCATCATTTCCTAAGAAAAAAAAATAGATAAAAGTGTATCGATTTGAATATGAAAGGGGATAGGGTCTAAAGAAAAAAGACAGAAAAGGAAAGAGGGAGAAAAAGATCTAGGATTGAGTGGTGGCAGTGGTCAGGCTTGTTTTCACAAAACCAACAATCTCTACCACCGTTACCACACAATCCTAGATCTATTTCTCCCTCTTTCCTTTTCATCATTACACACACACACACATATATATATATATATATATATATATATATATATCGCTGCAGCCCTTGACGGAAACGACTTGAGGAAAACAAGTTAGATAAGAACTACACAAAGATGCCCTGTACTGTTTTGCATAAATCCTGGAAGAAGCACCCCGCAACAAAGCACTTTACTGCCGCTTACTTCCTATCTTACTGACCATCCAAGTAAGCAGAATAAGACATGCTGCGTATTGCTGAAGAAATAAGGACAAGCTTATAAGCAATGTTCTCTATTGACTCCAACACGCCGACTCAATGGTGTAGACCGACCAGCAATAACTTAAATTTATTAGTTCTGTGTGGAACTTGATCGAGTTGAAAATGCAATTTCCTGTTTTGTAGACCGATTCAAAAGGAAGTTGTAATAAAGTGAGTGGGATTTTTCATTTATTCTTAAGTTGTAATCACACGCACTCACACGCACACACACACACACACATATATATATATATACATCATTTAAGTCTGTGAAGAGACTTAAAAAGACTGATCCAAAAGGAGTGCTCCATACAAAGCTAATTAACATATATAAATACATAAGAAAAAAGTAAGCATTGCAAAATATATCATCAAAAACAAGAACATTGATAAATATACTCCAGTATAAATTTATTTCACCTGTCTGATGACTGGCTCATCTGACGGATTTGAAACTGGAAAGATGTTTATTATCAATAAATAAAAAATATTTATTCCATCGAACAAACGGAAAGAAAGAAACAATGGAATTACCTATTACATATATAGTAGAATACTTTCTAAGCCGAGACATATAGAAAAACATATACATTGTATTTTTAAAACTTCTTTTAATTATGTATCTTTAGATGATAACCCATTGAACTTTACGTTTAGTGAAATATATTCCCCTGAGTTAATGGTTAGAAAGAAACATATTTCTCTTCAAATCCATCAGAAGAGCCAGTCTGGTGAAATAGATTTATAAAGGAGTATATTTATTAATTTTCTTGTTTTTTAATTATATATATATATATATATATATATATATATATATATATATATATATATATTCAGCAATAAAAGAGGATGAAAACCAGATAAAAACACAGTGCTCTAATTTTCACGTTGCCGATTCTTAGCTCTGTCAATATGGATACATCCAAAGTTTGTTGCATAGAGCTAATATTGGCACAGTCGAGCATTGGTGACGTGAATTATTATCCTATTTTCATTCTATTTTATAGCATAAAATATTGTGATATTGCTCTGCATTTTGTGCACAGAGCACTCTATTTTACTGTTAAAAATAGTTTAGCATTATATAATTACAGTAATGATCAAAATTCATTCCAGTAATTATATATATATATATATATATATATATATGTGTGTGTGTGTGTGTGTGTGTGTGTGGAAATTTACTAAGCTTTTTGCTTAGATGTGGCACAAGACCATATGAAAGAGGCACCCAATGAGACTCGAACTCACTCGTGTAGGTTTGCTAGTCGAGCTTGTTTACCATTACACCACCAGAGGCGCCTGTATATATGTGTGTGTGTGTGTGTGTGTGTGTTAATGCTTATTTACATATATACTATAGTCTACCTACTTCAATTCGTTTTAAATATATATATCTTTCCATGTGAATTTATGTATATTCGTGAGTATTTGCGTATCAATGAATGTATCTTTCACGAGAGAGAGAGAGAGAGAGAGAGAGAGGGGTTATAGTGACTTCTCAATGTGATAACTTATTCTAGAATATTGTCATTTTTAATCAGACGTTTCAACACTTGATACATTTTCATATGATCTAATTACAATCAAAATTTTAAGGTTAAAGGAAAATTATTCTCATTTAAAACAAACATACGTATTCCATCACACACAAATAAACACACACACACACACACACATATATATATATATATATATAGAGAGAGAGAGATATGATCTGTCTGACTTTCCTGACCAAAACACCACATGAAGCTTTTAGTATCAGTTTCGAATGGTGCTGACAATTTTTTTTTTTTTTTTTACATTTTTTAGGGTCTCTTTCGGTTTCATTGTATTGATCACGTTTTAGAACTCTTAATTTTATATAACTGATCATATATATATATATATATATATATATTTGGTTTACAAGTAGATACATATGCTAGCACACGTGTGTGTGAGTGTAAAACATCTGTTTCCAGGTCCTTAAAATGTTTCTCAATCTAAAGACCTAAATAAAACTGTGCACACACAAAGACTCACATACTCTCTCTCTCTTTCTCTCTCTCTCTCTCTATATATATATATATATGTAGTGGGGAAGATAAATTAATGGAGTTAAAAATAGAAACTGATATTTGGTTTGCTTGACGAATTGAGGGAATAAGGGAGATTTATATTTCTGACAGGTTATGTAAACAAAAACAAAATACTTATATGATTAATGTAATTTTCATCTGTAAATACAGAGGTATATATATACATATATATATATATATATGTTTGTATACATGCATTCTTTATGTATGTATGTATGTACGTACAAGAAGAATATTTGTACGATGCCATTTATATGGTAGACAATACAGACCTATGTCTGCCGTAAGAGTACAATGGAGGAGGTGTCAAAAAAGAGACTAGGTAAAACATCCCATCTTACTATTTCTGACTGAATCAGTCATGATATTTCTTTTTTTTTTTTTTTTTTTTTGGTAACATTCGCGCCCAAAGCTTCTATAACAATAGGTTTGTTCTACTGAAAAGCAAAACGCAGAGCAAAAATATACATTCTAAAAATGCGATCTATTGTCGATAAGAAAGAAGTGAAAAATATATATGGCATTGCTATAAATAATGAAATAAAAACTCAATAGGTTTAAAATACTTGAGGTGGGAAGGAGTGAAAAGTACTTCATTGGCGTTTCTTTGAAAGTATAAATAGTTGTAATGCGTGGAGAACAGACGACAATATTTCGCGGGCATTTTTATTTGGTTTTAATCGGTCGTTTGGTTGTGGTTTACCTTCCTTTGTGGGGATAAAAAGGTACCTCAGGTCAGTTTTGCAAACAGTATGATTCAGGACTTTGGTTTGGTGGTCTTTGTTGAATGACATATCAACCTTCGTGGGTTATTTAAAGCCAAAGCCATTCTTGAAAAATAACAGTAGTGATACTAATGAACCGATAGCTGGTGGAATAAGGTGGTTCATAACTTTCCCAAGAGCATTTGTCTGAAAGTGAACGTAATAAGGCGAGTGGTGTTCGAACGCGCTTACTTTGCAGCATAAAGGACTCCACACTATTTGGAGAACAGTTGCAGTTTTGGTTTTGATTATTGAATTGATTACTACTACTACTACTACTAATAAGTAAAGTTGGCGACCATAGTCGAGGGCTACCCGAAAGCTCCCTTTTCAATAGCTAGGACACCGAAGTGTAGGAAAGGGCGCTAGTCCTTTCCTTGGATTGCACGACTTTACCCTTGAAACGTACCTTATATTGCTGAGTGTTGAGCAAGGAGGTATCAAGTACCATTTTTTGAGTCTTTGGTATGACTTGACCTGAGATTGAACTCCAGTCTCCCGGCCCATTGGCGAAAAGGAAATCTCTTCTCAAAGTAGCATAAAACAACGCCATAAGGACTAATTATATGAAAGTAAAAATGGCTAAGAGGCAACAGAAAAGCAAATATTGGTTGAGGCAAAACGATCAATCACATGATATGCGAATGAAGGAAATTCGCCCAAAAAAGAGCATAATACTAGATACGGCTGGGTGGGGAAGAGTATGATACTAGACACGGTTGGGTAGGGAAGAGTATAATACTAGATGCAGCTGGGTGGGGAAGAGTATGATACTAGACACAACTGGGAGGGGAAGAGTATAATACAAGAGACGGCTGGGTAGGGAAGAGTATAATACTAGATACGGCTGGGTGGGGAAGAGTATAATACTAGACACGGAGAGGTGGGGAAGAGTATAATACTAGATACGGCTGGGTGGGGAAGAGTATAATACTAGACACGGAGAGGTGGGGAAGAGTATAATACTAGATACGGCTGGGTGGGAAGAGTATAATACTAGACACGACTGGGAATTGTGCAAGAAGATTTAATTTGACCATGTAAACAAATGGTATATGCACAATCCGTAATATATCCAAGAGAAGGAGACAAACAAAATTCCCTGGGATTTGAGATTCAAATGAATCATCAAATCACGTCTAGATGATCAGATATAGTGACAATCAACAACAAAAAAAAAAAAAGAGAAAAAGAGAACCCGCCGAATAGTGAACTTAGCTGTTCCGGCTGATCACTTGGTAAAACTGAAAGAAAGCAAAAAGAAAGATTGGTACCTAGACCTTGCTAGAGAACTGAAAAAAACTATGGAACATGAAAATGTCGGTGATAACCAATTGTAACAGGTACACTTATTACAGTCATCAAAAAGATTGATAAAAAGACTGGATGACTTGGAAATAAGAGGATGAGTGGAGATCATCCAAACAATAGAATTATTAAGATCGGCTTGAATACTGAGAAGGGTTCTAGAGATTTGAGGAGACTTGCTGTCACTTAAAATCCAATGGAAGACCATCAGCTAACGCTAGTGTAAAAAATCTCTCAAATAAATAAATAATTTGCTGTCCCGGCTGACCACAGAATAAAACTGAAAGAATGTGAAAAGAACGATAAGGACCTCGACCTTGTTGGAGAATTGAAAAAACTATGGAACATGAAGGTGACAATTATACCAATTGTGATTGGTGTTTTTGGCATGGTAACTAAAGGATTATTAAAGTCGGAAGATTTGGAAGTTGGCGGACGAATGGAGACCATCCAAACAACAGCATTATTGAAAACGGCCAGAATACTGAGAAGAGTCCTGGAGACTTGAGGAGACTCTCTGTCACTCAATCTGCTGTGAAAGACCATCAGCGTAAGCTGATGTGAAAAACTCTAATGAGTAATAGTAATAATAAATAATGATAATTAAAGCGTGCTGAGAGCACTTATTTATTTAACCTTCCCTCGCCACCCTTACCTATCAGCTATCGTTATTGGTAAATCCTTAAGACGGTATCTACTATGCACACTGGACTGGTGAATCCAAGCTTCTACTAATTAACCGACATTGTTGTGGTCATGTGTAAAAGCCCATTGGAGACCATTACTCTTGAGTTCGTCCTAACTTGTCTTGCTCGTCTTACGTGGATATTTTGTGAGACGGGTGGCATGTGGCCGTAAAGCTGCTTGTGCGAGGCTGCTTCTATGGTTATCAAGCCTTTTCTCTATGTATTTCGTTAAAGTTCAAGTGGTGCAACTATACTGTAGTACTGATACAGATACAACCTAGAAGAATTCTCGTTTTATTTTAGCAGATCGATAAAAATACAATATAGTCATCAAACTATCAATATCAGTCCATGGTTTACTAATGTGTATGTTGATATCAATTTCAGTTGATGAGATATTGTTACCGAAGTATATGAACTGGTTTACTCGTTTAATTTCAGAGGCTTGCCATTTAATTTGGAGATAGCACCATCTGGATTAAAATGCATGAATTCTGTTTTATGTGAATTCATGTAGAGACCATTGCCTCATGCAGCCGGTTTCAGACTATGCGGCTGAGATTTAGCCTGGACAGGTGTAAGCATATCCATTTTGATTGTGCAATGTCCTAATTCGAAATAATAAGAACCAGAAAATTAGCGATAATTATTTATGGATGATATACTAAAATTGTTGTACCAATGTAATTACAATATTCACACACATGTAACATATTGACTCCCGGCCAAGCTGTCACAATAGGAAATGCACCTGTGTAAATAACATGTGCATCCGGTCGAGGAATATCAGGATATAACCTTGACCGCAGACGGGTTGAATGAGTGCGATTTGTGACGCCCACAAGAAGAAGGTGGGTGTCGAACAATTGTATAACTCGGTGCACAGGAGGTTAGACCAGTTGGAGGGAAGATGGTGGAATGAGGAACATGTCCCAGAGAGGCTAGGCTCCCAGGCTCCCGGTTGAGCAGCTCAGGAGAACGGGAAAGAAACGCTGTTATGTCCATAAGAGTGGGGGTCAATATGTTGCAGTTCTGTTCGTTCTCCAACTCCCTCTAACGCAGTTATACCTTTAGGAACCCTTTCAAATAAAGTGAGAGATATTTTTCTAAAGAACTGTGTCGCTCGTCTTTATTGTGTTGTTGTTATGATTCTGTATGCATATGTGTTTGTATAGTTGGTCATGCCTATAAAACACACACACACACACACACATATATATATATATATACGGACACAGAGTTAGGAAGTTCAGGTATGTGTTGAGTACATCTTTATCGCTAATACTCCCAGGGCGATAGCTCCTATTATGGTCATTGGTCAAATTGGTCTATTTGAAAATTATTAATATTAGATAGGAATGCAAGAAACCATATAACTGTGTACAAATGCATGATTATTATTTAAAAAAAAGAATATATAAAAATTACTATTATTTAAGAAGAAAAGCCTAAGATTGTGATGACGTTGAAAGGACAGACCAAGACAATGGTCGATAGGGACAGATGGCGAAAGAAACGCCTCCAGAGAGGGAGAGAGAGAGAGAGAAAGAAAGAGAGACTGTGCATGCGTGTGTATTCGGTTGCTTTGGTTTCCTGACATATCAACTATTGTAGGTTATTTAATGCCTAATCCTTTTTATACATATAAATTATGTATGATATTTAAACACATTTTGTAGATAACATTTTAAACGAGCCTGAGCTTTTTTTTCACACGGTTAAATAGTTTCACTTATTTCTCACCAATAGAAATAATTCTATTTACTATTAATTATTTTCACACCGTTAAATGTTTTCAAGTATTGCTATTTAACACAAATAATCCAGTTAAACATCAGTCATTTTTTTACATACAGTTAAAGGATCAAACAGTTCTATCTTTGATAATTTACTTAACCCTTAGTCGACAAAATTAAATGGTTCAATGTATTGCTATGCATCACTAACAATTCAATTAAAATCATTTGTTTGCACATAGTTATAGGATTAAACTTCTATTTCAAGCAATTCAGTTTAGCATCTTTCATCCGTTTGCATCCATTTTAAATGTCAAAGTACACTGTTTCAATGTCAAACAGTTCTATTTGACCCATAGATAGGACCCTATCGGGTGCTACCATTCCGAGCCAGAGTGAATTTGGGAGCAATGAAGGGGGTAGTCCACATTCCCCAAAGCTCAAGCATTACTGGAGCCACTACATCAGATTGTTCAATGTCATATTTAAGACACTCGTTGGGAGAGTCTTACCTCTCTGAAGAGATGCAATGTATTCTACAACCCCATCCAACTGGGCCAGAGAGAGAGAGAGAGAGAGAGAGAGAGAGAGAGAGAGAGAGAGAGACGCCTTTAGGATGATGATTAAAAAGGAAACCATATAATTATATATATGTTATTAGTTAGATTTGACGCTGCCTCTCACCAGACAGGACTTGACACAAGGTCAATGACCTTAGGAGTGAAAGTTATGGAAAGAAATCCCTCTAACACGGAGGATTTGTGGGTGAATCTTCAAGAAGAATGGTCTAAAATTAGTATCGAGGATTGTCAAGAACTGATTCGTTCTTGCAGTCGTAGATGTGAAGCTGTCATTGAGACCAAGGGCTCATTTACTAAATATTGATTGTACATGTATTTTTATTGTTTTTTGGTTGTTTACATTGTTTTTCTCAATTTTGTCCCTTACTTTTGGACAATCCTATTTTGAAAATAAATAAATAATTGTTATAATTCTTTTTTTATCCTTTGCAAATGATTCAAATTTTAGTATGTTATTATGGATGATAACGACTACCAGTTGTCAAAATTTCAGCTTTTCATACTTGTTATTTCTAACAAATATTAAGTTTTAAAATTTTGTCCCTTAGTTTTGGACGCTACTATATATATATATATATATATATATATATATGTCGAGACAAGCTCTCAAAAATATATTTGGCATAGGATCATATATATATACATAGCGCCCTCCCCTACACCTTGGTGTAGTAGCTATCGAAAAGGGAGCCTTCGGGTTACCCTCGACTATGGTCGCCAACTTTACTTTTTATCAGGTACACATTTATTATGACATCGGATACAAAAGATTCCGTGCTGGTATGTTTGGATTTGCGTACGTAAATAGGCCTTTGTTCCGCTGACCCAGAACTGGAACAGTTAACATCAAAGTGGTGACTGATACAAACGTTTAACCTGGAGCAAAAACACTTGTTTTGAAAAATACAAACAGCTACAGAAAATGTATTGATTTAGTTTTATAGTATGGTCAGTTGTCAAGTATCAGGTGTGTTCATCTGCACAGGCAAAAGAAAAGTTTGTTGAAAAACAACCATATTTCAGAATTTTACTTGATAAGAAAGGATAAGATTCGTTAAATGTTAATATACCCGAATGATATGGACAAGAAGAAAAATAGTAGCCATTTGCATCGTTTCAATACTAAAGTAAAGTGGGCGACTCGAAGGCCCCCTTTTCAGTAGCTACTACACCAAGGTGTAGGGGGGCGCTTCTCCTTTCCCTGGATTGCTCCACGATTCTCTCGATACGTACCTGATATTGCTGAGTGTTAAGCAAGGATGTATCAAGTACCATTTTTAAATCTTTGGTATGACGCAACCTGGGATTCAACCCACGTATCCCGGACCATTGGCGCAAAAGAATTTGCTTCGGTTGGGTTTTATGGCATATCAACCATTGTATGTTATTTAATGCTAAATCCTCTCTATGCTTATATATTGAATTGTAAACACATTTTATTAATAAGCTCATTTTATCAGCACTTAGTTAAATAGTATTGCTATGTAGCAGTCAGAATTTAACGAGTCATTTGTTTGTACACAGTTTGAAGGTGTTTTTATAGTTAAATGAGTTAAAAGTAATTTATTCGCAATTCGCGATTGTTTCTACAGATCATCATCATCATCATGTCGTACCGCTAGCACGGATATCCCTGACCCTCTCTCGCCACTTCTCCCTATCGTTCATCGCCTCCGGCATGTCTTCAGGACTACATCCCGTATCCTCACATAGCTGCTGTATGTATGTTCACGCTGGTCGTCCTACTTTTGATCGGCCATATGTGGGGGTCCATAGGAGTACATCACTTATGAGCCTGTCCCCGCTTCTCCAACAGTGTTCTGCATGTCTGGTTCGTCTAACTTGTATAGTTTTCGTGATAGAAGGCAGGTGGCCGTATAGTTGGTGCCTTGTGAGGTGTTGCTGCCTGGACTTGTTCAATATAGCACGCAACTTTCTTGTGTAATTGCCGTCCAGCTTCTTCTCCAGCCGTTTAGTTAGCGTCCAAGTAGTGAATCCATACAGCAGTATCGATACGACCGCTGCCTGGAAGAAACTGCGTTTCATTTTATCGGTCAGGTCTGACTTCCATATGTTCGATAGCCTATCGTTAGCTGTCCATGCCTTTGTTAGCCGCGTGTCGATGTCTTTTTCTCTCAATACTACAGTACAAACAAATTTGTTCTAACTCATTTAAAAATGAAATTACTCCTAAACTCTTTACTTACAATTCATATATTTATATTCATTTAAATGTGTGCAAACAACTGACTGATGTTACATTGATACTGGTATACACTGCTACCTTGGTAGGTGAACTTGTCTACGAGTTTCAGAAACGTTCCGCCTAGTGTGGAAATGTCGCCTGTTGATTTCAATTATTGCTATCTAACACTAATAATTCTTTTAGATATGAAGCGTTTATCTTCCCACAATGAAGTCGTGACAAGTATTGCTATTTAACATTAATTATTCTATTCAACACTATTCATTTATTTGCATACAGTGAAATGCTTCCAAGTATTGCTATGTAATACTAATAATTAAATTTAGGCACACATTTAAAGAGTTTCAAATATTTCTATGTATTGTGGGTATTACGTCCGAAGTTGGTCTTACTACTGACCGAGATCGTGCAGAACTCTCGTGCTTCAGGAACACGACGTCTGTCATACCTCCGCGATACCGGAAGTCACGTGGTAGTAGCCTCTATACAACAGTTAATTATTTTGAGTTTCAATTAGATTACGTTTCAACTTCTCATTAGTAGTGAGACCAAATTTCTCTAATCTCTTCCTTTAACTGTTATATTTTACAATTTTTGAATTATTTTATCTTTCTTTGTGTGCACTCTAGAGTCTACGTCTCGACACTGGAGGCCGGGCCTGAGTATACTTTAACCCCTACGCCACGAGGACCTCTCCTAGTTTCAAATATTTCTATGTATCACTCACAATTCAGTTGAACAGTCATTTATTTACACAGTTAAATTGCCCAACAGTTCTATTTCTAACAAATCGATTTAACCCAAGTCATTTGTTTGTACACAGTTTAGATGGCAAACAGTTCTGTTTGACCAATTGAAAGGACGCTATCAGATGCTACCACTCACGATCAGAGTGTATATGGGAGCAATGTCAATGAAGGGGTCCTCCATATTCCCCGGAGTTTCACTGACTGAGGCCTCACCATGAGATTGTATAATGTCATGAATAGGACACTCATTGGGTGGATCTTAACCTTTCTGCAGAGATGCTCTCAATGTAATCTAAAGTCCCGCATAACTGGGCTTAAGAGTTGTCTGTGTATGTGTGCGTATGTATCATTATGTAGAGGGAGAACCATATTGATACGCTAATATGTTATGTGTAAGTTTAACCATGTGTAGATTTAAGTCAATATCATTTGTGCATATATAATTCTATGCCCGTGGTGTAATGGTTATCGTCGTAGGAAATGGACACGGCGACACGAGTTCAAATCCTGGACGAGACTGATTGCCTTTCACATAGCACTAATACACTCGGGAAAGGTATGAATCGAATTATTCTCCCCCCAGACTAGGTTCTCAAGCCTTGGTGAGGCAACTAGTCTAGGAGAAGGAAAACTCTGAATTCAAACCTGTTAAACTCCGCTTAAAAATTGACCTTATGTCATATCCTCCCCGAGGGGAGGGGATGGTAAATATATATAATTCTATGCCCAATATTTAAACTTTAGACCAGACAGATAATTTCTCATTATTCAATGTGAACTTAATAAGCAAATAAAAGACAAGCGCCTAGTTAGAAGTTTAACTATACCACTACTGTTGTTCTACAAGGATGGATTTGGCATTAAAGAACCCACGAAAGTTGATATGCCATTAAATTAAAAAAAAACAAGAAAGACTATTAAAGAAAATTGTCTTATTCGCATTACTTTAGCAGTTCAGATGTTGTTTGATCATTACTCAATTGTTTGCCGTGAATGAATATCACTTGCATCACGAATTAATTTATATCCCATTGTTCTCACAATAAACGACAAAAATTTTTTACGAGCATTCAGCGTTTTCTGGCGTTAAATATATGTGCGGTAGTCTCGTATTACCCGCGCACAATCTCATCAGACAAAATACCAAACTTTTCTTGTGGAGTATTCACAAAGTTTAATAAACACTGTATAAATCAACATATTTATTAACTGAATAAATAAAATAATTATAAAAGATAACCCAAATCTCTAATTCCTCGTCTCCAACTGATAGCATGAAATAGAATAAACAGAAATAAGAACAAAATGAATTGAATAGAATTTGGACTGTTCGACTGCAGCCTGATTTTGTTTAAGCTGCGCATGCGCGTCGTCTTTTCAATCTCTCTAATTTTTATTTTACTTTATTTTTGATCAAATCTTTTTTCTCAATTGTTTTATTCTAACCAGGTTGAATAAGACGCTGCTTACATGACTCCGTTTCAAATATCAAAGCTATTTACATCAAATAAAAAAAAAAACATGACGATTTGCTACCTGAGGAGGATTCATTATATGGCAATATGAAAGCAAAAAAATCAAGGAAAATAGAAGAAAAAAGATGACAGTAAAGAAAAGATAGAAAAGTTCCGGAATAGAAATTAATGAAAAAGAAGTCAGTTAAAGAAAAAGGAAGATTGTGAAGATATGAAGATGAAAAGAATATAAAAGGGGAACAAATAAAAGGACAAAAAGAAACAGAAGAAAATTATTTTACATAGACTGAAAATTACATTAGATATATTTACAATACGAAGATAAAAATAACAACGAATGATTACATATAGCTTAAATGAACGTAAATTTTGGGCATGGAAAGGGTTTTTAACAAATTCAAAAAAGGAAGGAAATAAGAAGTTGATTAATTAAAAGTACAATAGTAGCTGAATTATATATCCTTAATCAGGAAAAAATATAAAATAAATAATATATTTTTTAGCAATCTTCATTTTATTTATTTCTGTGCCTCCTTGGGCATCTCCAATATTTATTATCTTCTCGCATAAACCTTTAAAAGAAAAATAAATTTTGTATAGAACATATACACTACTAAATACAATATCCAATTATATTAAGTAATTTATCAGATGATTCCCCAAAAATTTCTCTTAAATTCTTTTTCTCAATTTTGTTTTTGAAATCATCCAATTTAATCTTAAAATATTAAAGTTGTTGCTGTTTTGATTTGATGTGTCAGGCTTTTTCCACAAATATATTATTATATTTGCACAAAAACCCAATTGGTTTAGAGAATTAGTTTTTGAAAACTGTCGTGACAATAAACTTCCACTTTGAGGTGAAAAACTCAAAGAAAATGTCTAATTTAATGAGTTCTGTTAATGTTGTATCGTGGTAAGGAAGAGATTCACAGTGAAATAAAGAATTAATTATTTATTAACTGAAGTGGTGCTGTCCAACAAATATTATAAGTCTCGCGTTGTGGGTATTACGTCCGAAGTTGGTCTTATTACTGACCGAGATCTTGTAGAACTCTCGTGCTTCAGAAACACGACGTCTGTCATACCTCCGCGATACCGGAAATCACGTGGTTGTAGCCTCTATACAACAGTTAATTATTTTGAGTTTCAATTAGATTACGTTTCAACTTCTCATTAGTAGTGAGACCAAATTTCACTAATCTTTTCCTTTAACTGTTATATTTTACAATTTTTGAATTATTTTATCTTTCTTTGTGTGCACTCTAGAGTCTACGTCTCGACACTGGAGGCCGGGCCTGAGTATACTTTAACCCATACGCCACGAGGACCTCTCCTAAGGCTAACTATAATATTCTGTTTGAGGTCTAAATTGGCTTTTACATATTTTCAAAGCCAAAGTTGACTCTTTTGAAATAAAATTTCTCGCCATCCAACTAATCATTGCATTTGACCTTGAAACAGAATATAATTTTTAGCTTTAAATGTATCATCAAACCCAACCCCCAGATTCTGTTCCTTACTTACTATTTTGATCTTCTTCTTGGTTAATCTATATTCACCTTTAATATTTTGGGATCCAAATTTGGTAGTAGTTGATGCTTTTCTTTATTAAATCTTAATTTCAAAATATCTTCCGAATAGGGTCTATCTAGAGGTACAGAAATATGAAAATCATCAATACAGAATAAAAAAAAAAAAAGCTGTTATACACATCTGAGATCCTCTTTGCATGCAATATTTTTTTTCTGGTACATATGAATAAGACAGGTCCCATCTTTAAAAAAAACGCGTCTAATTTTTATGGAATAGGTTTTCTTCTATTTAGAAAATCTATATTTTTCAAAGCTATCATCTGTTGCTTTCGACAATAGTATGTGGGTGTCCTATTTACAATATAAGTACAATGACGAAACGATCTCCGACTTTCCGACATGCACGCATACGAGTTATCTTGTTTTAGTTTTCAAGTTTCAACATTTACGTTCTTGAAATTTGGGTCCGAAAAATTTTCTTTCACTCATTTCTCACTAATGGGAATAATAAAAAATGATGTGTAGTATTCTACTGTTTAATCTTGACAAACGAGGAACACGTATATACAAAAATATAATCTTATATTTTTATTCTTCGACGGTGACTCTTGTGTGGAGCAGTAGAACAGTCGGAGAAAGTTTGCACATACAAAGAGAGACGAAACGGCCAGCATAAACTAAATTCCAGCCAAAATTCTTGACCTTTTATAGTCTTAAAACTCCCTTGCGACCCACATGGCCACGTGATGGTTTACACCTCCGCAGTACTTGTTCTCCATTGGTAACAGCTTACACCTACGCATTTTTTATGCCACGAGTATCACACCGACGCAATTCATTTTTTCCTGTAGTCACATCGTTGATTTTATCTACGACCGGATGTATCTGTCAAATTCGTCCGTCAGGTTCACCGCCGATTTAGGCAATATATTACAGATATTGCCTATCCATTCGTAGACCGAATATAATTTTTGGTTTAGAATTGTCTTCAACTAACCTTTCTATGACCTCTGCGGTCATGGATATCTGGCATTGAGCACTCTTTTTTGAAGGTATATATTAAACATGGGCGAATTAAGTTTAGGTTGTTTTTTTTTTTTTGTGTTTATGTATCACCCCAAATCCGTCTATAATATTTCAAGGCAGCGTCTTGAGTACTATTTCTTGGATAGCTACAGGAAGATTACTTTGACATTGCGTGGGTGGCATAACAGGATGTACACCTGTTCCTAAAGTAAACAGGACGATGTCCCAGCAGAAATACCACATAAGTTGCGTAGGTGGCATAGCAGCTTGTGCACATGTTTCCTAAAGTAAACAGAACGCAGGTATTCCCGAGGGGAAGTACAGCGGAAGTTGCGTGGGTGGCATACTAGACATGTGGTGTGTCCACGTGGAACGCGTAGGCGGGATGTATGACAATAAATATTGTGTGAGTGTCCGGAAAATAATATATGTCAGGAAATATTTTGACCCAGGAATAAGGAAACAGAAAGGCAGAGAGTTTTCACATAAAAACCGCACCGTCACCCTTGTGTGTATGTGCATTTCATTCATCTCTGACTCGCTCTGACTTTACCAATACGTACATTTCGCGTAATAAATAAAACACAGAAAAGAAGCAGATTATATTTTATACATCAACGTTGATATTGCTGCTCCTTGTATACAACGCCATTCTGTTTCATTATGCTTAAGGTTATTTAATTCAAAATCCTATTTTTACATATGTATCAAATATATGTGATTTGTTGACAAATGTTTTGAGGTAAAATTATTTCTAAATTAGCCATAGTTCATTTATTTGCACACAGTTACATAGTTTTATGTATTGCTATCTTACAGTAATACTTTTATTTGCACATTGGTAAATCGTTCCAAAACTAGCTATGTATTACTAATAATAGAGTTTGACACCAGTAATTTGATTGCATACAGTTAAATGGTTTCAACTTGAGAAAACGATTACATATTTCTTTATTTTACATACAGAGGAACCTACTCTGATTACTGGTCTGGTTTGATTTGATTTTATGGTATATCAACCATTGTAGGTTATTAAATACCAAATCTTTAAACATATATCTTAAATTTAAACGATCTGGTATGGTTTTATGGCATATCAACCATTATAGGTTATCTGATGCCAAATGCTTTTTATACATGTACATTAAATATATATGACTTGATTTTGTTTGGTTTTATGGCTCATCAAACATTGTAGGTTATTTAATGCCAAATGCTTTTTATACATATATATTAAATATATATGATCTGAGTTGGTTTGGTTTTATAGCATATCAACCGTTGTAGGTTATTTGATGCCAAATCCTCTTTATACATATATATTAAATATATATGACTTGATTTGGTTTGGTTTTATGGCATATCAACCATTGTAGGTTATTTAATGCCAAATGTTTTTTATACATATTAAATATATATGATCTGAGTTGGTTTGGTTTTATGGCATATCAACCGTTGTAGGTTATTTGATGCCAAATCCTCTTTATACATATATATTAAATATGTATGACTTGATTTGGTTTGGTTTTATGACATATCAACCATTATAGGTTATTTAATGCTAAATGCTTTTTATACATATATATTAAATATGATTTCTTAACACATTTTTTAAATAACATTTTAAAGGAGCCTGAGCTCATTATTTTTGTATACAATTAAATAGTTATACTTATTTCAATCTAATACAAATAATTCTATTTACTATTAATCATTTGTTTGTACACTGTTAAATTTTTTCAAGTATTGCTATCTAATTCTAACAATTCAATTAAACATCAGTCATTTGTTCACATGCTGTTAAATGGTTAAACGGTTCTACTTTAAGCAATTGACTTTAGCATAAATCATTTGTTTGCACTCAGTTTAAATGTCAAAGTAAACAGGTTAAATATCAAACAGTTCTATTTGACCCATACATTGGATCCTATCAGCTGCTACTACTTCGGGCCATTGTGAACCTAGGAGCATTACTGGATCCTGACCATTAGTGTTTAGTGTCATATCCAGGACACACGTTTGGAGAGTTTTACCCCTCTGCCGAGATGCAATAAGTGTATTCCAAAACCCCAATCGGCTGCGCCATACCGACGTATGTAAATATTTCAAAACACACACACACACACACACACATATGTATGTTGTGGCCCCGGAAAGGGTCACTAATGAAAACGCAAACACGGATATTAGATAACAGATTATATTACACAAGAAATATAGAGTTACATAGAAAAGGTAAGAAGTCTCGTACTGTTCGGATAACACCAATATTGATCTGCCTCTCTGGCAGGGAAATCTCTCAGTAATAATAACTGTGAGAAGAGTCCATTATGGTGAGATGGGTAAGGCTCCAACAACAAAGTATATATATACAAATAGATGCAATGACAGACGGACACATTCACAGTATATATTTATTAGGTAAGGACTATTTATTCACAATTTTATTTAGTTTTTCTTGATGGCATGTAAGGTGTCGAAAATAAAGACCTTTTATATATGGATGAAAAATGTCTAAAAGTTTCTTCAATACTTTATCTTTATAATTATTCCGGGCATTTTCGACCATCAATGGACATTATCAAGAACATGAGTCATGGTTTTGTTATTAAACTCCAGAACATTGTGGTATTCTCAAGGTCTTTTCGTGGCATTGTTAATATTTGAAAAAACAACCATTATAGGTCACGTGACAATTACTCCGTCGACAAGCAAAAGCTATTACACGTATATTAAATATACTCTAGAATCCCTGAATTCTACGTGAACATTATTTTGTGTAAGGATTTTTTGTCTGTATTGGTATACAAGAATCGATTCAAAAGCTCTAATCCTTACCCAAAAACAAAATCCGTAGCTGAACATTTTTGTTGGGGAAAGATACTTTGACTTCTTATTAAACAGGAAGAACTAAATCATTTTTTTTTGAATTTTATAAGAAATAGTAGTGAAATGTTACAACAAAAATATTTAGTTATGTCTCTCCTTTCTTGGTGAGGCTAAGAACTTTTGTAACGACCTTCGTAGATTCTAATATTTGAATTTATTTTGCAATCAGTGCCGTATAAACTATATATATATATATATATATAAAATGACACTAAACCGTTACTTGAGGGTTATACTCTAGTACTTGAGCTCTGGGGAATGTAGAGAACCCCTTGCATAGCCATCACTCCCCGTTAACTTAGACCTGAACTGGTAGAGCCTCTGAGGGTGACATATAACTGTTCAATCATTTACTCAGGGTTATTATTAGTCATCAGAAACCTTTGATAAAATGAAAATTTGATAAACAGAATAGCAAATGTTAAATAACAATACGCGTAATCATGTACGTATGTGCAAGGAAATAATTTATATTAAATAAAATCATCAGGGCAAGATAGGAACACCTGTAACCATTTAACTGAGTACAAACAAATTATTAGTAAGTAAAGTCGAAGACCGTAGTCAAGGGCGACCGAAAGGTTCTCTTTTCGATAGCTACTACACTAAGGTTTAGGGGAGGGCACTACTCTTTTCCCTGAATTGCTTCACTTTACCCTTGGTCCGTACTTTATAATGCTAAATGTTAAGCAAGGAGGCATCAAGTACCATTTTTGAGTCTATGGTATGACTCCACCTGGGATTGAACCCAGGTGTCCTGGGCCATTGGCAAACACTCTAACCATCATTAGTATCAAATAGAATTATTAGTGCTTCATTGGAATAATTGCAAACATCAAACCGCGTGCAAACAAATGATTCTTTTAAATTGAATATTTACGGATAGATAGAAATAATTCTAACCATTTAACTATGTGCAAGCAAATGAGATCTAATAACTTTAAGAATAAAGTTACTAATAAACTATTCACTTACAAATTATACAACAGGATTTGGCATTTAAAAACTTACATGGGTTGATATGACATGAAAAACAACCGACCAGCTCACTTACTGTCAACAGCATTTTGAACTGTCAGAAAAGGGTTTGTCTATTTGTTGAATGAATACAGTGAGTTTTCTTTCCTTCTTGTTCTCAAGATTTGTTTATCTGGTTTCTATAATATCGCTGTTCTTCGTTGTTGGCCTTATGAGTGTCCGGTTTTTGGTTACGAAATTTGGTTGCTGCAATAAGCAGAACCTCGTTTTGAAAGTAAGTAAGCAGCGTCGCTTTTGAAACAATATTATTTGGTCATCCGGTCGATGGGGCTAAAATAAATTGACTGTATCCTCTGCTGATATATAAGAAGGCCCATGAATAAAAGGGTGTCTTTGGTATGATACAAAAAATGTAAATATAAACGTATATTGAACGCGATTCCTTGACTTGTTGGCATAGAATAACCTTAGACGGGATGAAATGCCATTTAACTCAATCAGTCGATAACAATAAGTGAAGTAATTAACAGAAAAAAGAACAGAGGAAGATTGAATATTCTATTTTAGGTAGAAGTAGATGAATGCATATGCGGGAGGCAAAAAGAGCGCGAGGATGAGCAAGGAAAACGGAGGAGAGAGAGAGGGAGAGGGAAATTTTTTAGCTATTTACTGCCAATCTTAGTTGAGTCAGAGTTTAAAATCCCCTTCAGATAGGACTAGACTCAAATTCACAAAAACACACATAGAGTCAAGAATATTTATGATTCGATGACATATTACATGACGTCATATTCCTGGTACTTAGAAAGGATGCAGCTGTTCCTTTTCTAATGAAAACGTGAAAATAAATTTCACCTGATTTAGTCGAGAAAAAATTATATATATGTGTGTGTGTGTGTGTGTGTGTGTGTGTGTGTGTAGTGTGAGTGTATGTTTGTTTAAGTATTCATAACTACGTTAATATTTATGCACGCATACACATTTATATATATATATATATATATATATTAAAAAGATTTTTGAGTTATATAATATTTACATTTTTAATCTCATTAAATTTGTTCGACTCTTTTTTGTGCATTAAGCACACAACTGGGGCTTTTATTTCTCACTGAACTCACAGCTATTTTAGTTTTTAAGGAAAAATACTCTTTCTAAATTTAAATTTATTTTTGTGCTTTGATCACTGTATTTGATTTAAAACACTTTTAAGAAGAAATGTTTACATATGTATACATATTTATATGTATTTACCAACTCCGCTTGCACGGGCAGAATGTGACTCAAGGTCAATATTTTAGTGGAGTTTAACAGTTTTGAATATAGGTTTTTCTTTTTCCCACAATGGATGCCTAACCAAGGCTAGAGAATACAGTTAGACCAACTATTTATCCATAGCTGGAAGGAAAATTATTAGATTAATAACTTTCGCAATGGTATTAGTGCTATGTGAAATGCAAACTTCCTTCTCCTTAATTTGAACTCATATCACCATGTCCATTTCCTACAACGATAAGCATTAAACCAGGGACACCTTATATATATATGAATGTATATATATATGTGTACATATATGTACATATACATACATAAATATATATATTGCTATATATATATATATATATATATATACATACAAGCATATATAAATCCATATATACATACATATAGACACACACGTATATGTATATACACATACACACACACATATATATATATATATATATATATAATGTAGAAAAATACATAAAAATAGAGTAGAAATGTATATAACATTTTTCTATATTATTTACCTCAACATTACAACTAATATCTTGAATCAATTTTACGAAAAAATGCAATCTTGAATAATTAATAATTTAGCTTTGGGCACTTTTGAGGCGAATTACCAACTTTCCTTAAAAATTATTCCCCAAAAATTACCTATGAATTCAAGAAATTTTGAATTTTCTGATAAGCTGAAAACCCTAGTCATTTTTTAAAAATAAATGTTATACGGTTGTCGGCTGAAAGGTTCATAGTTTTAAGAAGATACACTCATGGAATATGACTAAATCAAATTTATTTTTCAACATAGTCTCTTTTGTTGTCTATACCAATCTTCCATCATTGTTATAGAGCTTAAAAACCATTGTTCAACAAAGTCATTAACAACGTTAAAAATGATCATTTCTATTTCAAAATAAATCTGTTTTATCGGGAATTTCAAGAATCAAACAGTAATGACTCCAGAGACTGTACGGACAAAATAATTATTCATACGCAAATTAAACTCAAATTTGTTTTATTTTTTGTCTTGGTTACCGTTACGTACTTATGGTTTTTTTATTGTTAAATCTTTTGTGTTATTGACTGATAAGATTTTTTAGATCAAAATTCAATTCCGTTTTTTATTGTCTGCTTTTTATGTACCGTATTTTTGCCTCACTCTTTGGAGTGAGATTCATAATAGTGATAATGCTTGATAATAATAAAATTCAGTGTTCTACCTGCATATTATAGATACTGTTACATTTAAAACCAATAATTTCTATCTCTTTCTCTCACTTTATATATGTTTCTTTAAGAAAAAACAAACACAACCTACAAAGGTTGATATGCCATCAAAAACAAAGAAATCAAATCAGTTAAGAAAAAACAAAACCGGTCACATTAGGATTTTAAATTTATTTCCATCCATTTATGAGTTTTGGATAAAATAAAAAAGCACGAAAAAAAATTAAAAATAACAGGACTTCTTCAGATCTTATGGATAAAATAATTCAGCTGAATTATTTTATGCATAAGGTCTGAAAAAGTCCTGTTAATTTTCTTTCGTGGTTTTTGATTTTATCAAAAACACATAACAGGTTGGAAATAAATTTATAATATTAATGTGACTGGTTTTGTTTTTTCTTAAAGAAATTATTGCTCTGTAATGTCAGTTACATTGAGCTCTTTACCAGGAAAATTTAAATGTTCACTGTTGAATGTTTTTTTTTTTGTCCTGATGGAATTACTCCTAACTCCGGTTTCACTGGACCGAATAATAATAATAATATATATATATATATATACACAGCAGTTATAAGAAGTAAATGAGCGATACAATTACTCTTCCGTTTGAATGTTTAGTTGGGGCTGTAGAAAATGCCGATTGTAGAATTGTAGAGGTATAAGACCAGTTCCCTAATAAGGCTATTACTTGGCAGTAGGTGACAACCCGTAATTCTTAAAGATGGGATTCTAGTAGCTGAGCAGTCCGTGATTCGGTAACCGAAATGGTCACCAAATCTGCAACACCCTACCTTGCCCTTTACAAGATGATATGAGCTGTCAGAAAACCCCAATTCTATCAATCGGCTGGTCAGGTCAAAGCCTAGTACCTGCATGACTGCCCTGGTTGTATTCTTCAAATTGTTTTAGTGGTAAAAAAGTAAGTAAAGTTGGCGACCTTAGTCGAAGGTCACCCAAAGGACCCCATTTCAATAGCTACAACACCAAAGTGTAGGGGAGGGCGCTACTCCTTTCCTTGGATTGCTCCACTTTACCCTTGATCCTTACCTTTTAAAGCTGAATGTTAAGCAAGGCAGAATCAAGTACCATTTTTGAGTCTTTGGCATGACTCGACCTGGAACTGAATCCCCGTCTCCTAGACCATTGAAGAACACTCTACTCATTAGGCCAATAACCCTCACAATATTATTTTTAAGATGCTATAAATCGGTGACTGAGGGTCATTTACACTGAGATAACAAGAGTTAAAACTGTTTCAATTGTGTGCAAGCAAATGAATAATATTAAATTGAATTATTAGCGGTAGATAGGACTAAATGAAACCATGCTCGGGTTTAATTTGGTTTGGTTTTAAGGCATGTAAACCCATGTAGGTCATTTAATTCCAAATCCTGTATATACATATATATTAAACATATATGATTTATAAACATATTTTGTAGATATAATTCTTAAACGAGTCTGAGGTCTTTTTAGTAGGCAGTTAAATGGTTTCGAGTATTTCAATTTAACAGTCACCATTTAACATCAGTCATTTGTTGGCACAAAAGTATCGTTTCTACACTGTTAAATAATTTCAACTATTGATATCTAAAACTTATAATTCACTTCAATATTAATCATTTTTTCACTCAGTGAAGTGGATAGAAGTATTGCTATCTATGAGTAATTGTTCTATTAAACACTAATCATTCGTCAGATGGTTCCACGTATTGTTCTGTATCTCTAACAATTCAATTATTCATCAATCATTTGTTTACACACAGTTAACTGATCAAACTGTTCTACTTCAAACAATTCAATTTAGCATACGTCCTTTGTTTACAGTATGTTAAAATGTCAAACAGTTCTATATGACCCTTAGATTAGACCCTATCAGGTGCTATTACTCGGGGTTTGGGTGGACCTAGGAGTGATGGCAATGAAGGCGTACTATGCATTCTCAAAAGCTCCTACATTACTGGAGCCTTACCATCAGGTTGTTAAGTGTCATATCAGAACAATTGTTAAAGTGCGGGGGGGGTCTTACCCTTCTGCAGAGATGCAGTCGATGGATTCTACAACACGAACCGACTGGGCTCCGTACCTTGCATACTATAATAAACTGCATCTGATGGTGAGGCTGGATAATGTAGAGTACCCCTTCATTACCATTACTCCCAGATACACTCTGACCAAGTGATGTACTACCTGTTTGGGTCCAATCTATGGACCAAATAGAACTGTTCAATCATTAAGTATGGATAATTATTATTATTATAATTAGTTATGTGAAAACATACAGCTATATGCAAATTGTCTGTATTTGATTGGTGTACGTGATAAAAAGAATTACTCACGTTAAATAACAATGCACGAAACCATTTATCTGGGTGCAAGCAAATTATTGGTATTAAGTAGAATTATTAATGTTTGAAATATTTGCAACTATTTAACTGTCTGCAAATAGAATTATGAAAGGAAGATAACAATACTAAGAAGCGTTTAGCTATGTACAAACAATTTTTTAAAGTTTGGTTTTGTTTGGTTTCGTTTTATTGGCATATCAACCTTTGTAGGTTATTAAATGCCAAAGCCATTCTTCTAGAAGAACAGTAGAAGGTACTATTTAACCCATAACTGGGAGCATAAGGAGGTTTATACATCTCCTAAGGGTATTTGTCAGAAACTGAGTTTCAAATTAAACAGAATTACTAGAATTAGATAGCAATACATGAAAGCATTCAGTATTAAAGGTGTAAGCCTTAAAAAACATTATATATATATAAAGGATTGGCATTAAATAACCATGGAGGTTTGATATGCTATTAAGCCGAATAACCTAACCTATTACTATTACCAATACTTGAAACCATTTATCTACGTGTTCGCAAATTATTATCATTAAATAGATTTTTTAGTGTTTGATTGCAATACTTGAAACCAATTACCTTTGAGTAAACTAATGAGCTGTGGCTCATTAAAAAATTTTGCCTACACATTATTTGCTTATATATATATATATATATATATATATATATATATATATATATATATATATATAGTAGCGGCCACAAGTTAAGGAATAGAACAACTATTAGAATGATTTTTACATGAAACATTTTGCATGTAGGTTTACGAAATTTTCCATATATACCTGGAACATATATGCATTTATTACATATAAAGTTTTCTAAATTTTTCTTATCATAAATTGATAGTGAACTAAAAAACATACATTTTGCAATGGTCAAAACTTAAGGAACCCTGTTGAATTATAAAAAAAAATGTAGGTAATTTTTAAACAACTTGATTGCTACTTTTGATTTATAGTCAGCAGTCAATCATCGTTAGAACTATTTTTAAGCTACATGGAGGCGAAAACACGTCATTGTTTAATTCGACTAGAAAAAAAAAACAACAACTCATTTTAGCAAATCAGGAAGAAAGTAAACCATCGTACGAAGGTCAAAAAGCGTTGTTTATCGTATAATCAGTTTATTTAAGGCTGACAATACACTTGAACCAAAATCGAGAACTGGCAGGCCTACCAAACGGGAAGATCGGATGATTGTTAAAATATCTTTAAAAGACTGTTTCGATACAGCAATGTCTATTTTTTGTGCATTTCTTTAGCAAACAGTAATGCCAATCTCTAGAAAAAAAACTGTTTCTCTTAGGTTAAATAAGGAAAAAATAGTGGCTCGGATTCCATGTCACAAACCTTTGATTTCAAAGAAAAATCAAAAGGTTTGTCTTGACTACGCCACGGAGCATATTCTGTAGACAGAGGAACAACGGAATATGGTTCACTTTAGTGATGAATCTAAATTCAAATTTTTGGGATCTGATAGTAAAAGGTTTGTAAGACGTAAAAATGGGGAAAACCTATCTCCTCAATACTTCAAGAAAATTGTGAAATTTGGAAGGGGTGCGTAATGATGTGAGGGATCATTTCTTCAGCGGGAGTGGGGGACCCATTGTCCGTTTTTACGGTAATATCAATGCCAATATTTATAAAGAACAACTTCGCCAGCATGCTCTTCCTCATTTACGCAAAGGGACAGTTGAAACTCCAATATTCATGCAATACAACGTGCATTACCACAAAGCTAAAACTGTGTTAATTCTTTTTGAAGAGGGAGGAATAGCTGTTATGAAATGTCTACCACAAAGCCCAGATATGAATCTTTGAGAGAATATATGGAAAATCATTGGAGAGAAAGCTCAGAACAGAAATCCTAAAAACATTGATGATTTAAAGAAGAATGAGAAAGTATCACTACCTCCATTTGTAAGAAGTTAATTGGCTCATGTGGTTGAAGATGCAATGAGGTAATCTAATGCAAAGGAAAATTCAGTAAATATTGAATTTTTCTTTTGTTTATATATTGATCAAATAAGGATTTATGACGTATTCCTTAACTTTTGACCAGGGCAAATTGTATATGAGTGTTTCTTCAACTGACTATTAATCTACTGTAAAAGAAAATTTAGAAAACTTCAAACGTAATAAATGCATATATATTCCAAATGTATTTTGTGAAAACTTCATCGACGTACATGCAAATTTTTTCTTGTAAAAATCATTTAAATATTTGTTGTTCCGTTCCTTAACTTGTAGCCGCAATTGTGTTATATATATATATATATATATATATATATATATATATATATATGCGAGCGAGTGTGTAAATAGGACTTCACATTAAAATACTACAAGAGTTGATAGGCTATAAAACACAAGCACCCTAAAACAAAACAAACCACATTAGACAAGAATACTTGATAAATAGAATTACCCATGTTAAATAACGATTCTTGTAACCATTCACCTATGTGCAAAGAATGCTAAATACTATGAACTCAGTGCAAACAAATGATTAATACCAAAAATAATTATTAATGTTAAATAGCAATACTTGAAACCACTTAACTGTGTGCAAACAAATCCGCTCTGACTCGTTTAAAAATCAAGTTAGTTACAACCCATTGGCTTACAAATTAATTACACAAGAATGCTGCGTGCAATCCAGAACAAGTCCTGGCAGCAACACCCCACAAGACACCAACTGTACGGCCACCTGCCCCCTATCACGAAAACTATTCAAGTTAGGCGAACCAGACATGCAGGACATTGCTGGAGAAGCAGAGATGAACTCATAAGAGATGTACTCTTATGGATCCCCACACATGGCCGCGCAAAAGCAGGACGACCAGCACGAACGTACATTCAGCAGCTATGTGAGGATACAGGTTGTTTTCCTGAAGACCTTCCTAGGGCGATGAACGATAGGGAGGAGTGGCGAGAGAGGGTCAGGGATATCCGTGCTGCCAGCACGATATGATGATGATGATATATATATATATATATATATATATATATATATATATATATGTATGATTTTAAGGATTTGGCATTAAATAGCCCTCAAGGGTTGATATACTATTAAATCAAATAAACCGAATGATATGGCATTCAACCAAACCTACCCCATAATTTCCATTTCTTTCTTAGATATTTAGTTTTCATTCGTTACCTGGTGGAATCTCTGTTGTGTAGAAGCAATGTGCCGGACTGACGTCATTGTAAGCGAGTTCAAATTCCAGCCGCGTTATTATGCATCCTTTTGGACTAATACCCTTTAAAAAGGCATGAACCCAAAAATCTTCCCCTCCAAAGCTATGCATTTAATATTATCATTTTTTTTTTGTTAAGAATTACATTGTATTTAAATAACCCATTAACGTTGATTTACCATTAAACAAAGAAACCAGACCATCTGTTTACTTTTCAAAAATAGAGGCCACTGGAACTTTTCCCACGCACAAAATATATACATGTGTATGTATTTTTAACTGTACACATACATTTCTGACTTCTGGTTCATTGTATCGATTGAATTCATCTCGAGAAATATTTGATTTATTTTTTAAAAAGCATTTTGTATACTTTTTTTTTTCTTGTTTTGAATATATATATATATGCGAGAATCCCAAATCAAATCATATAATTAAATTTCTGCAATTCCATTGATATAATTAACTGAGCTAATCATCGTTTTGTATTTATTGATTTATTGATTATTAATCCCATACTGCGCACATAGGCAAAACTCTTTAACTGGTCTATGTTCACTTTCAGTTGGGGTGCATATAAAGTAATTTCACTTTATAAATAAAGTAATAACGTCAGTGTTGAACAGTTTTATTGTACGAATAAAAAAAAAATGATGCTTTTCTCTAAGTCAACAGCCAGTTAAAATAGTACTAACTTTTATGAGAAATATTATACCAAGATGAATATTGTACAATCAAAACAAAAATCATTAGGTATTATTTGTTACCAAACCATTATTATTGAAACTCTGAAAAAAAAAATGGAGAGGAAAAAACATTGTGACGTAGTAGCAAACGTACTTGACAGAGACATCATAGTGCGCGAGTTCGAACTCCAGTTTCTTAATTAAGTTCACTTTTTGTTGTGATGCTGACAAAAGAAAGACACGGGGAACACAAAAAGGGTTGATAGAAAAACACATATATTTAAGTAACAGAAACAAGATACAAGTGAACCTGGTTAAACTGTAATTAGTTGATTGGAAACTGAGGGTCCTGTGGGGTAGTGACTATCCGTCCACGACGCAAATGGTATCAAACGTGATTGTGTCATGTTGATTGGTGAACTGGTATTTGTTATACGCCCCAACAAGCGAACAAGTGTGGCACAAGGCTGTTTTTTTGGTTGGTCCCGCCGCAGGGCCGTAGCCAAGACGTGTCCGGCAGTCCACAAAAATACTTCGGGTCCCGTCGGCATTCCCCTTAAAAGGATCGCCTCAGGTGCCAGGCGATGAACCTAACTCCTCCGAAGAGAGTTAAAGCCTAGGAGGCCCTCTGAAGACAGATGTATCTCTATTGATGAGGCACACCCGAATGGAACCACGCAGTTTACAACGCAGCCGGCCGAAGTGTGATCCAAGCAACTGGAGAGGCGCACCAATCACGCGGATTTGTGAAATGCGATTTGTTGCTCGCCCCAACGAACGGGCAAGTGCGTCACAAGACCTTTTTTTTAGGTGGGTCCGGCCGGAGCCCACACATGCCTGGCATTTACAAAAATACCTCGGGCCCCGTCGGCATTCTCCTAAAGAAGGGCACCTTAGGCGCCAGGCAATTAACCCAACTCCTTCGAAAAGGTTAAACCCTGGGGAGACGGCCCCCGGAGGCCAGAGGGATCTCCTGTGCCGAGTTACACCCGGCCGGAACCGTGTATTTCACTAAACGGCCCACTGAAGTGAGACCCAAGCAACTAGAGAGGCGCACTAATCACAAAGGATTGGTGAAATCCCTCTGACGCTTTCGATGACGTGTATTTATGAAGGAGGGCGAGTCCATTATGAAGGGGGTAACCCATTTTTGGACTAATACCCTTGGAAAAAGTATGAACTTCCGTATCTTCCCAGCTATGGGCTAAATATTACTAATACTTCAAGGATGGCTTTGGCTTTAAATAAATCATGAAGATTGATATGCCATTAAAACAAAGTGTAACATTGCCATACATGAATATGGGATATGTACATAGAATGTTCATAACGCACATAGGAATCCCGAAACACAAAAACACTTAAGACTTGTTAGTTCAGTTACGAAACTTTTTTTTATTACCTCTGAGTTAAAAGGTTTTTCGATATAAGGAGAGAGGCACAATCTTTCTATCCTGACTTTTCCATTTCCCACCCCCAACACGTGCGGCGCCCGTAGCGCATAGATTCGTCTTGCCTCGCCCAGGTCTCAATCTCAACTAACTGACTTTTCTCAAATCTCAGCCCACGCTTCCGGTGCGTGAAGTCACTCACATCCCTGGTCATATCCTCTATCGGGGATTTTTATTGTGACATCTCTGAATGACACGTCCTCTCCGCGCGTGCGCGTGAACACCTGCGCTCATGTTTGCACCTAACTAACCCATGCACTGAGCCGAAAGGTTCTCAGCCTAACTGAACCCAAAGGCAAGATATATAAAACGAAATCCCTCGGCCATTATATTACAAAAGAAACTAAACAAAAAATCTACCGTGTTGGCTGTGTTTTGAATGCGTCATCTGTGTCCCTTGCAGAGTGGAACTCCCACCCAAAGGGATGTCCTAGGTATGACAATAAAGTACATCTGGTGTAGAGGCTCCTGTTCTAGAGATCTGGAGTCACACCTTTCTTGTAATTACTTACCAGTATACTCTGACTTGGAGTGGCAGTACCTGTAAGTGTACCATTTATGAGTCAAATAGATCTGTTTGAAAAAAGTATCAACATATATGATACCATGAGTGTAAACAAACAAATGATTATACTGTCAAGTTGTCTGGGGCTGTAGAATACACAGACTGTATCTCGACAGACAGGTAAACTCCTCCCCAAATGAGTGTCCAGGATATGACATTAAATCCTCTGATGGCGGGGCTTCAGCCTTGGAGATTTAGGCAATGCCTAGTACCCCTTCATAGCAACTGCTCCAAGGTCCACTTTGGCTCGGAGTAATAGCACCTGATAGAGCCCCATAGAACTGCTTGAGATTTAAAGTGTGTGCAAAAAATGACTTATACTAAAGGGAATTTTCAGAATTTGTTGTATAGTGGCTTGTACGACGTCCCTTCCAGTATCACGGAAGTATAAAAGACGCCGTGTCTCGAGAAGAGAATCAGAAGCAGACACAGAAGATCTCTGTAGGACATCGGTCTGTAGAAAACCAACTGAAGTCGTAACACCTACGGCGAGAGACTTATATTACTAGTCAAACTGTACCACTTGAGTTAATAAGTAATCAAATCTGTTTCACTGTGTATCGTTTCCTTACCACGATACAACAGAATTAGAACTGTTTGATCATTTAACTCTAAGTTGATAACTGATGTTTAATTAGATTGTTTTTGATAGAAAGCAATACTTGGAATCATTTGATTGTGTGCAAAAAAATAAGTACTGCTGAATCGAACAGTTATAAATAGTTATAATAGCCATACTTGTAACTACCTCACTCAGTGCAAACAAATGATTTATATCGAATAGAATTAAAAGTGTTAGATAGCAATAATTGAAACCATTTAACCGTGTAGAAACAATAGCAATACTAGTGTGAAAACAAATGACTGATGTTAAATTGTGACTGCTATATAGCAATACTTGAAGCCATTTAAGTGTGTACAAAAAAGAGCTCAGGGTCGTCTTGGATATGACATCTGCATTTGATGGAAAAGCCCCAGCAATGGTACTAGGGGGAATTTCGAAAACCCCTTCACTACCATGACTTCCAGGGCAACTCTGACCAGGAGTGGTAGCATCTGCTAGGGTTCCATTTATGGGTCAAATAGAATTGTTTGACGAAAAACTATTTAACTATTTAATTGTGCTCAAATAAATGGCTGGTGTTGAATTGTTAGTGTTATGTAGCAATATTTGAAATCATTTAACAGTGTGCAAAAATAATTTAATTATTGTTATTACATAGTAGTACTTGAAACCATTTTACTGTGTGCAAATCAGTCGCTTTCAATAGAATTATTAGTGTTAAATAGCAATACTAGAAACCATTTAACAGTGTGTGAATAAAACTATTAGTGTTAGCAATACTTGAAACCACTTCAAAGTGCTAAATAATTAAGAAAATCATTAGTGTTATAGATCAATGATTGAAACTATCTAACTGTGTGCAAACAATAGCAGTACTGGTATGCAAATAAAAAGTAAAAGTAAAGTTGTCGACTGTAGTCAAGGGCAACCAGAAGGATCCATTTTTCAATAGCTACTAAACCAAGGTATAGGGGAGGGCACTACTCATTTCCCTGGATTGCTCTACTTTACCCTTGATACGTACCTGAGTGCTGAGTGTTAGCAAGGAGGTATCAAGTACCATTTTTTAAGTCTTTGGTATGACTCGACCGGGGATTGAACCCAGCTCTCCTCGGCCATTGGCGAACACTTTACCCGCTAGGCCAATAAGAAATTTAACCAAACTTATTTTTAAAAAAAGACTGCCAACAAACTATTCACTTTAAAGTCATATATATAATTTTAACTGTATGCAAACAAATGAGAGATGCTGAATTAAATTTTTGTGTTACATAGAATTACTTTAACCCATTCAACACCGCGCAAAAACATGAAGAATATCTAATAGAATTATTTATGTAAGGTAGAAATTATTTAAGCTATTTGTTTGAAAACAAATGAGCCCTGGCTCGTTTAACAGTTTTCTACAAATTATGTGTTTTCGAATCTCACACACACACACACATATATATATATGTTAGTAATCAATCCAGTAAACCCGGAGTCGGGAACAATTCCAAGCGGGACAATTCAATTTTTAAATATAGAATATCAAATTTAAATCTTCTCGGAGAAGAGCTCAATGCAAATAAAATCTACAGAACAAATGTTTTTTCGTTTTTTTGGTTGATCTTTTTTTTTTAGATTTTTAGTTGATCTGAAGAATTCCTGTTAATTTTAGGGCATTGATTATTATCAATGATTTTCTTATCAGATAGAAATGAATTTATTATCTTAATGTAACCGATTGTATTTTTTTTATTTAGAAAAAAAATATCAGCATGAATAATCTGCAAGGGTCGATATGCCATAAAATCCAACCAATTAACAAATTATTAGACAACTATTTTTAAATGCAACAGAACATTGAACATAAAGTTATGATTGGAATCAAACATTTAGAACAGAATCAAATAACCCGTAAGGTGTTGACATGTCATTAAACAAATAAATCAAGAAGAAATTTCATTAGTTTATTTGCTTATGAACTTTCGTGGGTTATTCAATGCCAAATCTATCCTTATAGAAGAACAGCAGTAATTCTATTTTACTCATAGGCGGAAGGATGCGGAATTATATACCTTTTCCGAGAGCATTAGCCCGAAAGTAATTGTAATTGCACGACTGGTATTCGAACTCGCTTACTTCGTGGTAGCAGTCCAGCACTTTAGCCACTACACAACGGAGACTGTCTTCCAAGAAGAAATTCAAGTTGGATTTGAAAATATGCTAACTATATTGAATCAACTACCATTTTATGTAGGGGTGTATTTATGTATGGACAGCAACAAAATATTCATATTTCTTATTATGCTATATCATTTCTGTAGTTTGGTAATAAAAAATAAAAAAAAAATACCAGTTTCTATTGCATATTATTTCATGTAAAATAATGAAATGTTTGGTCCTGAAAAGCAGTTGCGTTTTATAAAATTTAGTCAGGTGTACTTATTCATGTGCGGATTCCACCTTAAAAATATATATTTAAATGAAAAAAAAGATATAGTTTAAATTTCGAATACTGGTTGATTCCCTGATGTAAAATATACTATTTTTACCCCCGAAATAAATAATTTGCATCCTCTAGGCTGAGGGTTAACCCCATTTATTTATTTATTCATTCATTTTACTTAATTTTCTGACGCATGTTTTTCACACCAGTATTAACTGGTGGTCTTCAGTTTTTCAAGTGGCAGCAAGTCTCCTTGGGTCTACAGGGCGGTTTTAGGTATTCTTCTAGTTGATCGTAACAGTGTTGTTGTCTGGATGGCCTTAATTCTTCTTCTGTCCTCAAGTTACCTCTTTCGGCTTTTAGGTCCTTGTAGGCCCATTCCAAGGGCACCATCTATATTTAGTCTCTCTCTCTCTACATATATATATATAAATATATATATATAGGGGGTGTCCTCGTGGTGTAATGGTTAAAGCGATGGACTGCGGAATCGTAGTACGCGAGTTCGTAGTCCAGTCGCGCTATTACGTTCACTTTCGGACAAATACCCTTGGGAAAGGTATGAACCCCCTTATCCTCCCAGCTGTAGGTTAAATAGTACCACTACTGTTCTTCTAGGAGAATGGCTTTGGCATTAAATAACCTAAAAAGAGTTGATATGCCATTAAACAAAGAAACCAATCTATCTATCTATATATATATAACACAAAGAGGGTTACTGGCACAATGTAGCTCAGTACGACCAACCACATGGTCGAGTGATAGGCGACTAATATGGTTATTCCATCAGACTTTCCTGATGAGGAGGGTGGCTAGACATCCGGCAGAATGAAAAAGTAGACCTTATTGCAGGAAGAATCCTCTTCTGGTGTCCTTAGTGATCTGTTATGATTGATACAAAGATTTTATAAAATCCTCCATCTACGAGGAAGACGCTGATATAAAGTGATGATATCGCCAATAAATTTATATATGGAAATTTTTAAAAAATAGCTAAACATGTTTTGCAATATTGATATTCGATAAAAAAAATTTTGAATATAGAAGTTTTGGTTTGATTATCTTTTAGGTATGTTTTGTTTGAGGAAATATATTGCATCGGAAACACATTTGTTTTAGTCTTTTTTTATTTTAGAAAAATTAAAGTACTTCATTTAGTAAAAGAAAAAAAAAGGAGGTTAAAGGTTGTGAGTATCTTTTACTAATTTTTTTTATAAGATATCTTACTTAACGTCCAAAATGTAAAAAAAAAAATACATGGCAACTAACTGAAAAAAGTGAAAATAAAGTTAAAGAATGATAAAGAAATAAAAAAGAAAAATATTTTATTTAATAATAAAAAAAATCAGACAAACAAACATACCCCCCCAAAAAAAGAACGATTAACTTAATTCCTACAAAAGTGTGTCGTTACTGATATAAATCGCATCGATCTGCAAAAGAACATATCTTTAACTCAATCTGTAGAAATAAGAAACAAAAAAGTACGTCAAAGAAAATGTCTGCATCTTCAATTTTGTCATGTGTGTTTGCACATGTGCATATGTGTGCGTTCACGAAGTAATAAAAATATGTCCATTAGTTTGCCGTCTGTCTCTAAGTTGATTCCGTTTCAAATCTTTGCATATTTAAATATTTGTAACAATCGTCAACACACAGTGTGATTAAAAATTTATGCAAAAACTCTTATGAAAGTTCCTTTATGATATAATCTCAAACGGCTCTCCATCCCTATCAATATATTTTGGAACTTCTCACATTTGATTAAAATGTTCATATTTCTATGGGAGTATGTTTATGAAAAAAAGGAGAACTAATAATGTATTGACAATGATGGTAAACAGGTTGAGCCTTTCAAATCATCATATCGTAAATGAACTATAGAAATGTTAATCTGAAGGATTCAGTTTAAGAAGTATGACTTTTCTGTACTTTTCTTTCTTTGTGTGTATATATATATATATATATATATATATATATATATATATATATGTATATATGAGTGAGAGAGAGAGAGGGGATTGTTTAAAAAGCGTTTGTTAAATCAAAAGAGCTCTTACGCCAGCTAACAGTTTTATCTTCTTCCTTGCCTTACCTTCAGCTTCTTTCTTTCTTTTTTCACTTTCTTTGTTTTTTTTTCATTCTTTCTTTACCTCTCCCTTTCTATATATCTTTCTTTCTTTCTTTGGTTCATTCATTCCCTCTTATTTTGTTTTGTTTTTTCTTTATTTCTTTACCTCTCACTTTCTATGATTCTTTCTTTCTTTCCCCTCTCACTTTCTTTTTTCTTTCCCCTTTCACTCTCACTTTCTATTTTTCTTTCTTTCTTTCTCACTTTCTTTCTTTCTTTCCCTGTTCTCATTTTCTTTCTTTCTCTCTCTCTCTCTCTCATTTTCTTTCTTTCTTTACCTCTCACTTTCTTTTTTCTTTCTTTTTTGGTACTTTCTTTCTTTCTTTGGTTCTTTCTTTACCTATCACTTTTTTTGGTTCTAACTTTTTTACTTCTTTCTTTCTTTTTCTTTCTGTATGCGTCTCTGTTCAATTCGATTTTGCTTCCATAGATTTCCAGTACATCACCATAAATGTCTCCTTTTTTGTCCCTGGCCCCATCGTTATCATTTGGACTTTTGTCTTCGGGGGACGAAATACTTTGCTAGATGCTAATAACGGCCATTTCCTTGGATTTCAGCTCTCAGCAATTTCATCACTTTTCCTGAGAACTGTTATCATATTTTATGATCGTATAACCGCCATCATATTAATGATTACGGTTTCCTTCTTGGATATGGCTGCCATGTTATTTCTTTATTATCCACTTAGGTGCAATAATTCACTCTGTATTTTATTTATTATTTTCTTTTTTTTATAAGCAAGGAGCAACCGTACCATAATTGATTGGAAGTGTGATGAATTTTGAAGACCTGTTGACGAAGGACGATTAAAGATTGGATATTTCGATATTTTCAGTAAATGAGCACCCTTACTCTCACTCCTTTTCTCTCTCTCACTCACTTTTTTCCCTCTTTCACATACACACCCTTTCTCTCTCACACACGCACTCTCTTTCACACACACACTTTTACTTTCTCTCTCTCACACACTCTCTCACATGCACACTCACACACTCTCTCTCTCACATACACTCTCTTTCTCTCTCGCACGCACTCTCTTTCTCTCTCCCTCTCTCACACTCTCTTTCACACACACACATCATTTCTCTCTTTCACGCACACACTTTTACTTTCTCTCTCTCACAAACCCTCTCACATCCACACTCACACTCTCTTTCTCTCTCACACTCATAGACACTCTCTCTTTCTTTCTTTCTCTCTCTATCACAGACACTTTTTCTCTTATTTTCTTTTCATGTCTGCGTAGTTTTTTTAAAAGTCTGTTTTTAATTAGGTGCAAAAGTATATTTTTTATTTTATCTGATTCTCGGATAGTTTAATGAAGACTACTCTTCCTACCCATTTGGGGGGGGGGTCGAATGCTGAAGGCCAATGAGTATAAATGAGCACAAGTTGAATGTCATCACTGGACAATTTCAGATCTCTTATATGAATCATTTAAGACAGTTAAGTTTCAAATAAATATAAATGTTTTCTACGCCATCACTCAGATACAAATATATTTCTATTACGTTCACTTTCTGATTAATTCTCCGAGAGGAAAGGAATGAACCTCTAATCCCCCCACCCCCAGCCCCTAGTTAAATTGTACCTCTACTCTCATTCATCAAGGTTATCTTCGACATTAAATAACCCACGAAGGTTGATATGCGATTAAACAAAGAAACCAATTAACGTTCGTCTTACTCTCCCTCTCTAAATCCATTGCCTTTCTACTTTCTCCATGTTGTTTCGTGTCAGACCATTGGTTAACTAGCTACGCCAGCAATACATTACTCTTGAGTTCGATTCTGATTAAGAGTTCCATGCACCTCGCTTGAAACTTTTGATATTTCTTGGCATCCTCAACAGTGGTTTATTGATAGCAATTCTGCCATATAGGCTAGCTTCACAGAATCTCCTCCGCACGGAGATTTTTGACATTCTTTTCACGACATTGATTGAGTTGTGCAGTAATGTTTGGAACAGTTAGACTTTTGTCACGCAAGCTGGTGACACTGATGAAATTGGCCCCTTCTCTTGTTGTTGCTTTTAATCTACCACCCCAACTTTTCATCTTGTTTTGTCTTCTAACAATATAATCCACTTTAGTACTAAAAATAAAAATTCCCAGAACTAAAGAAGAAAAACATCTTCAAAACAATTTTCCTAAAGATATGTAGTTACTAAGGAAGACTTGTATTTAGGATGATAAATAAGAACAATGTGGTGCTTGACTTGTTTTATCAAAAATAACATTTTAGGATGAAAAATAAAATTTTTTGAGGATGACCAAATACTTTTGATTGGCAGTATATATATATTAGGGTATTTGTACTATGTGAAATGCAATCAGCCTCGTCCAGGATTTGAACTCGTGTCGTTGTGTCCATTTCCTACGACGGGCACCTCCTTTATATATGAAGGTAGCAGAAAAAACATACTCCAAATAGGTGAATATATCAGGATGTAAAGTCGACGTTAACGTTTCGGTTTAAACGTTAACGTCGACTTTACATCCTGATATATTCACCTATTTGGAGTATGTTTTTTTCTGCTACCTTCATACTGTCGGATTTTATTCATATTTACTTTCATATATTTCATATATATACACACACATACACACACACACACACACACACATATATATATATATATATATGTGTGTGTATGTGTGTAACACAGATATACACATAAATATACATATTTAGCAAAATATAAGTAGAAATTATTCAAATCTCATTTTCGTAAAGAAGAACACAATCGAGAATAAGTCGAGATAGAGAAAATGAATTATTGGGGAGAATGAAAGAAAAATTCCTGAATAAAAAGAAATAGAGAGAAAATGAGGGAAAAACAATGAGAAGAAAGAAAAAAAAAAGGACAAAAATAAAGGTAATTTAATGAACTTATTTTTGCTTTTATAATTTCTGAATTTTCTAAATATATATTCGTTTTTTGTTTTTTTTGTTCTATATTTTACTTAAATATCTTCGACCGAAATCTTTTATTCTAAAATATTAATTGATGCCATTAATTTCGTCTGAAAAAAAGCACTTCGAACGAAGGAATAAAGTACGAGCTTAGTATGAGACCATCACAACTGAGTTCGATTCTCACAAGGTGTTCCATACATCTGTCCTTGTGCCACATAAAATTAATCTTAAATGACTAAGAGACAAAACCAACGCTTCATAGGATACAATGTTTTGCAAGATAGTCTCAAAGACAGTTAATCGTAGGTTCATTCTATACATACTGTATTTTAGTAAATCGATTCCAGTAATTTGAATAGGTACAAAAGATTATCCCTCCCTGATGACGAGTCAGCATCCCCTGAAGACAGCTAACATCTGCCTCAAACTAGGTGTGTCCTGGGCATGACAACACACTGCATCTGTAGTGTGAAGTACACCTTCATTTCCATTACTTCCAGGTCCACTCTAATCAAGAATTGTTTCACTTGCTCGGGTTCTATCTATGCGCCAAATATATTTATTTGAAATATATTGTATCCGATGCCATTTAAAAGTAATTTAAGTGTATTAAGAAGTTTAACTTGTAAGTGTAATTGCTTACAAAGCATTACAATCGGCTTCTTGAAATCATCTCAGAGAAAACTAATAAAGTTGATTAAGCATTAAAATAGAAATATTTAACTGTAACAATATCATCATGAGTATTAGATTGGAATACTTGAATCCATAAAACTGTGCAAATTATTTGTATTAGATAAGAATACTTGATATTGTATAACTGTAAAAATACTTAAGAGACAACTGAACAATAGATCTTAATATTGACTTACAATATATACAATTCCCTTATTTCGATGCAAAAAATAAGATCAAACAGGTTGATATACCGTTAAAATCAATAAAATAATCAGACCTATTCTCGATTATAGGATTTTGTTTTTGGATATATTTATAATGCTAGTCGAAAAGTATATATATATATATATATATATATTAGGGTGTATCAAATACCCTGACATTATGATGTATCAAATACCCTGACATTAAAAATGTGGTCTGTCCGAAAATGCTATTTTGTTTGTTTTATGAAATAAATATTTATTTCCAAAAACGGGGTTAATTTTGATATTGCCTTATACAATCACGTTGCACTTCAATATTAATATCGCTCAACATAGAAATTTGCATCAAAAATATTTTTCTCAGAATATGATTTTTGTCAAAATAGGTATAACATCATGTTTTATTATTTAGCTATAATCTTTTTTTTATCGAAATTTTTTTGATATGATAATATATAATAATATAAATTATTCTTTCGTTCTTTTAAAAAATAATCACGGCTTTACTCGCTTATAATAATGTATTCAAATAAGAAATAATTTTAGTAGAAATCCATGTTTTTCATTACATTTAGAATTATAGTGCATCAGCTATTCATGAATTTTGATACAGGCTTATAAACTACAAGTATTTATCTATATAAAAAGTCATAAAACGAACCAATAACAAATTTCTATTTAGTTTTACTTATATCCTCTTAAATATGACAAACAAATTATACACAGCAGAATATAATAAAGATAAAATGACAAGGTGGCCATACAAAAAATAAGCAGAATTCCATAATCATTTGCATGACAATCTTTTTATACAAATGGAATAAAACAAAATTGGGGACAAATTAATCCTTTGAAATTTTTTAAAAAGTTTGGTATTTGAAGTACCCTAATATATATATGTATATATATATATATATGGTACACTGACAAATCTCATAGAGTAAAAGCAAGATGAAAACTGCACAAGAATGCTACAATTTATATTGAACAAATCCAGGAAGCAACACCTCACGAAACAACAGCTGTTCCGCCACTTACCTCCCTTCTTTAAAACCATCCAAATATGAAGAACAAGACATGTGGGATACTGATGGAGAAGCAAGGACAAACTCATGTGACGTTCTCCTATAGACCCTTCACAGAAACGTATCGGTGTTGTCCGACCAACCAAAACGTACTTACAATTTGGAAGATATGCCGGGAGCGATGGATGATAGGGACGGAGAGAGAGTGTGTATTTTGGAAATCCCTGTCGGCAATGTGACTTGATGATGACGATATATGTCTATATAAAATAATTATTATCAAGATAAATTTATTAAGAACTTATTAATATTTTATATAATATTTTTACGTTCAAAATAAAACATCTATTTGTAAATAGTATATATATGTGTTCGTGGAAAATTTTGATGATAATATGAAATAACAATAGAAATACAGATTATGTTATTTCTGATATCTTCAGAAATCTTTGAAACTATTGCTCTTGTTATAGTGTATTGAATTGCCTTTCAGTTGTAGGAACTAGCAGTAGACACCCATTAAGTTTGGATTAGATTGGTCCTTAGACCTAGTTTCCATCTAAGTTATGTCCTCTCACTATAATCATTGCTTACGATCTGTTTACCCCCATCCCCCCCTCCGAAGAAAAAAACATCTAGATGAAAATACTAAAATAGATTTTAAGGAACATTCTGCATCCTGTTATTTGATAAGTTGGTTGCGTTATGAGGTTTCGCTGAAAGACTGAGACAAAGACGAAACGAAGATTGAATTGGTTTTATGGCATATCAACCGTTGCCGGTTATTCTACGTCAAATCCGGTTTATATTACATATACATTAAATATATATGATTTGTAAACACTTTTTGTTAAAAACATTTTAAAACCAGCATGAGCTTATTTTTTGCACACAGTTAAATTGGTTCCAAGTATTGCTATGTATCATTAACAATCCAATTAAACATCGGTCATTTGTTTACACACGATTAAATGATCAAACAGTGTTTTTTCTAACAATTCAATTTAACATATGTCATTTGCTTGTATTCAGTTTAAATATCAAACAGTTCTATTTGAGCCATAGATAGGACCCTATCATGTGCTACTACTCCAGGCCAAAGTGGACCTGGGAGTGATGACAATGAAGTGGTACTCTGTATTCTCCAAACCTTCAGCATTACTAGAGCCTAACCATCAGATTGTTTAGTGTCATACTTAGGACCCTCATTAAGGGAGTCTTATATATCTGTCCCCGTCGACCGGACTGACGGGAAGAGGTGACGATGGGTTCATAAGAAAGGAAAAAGTCTGAGAGGCGGTCAAAGAAAAATACCGTTCGGTTTGCTATTGGTGTTGAAACTTCTCTCAGGACTGATCCAAAAAAGAAAAAAAGAAACATGAAGGATTATTTTTGCATCGATGAAAAAATTGCTGTCTCGTAGTCTACCATCAATAAGGGTGGGAATCTACGATTCATAAGTCTCATATAGTGGAGAACTGTTGATTTGATAACATGCTAACTACGTGTTATGAACGGCTGCCTCTCATTATTCGTAAATCTCGTGTCCGGCCATGTGACAGACAACAAAGAGGTCCACTACAAGATCTCTCGCGATCGGTGCAAGAAACTGTCACACGAGATTCGTAACTTTTTGAAAAAAGTCTGTCTGCTAGTCAGTGATTAACCGACAGATTATAAAGAACGATTTAAATTTTAGATTAGTGAAACTGCCTATTTTTTTGGGGGGGGGGGCAATGGTTGAGGAATTCCTCCCACTCAAAAATAGCACTTCGCATCTCCCTGTTTTTGAAGCCGGTAAAGCGGGGAGTTGAAAATCAGTGATAAAATGTCTTATTTTTTTTTCTTTGACCATCTCTCAGGCTTTTCTTCTTTTGCTTGTTGTGAACTCGTTGTCTTCTCTTTATTTCGCCTTCTTTCTGAGGAAACATTCTTCCAGATCTCGCAAAAATAGAAATAAATAAATAGATGAATAAATAAACAAATAAAATGATGCACACTTTTAATATGCCTTAATATAGTGTTTTTTTTTAAATTTTGCCCTTTTCAGATACAGGGTGAAAATAGCAATCTATAAACCTATTTTCTAAGTGTAGTTACTGTCCTGTCAAGCCACAAAGATAGGATTCTCATTCCTCGCTTTTTATTTGCCTCCATCTTGATTTCCCAAACACGAAAACTAATTATTATTCAGCAGTCGTACATTTTACTCTGGCGAAAAACCTGAAGTTCTGCTTCAAAATTCGTCCTCTGTTTTCCATTTTGCTTTTTCATAAATGATTCTATCGAAAAGCGCCTGGTATTTTTTAAATTACTGGTGTTTTAATGAATGATGTTGTACAGAGGTTGGTGTGATCGGTAAGCCTTAAGCAATGACGACCTTATCAGGAAAATGGCTAATAAAGAAATTGCATACTATTTGCATATATAGACTCAAAGTGAGCGCATAATCGTTGGGGTTCGCGGTACAGATAATGACTCATGTTAAATAAGAACTTTATTGGCTGATTACAGGCATAAATTTCGCTCACATACATATCTAGCAATCGACGACAGAGAGAGAGAGAGAGAGAGAGAAAGAGAGAGAGAAAGAAAGAAATTGAAAAAAAGAAAATGGAGACTAAGAGAGGTATAGGGGAGACGAGGTCAACCACCCATGAGAGAGAGAGAGAGAGAGTGTGTGTGAGAGAGAGAGAGAGTGTGTGTGTGTGAGAGAGAGAGAAAGAAAGAAAGAAATTGAAAAAAAGAAAATGGAGACTAAGAGAGGTATAGGGGAGACGAGGTCAACCACCCATGAGAAAGAGAGAGAGAGAGACCGAGAGAGAGAGAGAGAGAGAAAGAGAGAGAGAGAGAGAAAGAAAGAAAGAAATTGAAAAAAAGAAAATGCAGACTAAGAGAGGTATAAGGGAGACGAGGTCAACCACCCATGAGAGAGAGAGAGAGAGGTAATTTACTAAGCTTTTTTGCTTAGATGTAGCACAAGGCCGCATGAATTAAGAACCCAATGAGACTCGAACTCACTCGTGTAGGTTTGCTAGTCTACCTTGCTAACCATTACACCACCCGAGGTGCCCAGAGAGAGAGAGAGAGAGATGGGAAGATATAAGGATAGCAAATGAGATAAAAATAGACAGAAAGATATATTGAGAGAGAGAGAGAGAGAGAGAGAGAGAAAGAAAATGGAGACAAAGAGAGGTATAGGGGAGACGAGATTAACCACACGGGAGAAAGAGGGAAAGAAAGTGAGAGAGAGAAAGAGAGAAAGGAAGATTGAGAAAACGGAATGAAAATAGGTGAATGTAATATAGGGAGATAAGAAAGCGAAAAGATTGAAAGAGAAAGAGGTTGGAGGGAAAAAGAGGATGAAAGAAACCACAAAAGCCAGAAGAAGATATAAAGTTAGCAAAAAGGAGAAAGAGAATAAGAAAAAGATATCGGTTGGACAAATGAGAAGAGACAGAAAAAGAAAGAGAGAAAGAAAGACGAAAGAATAAGAGAGAGAGAGAGAGAGAGAGAGAGGTCTATATATATATATATATATATATATATATATATATATAATCAGCGAGAAAGAGGTTGGGATGATAGCGAAAGAGAAGAAGAGACAAAAATAGAGTAAGGGAGATATAGGGAGAACAAACGAGGAGAGACTGAGAGACAGAGGAAGAAAGACCAGAGAGAGAGAGATGTGGAGATATAGGGAGAGAGAGAGAGAGAGAGAGAGATTAGGAAAGGAAAAGACCATAGATGAATAGATTTAGAGAAAGAGAAAGAGATGAAAAAGAGAAAGAGGACGAAAATGAGCAAGAGTAAGTGGGAGATATAAGGATAGCGAAAATGAGAAAAAGGTGAAAAAGAGCGGGAGGGAGAGAGAGAGAGATAAGGACAGAAAGAAGTAAGAGAGAAAGAGTAAAAACTTCAGGAGAGAGAAAGAGATAAAAAAAGATAGATGAATAGAGAGATAGGCATTTAAACAGAAGCAGATAAAAAAGAAATACGAAAGATTGAGAGAGAAACATATATCTATCTATCTATCTATCTATCTATCTATCTATCTATCTAGAGAGAGAGAGAGAGAGAGAGAGAGAAAGAGAAAGAGAGGTAAGAAAGAGATAAAGCGAGAATGAAATAAATTAGTAGTTGTGATTGTTTGTGACAGGTATTGATGCTTAAAATCATTATTTTCTAAAAATTATTAGTCTTATAGAGGGGTGCTTAAGTTGTGCAGATTATTTAATAAATAGTTCCAAGAAACTAGAGTTCTTTATAGGAGTTTATAAGATTATTTACTTAAAACTATATAAGTATGTAAACTTGACGACTGTAGTCGAGGGCGACCCGAAGGCTACCTTTTCAATAGCTACTACACCGAGGTGTAACGGCGGGTGTTACTCCTTTCCCTGGGTTGTTCCACTTTACCCTTGATACGTACCTTATAATGCTGATTGTTAAGCATGGAGGTATCAAGTATCATTTTTTCAAAAGTCTTTGGTAAGACTCGACCTGGGACTGAACCCCGGTCTCCCGGATCATTGGCGAACACTAGTGTCTTAAAAAAGAAAGAAAAGGGCAAACTTCGGCGTTAACTCACCAAAGAAACCTAAAACCAACCAAGAACTTGTCTAAAATATATTAAATTAAAATATATATTACCTTATATTCGAAAGTTTTCAACAATTAAAAAAAAAACTATTTTACTCAAAAAATACTGAGTATTATTTTCTGTCATGAAAATATTTTCCCTGGATGTTGATCAACTAACCACACATTTAAGTTAAATTGTGTATTCCAATATCGAAGTACGATTCCAGTAATGATTTCATTGTTTTCTTTGTGGAAGTATATATATATATATATATATATATATATATATATATATATATGTGTGTGTGTGTGTGTGTGTGTGTGTGTGTGTCCGTCTGTGCGTGCGTCTTCGTGGCATTGTGCCTAAATGCTGGACTGCGTCATCTTAGTAAGGGAGATCGAACAGCTGTCACGCTATTATGTTCCCTTTCCGGCAAATAAACCTGGGATAGGCATGAACCACCTTATTCCCTCAGCTATGGGTCAAATAGTACGACTCTTGTTGTTTTTACAAGGATAGATTAGGCATTAAATAACACACGAAAGGTTAGATACCATTAAACAAAGAAACCAAATTATAGATATAGTGTCCTGGATATGAAAGAAAACTATTTAAGAGTGGGGCTCCAGTCATGGATCTTTGGGGAATGTGGAGTACCCCTTCTCTGTCATTACTCTCAGGTCCACTTTTACCTGAAGCGGTCAAATAGAACGGTTTGACATTCAAACTGTGAGCAAACAAATGCTTTAAGTTAGATTGAATGGTTAGAAATAGAACTGTTTAATCATTCAACTATGTGTAAACATATGACTGATGTTTAAGTGAACTGTTTGTGATACAAAGCAATACGTGGAATGATTTGACTAAGTGCAAAGGAATGAATAGGATTCAATAGAATAATTAGTGGAAAATTGTAATACGTGTAAGCACTTTACTACGTGCAAACAAATGATAAATATCAAAAAGAATTATTACTGTTAGATAATAATAACTGAAGCCATTTTACCGCCAAGAAAAAAAAAAGCAATACTCGCGTGCCCAAAAAGTTAGTTCTAGCTCATTCAGAAATCTAACTACTTACAAATTATATGTATTGTGTGCCGACAAATGTTCACTTAAAATGTAACTGTTACATAGCAATACTTGAAATCATTTCACTGTGTGAAAAAATGAGCTCAAGCGCATCTAATGTTATCTACAAAATTTGTTTACCAATCATATTATTGTAATTTGATAGATGCATGTCGGGATAGCCAACCGCGCAAAGAATGATATGAAATAAATTTTGATTATAATTAGACTGGGCAAGTGTTACACAGTAAAAGGGGCCCACAGTCTGTTATTAGTCTGAGGGATAAATGAAGAGGCATATACTCAGAGAGGGGAATTCTTCTTGTCCCATATCTTCTTCCAGGAGCCAGCGGGGTGCCAACACTTGCACCCCCGTGCAAGCCGAATCTTCAGAGACGACCTAACCCTCCGCACGGGTGCGTGTCCCAGGCTCGACACCCGATTCTCTGCCTCTGTCTAAATCTGACCGCGTGGTTATCGTATGACGCGGTCTCCTTCCGCTTACACACCTGTTGGACCTGACTGCCCTGACGCGCTGTGATCCCCCTGTTTACTTATCACAACGTGACAGCTTGTCAAAGCACACGGGGTCACTAGGAACGAACCGAAAATCCATGTCATGTTATATAACAATATACATATAATATATATGTATAACAAGATTAGGCATTAAATAACCTACAAGGGTTGATATGTTATAAACCCAGCCAGCCAGCCATAACTTAGAAGCGATTAGCATTGCAGTGAATGAAAAAGCCTTTAGTCTGAAATTGCTTAAAATCAGGGTACTACACTCAAACTCTCCGACCGGGTAGGGAGCAAACCTGCTGGGAGGTCTTGGAGGGGCGGGTTTCATATATTTTATATATTTCATGAAAATTGAAATATAGTAGAGTGGGAGTCCTGTATCAAATATTTAGGGGGAGTATGTGAAAGCATTAGATCCTAGAACCAGCCCCGTGCAAATATATGCTTTGTGTAAAAGATTTTCTAACATGAACGAAATTGCTAGAGAGCTCAGTCTATCCGAATGTTTTGCTTATAGCTTTGAGGAGAAGAGAGAAATTTATATCTTTTCTTGGATAATTCGTGTAAAATAAACGCAAATAGATTCAGCCAGAAATTGACCCTATTTACCCAACCCCTCCGCTCGGGCAGGATATGACACAAGGTCAATTTTTAAGGGGAGTTTAACAGGTTTGAATTCAGAGTTTTCCTTCTCCTAGACTAGTTGCTTCACCAAGGCTGAAGAACCCAGTCTGTCCTACTATATACCCATAGCTGGAGGGAGAATAATTGGATTCATACCTTTCCCAAGGGTATTAGTGCTATGTGAAATGCAATCAGTCACGTCCAGGATTTGAACTCATGTCGCCGTGTTCATTTCCTATGACGATAACCATTACACCACGGGTACCTCCTTCAGCCAGAACTTGACCTCGGCTTGCCGATTCCATTTTCAACGTCATTAACTGTTCGCTTACCCTCATCTCTATAGCTATCATGATAATAATAAACTGTACGGATTTACCAACCTCTCTGCATAAGCAGTGTGTGACACAAGGTCAGTTTTAAAGCGGAGGTTTAATTAAGTATTTTCCTTATCTGGCTTACTATTTACACATAACAAGAGCGAGAATAGGTATATTTATACCCTTCCCAAGGCTATTAGTACGATGTGAAATGCAGTCTCATCCAGGATTTGAACTTGTGTTGCCGTATTCATTTCCTACGAAGATAATGATTATATCACAAGCGTTGTATACTCATAAAGTGTGAATATACATCAATAATAATAATAAGAGTACAAATACAGGCGGTACGAACGAGTTTATTTCTTTTTACCTTCAGTCCTTAGCAACACGAGGAAAGAGACACCAATCATAAAAGCCTATGCTAACTAAACTATGCTGACCCCTCTCCCAAGCGCGGCGTATCTTGTGTTGTTTAAGATCTCAACTCATTTCTGCCGGTCGAACCCCCCCCAAAATATGATCTGATCTGATCTGATCCGAAAAACTCAGCTGCGTGCTTCATCGGTAGAAAATTCAACTAATCTATCTTTTCAAAATGCTTAGATTCTCAGGACCATCTCTTCTGGATATAACGTCATCGACCCACTAATTGTTCCAACGGCCGTCCAGCCCCATTTCTTGTCAGGGGGTTTATTATTATACAGATGATGATTATCATATCCTTTCCGCGCGGACGAAGACTGCACCATCTGACTACAGCCCCTGAATTAAGAGACACCAAGTAGTTCAAAGCCTTAACAAACTAAAAAATAAAATATAATTAACAAAAAAATGATAAATATAAAAAATCATTACCTTAAGTATATAACACAAGCATCTACAATAAACAACTGTATTGATATTTCTTGCAAGAAACTTGTGAACCCTCACACCAGAAAACCTGGACATGGCAACGATAAGGAAACCTTAAGAGAGAAACTGAATGTCTTTTAATAGCTGAACAAAACAACGCTATAAAGACCTATTATACTTAAGTGACTTCATATAACATCTTAACGATCGGCCCTATGAATAGAGTGTTCGTCAATGGTTCGAGTGGCCTGGGTTCAATCTCAAGTGGAGTCATACCAAAGACTAAAAAAATGGTACTTGATACCGCCTTGCTTAACACTCAGCCTTATAAGGTAAGGGTCAAGGGTAAAGTGTGGTAATCCAGGGAATGTTATTGCGCCCTCCCCTACACCTTGGTGTGGTAGCTATTGAAAAGGGGGCGTTCGGGTCACTTTCGACTAAGGTTGCCAACTTTATACTAAAGTGAAAATTGATAATGCGTAAGAAAATATTCAATTGTTTGTAATGTAGAAACAGAGATCATACGGTTAATTGCATAATAAGCGAACGCATCAAACTGGCACAAAAAGGAGGATAGGACTAGGTACGACTAGGTGGGAAAGGTGATCCACTTGGAATTGTGCAAATGTACTACCAAACAGTATATGCCTAAACCAGAATTCGTCCAAGAGAATGAGATGCATAAAATTCATTGGGATGTTGAAATACAAACTAATCACCAAATCCAGTCAAGTCCAAACGTAATGGGTGACTACTGCTTGTTCCTACAACTGAAAGCCAATTCAAAACACTATAACAAGAGCAAGAGTTTCAAAAAATTCTGAAGATATCAGAAATAACATATTCGGTATTTCTATAGTTATATATTTATATAATAATCAAATAATATTCTACATTATCATAAAAATTTTCCATGAACTTATATATACTATTTACTTATAGATGTTTTGTTTTGAAAGTAAAAATATTGTTTAAAATAGTAATAAGTTCTTAATAAATTCATCTTGATAATAATTATTTTATGTAGACATATATCATCATCATCATGTCACGCTGCCGGCACGGATTTCCCAGAATCACACAGACACACACACACTCTCTCTATCCGTCCCTATCATCCATCCCTCCCGGCATATTTTCCAAATTGTTGGTATGTTCTTGTTGGTCGGCCAACATCGATACGTCGCAGGAAAGTGGACCATACGAGAACAAGAAAAGAGAAATAGTCATGAAGTGAATTTAACCACAGATTAAAGATAAAAGAGAGAGCTTAAAAAGCTGTGGGACATGAGGCAAACGATGGTAACAATTCCAGTGATTTACAAAGCGCTTTGCTTCGATGTGGCACAAGGCCGAATGAATGGGGCACCCAATGAGACTCGAACTCACTCGTGTAGGTTTGCTAGTCTAGCTTGCTAACCGTTACACCACCAGAGGTAACAATTCTAATTGATGCACTTGGAACCATTCAATATGGTTGGAAAAATTCTGAAGGAATTGGACATTAAAGGAGGAAGCGAGACCATCGAGGCCACTGCATTGTTAAGATCGGCTGGAATATTCGGAAGATATTCAGGAGACTTGCTGTCACTCAGCCTCTAGGGAAAAACTACCAACTAACGCCCGTGGCAAAAAAAAGCTCGCAAATAATCGTGATAATGACTATAATAATAATATTAAACAAAATGGTCTGAACGTTTTAAATGTCAATGAAAAACTATTCAAATATGAGGTCCGGTCGCTGAATAGGTCTTTTCATCTCTTTAGCAACACCCTCATTAGCATAATGTTGTTAATCCGTCGCTTTCCTTGAGTTACTTCCGGCGGAAGTGTCCAGACATGTCCGATGATAAAGTATCGCTTTTGTGGGAGTTTCTGCTCTAAACATTTCTCTGAGTCTTACGAATCTCATCAATGCTTTTTTAACATTTTAAATCAACAAACAGTTTTTTCGAAGAACAGCTGTGTTTTATATAAGCAAACTTGAGCTCGAAGTCCAAAATCAGAATTGGTTCTAATACGCTTATATTCTACTTAGTCAATCTCCATGTTCATATTCTATATTAAATCATTCTACCTTGTTGAATCATTCTCCCAATTCAGTTATTTTTTCTCAGTGACATATCATTGTAACCCTTTGCTGAATAATTTACAATTAGGCCTTTGCTTAGCCTGTATCTTAGTAAAAATATTTTGAAAGATAAAAGAAAAGTTTGAAAGTTAACAGAATACATCCAACCTCTCAGTTAATTATACTTAAAATAGAATGAATTCCCCTCACATTCAATATATATATATATATGCGACTCGAAGGCTCACTTTTCAATTGCTACTTCACCGAGTTGTTGAGAAGGGCACTGCTCTTTTCCCAATATTGCAACTTACCGTTGATTTGTACCTTATAAGGCTGCTATGTAAGGACTATCTTTTGAGTTTTTGGTATGACTTGACCTGGGATTGAACCTCTTTCAACCAGGCCATTGACGAACACAAACCATTATGTCAATGAGCCAGAACACGAGAGCCTGATTATCACAGCTGGTGAATTTCAAAAATGCAATCTGGACGTGAGGACACTTTACAAGAACGATCTGCAATAAAATTCTGTTTTAAACTTGGAACAAATACCCCAGAGACGTATGGAATGCTTCAGACTAGTTTTCGACCATCGTGCATGAATCGAGTATCAGTTTTTGAGTGGCATAAGAGATACAAGGAAGGCAGAGGGTCTGTGAGGGAGGATGAGAGGTGTGGGAGGAGTAAGGAAGTCAATACACCATAGTTGATTGGCCAAAGAGTTAGGGTTACTATGTTGAGATTTTAAGGGAGTTCAGGAAGAGATTTCGTCGGAAGAGGCCAGCACTCTTCAAATCGGATCAGTGGCATTTCCACCTGAAGAATGCACCAGTCCACAACTCCATCCTTGTCACAGACTATTTGACCAAGATGGGCATCAAGACAGTTCCTCAGCCTCCCTACAGTCCAGACCTTGCTCCCTGTGACTTTTGCTTATTCCCTAAGCTAAGAGGCTGTCGTTATGAGACAATTGAGGAGATGAAAGAGGCTGTGACGAAGGTCATTGACAGGCTCACGCGAGAGGACTTCCATGGGGCCTTCCAGAAGTTGTTGGAACGGTACAACAAGTGCATTGCAGCCGGAGGAGATTACTTCGAAGGGGACTAGAGTTTCATGTGTGTGCTTTCAATAAAAGCGCCCATACGAAAAATGTCTGGAAACTTATTTAATGATCCTTGTATATATTGAGAGGTTTCAATCATAATTAAGCATCAATCGTTTGTTTGCACATTGTTAAATAAATATAAATATGATTTGTCAGTGAATAGTTTAATAGCTAATTGTCAGCACACAGTCAAATGGTTTGCACAGAGGGAAGTAGTTACACCAATAAGATTATTCAAGGCTATTTATTTGCACATGATCAAATGGTTCCAAATGTTGTTATCTAACACTAATCATTTGTTTGCATACAGGGGTGTGGTTAAACTAGTAAATCCTTTTTCTTCCTCAGAGTTGTAGATTCAGAGTGAGAAAAATGAAGAGAAAAGAGACGGTTGTAACGTAAAAGAGAGAAAGAAAAATATAGGAAACAGTGGGATTTTCAATTAAGATTGAGGTATATATATGTTATGGCCCTGGAGGGGGTCACAAAGAGAACTGACACCACGGTTATCGTATTGGTATATATTTACAAGAACAAAGGATGGTTACATTAACATAGGACGGTAAGCTAGTTCGCATAACCGTGCGGGGGCAAGGTTAGCTTTCGGATCTTGACTGACTTCGTATTGCTGCGTCTTCCGGTATTATGGAGAGTGGCTGAGTCCATTTGTAGGTGATTCCGCCACAACAATATATATAAGTGAGAGTTCTTGAGAAGTTGTGGGAAAGAAAGCGATGAAGTGAAAGTCACTGACAAGTTGTGTGTGTGTGTGGGAGAGACAGATGAAGATAAAGAGAGCGTAGAAAATGTTAAGAAATGGAGAGACCCTGAGAAATAAAAAAGAAAGATGTAAAAAAGTTCAGAGAGATTAGGTTGGGAGAGGTATATACAGAGAGAGAGAGAGAGAGAGAGAGAGAGAGAGGTGAGTTGATTTTTCTTAAAAAGTTGCTGGATAGAAAGAAGAGGTAATGATTGAGAAAGAGAGAGTGGTAAATTTGAAGAAATGAAGAGAAGATGAGAAAGCAAAAGAAAAAGGAAGAGGGAGAGAGAGAGAGAGAGAGACAGAGAGAGAAAGAGATAGCGAGAAATCTGAAGACATAAGGTGAAGATGAAAAAGAACAAGTAAAGAACGTCAAGAGAAATGGTGTTAGGAGAGAGAGAGAGAGAGAGAGAAAAGATAGAGGTAAATCTGAAGACATAACGAGAAGATGAGAAAGACCAAGTAAAGAACGTTAAGGGAAATGGTGTAAGGAGAGAGAAAGAGAGAGAGAGAGAGAGAAAGAGAAAAGATAGAGGTAAATCTGAAGACATAAAGAGAAGATGAGAAAGACCAAGTAAAGAACGTTAAGGGAAATGGTGTAAGGAGAGAGAGAGAGAGAGAGAGAGAGAGAGAGAGAGAGAGAGAGATCTTGAGATGTTCCATAAGGGAGGACGGTAAAAGGGAAGAGATGAAAAGAATAAACGAAAATAGAGAGAGTAAAAGAAACTAGTGAGTAGTGGCGTCATGAAGGAAATAATGATTCAGGAAAAATAAAAGATACAATTAATTATAACCATGTGGATAAATATTAAAAAAAAAACTTTGGAAAAAAATCAACATTTGCGAAACCATAAAAAAAAAATTCTAATTTCCTTTTCAATGACACTCGATGCGAACCAGTTAACCCCTCCAGTCTGCGCATGCTCATAAATAAGTTAGAAGGTGAGAGATTGAGAAACGGTGAAAGAAACACAAGAGGAATAGGAAAGACAGAGTAAACGAGACTGCGAGAGAGAGAGAGAGAGGAAGGGCGTAAAAAAGAGAGGGAAAGTTGTTAGAGAGTGAGAGAGTGTGAGAAAGAAAGAGAGAGAAGGACAAAGAGGAGTAGAAAGAGAGAGAGAAAAGATGAAGAGGGTTAGAGAAAGAAAAGATGAAGAGGGTTAGAGAGAAAAAAAGAGTTATAGAAAGAGGAAAAAGGGTAAGAAAGAGAGAGGGGGAAAAGGAGTTAGAGAGATGTAGCAGTTCGAGAAAGGAAGAGAGAGAGAGAGAGAAAGAGAGAGAAAATTAAAGAGAGAGAAGAATGAGGTGTGTGTGTGAGAGAGAGAGAGAGAGAGATAGTGGGGTTCACAGAAGTACCCATATGTGCATGCAGGAAGGCGCCTCTGGTGGTGTAATGGTTAGCAAGCTCGACTAGCAAACCTACACGAGTGAGTTCGAGTCTCATTGGGTGCCCCTTTCATATGGCCTTGTGCCACATCTGAGCAAAAAGCTTAGTAAATTTCCATATGTGGAGGAGAATTAGAAGCTCATAGTTGTGCTTTGTATTTTGTTTCAAAATCCACGTTTTCCCTCTCCGGCAAGAGAAGTGATAATAAATGAATAAATAAACAAAGATGAGGCAGTACGATTGTAACCATGTGTTATGATCTCTATAATCCTCTATCAATTCTCATAACCAGGCTTCTTTTTCTCCTTCGACTGAACGTTTTTATATCCTTATTTGTTGTTTGTTTTATTCTAATTCCATCCTCAACATGTTTACAGTCAAACGATTCACATATGCATCTTGTAGTTATATTACTCGGCAGAAGTACCAAAAGCTTGTCACCTCGAAGGTCTAGAAAGGAACAAAATGTATTCTAAACTAAGCGGTCACCCACCGAAGAACTCTACGGAGTCACTATTGCTTAACTTCAGTGATGGAGCAGAAGAAACTACTTTTTGGGGATTAGGACAAGGAAGAGGTATATCTGCTTTAGTTACTAATATTCACAAATAAATATTACACAGCTTCAAATCTTAGAATAAAAACGATTCCAGTCATGATTTGATTTTTTCTTAGACATCTCAGTATATATATATATATATATATATATATATATATATATATATATATGTGTGTGTGTGTGTGTGTATTTTTATTCGTAACGTAACGTTGGAAATGGGTACAACGACGTGAGTTCAAACCCTGAACGAAGCTGTTTGCATTTCACATATCACTAGTACCCTCGGGAAAACTATGAACACCCAATTATTCTCCTTCTAGCTATGGGTTAAAAGTAGGACGGACTCTGCTTTTTGATCTTGGTTAGGCAATAAGTCTATGAGAAAGAAAGCTCTGAATTGCTACCTGTTAAACTCCGTTTAAAATTGTGTCGTATCCTACTCGTGGGGGGGGTAAATATTCGAAAATTAACTTAATCATTCAAAATGTCCCGATGACGTAAAATCTGAAACACGTGTAGAAGACAATTACATGAAATAATAAGATCCTAAATATCAAATTTGAAGTCATTTACCGCCGACTTAATCAATTTGAAATTGATTTCTCTGGTTGGACCAATGATAATCTTGTTTTTGGATGGTTGGTTGGTCAGTAAGATTTTATGACATATCAACCTGTGTAGGTTATTTAACGCCAAATCCATTTTTGTTTAGGTAAAAAGATCTGTCAACCAATTCAGTTTAGCATGAGTACATAGTTTAATTGACAAAAACATTTCTAGTTCAAGCTATTCATTTTAGTCAAACAGTTCTAATTCAACCAATTCAGTTTAGTATAAGTATAGATTTTGTTTACAATATTTACCCAACTCCTACGCTCGAGCAGGATATGACACAAGGTCAAATTTAAGCGGAGTTTAATAGGTTTGAATTCAGAGTTTTCCTTCTCCTAGTCTAGTTGCCTCACCAAGGCTGAAGAACCCATTCTGTCCTACAATACACCCATAGCTGGAGGGAGAACAATTGGATTCATACCTTTCCCAAGGGTATTTGTGCCATGTGAAATGCAATCAGTCTCGTCCTGGATTTGCACTCGTGTCGCCGTGTCCATTTCCTACGATGATAACCATTACACACAGTTAAATGCCAAAAAATTCAGTTTAACGTAAGTACAGTTTCAACGTCAAAAACAGTTCTATTTCAAACAATTCAGTTTAGCATTCGTACACAGTTTAATTGCCAAAAATATTTCTATTTCAAGCTGTTCACTTAAGTCAAACAGTTCTAATTCAAACAATTCAGTTTATCGTAAGTATAGTTTTTGTCCTCACGCAGTTAAATGTCAAAACAGTTATATTTGACCAATAGATAGGGCCCTAAATTGACCTTGTGTCATATCCTGCCCGAGCGGAGGGGTTGGTAAATAGTATCAGGTGCTACCACTCTTGGCCACTCTCATTCTCCAAAGCTCTAGCATCACTGGAACCTCACCATCAGATTGTGTGGTGTCATATGTAGGATACTGTTTGCAGGGGGGTTATTACCTCTCTGCAGAGGTGCTGTCGGTGTATTTTACAGCCTCAACCGACTGGGCAATTGTGTGTTTGTGTGTGTGTATATATATATATATATTTATGGGGAAAACACTTCTTCGACGCCAATGTTTTAACTCGGACTTCAGCATCAATACCATGTTGATGCAATCACAGCTTCGTTGGGCTGGTCATGTTGTCTGCATAAATGATCACTGCATCCTGAAGAAACTGCTCTACGGCAAACTGTCGCAGGACAAGCGCTTCCAAGAAGGCCAGAAAAAGCGCTTCAAAGACAAACTGAAGGTCTTCCTGAAATCTTTCGGTATCGTTCTAAATTGTCAGGAATATCTGGTGCAGAACAGAGACAAGTGGCATGAATTTGTCAAACATGGAGCAAAATATGTGAAACCAGAAGAAACGCAGCAATTGAGCTGTGCAGGTAAATTGGAAAAGGCACTACCACATCAGTCACTGCCGCCACCATTCCTTGTTCTCACTGTCCAAGACTCTTCCGCGCACAGATTGGTCTCATTAGCCATCTGCGCATTCACAGATGCCGTTCTTAATCATAAGGTTCAGCAGATGGCCCTCATCGATTACGATTGACAAAGAACAAAAAGAAGAGAAGAAATATGGGAAAATGAAAGTAAGTTCAATAGTATACAACTGTAGAAATATTTTAAAAAACACCAGGGATTTAGAACATGATTTTATTCCTTGTCAAATTATTTCCCATATTAAACGTTTCAGTATTTACTGTAAAAAAGCATCAGGACGTTGAAATATGTGATGTTAGATCTTTTGAATTTTATTTCAATCAAATTCTTCATTTTATTTTTTTGAAACGAACAATGTAGCAAGTGCTTAACTGTGTATTTTCTTTTGTGGTACCCTTTTTAAAAGAACTGTATGATGAAATTAGTATTCTAAATTTTTTTGAAAAACTCATTCTTTAATATTATATATTGGGTCAAGATGGTGAGAATGACCGGCGAAATGATTGAAAGCGCTTGGGCTAGTATGGAATAATTTCTTCACCATCTTAGCCAGATATGAGAAAACAAATAGACGACTCGAACGTCTTCATGTGAAGATTTTGAAAAAAAAAAAAAACAATCTGTGGTCTTTAACCGAAAATGTTTATATATATATTTTTTTTTTTCATCATACAACGTGTGAAAGCACGTGCGATACCCTGTCCTCATCAGCCGCCAACCAGGGGTGATTACACAGTTTCGGTAGCTCAAGGCGGTACTGCCACTCCTGGCGCTACCAAGCAGCTTTTGCCTCCGGACAGGGTATTAACAGGATTATATATATATATATATATATATAGATGCCAGATCAATTAAGAGCAGAGACTACATTGGACGTTAATCTTCATTTTCAATGTGCAGTTTGTGAGTTAAAAAAAAACGCGTTTACTTTCGGAGCTTGATGTTATTACGCGTTTACAGTAACCGTTTCTTACGTAATTACACACACACACACACACACACACACACACACACACACACACACACACACACACATATGAGAATAAGAGAAAGAGAATTTGATGTGGGGTGAATTTATAACCATGTGTGGTAATATTTTTTTCAGACTCTTACCTTCCTTGGCTTATGGTGTACTTGACTTTTCTATTAATATTTACACGTCGCAGTGACGAGTTAGATTTAATATTATCTTGTCAAGTGATTTCGTGACTCAATTGATATTTTCAATAGGGAACGTCTTATAGTCATTATAATAATTTCAGCTCTTTCAAGAGAAATCCGAATAAGGCTGATATAGAAACATTTTATGATAACTTAAAAAAATTGAAGGTATTATATTAAAGGTAAAATGTATTGAATAGTATGTAGGCTTCATCGTCTTTATGGTCGGTAGACATATTTTCACTCCCCAGCTGAAGTGGATATTCTCTCGTGAGACGCGCAAGTTTCATTGTATTTTTTTCTTTCAATTTCTTCTTATTTCCTTGTCTGATTTTTTTCATATTTCTTATTTAACGATTGTACTGGATATGATACTATATAATCTGATGGTGGGCCTCTAATAATGCTGGAGCTTTAGGGAATGAGGAGTATCCCTTCATTGCCATCGCTCCCAGGTCCAGTCTTATCCGGAATGGTAGCACCTGATAGGGTCCTATTTAAGGGTCAAACAGAACTGCTTGGCATTTAAACTGCGTACTTATGTTAAACTAAATTGTTTGAAATAGAACTGTTTATATGTATAAAAATGGATTTGGCATTACATAACCTGCAATGGTTGGTATGCCATAAAACCAAACCACACAATCATTTTCTTTCTTTCTCCTTCGAGTTTCTTTATTGTATGTTTCTTCACATATCTTTCGTTTTTCTTCTTTACTTCCTCCCACACATCCTTTCTTCTTCTTCTTCTTCTTCTTCTTTATATATACTTTATCTCTCGTCTTTACTTCTTTTGGGGGAATTCCCATGCTGTAGTGGTTAACGTGTCGGGCTGCACCTTTGGAGTAATTGAGTTCGAACTCCAATCACGCTATTACTTGGGAAAGGTATGAACCCCTTATCGGAATAGGTTAAATATTTCCACTACAGTTCTTTTAGAGGATATTTTGGGTATCAAATAACCTACGAAGCTTAATATGCCATTAAACAGTCCCACAACTGTTATTTTACAAGGATATTTTGGGTATTCAATAACACACAAGGCTTGATATACCATGAAATAAATTAATCAAACCTTTCCCTCAATTTGTTCGTTAGACTTAGTTTCGATTTCTTTTGTAAAATTCTACATGTGAATCTATTCAAGATCACAGGGAAAAAATTTCCTTGTGATATTTTTGCGTGATTTGAATTAATTAGACATTGTAACACACCACAGATTTTTTTTTATTTCGGAAAAAAATTACATTTTATTAAAAGAGAGAGGTTCACTTCTACATTTTAATTTGATATAGAATGATCACCCATTTCTGGAGCGTTGGGAAAGACAAATCACCCAACAAATTATTTTATTCTTTAACTTCATGTTTGGGTGGAGGGATCCATTTTAATACTGGTTTCAGAAATGCGTGATTATTTTACATTAAATTGGAATGTGAACGTAATTATAAAACTTATAAAATGTAAAACAATATTTTTTCGCCCCCCCCCCAAAAAAAACCCATTGCGTTAAGTTTGTGGGTCTTATAACTTCGAATCCCAAAAGAAAAATCACAAAAAAAAATTCTTGCCGAAGAAACTGAACACGCGCAAATGTAAAATAATACCCTTTGTTTAATGGCATATCAACCTTCGAGAGTTACTTAATGTCAAAGCCATCTTAGTAGGAGAACAATAGTGGTACTATTTAAACCATAGCAGAGAGGATATGAGATTTCGTAGAATGTAAGTACGAAAGTAAACCTTACAGTAAAATTGGAACGCGAATTCGCTTACTAGGATTTCACAGTCCAACAGGTTAGCCTCTATGAAGACTCCTTCTTCACTCGTAACTTGCGTGACGCTGAAACAAGTAAAAAACGTAACTTTTTCCTTTACCATTAAAATTGTCTTCCTTATTTGATCCATTTGATGTTTAATTATTTTCGTTATAACAACTTCATTTTCCTGAAAAATCTTCAACATATAGCCACTACACTCTCTTTCTCATTGGGTGCCCCTTTCATATGGCCTTGTGCCACATCTAAGCAAAAAGCTTAGTAAATTTCCACTACACTCTCTTTTTAATATTTTGATATTGTCACCAATATCACTTTCCCCCTCTCCTCTTCATCAATTTTTTTCCCTCTTCCACATTTTTTTCTTCGACTCATTATTTGGATAGAATTCCCGTCCTCCATTTGATTAAATAGATTCCAGTGTGATACTTTGTGTTGCCGTTGCTACCTCCATGGCAGACGCACGAATTCTGTCACATTTGAAAGCGGCAACTGCATCTGCGCTTCTTTAACATTGCCAAGCAACAACTCAAGTCAACCGATAGACGTTGCTTGTCTCAAATTACAAAGCCAGCAGCCATATTCATTGAAAGGCACTAGCATTCCGGTAAAAGTAATCTTCGATGCTGCGAAAAGAGATGCTGCTTAATTATGCCATTTAATTTGCGGAAAGAAGCGGGATGTTCCGGTCTTAATTTCATCGCGAGAAAAGCGCATTAACAACTGAGTGATACATCTGTGTGCATGCGTATTGGCTGAGCTGTACGCATGCGCGTTACCGGCACAGGAAGAGGAAGGTGAACGTTCTTGATATTTTTCAGTGTTTCATTAATTTATGTTAGATCTGTTAATTCTTAGTGAATTCTACTTTTGGTTCGATATAACATCATCGTTACATTTTTATGTTTTAACCTAATTACAAGCCGACAGTACTTATAGTGTTATCTCCACTCTTATATCACATATGATTTCGTTTCTTACATTATCATTTTGTACATACTTAACTACTTCCTTACCTATTTACAGGGGGGGTCTGTTTCTGTTGTATCGGGGTTAACGTACTGCACCTCGATATCGTAGTGAATTCGAACTCTAGTCGAGGTTTTACATTTGCTTTCGGACTAATACCATTGAGAAAAGTTTAAACCCTCTTGTCGGAGACGCCCTCATAGTGTAAAAGTTAAAGCGCTGGACTGCCGAGTCGAAGTAAGCGGGTTCGAACTCCAGTCGCGCTATTATGTTCACTTTCGGACAAATACCCTTGGGGAAAGGTATGAACCCCTTTTTCTCCTAGCTATGGATGAAATAGTACAATTACTGTTCTCTTAGAAGGATGGCTTTGGCATTAAATAACTCACGAAGGATGATATGCCATTAAACAAAGAAAACAAACAAATTATCCAATGCATATAGAAAAAGCAGAGAGGAATCTTTCCAGATATTAGAACTGTCTTTCATTCTCGTGTGAATCTGGTCTCTGTAAAAATAGAAAAAAGAGTCGGTTGTTTGATACTAACTGGAGCGATTGAATTGTTCAAAGATTTTTGTTACCATTGTCCTACCATAATTATCTAAGCATAAACTGTTGCACGTAAAGCGTTGTTTAGATTTTTATAATTGCAAAATAATACTTTTTTCAGTTTGTCTGTCTTTTTTCTTTTCTTTATTTCCAGCAGTTGAAGTGTTACGCAACTGGCTGATAGGTATGATGGTATCGTTGCACGTAAACAGTCATGTCATGACGTGACCTGGGCATGACCTTGAGAAAGAAAAGTCAAATACACGGGCTGGTTGGACAATTGAGATCACGTGAGAGGGACAAGTAACGAGGGAGAAGACAGGAGACCGTATTAGTCAGACCTCGACTGCTGACGTGTGAAGCACGTGGTTCACTCAAAGTAAACATTGGTTTGGTTTGGTTTGGTTTTATGACATGTCAACCTTTGTTGGTTATATAATGATAAGTCCTATTTTTATAGATAATAAATGATTTGGTTGGTTTGTTGGTTTTTATGGAATATCAACCTTTTTTCGTTATTTAACGCCAAATCCATTTTAATGCAAAAAAATCAGTTCTATTTCAAACAATTCAGTTTAGCTTTTGTACAGTTTGATTGTCAAAAACATTTCTATTTCAAACTATTCAGTTTATTCAAACAGAGCTAATTCAGTTTACTATAAGAACAGATTTTGGTTAAACACAGTTAAATGAAAAAACAGTTCTATATATGACAATTCAGTTTAGTGTAAGTACAGTTTCAATGTCAAAAACAGTTCCAATCGAAACAATTCAGTTTAGCAGTTAGTTCTATTTAACCCATAGATTGGGTCTTATCCAGTTCTACCTTTCCGGGCCACAGTGGACATGGCAATGAAAGGGTGCTCCACATTCCCCAGAGCTCCTGCATCACTGTAGCCTCAGCATCAGATCGTTTAGTGTCATATTCCGGACACTCATTGGAGTGTCTTACCCCTCTGCAGAGGTGCAGTCGGTGTATTCAAATTAAATGATTTTTTAACTCATTTTGGAAATAATATTTTTAAACGAGCCTGAATTCATTCTTTTATACACAGTTAAATGTTTTCAGTTATTTCGATCTAACACGAGTATTTCCATTCCCGGGAGACCAGGGTTCCATCCCAAGTTGAGTTATATAAAAGACTCAAAAAATGGTACTCGATGCTACCTTGCTTAACACTCAGCATTATAAGGTAAGGATCAAGGGTAAAGTGGAGCAATCCTAGGAATGGTGTAGCGCCCTCCCCTACATCTTGATGTAGTAGCTATCGAAAAGCGAGCCTTCGCGTCACCCTCGACTAAGGTCGCCAACTTTACTTTTACTACCTACTATAATTTATTTGTTTGCACAGATAAATGATTTCATGTACTGCTATACAGCAGTAACAACGTAACAGTCATTTGTTTGTACACATTTAGATGGATATGGATACATGATTTGTAAGTTAATAGTTTGTAGGTAATTTTATTTTTAAATGAGTTAGAACTAATTTGTTTTTATACCCATAACGTTACTGTTTCCACAGTCAACTGGTTTCAGTTATTGCTATCTAACACTAATAATTCAACTCAATATTAATCATTTGTTTTCCAACTGAAGTGGTGTACAAGTATTGCTATTTCACATTAATCATTTTATGGAACACTATTCGTTTGCACACAGTTAAATGGTTCCATGAAGTGCTATGTATCACGAACAGTTCAATCAAATATCTGTCATTTGCTTACAAACAGTTGAATCATCAAACAGTTCAAATTAAGATAAGTCATCAAAGTTAAATGGTTCCAAGAATTGCTATGTATTACGAACAGTTCAATCAAACTGTCATTTATATACACATTTAAATGATTAGACTGTTCTATTTCTAACAATTAAATTTAGCATTAGTTTGCACTTAGTATAAATATCAACCAGTTCTATTTGACCCATATATAGAACCCTATCAGGTGCAATCACACTGGATCAGAGCGGCAATGAAGAGATACTCCACATTTCCCAAAGCTCCAAGGCTGGAACCTAACCATATCTAAGACACTCGTTACGGCGTGTCTTACCTCTCTGTGGATATGTCGTTGGTGTAATCTACTGCCCCAGCCGACTGGAGGCTGAGTAAACATTAAGTAAAAGAATCCGACAAGGAGCATTGTGAAACGGTTATTATCTTAGGAAATTGCAACGGCGCCGTGAGTTAAAATGCCGGAAATTGCTTGGAAACAAATTATACCATAAATTCAAATAGATTAATCTAGTTTGTTTGAGATCTTTTTATGATGTTAAAATGTTCATTTATTAAAAGAAAATGTTCTCCGTCTAATCTGTTATTACCAGTGTCAGTCCAGACCTCTAAGAATTATTCAGATTTTGATTTTGCTTAAAAATCTCCGGTTTAAAGTCTTATTAACTGTTGGTAAAGACGTTTTGAAGGAATTTCGTTAGAATTTCAGTTTTATGGAAGAGGAAAATGTTTGTTAAAAAATGCGTGAATCTGTCTTTACATCGAACCAAGAAATGTCTTCTTTAAAAAATCCATCCACTGAAAAAAAAAAAAAAACTAATCCCAGAAGAAAACGGTAATTACATTTCTTAATTTCAGCTCATAGAAAAAATCATAACCAGCTTTTAACACCATCGTCATATAGTCGCGCCGACAGTAGGGAGTTCCCTGAATATTTCTCACCATCCCATGAATCCCTATTATTCATCACTTCCGGTAGGACTTTTAGAGTGCATATAGTATCTGCATAGAGCTGAGGTTTGGAAGTTTTGCTGGGTGGCCAACATTGGTATATCCATGTGTAGGAATCTATAATTTTTTAAAGCAATTATATGGTTTCAAAGAACTTTTACGGATAATAATCAAGATATTTGCAAAAAATCAACAAGAACTGTAGACCCTGATACAAACAATAAGAATATACAACCTGGAAATAGGAATGGAATTTGGCATAGAAAAATATGTCATACTAAAAAAGAAAAGATGGAGAAGAGAAACAATGGAAAATCCGAACGCTTGGAAAAAATGATAATTAAAAGTAATTCAGAATGCTGGTTGATTGTTCTGTTTTATAGCGTGTCGACCCTTTTCAGGTCATTTAACATCGAATTAAGTAGTTTTGATAAAAGTTTTAAACAATTCTGTTTAGTCTAAGTAGAGTTTTTGCTGACACAGTTAAATATCAAAAACAGTTCTATTTCAAACAATTTAGTTTTGCATAAGTATAGTTTCATACGATCACTAGATGGAGACACAGAATACTTCGACATTGTAGCAGGAGGGGACACGCTAGGGGACACGCTAGCTCCATACCTCTTTATCATTTGTCTAGACTACGTACTTAGAACATCGATTGACAAAATCAGAGAGAACGGCTTTGAGCTGACAAAGAAAAGAAGCAGAAGGTACCCCGCAAAAACAATTACCGACGCTGACTACGCCGATGACATAACGATACTGGCAAATACACCCGACCAAGCTGAAACACTACTGCATAGTTTGGAACGAGCAGCAGCAGGCATAGGCCTCTATGTCAATGCACACAAAACGGAATATATGTGCTATAATCAAACGGGGGACATCTCCACTCTAGACGGAACCCCTCTTAAACTAGAAGACAAATTCACTTACCTAGGAAGCAGCGTCGAATCAACAGAAAAGGACATTGACACGAGGTTAATGAAGGCATGGACAGCTATCAATAGGCTATCGATTATACGGAAATCAGACCTAACCGATAAAATGAAACGCAGTTTCTTCCAGGCAGCGGTCATATCGATACTGCTATACGGTTGCACTACATGGACTCAAACAAAACGGCTGGAGAAGAAGATAGACGGCAATTACACAAGAATGCTGCGAGCAATCTTGAACAAGTCCTGGCGGCAACACCCCACGAGACACCAACTGTACGGCCACCTGCCTCCTATCACGAAAACTATTCAAGTTAGACGAACCAGACATGCAGGACACTGCTGGAGAAGCAGGGACGAACTCCTAAGTGATGTACTCTTATGGACCCCTACACATGGCCGTGCAAAAGCAGGACGACCAGCAGGAACATAGATTCAGCAACTATGTGAGGATACAGGATGTTGTCCTGAAGACCTGCCTGAGGCGATGAACGATAGGGAAAAGTGGCGAGAGAGGGTCAGGGATATCCGTGCTACCAGCACGACAAGATGATGATGATATCCAATGATTCAGTTTAGCATGAGTAAACAGTTTGGTTCTATTTGACCTATAGATAGGACCCTATCATGTGCTACCACCCCGGGCAAGGGAGGAGTTTGGATCGAGGGCAATGAAGGGGGTACTCCGCATTCCCCAAAACTCCATCGTTACTGAAGACCCACAATCAAATTGTTTAGTGTCATATCCAGGACTCTCGTTGGTGAGGGTCTTAGCCCTCTGCAGAGAAACAGCCAGTGTATCCAATAGCCCCAGCCGATAAGGCAATGGAGATATCGGAAGTGGATACCATCAGATACCTCAGAAGACAGTCCCTATTGTAAGATAAACACGATAATTCTTAAAATGGACAAGGGATGGACTCAGAAAAATGGACTAAAGGACTAAAAATTGATGATTATACGCCAAACATTACATCTGAGAGACAACAGAGACAATCGATATGAATCGATATGATTGGTTAGTGTTTAATGGTATATCAACACGTGTGGGTTATTTGACGTGAAATCTTTTCAATATTATATATATATATATATATAATTTGTGAGTACAATGTTTGTGAGAGTTCTATCCTTGAAAACGGTTGGACGCTAAGTAAACAGCTGGAGAAGAAGCTAGACAGCAATTACACAAGAATGTTGCGAGCAATATTGAACAAGTCCTGGCAGCAACACCCCACAAGGCACCAACTATACGGCCACCTGCCTCCCATCACAAAAACTATCCAAGTTAGACGAACCAGACATGCAGGACACTGCTGGAGAAGCAGGGACGAGCTCAAAAGTGATGTACTCCTATGGACGCCTACATATGGCCGATCAAAAGCAGGACGACCAGCTCGAACATACATACAGCAGCTATGTGAGGATACGGGATGTAGCCCTGAAGACCTGCCAGAGGCAATGAACGATAGGGAGAAGTGGCAAGAGAGGGTCAGGGATATCTGTGCAAGCGGCACGACATGATGATGATGATTACTTCATTTGAAAGGAACAACCGACACGATGGTAGATGAACGAAAGACAGATTTATTGCAGTCGAGCGTACAAGTGGTTAGACAGAGATTAGTGAAACATTACTCATCTCCGAAGCAAGACGCTGGTGAATGCGGCACTCACTATATATAGTTCTCTGTATTAGTGAGTCCACTTAGGAAAGAAGGGGTGTAGGATATTTATTACAACAGTAAGTAACTATTTTAAAGTGAGTTTGAACTCATTTGTTTGCACACAGCGATACGGTTTCAAGTATTGCTGTTTAATATTAGTAATTTTGTTTATCAAGTATTCCTACCAAATACGAACAATTTCGTACACAGCTATGTAATTGGAACAAAATTTGGTGGATCCGGTTGCTTGGTAATGAAGGTGACTAACCCTACTGGACTAATGCTCTCCTGGTGTTACACATAGGATTTATCTCCGTGACTTGAAACACGGCTTTGGAATCTACGATACTTGGCTTACCTGACCATGCATAATCATCGAGGTTCTTGCAACCCTACTGAAATTTCTTGAACCATCGGTTACTATTCTACGATCAACTGGACCTTCAGCTTTAGACCAAAAAATGTTTTTGGTTGCTTCCTCAGCATAATGGCTTAGTTCGAACTCATAAAGCATAAGTTACCGAATTACACAACGTTGCACGTTCTTCTCTGAGTCTTTTAAAATAACACGCAGACTGAAGCAATGCACAACGTGTCAGCTTACTAACTACCATTAGACTACTAACCATAAAAGTGGGGTAATTCCCGTAGTCTAGCGGCTAACCTGTTGGACAGTGACATCGGAGTAAGCAAGTTCGAATCTCAGTAGCGCTATTCCAATAAATTTCATACTAATACACTCATAAATCTCCGTATAACGCCAGCTTTGGGTTAAATACGAAAAAGACTGTTATTCTACGAGGATGACTTTGGCAGTAGATTTATATGCAATTAAACAAAGACAATTCACAGCAAGTCCCCTATACAGCTTGAACTGCTTCGGTCACAAGATATATGCACTGCAAACGAACAAAAATATTGCAAAACTTTTGATCCCTTCACCAAGTATTTTTCTAATAAATAATTTGCTAGAAATTGAAAAAAGATCATATTAGATTTAAAAAAAAAATACTAAGACCGCAAAATTCAGTTTCAATGAAAGAATAACGGAATGAATACAGAAAGAAGCATTTTAAAATTCTTAGTCTATCACAGTTCAACTTCTCAATTCGAAAGTCAATTGAAATGTGTAAAGTTGATGATTAATCTAAAAATAAACACTGAATCACAAACAAACGACACTTTGAAATCAGCTTTTTTTTTCGAAATACAAACACGATCGTCGAGGTAACATTTCCTTTATCGTCATCGTCCTCACTCTCTCCCTTCTCCTTGTCCTCCTTTTTTCCTTTCTTTTCTTTTCCTGCCAAAATGTCAGCTAAAGTCATCGTTGCATTAATATTTTCATGCACAAAATGTCATTGCAGCATGTGCAGACATGTGAACGAGTACATTTGAGCAACATCCATTTGGATCGTTGGATTAAATAAGAAAGGATGGTTGGCATACATCTCAAACCAAGTGGAAAGATTTTTGATATTTCGGGCCTTTTTTTTTTTGCGTAGATTTTGTCTTCAACCAACAAGAGCCAAAAAATAAAAAAAGAAAAAAGAAAAAAATTGGTGGTAGGTTACCAAGTCAGCTAAGCTTCATAATTACAACAGCGCTCCGAAACTGAAGTATTTTACTTATCTCCACGAAAACTACAAAACGCACAAGTAGTACAATAAAACCATTTAGTTAGAGTTAGTTTTCAGCTACAAAAATATATTCTACAAACTACTATTCATTCATGTCAATTGTGAGTAAGGCCCTGATCGTCATTTTCGTAAAGCTGTTACTCCTTAAAAAACGCCTCATATCTAATTCCCCAAGACGACAATATGAAGAGCAATAAAGCCAACATATAGAGCAAGTTTTCAGCAACGAAAATATTTTTCACTAATTCCTATGCATTCACGTCAGTTGGGAGTAAGAAGTTACTTGTTGTGTTCGTATAGTGGTTATGCCGCTAAAATAACATAAAAGCTTTATATTTAATTTCCCGGAAACCACAACATCAAGGACATTTAACCACCAGATAGAGCAAGTTTTCTGCTACAGATCTTCTTCCGGTACTATGTACTTTTCCAGCCGTGACTAAGGGTCTACACTTCGCTTTCTTAAAGGGGTTGCTCCGAAACTAATGCCTTCTATTTTTTCCACGGAAACTAGGACAAGCACATGTAATAATACAAAACCGTTTGATAGAGCGAGTTTTCGGCTACGAAAATATTTTCCAGCAATTACTATACATTTTGCCATTAGGGAACAAGGACATACCTATCACATCCTTAAAGTGGTTAATTTCGCTTAAAAATGCCTCATATTTAATTTCATAGAAACAACAAAACGAAGCATACTAACACCATCAGATAGAGCGAGTTTTCAGCTACAACACGCTAGATTTATCCCAACTACCTATAGTTGTGCATTTTTGCTGACGATGAACAAGTCTACATGTCTCAATTGTCAAGTGATTACTCAGAAACCGATGCCTCCTATCTATTTCCACAGAAACCAGGACAGGTACATGTAGTACAATAGAACCTTTGGAGAGGGAACGTTTTCAGTTAGAAAAATATTTTCCATTCATTATTATGTTGTCTTGCTAATAGTGAAAAAGATTACTCTGAAAATAGATTTTATTTAATTTCATGGAAGCGACAGCATAGAGCTCATTAACACCATTTGATAGAGCAAGTATTAATTCTTTTTGTTTTTTTACATTTCTTTGTTTTAATAAGATATTAACCTGTGTGGGTTATTTAATGCCAAACCAATCGTTGTCGATGAACTGCAGTGGTGCTATCTAACCCATAGTTTACGGGATGAGTCGTTTTTTACCTTTCTAGATGGTATTTTTCTGAAAGTGAACATATTAGTGAGACTGGATTTCGAAAACTCTTACTACTGTGTCGGAGATAAAAATGATATCGATAACGTCGGGGAGATTCCTTCTCAAACCGGGAAGCAATCAGCTACACACTTATTTCGCATCAATTACAACATTGATATTAATATATCTAACCCCTGGTTGGCGGGATGAGTGGGGTTTTACCTTTCTAGATGGTACGAGGTGCATACGAGAAGTACCCAGACATTTTTGTATGGGCATTAAAAATTGAATCTTGAAAATTCAGTATGTTATTGCTATACATCTTATGAGATGACTGAGCGATTTTTATGATTTCAGGTACAAATAAACAGCTACAGCAGCAATTGGATTACACCCTACTAAAGCTTGATTATCACAGCTGGTGAATTTCAAAAATGCAATCTGACACTTTAGAAGAACGATATGCAATAAAATGCTGTTTTAAACTTGTAAAAAATGCCACAGAAATGTATAGACTGCTTTTGGAGCATCTTGCATGAATCGAGCATCAGTTTTTGAGCGGCATAAGAGATTCAAGGAAGGCAGGGAGTCTGTGAGGGATGATGAGAGATGTTGAAGGAGTAAGGAAGTCAATACACCACAGTTGATTGGCCAAAGGGTTAGGGTTACTATGTTGAGCTTTTAAGGGAGTTCAGAAAGAGATTCCTTGGGAAGAGGCCAGCACTCTTCAACTCGGCTCAGTGGCATTTCTACCAGGTCAATGCACCAGTCCACAACTCCATTCCTTGTCACAGACTATTTGACCAAGATGGGCATGAAGCCAGTTGCTCACCCTCCCTACAGTCCAGACCTTTCTCCCAGTGACTATTATATTGGCTGTCGTTATGAGATAATTGAGGAGATGAAAGAGGCTGTGACGAGGGTCATTGAGACGCTGACACAAGAGGATTTCTATGGGGCCTTCGAGAAGTTGTTGCAACGGTACACGAAGTGCATTGCAGCCATAGGAGATTACTTCGAAGGGGATTAGAGTTTCATGTGTGTACAATCAATAAAAGTGCCTATGCGAAAAAAGTCTGGAAACTTATCGTATCTACCACGTATTTTTCTGAAAGTGAACAAATTATCGAGATAGGATTTCGAAAATTCTTAATACAATGTCGGAGACAAACATGGTATTGATAACGCTGGAGAGATTCCTTCTCAAACTATGAAGCACTAAGCTCACACTTATTTCGCATCAATAAACGGGGGACATCTCCACTCTAGAAGGAACCCCACTTAAACTAGTAGACAAATTCACGTACCTAGGAAGCAGCGTCGAATCAACCGAAAAGGACATCGAAACGAGGTTAACGAAAGCATGGACAGCTATCAATAGGCTATCGACTATATGGAAATCAGACCTAACCGATAAAATGAAACGCAGTTTCTTCCAGGCAGCGGTCACATCGATACTGCTATATGGATGCACTACATGGACGCAAACAAAACGACTGGAGAAGAAGCTAGATGGCAATTACACAAGAATTCTGCATGCAATCCTGAACAAGTCCTGGCAGCAACACCCCACAAGACACCAACTGTACGGACACTTACCCCCTATCACGAAAACTATTCAAGTTAGACGAACCAGACATGCAGGACACTGCTGGAGAAGCAGAGATGAACTCATAAGAGATGTACTCTTATGGATCCCCACACATGGCCGCGCAAAAGCAGGACGACCAGCTCGAACGTACATTCAGCAGCTATGTGAGGATACAGGATGTTGTCCTGAAGACCTACCTAGGGCGATGAACGATAGGGAGGAGTGGCGAGAGAGGGTCAGGGATATCCGTGCTACCAGCTTGATATGATGATGATGATGACTACATTGATATTTATTTATATAATTATAGGAATTGTTCGCTGAAATATAGGTAATTAAAAAAACTATTGGGGACTAAATAAGTCAACAAGGATTGATATACTGTCAAACCTACAACCAACTTTATATATTGAGTATGAAATGTTTACATGTTTTTGGACGCTAACAAAACGCCTGGAGAAGCTAGACGGCAATTACACAAGAATGTTGCGAGCAATATTGAATAAGTCCTGGCGGCAACACCCCACAAGTCACCAACTATACGGCCACCAGCCTTCCATCACGAAAACTATCCAAGTTAGACGTACCAGACACACAGGACACTGCTGGAGAAGCAGGGATGAGCTCAGAAGTGATGTACTCCTATGGACCCCCACATATGGCCGATCAAAAGCAGGACGACCAGCTCGAACATACATACTGCGGCTATGTGAGGATACAGGATGTAGCCCTGAAGACCTGCCAGAGGAAATGAACGATAAGGAGAAGTGGCAAGAGAGGGTCAGGGATATCTGTGCAAGCGGCACGGCACGACATGATGATGATGATGTTTCCATGTTTAAAAGGATTGTGAAGATACATTTTGTATGGTTTATAATTTGAGACTAATTATTTAACTGATTTCGACATAAACCAACCCAACAATAATTGACCTGCAGTTAAAATAGTAAATAACTAAAATAAGACACACACCCATGTAAATTACACCATAAATAGAATTACCATGATCAGAAAATCCGGCAAGTATTACGCGTGATTTACAGAACCACTGGACCGCTATTTCTACCTAATTAAGTTTCATCAGCAGTGTATATGGTGATCTCCTCCACTGGAGATCAAATTTATAATATAATTTCTCTATTCAAAAATAAAAAAGGTATGTAAATTACACCAGTATAAATAAAACGCTGAATTCTACTAATGCCATATACCCGCCGCGCGATGATGGCTTGAGAGGGACACGAAAGTACTTGGAAACCAGTTCAATACGGAAAATTTGTTAGCCAATTCCAGCCTGATATTAAAACAATTATACGACGATTTAAAAGGATCTAAATAAAACTATGTAGACAAAGATTGTCTTTGATATTGAATCAGGTATGTCTCAACTAGGAAATACTGCCTAAATACACACTCATTATATATATAGTATTATTCGGTCCAGTTAAACCAGAGTTGGGAGTAATTCCTTCAGGACAAGAAAATCATTCAAGAGCTGAACATTTAAATTTTCCTTGTAGAGAACTCAATGTAATTAATTTTACAGAGCAATACGAAAGACCGGTTATTTTAGGATTATAAATTTATTTCCATCCTGTTTTTCAGTTTCTGATGTAAACCAAAAACACGAAGAAAAATATTTTTCTTTGTGTTTTTGGTTTACATCAGAAACGCAAAACAGGATGGAAATAAATTTATAATCCTAAAATAACCGGTCTTTCGTTTTTTCTTTAAAGAATATATATACATATATATATATATTTTTATATATACACAAGTAGGACGCGACGCAAGGTAAATTTTAGGCAGAGTTTAACGGGTTTGAATTCAGAGTTTTCCTTCTCCTCGACTGCTTGACATGCCACAGTTGAAGAGCTCAGTCTGCCCCACTTTTTACCTATAGCTGGAAGGGGGATAATAGAACTATGAGGAAGTAATGTCGAACAGTCTCATGCAGGTTTTGAACTCGTTTCGCCGTGTTCATTTCTTACGACGCTAACTAGTGCACAACGAGAGACTCCAAAAAACATAGTAAAACTGACAGGCTGTACAAAGTGAAAATAAAATCTTGTTTTCTTTTTTCTTCTTTCCGTTTCTGATTGTTTTGAAAACTTAGGGAGACAAGCAATAACGAGAAGATGACAAAGGATGTTTTGTGACTTGCAAGTCTCATAATCATTGCCTGTCATTTTATTATTATTAGAACGCAGTATAGTGCGCATGAGTCAGAGCAAGTTATCTTTCTCATCTTTTTTTTTTTTTTCACTCGCAGCAATCATGTTTTTCGTTTCAATTTCCGAAACGAGAAACTGTCACCCGTTATACACTAATACCGTTTTTTTTTTTTTTTACTGCACATCATTTATTCTTCAGCTGTATATCGTAGTCAATAATCTACTACAAATTATCCAATCTCAAAGGCATGAATTACCTAAACTTGCAGAGTACAAGTCGATATAGCATAAAAGTCGACCTGAAGATTTTTAGCTCAAAATTCTGTATTAAACATAAAGATGCTCTATAGGTTAACTCTTAAAAATAGCATCGGTTACTTTCAGGCCAAAACTCATACAAGGGGGTGTCCTCGTGTTGTTATGGTTAAAGCGATGGACGACGGAATCGTAGTAAGCGAGTTCGTACTTCAGTTGCGCTATTACGTTCACTTTCGGACAAATACCCTTGGGAAAGCTACGAACCCCCTTATCCTCCCAGCTATGGGTTAAATAGTACCCCTACTGTTCTTCTAGGAGAATGGCTTTGGCATTAAATAACCTACAAAGAGTTGATATGCCATTAAACAAAGAAACCGAACCAAAACTCATACAGTAGGCCTAAATGGGTTAAAGTTTTGTTTAACGGCTTATCAATCTCTGTGGGCTATTTAATGCCCAAAGGGTTACATTGGTTTGGTTTGGTTTTAGGGCATATCAATCATTGTAGCTTATTCAATGCCAAATTATCTTTATATTTGTAAAATTATTTTGTTGATAACATTTTTTAATGACTCTGACTTCATTTTTTTACACATGGTTAAATGGTTTCAAGTATTGCTATCTAATACGAATAATTCTACTTACAATCAATCTTTTGTTTGCATACAGTTAAATGGTTCTAAGTATTGCTACGTATCACTCACAATTCAATTAAACATCAGTGATTTGTTTACCAACAGTTATATTTCAAGCAATCCAAATTAGCACAAGTCATTTGTTTGTATTCAGTTTAAATGTCAAACAATTCTATTTGACCCATAGATAAGACCCTCAATCAAGCAGAGGTTAACTCTCATGTACTGACGACAGGATAAGACTTGGTCGGTTGTCTATCTCATTCTGTTTCTAAAAGATGACCCTTAACTCATCCGTCTCTCATTATGGTGATTAACTATGGTATGCAGGAAGGAACCGCAACTCAGCCCGGCTCTGCAGCAGAATCACTCCTGACCTGGGTCATAATTAATATTTAACTCCTTCATTGAATATATTGGACCTTGACTTCCAAAAAAGAAAACTTCTTTTCTTGCGAAGACCTACCGTATTGAAGTAGTTTAGAAAATATATCCTTATCAATTTACGATGACTGTACTCCTGCCGAAGATTTGTGCTTATTACTCCCATAAAAAACCCTACTAAACCAATTAATCCAGTGTTAGAAATCCTTCTCTTTCTATTTTATCATCAATTAAATTCTGTTGACCTTTCGAAATTGTGTTACTATCCTTTCAATTTTATTTGTTCAGGTTATATGGCAAATCGACCATTGTAGGTTATTTAAAGCTAAATGCTGTTTATACATATTTATAAGATATGTATGATTTTTAAACACGTATGGTGATAATATTTTTAAACGAGCTTGAAGACATTTGTTTGAACTCAATTAAATGACTTCAATTTATTGTATAGGGGTGGTTTAGAGGGCTATTGCAATGCAAAATGATTATTCGGATCTAATTAATTTTGAAGTAAAAACTTCCTCATCAGAGACTTTAAAAAAAAAAATGAACTCGGTATTGTATGTTCAATTTTTTTGGAACGCTGTAAACATGGTGTCACGTGGGGTGATGGAACGCTATGTTGGGTGTTGTAACCACGGTGCCACGTGGTTTGTTTCAGCGCAATGCGGAAGAGACGTGATTTCAGTTGTCTTAAACAATTTCTTTTTTTTTTGTTAAATTTAAATATCTATTTAAAAAACGCGCATGTTAATTGATGATATATTCAGTATTTAATTCTAACTTATTGATAATCTGAGGGTGTAACTTAGCAATTAATAAAGCTTCCTTAATTCTAAGATTACCAACTTTACGTAATGTTACTTCTATTTTAATGGAAAAATTATTATCAATATTTTGCATTTAATTAAATGTTTATGGAACGAGGATGTACGTGTATTGAGGTGTTCTTTAATTCAGATGTGGAGGGGTCTGACTGTACTTCCTATATAAATGGCATTTTAAGCAAATTTAACGATAAATAGTGTAAGTTTTTTGGCATATATTTGGATCTCTTTTTGGGTAGTTGGCAAGAATGCATGTTGTGACAATATTGTTATTTTTCGTCATTAGGTATTGGGTTAGTGGGGGTCTGGAGTGAGCCAGTTGAATATCTAGCCCTTCCTAGTAAATAACCCAGCACATTTCTTTGGTGATAATTTTACTGAAATGTGGTAGTTTCAGGAAACAGGTGTTAGAGTATATATATATATATATATATATATATATATATATATATATATATATGGTTTCAATAATTGATATCAAGCACTAATAATTTTGTTCAATATTGATAATTTGTTTGTAGACTAAGAAGTGGTTACAAGTATTGCTATTTAACACAATTCATTTATTAACCACCATCAAATGGATCAAAGTATTGCTATTCAGCACATAGTTAACAACTTTCAAGAATTGCTATTTAACACTTATAATTCAATTTAACATAAATCATTCGTTTGCACATAGTTGAATGATTCCAAGAACTACTAATTAACAATTCATTTATATAGTCATTCGTTTACATACAGTGTATTAGTCAAACAGTTCTATTTACGCTATATTGGACCCCGTCAAATACTAGCTCTCCAGATCAGAGTGGACCTGGGAGCAGTGGAAATAAAGAAGAACTCCTCCTTTCGCAAAACTCCAAGACTGAAGCCTTACCATCATATTGTTTAGTGTTATAACAGGTCACTCGATGCAGGAGGGTCTTACCTCTCTGCAGAGGCGCAGTCGGTGTATTCAACAGCTCCAGCATTACTGGGCTAAGATGATTAGGTGGCATATCCAGGATACTCGTTAAGGGCGGGGTCTTACCCCTCTGCACAGGTGCAGTCGGTGTATTCTACAACCCCAGCATTACTGAGCTGAGATGATTTAGTATCATATCAAGACACTCGTTAGGGTGGGTCACCCATCTGCAGTGGTGCAGTCGGTGTATTCTACAGCCCTATGAGCTGGCTGGGTTCGGAATTCTTTTTATGCTACTATACATGAACATACAAATACGCTGCCAATTCCTGCATACTGCCATATATATACTCTCATCTGCGCATGCATATAAATATATGCTACGTTAATAGTCAAGCATACTCATTCAGATATGCCTGCTTCTACATTCATATTCATTATCCCACTCAATACGTTCACCTCGGGACATGAGAGGTTATAATGTTAGAAAACTGAAGGCGAGATTTGGCAGAGCTTAGAAAATAATAATAGTTAATATTTTTTTGTGATGATGGGTTTTTGGTAAATAAAATTCTGCTTCGGGCGACATAAAGGCTTGAGCGAGCTAGACTTGTGAATAACTAGAGCATCATTTTTCAATAAAATAAGAGCTTTGAAAATTATGGCGGGAAACAAAGTTACTATATAAATGAATTGTCGCGTCCCCAGGGTTACTGATTATCTCAGGAAAACGCTTCTCGACTTTAGTTCATGAAAGAAAATATTCCTATTATTCAACAAAATATTATGCAAATAATCTAATATGCATATATTTAGGCAAAGGTAGGAGAAAATTCACAGTGAAAATTTATTGTTGTATTTCAGAGGATCTACATCTTCCTATATTTAGGAATTCTTAAAGTATCACAAAAAAGATTTTCGTAAAATATCCCCAATTTTTCTATGTACAATTCGTCCACTTGCAAAATAATCAATGCAATTTCTAATTATGGTCGACATTTAAAAAAAATATTATCGAACTTGAAATTTGTTTCTAATGATTGGATTTTTTCAAATACAATAGACTTTTAGAACTAACAGTCTAATCAGATCAATCATATGTAGAAACATTAATTTTCTTATTGAAGTAGGATTATGATTATATCAAGAAACGTGTAAAATTATTAAACTGACTGTATTTAGTTGTCTAAATTTTTGAGACGAAGATTGATGATTTTTATCATTAAGGTTTTTCGGACTATTGTCTTCATCTTTATTGTTATTTCCACAACGTTTCGGCCGATATGTCCTCCGGCCTTCTTCAGGTGTTTGTCGAACTCGGGAACATTCACGGAACTTCGAACTTTGTCCTTTATTGAATCCACAGGGGATCGCCTGTTCTGATTCCATTAGCCATAACCGGGTAAAAGTGTTAAGTATTCCTGTATTGTTACTCGCCTGTAGTCAGGATTGAACCTGCAACCTCCAGACGATTGTCTCCTCAGAAGTTTAGGAAACCAACGCCTATAACCGTTACGCTATGTGTCCAGCATAAAAAATATTTAAAAAATACCAAGAGATATTATTAAATCTAGCAATTTCAAATCCAAAATTAACATATTTATCACCAACCATGTAACATTTGTAAATTTTAAATATTTTTTCAATAAAATAATGAATAGTTAATGGAATTTCTAATTATGGTAGACCTTTTTTCAACATTTATTTTCGAACTGAATATTTGCTGTCAAGACGAATTTCAAAAATCAAGTCAACAAACAAATGAGAATTTTTACAGAAGCACCAGAACATGCAAATTTATTTTTAATACGTCAGTTTGTGAAAGGACTGAAATGTATAAAGGAGACAAAGAAACACAAGTTGATGATTATTACATTGAAATTATATTGTCTATATAGGAAGAAAAATATTAGTAAGAATTGTATGTACGTGTTTTATAAATTTATTGTAAAAAGGAAACAGTAATGCAAAAATGAACTGATATAAGAAACATATGGGGGCGAAGAACACGACCCCAAGTAAAATTTTCGATTTTAACATGAAATTAATATCAACTAAAATACTCAGGGAAGTCCTGGAAGCCTAAGGAGACTTGCGGCCACTGATACTTCTTTGAGAAATCAATCATTAGTTGTAAAATAATAATTGAGATTGAACGAAATCGAGATCAGAGAAAGAATTGATATCGCCCAGACCACAGCGCTGCTAAAACTATTTAAGATAATGTTGTATAGTGGATCGTACTACGTAACTTCCGATATCTTAGAGTTATAAAAGACGTCGTGTTTCTTAAGCAACGGAAAGATCTCGGTCAGTAGTAAGAACAACTTTGAACGTAACACCCACAGCGCGAGACTTATAATATCTGTTGGACTGTACTACTTCAGTTAATAAAGGATCAGCTCTTTATTTCACTGTGTATCTCTTCCTTACCACGATATAACATGTTTCAAATAAGATTCTTCAGGATTTTAAGACACGAACTGATCGGCCAATCCCAGCTAAAAGACCAGACCTACTTTTCATTAAGTAGAAAGTAAGAACATACCTAGTCAACTAGTTTATTTTGTCGATCTAGAAAACCACAGAGTGAAAAGAAAAGAAAAAGATAAATATCTAGACCTTGCCCAAGAGTTGAAAAATTGAACAGGAAGATAGCGTAACTGGGACCCTTCGAACTATCCTAAAGAATCCAGATAGAAAAAAAGGGAATGTGAAATCAAAGGCAGTTTGGAGACCATCCTAGCTACAGCATTACTAAAATCAGCTAAAATATTCAGGAGAGCCCTGGAGAACTGATGATACTTGGTGTCACTCAAATTTCAATAAAATACTACCAGTTAGAGCAGGTGGGAAAAAACTGCAAGAAGTAAAATTAAAATAATGATCCTTACAATTAGATATTCATCTAATTTTGTAGTGACTACACTTTTTCATCTTTTATATTAATGTCTAAGGACCAATCGGTGTTTTGTGTGTGACAATATAATCTATCCAACAATGAGGCTTCAATTCGAAAAACTCCCGGGAGTTTTGAGTCCTCTATTGCCTTCAGTTGTAATTCTTATTTGGTCCCTTCTATGAGTCAAATAGATTTACTAAAAAATGTTTAAAATGATTCTCAGGTACATTAATAAATATGCTCTATATTGAAACTATAACGAAGTGTTTGCATGTTTAGAAAGATTGTGAAAGTACATCTTTATTTCCTGTTTAATTGGAAATTTCTTAAAAACTATCTTCAACAGAAAATAACCCAACATGTCAAAAACCAACCAGCCAACTAACCGACCATCTATGCAGGAATCAGGTGCAAAGTCTTAAGTTTATTTTTTCGAACGCATTCACTTCATTAAATGTATTATTTACATCAGAAAAAGCAAAATTTCCGTCAAAATACTTTTCAAAATCCTCGAGTTTAGATTAATATGTAAAAAAAAAAATACAGAAAATCCCAAGTGTTTATATTTTAAACGATTGAAAATTTCTGAGAATTTTGCCAAATACCAGTAACAAGAATTACTCTTTAAAATCTATAGATAATTTGTGACACCAGAATAATCTTCATCTTCGGATCTATGCAAATTTAGACTATTCTAAGAGGTAAGTACTAGAATATATCAACTTCATTTTGGATATTCTCATTTTTTGCTTACATTCAAATATTCATTTTTTTGTTAGACAGCCAGCTATGGGTAAATACTACAGCAGATTGGACTCTTTAGTCTTGGTTAAGCAACCGATTTAGGAGAAGAAAAACTCTAAATTCAAACCTATTAAACTCTGCTTAAGAGTTGACCTTGTGTTACATCCTGTCCATGAGGAAAGGTTTGGTAAATATATACACAACATTTTTAATTTGAACTTACCATAAAGGCAATTCCCAAACTTCTAAGTATAATCTAACCGTAGACAGGTGAAGAAAATCAATCATAAGCATCTTTCTATCCATCTATGGAACTTTGTCTTTTTCCCATTTAATCTTACCTAGAAAACAATCTCTCTGGAAGTTATTAGCTGAATGAACTTTGCAGATCTTTGTTGTGTTAGGGAAATAATAAATAATTATATTGTTATCTCTTCATAATGACAAAAGCAACAATCAACATTTGAATAAAAATAGAAATCGATCAACCGGAAAATTGCTCGTTTTATCTTCAACTGTTTTTCATTGAAATAATTAATTGAAGAATGACAATTCATAAAAGGTCATGTCAATGGATGCAATTGATTTATAGTGAAAAAGGGTTCTCTTCATAAAATGAAGTGTTTCATTGAAATGTTATAATTAAATGAATACTTTTATTTCTGTGGAAGGATTTCTGGGAAATGAATTGTACGAACGAGCACTCATTAATATCTATCAATTTATCTCAATTAGTTTATATCAATTAATGGTTTGGATTGGTTTCTTTGTTTAATGGCATATCAACCTCTGCAGGTTATTTAATGCCAAAGACATTATCCTAGGAGAACAGTAGTAGTACTATTTAACCCATAGCTGGAAGGATAAGGGTGTTCATACCTTTCCCAAGGGTATTTCCCCGAAAGCATATCAATCAATCTATGTTAGATAATGAACCATCTAAGTTGGTCCATCTTTTTCTCTCACTATCTTTCTATGTTAGATAGATAATGAACTATGTAAGTATGTCTATCTCTCCACACACACATGTATATATTTGTGTGTGTGTGTGTGTATGGATGTGTCCTTAGCTATTTCAATTGGCAATATCTAGTTACCTCAAAATCCTTGTCAATTCATATGGATGTGTGTGCGTATGTGTTCATATCTATCTATTTATCTATCTATATTTACCGACCCCTCCACTCAGGCAGGATATGACACAGGTCAATTTTTAAGCGGAGTTTAACAGATTTGAATTCAGAGTTTTCCTTCTCCTAGACTAGTTGCCTAGTCAGGGCTGAAGAAATCAGTCTGCCCTACTATTTACCCATAGCTAGAGGCTATTTCAATTGGCAATATCTAGTTACCTCAAATACCTTTCACTCTATTTGTATGTGTGCGTGTATGTGTTCATATCTATCTATTTTCTCCATTAGTTCATATCAATCAATCTGTGATAGATATATAATGAACTATGTTAGTCCATCTCTCTCTTTCTCTCTCTCTCTCTATATATATATATATATATATATACATATATATATTAGATAATGAACTATCTTAGTATATCCATATCTCTCTCTTTCTTTCTACACACGCAAATGTATATATTTGTGTGTGTGTGGATGTGTCCTTAGCAATTTAAATTGGCAATATCTAGTTACATATAAATTGAAAGGGATTTTGAGGTATGTGTTCATATCTATCTATTTATCTATCCATATTTACCAACCTCTCCGCTTGGGCAGGATATGACACAAGGTCAATTTTTAAGCAGAGTTTAACAGATTTGAATTCAGAGTTTTCCTTCTCCTGGGCTGAAGAAACCAGCCTGTCTTACTATTTACCCATAGCTGGAGGGAGAATAATTGAATTCATACCTTTCCCAAGGGTATTAGTGCTAAGTGAAATGCAATCAGCCTCGTCCAGGATTTGAACTCGTGTCACCGTGTCCATTTCCTCCGACGATAACCATTACACTATGTGCACCTCTTATCTATTTATCTGTCAATTGTTGTTCATATCTATCTTTCTTAAAAGATCCATCTCTTTCTCTCTCTCTCTCTCTCTCTATATATATATATATAGATATATATATATATATGACAATGTCACTTTATCCATATCAATCTCATGTACTGCGGAATCATAGTAAGCAAGTTCGTACTCCAGTCGAGCTATTACGTTCACTTTCGGGCAAATACTCTTGGGAAAGCTACGAACCCCCTTATCCTCCCAGCTATGGGTTAAATAGTACCACTACTGTTCTTCTAGGAGAATGGCTTTGGCATTAAATAACCTCCAAAGGTTGATATGCCGTTAAACAAAGAAACCAAACCATATCAATCTCAGATAATCTCTACCTGTCGATTTTATCATCGTGCAAATTTCAGCAAATGTTAGTAACTGTTATACTGTGGAATTAGTTAAGGTCAAAGTTTATTAGAGTTCAGATAATCTCCACGATTTAAATGTTAAATTTGGAGTCGTGAAACGCATCTAATATCAAAATATGTGCGGGAAGCAGTCTTTTGATTATTAACTCAATACTGTAAAATACTTGTAAAATCTTAAGAAGATTAAGTTTAGGTCTATACTTTACTCTTTTGCTTTTGCCTGACACAAGATAAATGTTATCTAAAAAAAAATTGTTTATTTTAACATCAGTGAAAAAAAAAGTAGAAAGTTTTGCGCTCAAAGTTTCTTTATTAGAAATGCAAACATCATCACATTTCAGCATTTGTTACGAAGATAAGACACCTGTGTCCCGGGAAAATCATGAATTTGTAAAGAGAGAGAGAGAGAGAGAGGTGAAAAGAAAGGAATAGTGGCTGATGAAAAGAAGGGTGGAGAGAAAGAAAGCTGAGTGAGAGTGATAAAGAGAGAGAGAGAGAGAGAGGTGAAGAGGTGAAAAGAAAGAAACAGTGGCTGATGAAAAGAAAGAAAGAAAGAAAGAGTGGAGAGAAAGAAAGCTGAGAGAGAGTGATAAAGAGAGAGAGAGAGATAGAGAGAGAGATAGAGAGAGAGAGGTGAAAAGGAAGAAATAGTGGCTGATGAAAAGAAAGGTGGAGAGAAAGAAAGCTGAGTGAGAGTGATAAAGAGAGAGAGAGAGAGAGAGAGAGATGAAGAGGAGAAAAGAAAGAAATAGTGGCTGATGAAAAGAAAGAAAGAAAGAAAGAGTGGAGAGAAAGAAAGCTGAGAGAGAGTGATAAAGAGAGAGAGAGAGAGAGATGAAAAGAAAGAAATAGTGGCTGATGAAAAGAAAGGTGGAGAGAAAGAAAGCTGAGTGAGAGTGATAATGAGAGAGAGAGAGAGAGAGAGAGAGAGATGAAGAGGTGAAAAGAAAGAAATAGTGGCTGATGAAAAGAAAGAAAGAAAGAAAGAAAGAGTGGAGAGAAAGAAAGCTGAGAGAGAGAGAGAGTGATAAAGAGAGAGAGAGAGAGAGAGAGAGAAAGAGGTGAAAAGAAAGAAATAGTGGAAAGAGAGATAGAGAAAGTGTGTGATATATAGAGAGATAGAAACAATGGAAGAGAGAGAGAGAGAGTAATGAAGAGAAAGATAGAGATAGTGTTATAAACAGATGATAGGAGGGAGAGAGAGAGTGTGTGTGTGTATGATATATAGAGAGATAGAAACAGAGAGAGAGAGAAAAGGATAAAGAAAGAGAGAAAGAAAGGGAAAAGAAAGAAAGAGTGAGAAAGAAAAAAGAGCGAGCGAAATAGAGAAAAGGATAAAGAGGAATCGAGAGAGAGAGAGAGAGAGAGAGAGAGAGAGAGAGAAAAGGAAAGAGAAGGAAAGAGAAAAAGAAAGTGAGAAAAACTGATAGGGAGAATGAGAGAGAAAGTGATGAGAAATAGACAAAGGGATAGAGAGAAAGTGAGAAAGAGAAAGAGAGTGTGTGTTGTAGAAAGCGAAAGAAAGTGACAGAAAGTGACAGACACAGACCGAAGGAGAGAGAAACATAGAAAAGCATGAAGAAAGAGAGAAAAAAAGTGTTGTGAAGAAAGAAAGGGAAAGAAAAAGAAAAAAGTGGACAATAGAGTGAGAGAGAGAGAGAGAGAGAGAGAGAGAGAGAGAGAGAGAGAGAGCGAGAAGGAGAGAGAAATTGATAAAGATAGAGAGAGAGAGAGAGAAAGAAGGAGAAAGAGATAGACAGAGAAAGCAAGATAGTGAGACAATTTTATATAAAGAGAGAGAAAGTTTGTGAGAGAGAGGGAGAGGAGAGAGAGAGACTACTTAAGATAATGCACTTGATTACATATACCAGAAATTCACAGTACCAATATTGCTAATCACCCAATAAACTTTGTCACCTGTCGATCTCTCTCTCTCTCTCTCTCTCTCTCTCTCTCTAATTCCCAGTATCTCTCTCGCCTACGCGCATGACCAAAAGAATATATACAACGCAAGTGCGAAAAGAAAGGAAAGCAAGAAAAAAAAAGCAAAAAAATATTTCAAAAATGCTTAACTAAAAAAATAAAAATGTTTTGTTAATGAAAAGATGTGACTACAACAAAAGATTATACGGAGTGGCTGCATATAGATTCGGCCTTTCCATGATGTGAGGGAAAAACAACTAAGTCTGCAGGCATTGTAAGATACTACGGGGTGGGGGTTGGTTTGTGATAAACAGTTCTATTTCAAGCAATTCAGTTTAGCATATAATACAATTTATTTCTATTTGAAACATAGTAAGGACCCTATTAGGTGCTAGCACTCCGGGCCCGAGTGGGTCCAGGTGTGATGGCAATGAAGAGGTACTCCGCATTCCCCAAAGCTCCAGCATTACTCGAGCCTCACCATCAGATTGTTTAGTGTCATATCTCGGACACTCATTGGGGGTGGTCTTACCCCTCTGCAGAGAGGTAGACAGTGTATTTTACAGCCTCAGCCGATCAGGTCAAAGTTAGTGATGGCGATGCTGTATAGACTCTGAAAAAATACCCAACCCCAAATCATCACTGATGAGGAGTTTGTTGGAAGCTCAGATATTGTTTTTTTTGCAGCTGTTGATTCTCTTAATTCTTTCTTGCCATCTGTCCTTATCAGAAAGTCCTCTTGATGGCACCAAGTGTCCCCCTGTGTCTTTGCTGGGAAGCTGTGTCCATACAGAGGAGTGGAATAGGAAATAAGTAGCAAAACAATTACTGTTGTGTTGATTGCTGCTTCCAGAATTTGCTTAGAAAACATGCAGTATCCTTGTGTAGTTCCCATTAAGCTTTTTCTCCTGGCGTTTCGTGAAAGTCCAAGAGGTGCAAACATACAATAGTACTGACACGTCGACGGTTTGGAAGAATTTCCGTTTGTTTGTTTGTTTAGGTTTATGGCGTATCAACCTTCGTTGTTTTTTAATATAAAATCGATTTTTATACAAATAAACACTTCTATTTCAAACACTTCAGTTGAGCATAAGTACATAGTTGAATTGTAAAAACATTTCTATTTCAAGCTATTCAGTTTAGTCAAAGCTCCAATTCAAACAATTCAGTTTAGTATATGAATAGTTTTAGTTTAAGTGTCAAAACTGTTACATTTCAAACAAATCACTTTACGTAGTTTAAATGTCAAAACAGTTCTATTTCTAGCAACTCAGTTTATCATAAGTACCCAGCTTAGTTCTATTTGATCCATAGATAGGACCCTATCAGGTGCTTCCACTTTTGGCCCAGAATGGACGTAGGATCGATGGCAATGAAGGGGTACTCCACATTCTCCAAAGCTCCGGCATTGCTGGAGCCACACCTTCAGATAGTTTAGTGCCATACCCAGGACTCTCATTGGGGAGTTTTACTCCTCTGCAGAGATGTCGTCCGTGTATTCTATAGCCCCAGCCGATTGGGTAATTATTCCTGTTTTAATTGATCCCAGGAAGCCAGAGTGCATGTGTGAATGTGTAAAATTTTAATGTGTTTGATGGATGCTTTCCGATGCTTTTTTGTTTTTCTAAATGCCCCTCGCCCACAAAAACGTCAATCCTCAGAACTAAGAGGCTTTAAAAGGATATTAATTTTGCTGACCTCTGTAATCAAATCTGATTTGTTTCACTCATTTTACCAGGATTTTATTCAAATGACATCAGAGGAAGATTATCCTTCTTAAATGTCTTCAGCTTTGCCGACGGTGTGAAGAAATTTAATCCCAATGGTACACGACGCAGTCAGCTGGGAATGTAGATTACACCGACTGTATCTCTACAGAGGGATAATACCCCCACCCCTAACGAGTGTCTTTGATATGAAACTAAACAATCTGATAGTGAAGCTTCAGTAATGCTGGAGCTTTGAGGAATGCGGAGTACCACTTCATTGCCATCGCTCCCAGTTCCACTCTGACCTGGAGCACCAGATACTGTCTAATTCATGGGTCAAATGGAACTGTTTGACATTTAAACTGTGGGCAAACAAATGATTTGTATAAAATTGACTTGTTATTAAAAGAACTGTTTTATCATTGAAATGTGTGTAAACAAATGACTGATGTTTAATTGAATTGTGAGTGTCAAATAGCAATAACTGAAAACATTAAAATGTATGTAAACAAATGATTAATAGTTTCTAGAATTAATCATATTAAATAGAAATAAGTGAAACCATTTAACTGTGTTAAAAAACGAGCTAGGGTTCATTTAAAAATGTTATCTACAAAATATGTTAAAAAAATCATATATTTAGTACACATGTATAAAGAGGATTCTATCGGTCAGGTCTGATTTCCATATGATCAATAGCCTATCGATAGCTGTCCATGCCTTTGTTAGCCGTGTGTCGATGTCTTTTTCGGTTGATGAGACGCTATTTCCTAGGTAGGTGAATTTGTCAACTAGTTTCAGAGAGGTTCCGTCTAGTGTGGAAATGTCGCCTGTTTGGTTATAGAACATATATCCAGTTTTGTGTGCATTGACATGAAGGCCAATGCCTGTAGCGGCTCGTTCCAGACTATGCAGTAGTGTTTCGGCTTGGTTCGGTAAGTGACGTACTCCTATGGACCCCCGCATATGGCCAAGCAAAAGCAGGACGATCAGCTCGAACATACATACAGTAGCTATGTGAGGATACAGGATGTAGCCCTGAAGACCTGCCAGAGGCGATGAATGATAGGGAGAAGTGGCGAGAGAGGGTCAGGGATATCCGTGCTAGCAGCACGACATGATGATGATGATATTAAAGAGGATTTGGCATTAGATAACCTTTGATGCTTGATATGCCCTAAAACAAAAGCAAATCAAATCATATATATATTTTAGATAGAGAGGATTTGTCATTAAATAACCTACAATGGTTGATATGCGATCAAACCGAACCAAATTATATATATTTAACATATATGTATAAAGCGGATTTGGCATTTAACCAAACCAATGAAAAAGGACCAGTTCGAAGGCTACTAACAAAATAACGGATGTAAATCCTACAGACCATCTTATCAGTTAGTTCATGTGAATATCTGAGGTAAAAGTTTGAAAAATAATTTTCTCAGAAACAAATAACTATCCAGACTAAAAGGGACCATTGGAAAACGCAGACGGACACACGCAAAAAAAGTAACATAAATATTGTATGGCTTTTTGGTCGGCCGATCTACATGATATGGACGTTGCTTTACGATCAGTCTATGCTATATCTTATATGGACAGTTCCCTTCTGTACACTTCACTTCGCATATTCTCCAGTTAGTTGTCTTGTCACCTAAGTCGTTGGGGATGGAGGATTGCGAGTCTTGAGGCTCCTTAACGTGGGTGCCGAGGAGACCAAGCATTCGAGTCACGCAGCCGAGATCGGCATATTCCTCGAGTCCTAGGGGGCTGTCCCATTAGGCTCTGACCATCCTAGTGCCTGAAGCGACCTTTTTTAAAGAAATGCCGACGCAGGCCAAGGCATAAAGGTAGGGAAAGGGTCTAAAGAAAAGAGGCTCCAGTAATGCTGGAGCTTTGGGAATGCGGAGTATCTGTTCATTGTCATCGCTCCCAGGTCCACTCTCACCTGAAATGGTAGAACCTGATAGGGTACCATATATGGATCAAAAAGAACTGTTTGATCATTTTAAGTGTGTACTTATGCTAAACTGAATTGCTTGAAATAAAACTGTTTGATCATTTAACTGTATGTAAACAACTGACTGATATCTAAATGAATGGTTAGCGATACCTAGCAATAGTTGAAGCTATTAAATGGTGTGCAAAAGAATGAGCTTAGGCTGGTTTTAAAATGTTATAAAAAATGTGTTTACAAATCATATATTCAATATATATGTATAAAGAGGATTCGGCATTAAATAACCGACAATGGCTGATATTCCATAAAACCGAATCAAACATTCATCTGCACTGAACAAATCCTGAAAGCAACACCTCATGAAACAACAGCTGTACGGCCATTTACCTCCCATCTCAAAAACCATCCAAATAAGACGAACAAGACATATGCAGGGCACTGTTGGTGAAGCCAAGACGAACTAATAAGTGATGTTCTTCAATGGACCCCTTCACATGGACGTGTAAGTGTTGGCCGTCCACCTACAACAGCTTTGTATGGACACAGGGTATTGTCTGGAAGACCAGCTGGGAGCGACGAATAATACAAACGAATAGAGAGAGAGAGAGAGAGTCAGGGAAATTCGTGCTAATGTGACGTGTCTTAGAATTAGCAAACATTGCTGTGAGATAAGATCATTAATTCAAAAGTCGTGTACGATATTAATTTGAATACAGTTCTGGATCTCAAGTGGGTATGGAGTCACACCGTTCTTTGTCATTACTCCCTGGTCAACTGAGACCCAGAATGGTACTACATGTTAATGTTCGATATAAGGGTCAAGTATATCCATTAAAAAATTATCAGCCTTAAGAAGGGTCGAAAGCATTTTGCTGCACACATATTAATTGTATTTTATAAGAATACTTAATATCATCTTACTGTGACGATGAAATAGTTGGATTCATGCCTTTGTCGAGTAATGGGAAATTGGGTCGCCGTATCCAATGGATACAGAGACAATAATCATTACACCAGAAGCACCCCTCCCTATCTCTCTCTCTCCCTCTCTCAATATATATTGGTCTTCCTTTTACTCTTTCTGTATATGCATATTACTAACCATTAAGTTTTTATGCCATTTTTCATGAAGATAGTTTCAGTTATATATATATATATATATATATATATATATATATATATATATATATACATCTATCTATCTGTATATGTGAATGTAAGTGCGCTTTGATATGTTATTATTCGAATGTAATAAACTATTTTTTTCGCATATTATTAACTGTATCCTTTGTTAGATGGTTGTATACCTGCCTAATTAAGCTGTTGAGGCAAACTTTGAGGATAAGTAATTTTTGAACTCGTTTGACTGGGTCAGATTAATTGAAATTTTGTCTACAAATTTGCAAACATACACGTATCCAAGTTGTAGAAATTTACAAACTCGTCTCTTGTGTGCAAACTGATATATATATATATATATATATATATATGGAGAAATGGTGGATTTTGGCGAATCTGATAAGATGATAAAATAAGTGGAAAAGTGGATAAGTCAAACACTTACAACAGGTTCAGTAGTAATATTTCGTTCTTTATTAACAGAAGAACTTCATCAGACTAAATATTTTTGGTGTTTTTCTACATTTTCGCTATTGAGTAAAGGGATAAACTAATTGAGAATGTATAAAAGGATGAAGGGAGGGAGGATCTAAAGAAAAGAAATAGATAAAGGAAAAACAAAGAATTTTGAGTGATGGTGGGAGGAGTAAATTTGGGTTTGACTGTGACCTGGGAGTTAGGTTTCATTTCCTTTTTCCTTTCCTTTTAGATACTCCATTACAGTCAATGTCTTTGATGAAACAGGATACCCGTGAACCCTTACCCCACTTCATTTCTCTTCCTCCCCTCACATTTCTCTCTTTCTCACTAAAATCAATCCACCTCTATTTGGTCAAATCTCTGATGAAACACAATACATTTTGTGCTACCTAACTTCGCGATCTCAGTCAAAACCAAATTACCCCGACAACTATCACTCAAACTTTCTTGTTCTTCCCTTATCTCTTTTCTTTAGACCCTTTCCTTACCTTTATGCCTTTTTACATTCTCCATTAAATTGTCTGTTTCTTCAATTGCTGAAATGTAGAAAAACTCAAAAAAGTTTTGTCTTTGGTGGTTCTGTTCATAAAGACCGAAATATTGCCATATAACACGTTGTAAGTGTTTGATTTATCCACTTTTCCACTTATGTTTATTATATACGAGGTGCCTTTAATAGGTTTCCAGACTTTTTTTCGTATGGGCACTTTTATTGATAGTACACACATGAAACTCTAGTCCCCTTCGAAGTAATGCACTTGTACCGTTCCAACAACTTCTGGAAGGTCCCAGGGAAGTCAATGACCTTCGTCACAGCCTCTTTCATCTCCTCAATTGTCTCATAACGACAACCTCTAAGTTTTTTCTTGAGCTTAGGGAATAACCAAAAGTCACAGGGAGCAAGGTCTGGACTATAGGAAGGCTAAGGAAATGTCTTGATGCCCATCTTGGTCAAATAGTCTGTGACAAGGATGGAGTTGTGGACTAGTGCATTGTCCTGGTGGAAATGCCACCGACCCGATTTGAAGAGTGCTGGCCTCTTCCGAGGGAATCTCTTCCCGAACTCCCTTAAAACCTCAACATCGTATTCCTTGTAAACTATATATCCAGAGGGAACCCAGTGCATGTAGATCATGCCAATGCAGTCAAAAAAGGGATCATCAAAAGTTTGTGGGTGGTTTTGCTCTGTCTGGCCTTCTTGGGTCTGGGAGAGCCAGCATGCTTCCACAGGGAACTCTGTCTCTTGGTAATAGCAGTATATCCAGCTTTCATCGCAGGTCACCAGAGCATCAAGAACTGTGGGATCTGAATTGATCAGTTCGACCATCTCCCTGCTGTCATGACAACGTTTTTCTTTCTGATCTTCTCTAAGGACCCTTGGGACAAATCTACCGCATCTTCTGTACCTCGCGAATAATTGTGTGTACAGTTCCCACACTGACATCAAACTGTTCACTTATTGTCTCTATAGACACACGACAGTCGTTATCCATGAAATTCTTTATTTCGCCAATCAACTCTGGTGTTCTGACTTCTTTACTCCTCCCAGACCTCTCATTATCCCTCACAGACTCCCTGCTTTTCTTGAATCTCTTATGCCGCTCAAAAACTGATGCTCGATTCATGCAACATCGTCTAAAAGCAGTCTGAAACTTTTCTTATCTTTCTGTGGCATTTTTTCCAAGTTTAAAACAGAATTTTATTGCATATCATTCTTCTAAACTGTCCCCACGTCCAGATTGCATTTTTGAAATTCACCTGCTGTGACAATCAGGCTTTAGTAGGGTGTATTCCAATTGCTGCTGTAGCTGTTCATTTGAATCTGAGACCATAAAAATTGGTCAGTCATCTCATAAGATATATAGCAATAACATAGTGAATTTTCTACGACAATTTTAAATGCCTGTACAAAAAAGTCTGGAAACTTATTGAAGGCACCTCGTGTATATATATATATATATATATATATATATATATACATACAAGACATCGCACAAACATTAGTTCAAAAATTATTGAAAGCTGTATAAAAGCTCTGCGTGTGTTTATGTGTGTTTATCAACACTTCCTCTACGGGCAGGAAGAGACACAAGGTTAATTTGAAAAAAACCCAGTTTGAATTAAGAATTTTCCTTCTCCTCAACTAGTTTCCTAGTCAAAGCTCTATAATCTAGACTGCTCTACTATTTATTCGTCGCTGTTATGGATTGATACCTTTACCCAAAGGTATTAGCACTGAGTGGAACGCAAGCAGCCTTTTCCAAAATTTCAACGATTCCATTTCCGACACAGATAACCGTTAGGCCAAGCCCGCCTTCTATGTGCTTCTGCATGTGCGTCTAAATAGTAGCAGATATGACCCGCACTTGCAATAATAAGTTGGTATGAAAAAAAATCTATTTGTACTTTTAGAAAATCAATAATAGCAAGATTGATTAGAAAGCGAAGGTAAAAATACATTTCATTGGAAATAACTGAGTGCGAAACCTCTACTATCTTATAACTGCGGTTTTTTTTTCTTCAGTTTATTTCTTTTCTCTTCATTTCTAAGTATTCCTTAGCTTTTCGACTCACATCTGATTTCTTTTAGGGCGTTTCAGGATCGTTTGGTTTGCTTTGGTTTAATGGCATATCAAACATTGTAGGTTATTTAGTGCCAAATCCTTTTTATACATACATTAAATATATGATTTGTTAACACATTTTGTGGATAACATTTTTCAACGAGCCTGAGCTCTTTTTTTTCTTGGCACACGGTTAAACGGTTTCACTTTTTTCTATCGAATAAAAATAATTTTATTTACTATTGATAATTTGTTTGCATACAGTTAAATGTTTTCATGTATTTCTATGTATTACAAACAATTTAATTAAATAACAGTAATTTGTTTATACACCGTTAAATGAACAAACTGTTCTATTTCAACCATTCAGTTTAGTATGTCAACAAAATTAATTAGTTCCAAATATTGCTAAGTATCACTTACAGTTCGAGTAAACATAAGTGATTTGTTTGCCACAGTTAAATGATAAACAGTTCTATTTCAAGCAATTCAGTTTAGCATAAGTCATTTGTTTGCTCTTTGGTTAAATGTGAAAGTACACAGTTTAAATGTCAAAGGGGGTTTGTACATTTCACAATAGTATTAGACTGATATTGAACGTAATGGCGTGACTGGGGTTTGAACATGCTTATTACGATGTAGCAGTCCAGCATATTAGCCTCTATGTTGCACAACACGAATGGGGAAAGGAAAAATATTAGAAATAATAGAGTTATGCCTTTTTCAAAGAAATAATTTCTATTTTACAAAGCATCTTGCAAGATTTTGTTGTTTCTAGTTTTTCATTATCAGAACATTTACACTTCAAATGAGCTCAAATGACAAAGAGATTCACGAAAAAGCCCTTTCTTTCATGCTAGGAAAGTTATATATATATATATATATATATATATATATATATATATATAGCCTTAGTCACGATCCTGTTGTCTTCTCTTTAGCGATCCAATTAGAAACGTCTTGACCTTTTTAAATATTTTCTTCATCTTTTTTTTTTTTAGCTTGGCCGATCAATAAACACTTGCTGGCATAGCTTTGAGGTCAAGAATCTATCCAGAATCAAGCTTCAGCATGTCTTAGTGATATTCACTCAGAATGAGTTTAAAAAAAACACCCTCCCCTCCAAAAAACAAAACCCCAAAAAACAAACATTTCATTATAGCACGTGAAAAGTTTTCTAGTATTTTGCTACGTGCTAGTTTGTAGCGCTTATATCACGTAACTTAAGTACTTCAAGCCATAGAAAATACCAGTTGGAGTTGGTAGTATAGTGGTAGTTGGTACGCTGACACGATATGCATTGTTTTAATCCATATGTTATTTGAAAGCTTCATAGAGGAATGTTCAATGTTGTCCAATTCGGGAATCTATGCTTTACGAGTTTGAACTATGTTATAACCTTGCTACCAAAAATATTTGTGGTGAAGACGCCGATACTGTAACTTGATGGTCGAAGATATTTCGCCCGGGTTGCAAGAAGTTCAACAATCAGACAAGATCAGGGGGACTTAAACCGTAGATTCTGAGACCGTGTTCCAAACCATATCGCCAAATCTGGTGAATCGTATTTACCTGGAGTTTTCGAATTGAGCATCATTCTATAAAAATATTGCAAAACTATTGACTCATCCTTGTAGAATGAAGCTTCGACCCGGCTAAAAGATATTCTTTCACGATGAGCTTCCAAAATAATTTAAAAGTCAACATTCTAAATTGAGTTTTTCATTAACTATGAATTGTTCTTCCGAAATATGTAATATCGGGAATATAATCATTAGCCTAATGAGTAGAGTGTTCGCCAATGGTCTGAGAGACCGGGGTTCAATTCCAGGCACTCAGCATTATAAGGTAAGAACAAAAAGGAGAAATCCATGGAATGGAGTATCACCGTCCCCTACACCTCGGTGTAGTAGCTATTGAAAAGGGAGCCTTCGGGTCACCTTCGACTAAGATCGAATAATTTATCATCCAGAGAAAAGAGAATCTTCCTAATTTTATGAATGCTTGTTGCAACAAATTTGAAAATAATACATTTTACCTAATTTGCACGTTGACTTCATATCTGCTCACTGTGTTTATTTTTTTTTTTTTGGCATAGAAAAATACGCATTATTGCTAAATAAAATTCCCGTTTATTCTCTGAGATATGCATGTAAAAATTCTTGTTATGAGACCTTTTTTTATTTCATCTTATTTTTTTTAGGTTGTAGAATCTGCAAGGAAATCAGCTAATCAGGGTTGACCTTGTACAAATGAGAAGTGTTGAGGTTCATATTTGCTTTTCAGAATTCAGGATCAGCTGAATAGTCTTCATTTATAACAGGTGATTGTGGTTCAGAAGTTTCGATAGAATAGTTGGTTGGCAGGATTTTTTGGCGAATCAATCCGTGTAGGTTATTCAATGTCAAATTCTATTTATATGCTTCTGATTTGTCACGAATAATTTCGTATGTAACATTTTAATCAAGCCAGAGCTCATTTGTTTGCACAGGAATGGTTTCAAGTATTCCTATCAAATATAAATAATTCTATTTGATATCAATTATTTATTTGCACACTGTTAAATAAGTAAACATTTCTATTCGACCCAGAGATGGGGCCCAGATAGGTACTACCACAGTGGTTCATAGTGGACCTAAGAGTAATGGCGATGAAAGAGTATTCCATATTCTCCGGAGCTCAAGAACTAGTGTATCACCATCCGTTGGTTTAGCGTCATACACAGGATATTCGTAGAGGGAAGGGTCTTAACTCTCTACAGTGATGCATTTGGCGTATTATACAACCTCAGCCGACAGAGTGCGATATAATAATAATAATAATAATAATAGAAATGAAAATGAAAACTGAGAATAGACATCAGTGGAGATTATGGTTGGCTTTGTTGTACAGCATATCAACCCTTGTAGGTTATTTAATGCCGAACCTAATCTATACATATTAAGTATGTATGATTTGAAAATGAATAGTTTAGTTGGTAACACTTTTTGAATGAATCAGGGCTCATTAGTTTGCGCACTGTTAATTTGTGTCAAGTATTGCTATCAACTGGCCCATTGGCTTAATGGTAGAGTGTTCGACAATGGCCCGGGAGACTGGGGTTTAATCTCCGGTCGAGTTATACCAAAGACTTTAAAAATTGGACTTGATACCCACTTGCTTAACACTCAGCATTATAAAGTACGTTTCAAGGGTAAAGTAGAGCAATACAGGGAAAGGAGTAGCGCTCTCCTTTACACCTAAGTGTAGTAACTATTGAAAAGGGAGCTTTCGGGTAGCCGTCGACTACGGTCGCCAACTTTACTTACTATTGCTATCGAACACTAATAGTTTCATTTGCCTCAGTTAACGGATTAAACCCATAGAGGGGATCCTTATAGGTAATAAAACTCCTGGTGAGAGTGGACCTGGGAATAATGGCAATAGAGGGTACTCCACATTCCCCAAAGCTACAGAAATGTAGGTTAAGTTGGTCAAGTGTCATATCCAGGCATTTGCAGAGATGCAGTCGGCGCATTCTGCAGCTCCAACCGATTGGGCTGATGTAGATAGAGATGAAAGGGTTAATCGATCAGTAAAAAAAAAGTAGCACCAAAGTAGTACAAAAGTAGACATTATTTGGTAGCAAAGAATACAAGGAAATCGTGCAAGAGATTAAGATGTGACCATCGTAACAAATCGTATATCTACACACTAGAATCTGTCCATAAAAATGAAACTCAAAAATTATCTGGGACTTTGAGATACAAATCAATCACCGAACCCGTGCCAGAAGACTTGATCTGGTGTTAATTAACAAAGAAAAACTTGTCATCTCAAAGATTAAGCCGTTTCGTTGGACAACAAAGTGAAAATTAAAGAAAGCGAATAGATATAGAACTATTTAGACCTTGTCACAGAACTAAAATAAAAAAATAAAAACAAAAATGACTGTGCAATATGAAGTCGACGATGAAACTAATTGAAGTTGTTGCACTAGGAAAAGTCCCGAAAGGCTAAGAAAAAAGACTGGAGGAATTGGGAATCAGATGAAGAATCCATACCATTGCATTGTTAAAATCGTTTACAATACTGAGAAGAGTCCTGGAGACTTTGGGAGATTTGTTGCAACTCAAACTAAAATGAGTGCCCTCTGGCTAACACTGGCGGTGAAAAACCGGCATAAAAGAAGTAAAAATAATTATAAGAAGAGTAGACAAGACGCAACCAAATAGCAGATGTAGATTATGTGGTGATAGAGACAAAATGATCAATCTCATAATAAGCAAATGCAGTAAATTAGAGCAAAAAGATTATGAGACTAGACACGACTGGGTGGGCATGGTGATCCACTGGGAATTGTGCAAAAATTTTAAATTTAACTATACGAATAAATGGTATATACACAATTCAGAATCTGTCCTGAAAAATGAGACGCACAAAATTCTTTGGAATTTTGAGATAAAAACGGATCTTCTAATCTCGACAAAAAAGAGAACCTGCCGAATAGTGGACTTTGCTGTTCCAACTGACCACTGGATAAAACTGAAAGAAAGTGAAAAGAGAGATGAATATCAAGACCTTGCTAGAGAACAGAAAAAACTATGGAACATGTAAGTGACAGTGATACTAATTGTAATTAGCACGGTCACCAAAGGATTGGTACAGAGACAGGTGGTCTTAGAAATAAGAGGACGAGCGGATACCATCCAAACTACAGTATTGTTGAGATCACCCAAAATACTAAGAAGAGTCCTGGAGACTTGAAGAGACTTGCTGTCTCTCAGACTTCAGTCAAAAACCATCAGCTAACGCTGGTGTGAAAAACTCTCAGAAGATTGGATTGCCATAATAGCATAGATGGATTCTGGTTTTTAAAAGTTCACGGACAGCCGAGACAGACAGGTTTTACTACCGAGTAAATGCTTAGAAGACGCGGGTATACCAGATTCGATGAATACAGGGGAAACTACTCTGATCCAATGAAACCCCAAAAAGAAAACAACCCCCAGCAACTATAGACCGATTATGTGTCTACTCATAATGTGGAAAATCCTTACTGCACAGATTAAAAAAAGAGATAGATTACTCGCTTTTATGCCACGGACTATATCCGGAAGAATAAGAGGAACAGGTGACCTACTGTATATTAATGAGCACATCTTCAAGGAAACCAAAACGATTTGGTTTAATGGTTAATGTCATTTAAAATAGACACGGTGATTCAAGTTCAAATCCTGGACAAGGCTGTTTTCAATTTACATTGCACGAACTCTTTTTGGGAAAGGTATACATCAAGCTATTCTTCTTCCTTCTATGGATATGTAGTAGGGCAGACTGGCTCTTTAATCTTAATACGGCAACTGGTCTCGGAGAAAAAACAAACAAACTCTGGATTCAAGTCTATCAAACTCTTCTAAAAAATTAACCTTGTGTCGCAGAGGGATTGGTGTATATATATATCTGCTTGTTTGAGTAAAAATAAAACAGACTCATTCAGGAGTAGAACTCAGGTGGCCGAGTTCAATTTCTACAACGATAATCGTTACACCAAGAGCACCTCCATATCAAAAAGTATTGATATTATTATGGACCACACTTAAATTACACCAAAGGAGGTTCAAGGGTCGTTAAGGTGTTATTAAATAACCTTGATTTAAAGACAAAAATATTAAGCACTCAGTCAGAATCGAACATACTAACAGTGGTCCACTAGCCTCGCTCTTTAACCATCGCACCATCAGAGATTCCTAATTATTATTATTATCATTTATTAATTTATCATTTTCCGTGACAATTACACTACTCCCCAAAGCGTAATATAATCAATATGCTAAGATATCTTAAGATATTTTTATAATTAATTCACATATTAAAGAAGAAAAGACAAATTCTAATCCGAGAAAATCCAAAGCCTTATCTCTACGGGATAAACTGTCAATTCTCGTTATACACTTAACTTTTCTACCTCTTTTACTAATCGACAGGGATTTGGCGCAATCTTTTTTCTCCGATTCCAAAAGCAAATTATTCAAAAGAGCAAGTGAATAGCGGATGACTTAATAGTGAAAGAAGTCTTAATGGGTTTCGTTTCGAATGTTTTCCCGGTTTGTGAACAAAAGACGCGACGCTAAGAACTGTGGAGAAGATTTCATGTTACTGATTACTTTGGTTTATTATTATTATTTATTTATTATTATTATTTGACTCGTGCGTTATTCAATCTTCTTTCTGGTGCTTATTATTACCGCTCTCTGATGGTTATCGATGGAACATAATAAAAAAAAAATGTGAATCAGAAAGAGAAAGTAAAATTAGCGAGTTTATTCTTTATTTTCTTAAAAAAAGAAATAAAACAAAAATGAAATTTCAAAAAAGCTCATCGATTAGAATTTTAAGTTACACAAACTGGCTACAGAGTTATCGTTTACGCTGAGTTTATTGCAGTAATAAATATAAGCTTGAAATCAAAATTAACATTTTCTAGAACTTATAAGTTTATAAACGACAGTTTAAGGTTAATAGTTCCATTGAGGTCATTTCTGATACTAGACAAATAGTGACGATTTCTTCAGTCTTGATTTTCCTGTGACCTTTATTTGGTTGGTAGTTTGGGTTTTATGGCATATCAAACATTGTTTTATGGCATATCAACCATTTAACGCCAAATGCATTTTTATGCAAATACTCAGTTCTATTTCAAACAACTCAGTTTGGCATGAGTACACTGTTTAATTGTCAAAAACGTTTCTATTTCAAGCTATTCAGTTTATTCAAAGAGTTCTAATACAGCTAATTTAGTTTAGTATAAGTGCTGATTTTGTTTGCTCACAGTTAAATGTCAAAACAGTTCTATCTAAAAAAATTCTGTTTAGTGTAAGTACAGTTTCAATGTCAAAAACACTTCCATTTCAAACAATTCAGTTTTGCATAAGTACGCAGTTTAAATATTAGTACATCTTTTAATTGTCAAAAACATTTCTATTTCATGATATTCGGTTTTAGTCAAACAGTTCTAATTCAAACAATTCTGTTTAGTATAAGTAGACAGTTTAGTCCTATTTATCCCATAGAAAGGGTCTTATCAAGTGCTACCACTCCGGGACAGAGTGGACCGGGGAGCAATGGCAATGAAGGGATGCTCCACATTTCCCAAAGCCCCAGCATCACTGAAACCTCGCCCTCAGATTGTTTAGTGCCATATCTGCTGTGGTGCAGTCGGTGTATTCTACTGTCCCAACCGACTGGGCAACCTGTGACCTTATAAAAAGTATGAAGAAAACTACCTAACTTTGGTTTTTGGCTGGAATTTTTAAAACTAAAAATCTGCTTAATGCATTTAAGGATTCATATGAGTGTTATCTTGTAGCCACCTTACACTAGCAGCGACTCCGGTACCCGGTGAACAAGAAAAAAAGGTTAATGAGAATTATCGTTGTCGATGCGAGAGTTGTTTGAACACATGTCTTGGGGATTTTTGCAATAAGCCGGTCAGTTGTCGAGCCGATACGACACACTTTGGCCGGCCTTAGTAAAACTACGCTGATCGGGTCGGGTGTGTCGTCTCTCTTGCGGCGGTGGTCGGTCGGGGCTGCCTGACTTATGTACCAGGTAAACCAGGCATTTGAGTCACGCAGGTGACACTGACATACTCCACAAGCTTCAGGGGGAAATCCTCCAGGTTCAAACCCTTCTCAGAGGGGCTATGTTAATCACCTACCTGGACCCACCTTAAAAGAGGCCTGGTGCCGCATTCGTCCGGTTGGTGGGATGTACGACAAATAATAGTCAGTTCGCGGGAAAGCTACAATTCATGACATATTTCCTTGATCGACTGTAGAAGATACCACTTCCCATCTTGTTTATGAGACCGGTCTAAAAAGAAGTTGTAAAAGTAGCTACTCTAACGTGCAGAATAAACAACAAGAACAACACTTACTGGTTCAACAGTCACAGCTGGCAGACAAAAAGTAAAATGGGTTGTAATCCAATACTGAACCTGTAACATATTAAGCAAGCCAGTGTATACACACACTAATATACCCATTCACTGGACCAGGAATCAATCATCATCCATAGAATGGACTTTGCCACTTGAGAGCAATGGAAGGCCCCTATGTCCATATAATCTCACCTCAAGTCTTTGCATTGCTTCTTTAGGCAAACGAGTATTTACTCACTGCTAACGAGCATTACGAACGAATTCTAACAGAAGTAATGTCAGCATGAAAGTGTCTGTGATTTTTTTTTGGTAAACATATGTCTATATTTTTTCTACTCCAGCTGAAGAATTTTATATCGTTATTATCTTATCTCTTTTTAGTCTCTTCTCTAAAAATCTTTTCTTTGAGACAATCGCGACTCTACATCTTTTTGAGGAATTCTTCTTGAACTGAAAATCCATTGTGAAGCCAGATGTCTAAAATTAAGTCATCTAATTTAATTTTTATTTTTTTCTACTTTTGCTGTTTTTGATCTGATTAGGCAATTTGTCACAAAAATATATTATTCTATTAGAAAAAAGTCAAATTAGTTAATAAACCAATTGGATTTTTTTGCAATCGACTAATATATTTTTTGAACAAATTGCCTAATCAGATCAAAGAAAACAATAGTGTAAAAAAAAAAGATTAAATTGGATAACTTGAGGGGTAATGGTTAGAAGAAGAAGAATTTACAAGAACATTTTCGGATAAATAGCTTGACAGAATTTGATCTTTGTATATAGGTATTTCTGTTATATAATTAAGGAATGATTTCTTTTATATTAATCATTTTTCCTTAATTATATTTTATCATTCAGTTTGGTTGGGCTTTGAACTATTCGGGTTAAGAGTTCAATTACATAGTCATTGGGTACAGTTTTACGCTCGCGCGAAAAGAATATAACAATCACCATTGTCATAATAAACCCCAGACAGGATATGAGGCTGGAGTGTAGATGACGTCATGCCCGGAAGAGATGGTTCGAAGAATTTGAGGATTTTGTAAAAAAGTCAGTTGAGAGTTGAGATTGGACCATGGAGTCGAGTAGTTGGGGATTCGGCCATTGAGTCAAAGAGTTGAGTTTTTCGGATCTCTACCGGCAGAGAGGAATTGAGATCTTAAACACCACGAGATGTGCCGAACGTTGGAGGTGGGGTTAGCATAGTATGATTACGAAATACTTTTAAGAATTGTGTCTCTCTCTGCTTGTGTTGAAGAACCGAACTCAGAAGTTAGTAAACCGTTCGTACATGAACAACACAATCCGCCTGTATTTGTATTTGCCTTTGTTTGCATATGTATACGTGTAATATACAACATTTTATTTAGAGCATTTATGTTCTGTACGAAGATATTTTTACGTATGAATAATTCTTCGCACACTCTTATGTTTTTACTCTCGGACATTGTCGAATACCAAGTGAGGAATACTGAGTAGACTCCTGACGCAATCCTTCGCAATGCTACACTGCACCATGCAACAGGACTTTTGTTCGAATAATTCATATATTTTCTATTTCTAGTCACGTGACCCCAAGGAACACACTCCATTTCAGCTGTGGTTTTTGTTGCCTGTTCGACCTCACGGGTTGGTATCGGCATATTCTTACATTGCAAAACGTAAGGATCCAAGTTGTTTTGGAGTGAAAGTTAATGGAATCTGAAAAGCATTTTTTTAATATTTTAGAAACTGATAGGCTATAAACACATCATCATACCCTGTAGTTACCATTAAAAAATTGGGGCTATAACTCTATAGTTTTTTGCTTGGTGATCCTAATATTATTGGGGTATGATGACCCAACAGCCGAAAGAAATCGAAATTTTAAAAGGAGTTGATATGCTAAACGAAAAAGATAGAACGTGTACTTCTGGCGTAAGATACCCATTCGATTAGACCAATAGACATGCTACGCCAACAGCACATTATACACACACACACACACATATATATATATATATAGAGAGAGAGAGAGAAAATTGACGGCAATTGCACTAGAATATTACAAGCTGTACTGAACATATACTGGAGGCAACATCCTACAGAACAGCAGCGGTACGGCCACCTACCACCTATCTCGAAAACCATTCATTATTAGACGAACAAGACATGAAGGAGACTGCTCGAGAAGTAAGGACGAACTCATAAGCGATGAACTTCTGTGACCCTCTTCACATGGACGAGCAAGGGTTGAGCGACCAGCTAGAACCTATCTATAACAGCTCTGTACTGATACAGGATGTTTGGAAGACCTTCCGGGAGCGATGGATGATAGAGACGGTTGGCGAGAGAGGGTCAGGGAAATCCATGCTAACGGCCCATTATGATCATCCTGATGATATATATATGCACCCACCCCTCAGCGCAAATCAGGTATGACACCGGGTTATTTGTAAGCGATTTTTAACAAGAGTTTTCTTTCTTTAACACCATTTGCCATAACAACTTTGAAGAGCCCAATTTGCTCCAATATTTACCAATAGCCTAAGGGAGAATAATTGGATTCATGCCTTTCCCAAGGGTATTGGTCCTCTAAGAAATGCAAACAGTCTCATCAAGAAATTGAACTCGTGTCGCCGTGTCCAATTTTTACAACGCTAACCATTACATTAAAAACGCTAAGTATATATATATATATATATATATATATATATATATATCAGATTTCGTGAACCATTACCTTTTCCTCTTTCAGTGGATAGGGAGTCAGGAGACAAATGTCTATCTGAACGAAGAAGGTGGACGAATGAAAGGTAGAGAAGTGACGGTTCCTATGACACCGAAAAAGCAACTGGTACAAAGTCTGCGTCATTAACTTATTTATGCTTCTAAGGCACTTAGAAAAAAAAGGGGTCCTAACGCGAAAATAAATAGTGTTTTTGGTTTAATTAGGATTCATAGCTTATCAACAATTGTTAATCATTTAATGACAAATCCTATTTATACTTATATCAGTTATATATATTTTTTGCACACAGTTAAATAGTTCCAAGTATTGCAATGTATTGCTAGCATTTTAATTTAACATCAGTCTTTGATTACACTGTTAAATGATCAAAAATTTCTGTTTCATGCAAGATAATTTAGTATGTCGTTTGATTACACTTAGTTTAAATGTCAAACAGTTCTATTTGACCCTTAGATGGGACCTTATCAGGTGCTACCACTCCAGGTAAGAGTGGACCTGGGAGCGATGGCAATAAAGGTGTACTCCACATTTCCAAAATTTTAAAGGCCTCATCATCAGACAGTTTAATGTCATATCTAGGACATTCGTTGGGGTGTGTTACCCCTATGCTGATATACAACAAGGGTAATCTACGGCCCCCGCTGAATGGACTGAATAGTGTTTTTGTGTTTTCCCCTCTCCATCCAATAAACAACCATTACCGATATACTAGTTGATGGTGACTGTGCTACATAACACTTCATTTTCGCATTTGACTGTTAATCTCTAGATTATAAGCGTTAGAAATTGGAATACAAATCGCCCTGTCGGTGAGGATTAAAATACGGAGATTATATCCCCTGCAGAAGGATGAGGCCTGGTCTTCAATAAATTGTAATAAGAGAAACCATTTATCAGTGTAGAAACAAATGATTAATACTGAATAAACTTATTCCGTTTAAGATAAATACTCAAAAAACATTTTGTTGTATATTGACCGTTGACCGAGCCATCAATCAGAGATGCACCTGTGTAAATAAGCGGAAGCAGAAGCAAGTTGGCGTTATGAAAGAATATAGGCAGATGCTGGCGGCCGCTGAGTCAGTTGAATTTAGGAAGGCCACAGCGAGGGTCCGCTTGCAGACTGAGAACACCACCTGAGGGCTGTGGCCTTTAGCAATCCCAGCCAAGATGCGGAAAAAGTGCTTAGTGGGTTCTTGAAGATAACACAGCGTGCTATGGTCAAGAGAAGAAGTTGGGTCAATATAGCAGTTCTTGTCTCAACCAATCTCTCACATACCATAGAAACATCAACCCTTTCGAGAATAAAGTGTGAGAGAGATATCTTTTTAAAGAAGTGTGTTCGTTCGTTCATTGAAGTTCGTTCATTATCTTTGATTATGTTTCCGCTTGTATTTGTATGAGAGTATACAACAATTTAACTCTGTGTGTAAACAGGATTTGGTAGTGAATATCTAACAAGAGTTGATATGCCATAAAATAAAACGAACGCACCAACCATCCTTACTACTTACGGAAAATTTTCGGGTTTCGGAAACAAGTCACACGGATCTAGATATGATGAATATGGAAGATGTTGCATTTACATAATCGAGCTTGTTCAAGTGATTGATCTTCGAGTCCAAGCAAAAACACATTTTAAATACTAATTTTCCAAGAAAGTATACCTTCCCACAGGTAGGATTGGCTCCACAAATTCCCATCTCCACGATTTAATGTATGCCATATTTCGGTCAAGTTAGTAAATATCGACAAAAATAATTACTAGTAGTGATGCCCAGAAAAAAGATGTAAAATTTAGTTTCGTTATTTAATGGCATATCAACCACCTTGGGTTATTCAATGCCAAAGTTATCCTTATAGAAGAACAGTTGTGGTTTTATCAAACTAATAGCTGGGCTGGTTAAGAGGGTTCATGCCTATCTCAAGGGTATCGGTCCGAAAGTGAAGGTATTAGCGCGACAGCAGTTCATACTCACTACGATATCACAGTCTGGCACGTTAACGATTATGCCACGGGGACTTCACCCAGCAGGAATAGTAATGAGTGATATCATTGATCTTTTAGAAAAAGATCAAAGACATTTTTGATTAGAAGAATCACTTAACAAATGTTTTCTTTGGTTTTTATCGAGTCAAATCATAAATAATTTCCGTTTTTGAAAAGGAAGTTGTACCAACGTATTTCAATCTTCCAACGTTTTAAACGCAAAGAGAAAGTATCTGATTACATCATGCCTTCATCAGTCATACTTACGTGGGGCCTTCAATAAGTTTCCAGACTTTTTTGGTACAGTCATTTAAAATTGTTGTAGACTCTTGAAAATTCACTATGTTATTGCTATATATCTTATGAAATGACTGACCAATTTTTATGATTTCAGGTTCAAATGAACAGCTACAACAGGAATTGGAATACACCCTACTAAACCCCGATTGTCACAGCTGGTGAATTTCAAAAATGCAATCTGGACGTGAGGTCACTTTACAAGAACGATATGCAATAACATTCTGTTTTAAACTTGGAAAAAATCCCACAGAATCCTATGGAATGCTTCAGACTGCTTTTGGAGCATCTTGCATGAATCGAGCATCAGTTTTGAGTGGCATAAGAGATTCAAGGACGGTAGTGAGTCTGTGAGGGATGATGAGAGGTGTGGGAGGAGTAAGGAAGTCAATACACCAGAGTTGATTGACCAAAAGGTTAGGGTTAGGGTTACTATGTTGAGGTTTCAAGGGAGTTCAGGAAGAGATTCCTTGAGAAGAGGCCAGCACTCTTCAAATCAGCTCAGTGGCATTTGCACCAGGACAATGCTCCAGTCCACAATTCCATCCTTGTCACTGACTATTTGAGCAAGATGGGCATCAAGACAGTTCCTCAGCCTCCCATAGTCCAGACCTTGTTCCCTGTGACTTTTGGTTATTCCCTAAGCTCAGATGCTGTCGTTATGAGACAATTGAGGAGATGAAAGAGGCTGTGACGAACGTGATTAATACGCTCACACAAGAGGACTTCCATGGGGCCTTGCAGATGTTGTTGGAATGGTACAACAAGTGCATTGAAGCCGTAGTAGATTACTTCGAAGGGGACTAGAGTTTCATATATGTACTATTAATAAAAGTGCCCATACGAAAAAAGTCTGGAAACTTATTTAATGATCCTCGTATATGATTTTCTTAAGAACTATTGACTTGTATGCTGTAGGACTTGCCGGGATCTCCAAGCCACACTGACACTAAAGGGTTTCCTTCCAAAAATAAAATAAATGTGATCTATCCTTCTATCACCCTCCTTCCTGCTAATGTTGATATCGCACAGATATACCCATACAAGAACCTTCTCTCAGTTTCATTTTTACTACTACCCAGACGTACCGTTCTTAATTCCATTGCAAACGCAGCCCGTTAAGTCTGATATGAGTAAATGCCAAATTCTCAAAGATATAATGGTCATCGTCGTTGGAAATGGAGACAGTGATCCGAGTTCAAATTCTGGACGAGGCTGTTTGCATTTCACAGAGTTAATAGCCTTAGGATAGGTATGAATCCAAGTATTCTCCTTTCAGTTATGGGTAAATAGTAGAGCAGACTAAGCTCTTCAACCATGGTAAGGCAACCAGTCTAGGAGAAGGAAAACTGAATTTAAAATGGTTGTTTGGATTTTATCGCATATCAACCTTTGTCGGTTATTTAATGCCAAATCCATTTTTATACAAATAATCAGCTCTATTTCAAACAATTCAGTTTAGTATGAAAACACAGTTTAATTGTTCAAAACATTTCTATTTCAAGCTATTTATTCAAATCTGTTAAAACTCCTCTTAAAATTGACCTTGTGTCACATCCTACTCGTTTCCGTAGTGTAGTGGCTTACGTGTTCAACTGTGACATCCTAGTAAACCATTTCGAACTCCCATCAGTCTATAATGTTTATTTTGAGGCTAATACTCTAAGGAAAGATATAAATCCTTTTAACCTGCTCCTAGCTATGGGTTATATAGTATTTAGTTATTCTACAAGAATGCCTTTGGTACTATAGAACCCATAACGGTTTATATGTTATAAAGCATACAAACCAAAACATCGCACTAGCGTCTGGGATTGATTTTCAGGTTCAAGTAAAAGCGGATACTTCTCAATGGTCATTTCCATTGGTAAGATTAGATCGAGTCAATTTTCGTCACTATCTCAGTCATATCTCAATGAACGTAGTGCATATCTACAAATATGTTTGTGTGCACACACTCAGAGACAAGTTTATAACTTCAATTATATATATATATATATATATATATATATATATATATAATGATTTAAATATTGGCATAATGTTTTGAGTGTTCGGCGATACCTCGAGAGACAGGGGTTCAATTCATACCACACACTCAAAAAATGTTACTCGATGCCTCCTTTCTTAAGACTAATCATTAAAAGAAATGGATTAAGGGTAAGTGGTGCAATCCAAGGAAAGAAGCAGCGTCTTCTACGCCTCGGTGTAGTAGCTATTGAAAAAGGAGCTTTCGTTTCATCCTCGACTACGGTCGATTAACTTTATATATAGATTAATAATTTAAACAAGATTATATATATATATATATATATATAATTAATCATTTAAATAAGATTATATATTTAAATTAGCAATTCAAGTAAAATTGTACATATTTCTATGTCCCAGTTAATGAAAAAAGATTATTTAGATAAATTATAAAAATTATATATATATATATATATATATATATATATATATATATATATATAGAGAGAGAGAGAGAGAGAGAGAGAGAGAGAGAGAGAGAAAGGAACAGACATGAATATCCTGAGATAAATTCACATGCATACATTATATATATATATAATGTATGCATGTGAATATATATATATATATAGTAACTACTGAAATAGATATTCAATAAAACTTTCCAACTTGAAGCACCTATTTAAATAAGATTCTTTTGTTTCTCAATGATGTTATATAAAATAATTGACTTGTACACACAATTTTGGTTGTCGCATTTTCAACAAATGTTTTCCTATTTTTCCTGGATGTCACGAAAGAAATATTCATGAGGTGAATTGTTACGTAATTGAACCTTATTTTTATTTAAGCAAATTTCTGCATGGCATTTGTAAATAGATTAGCGTAATTTTTTATTTATATTTTGGAACGTTTGGTCTAACGTTTTCTAATTTAGAAATACAAAGTCCTTTTTTTTAGCTAGTTTTCGTTTGTTTGTTTTTACTCACCCGACTCAGTTTCAAAGGATTGATGTTATCATCTTTGACTGCATATGTTTGTCTTTTCTTTTGGGCAACTTACAGTTGTTTGTACATGGACGTTAAAAAAATTCCCAATCATGCATTTACCAAATTCCTCCATCATAGTCAGGATGTGACACAAGGTCAATTTTTAAGCGAGCTTGAATTCAAAGTTTTCTTTTTTTTTTTTTTAGATTGTGTGCCAAACGAGTATACAGTAAAGAACTCAGTTTCCCCATAGCTAAAGTAGAACAGATATTTATGGCTTTTCTTTAAAGCATAATCGCAATTTTAAGTTTAAATTACCTCTCCAGGATTTGAACTTGAGTCACGAATCCATTTTCTACGACGATAATCGTTACGCTAAGCATGCCTCCCCAAAGATATGTGTCAAAAATGTCAAGTAATCCTTATTAGACTAGGAAATGTTATGAAGGGATATAACTCGGTATGTTAAACTCCGCTTAAAAATTGACCTTGTGTCATATAAAAAAGGAGGTGCCCGTGGTGTAATGGTTATCGTCGTAGGAAATGGACACGGCGCCACGAGTTCAAATCCTGGACGAGACTGATTGCATTTCACAATGCACTAATACACTTGGGAAATGTATGAATCCAATTATTCTCCCTCCAGCTATGGGTAAATAGTAGGGCAGACTGGGTTCTTCAGCCTTGGTGAGGCAACTAGTCTAGGAGAAGGAAAACTCTGAATTCAAACCTGTTAAACTCCGCTTAAAAATTGACCCAGTGTCATATCCTGCCCGAGCAGAGAGGTTGGTAAATATGATAACTCGGTATGTTTTTTTTTTTTTTTTTTTACACCAGTGTTAGCTGGTGGTTTTTCACTGAAGTCTGGGTGACATCAGGTTTCCTCAGGTCCATAGGTCTCTTCTCAGTATTCAAGCCGATCTTAACAATGCTGTGACCTGTATAGTCTCAATTATTTCTCTGATTTCAAATTCTGCCAGCCTCTTTTCCAAATATTATTGCTATAACCATCACCATGTTTTACAACCTTTTAAGCTTTCTTGCTTGGTCTAAGTATTTTCCTAGCTTTTTGTTTTATTTTCATTCTTTGCTTCATTGGAACAGTACAATCATGTCGATGATAATTTAAAAAAATATCTAATTAATAAATGATCCGGTCTTTTAGACGGGATTGAATGATCCATTTGTATTTAAAAGTCTCAGAGAATTTCATGCGTCTCATTTTCTTGCACAGATTCTTATATAAAAATTAGTCGTTTGGTAAAATTTAAATCTCTTGCATAGTTTCTAATGGATAACCTTCCCCATTTAGTCGTGCCTCGTCAAGCATTTGTGCCAATTTGTTACATTCACTTATGTGATTAACTGTTTCATCTCTGTCACCATATAGTCAAAATTTGCTATTCCTCTGCATATTGGATATTGACTTGAAGACTCTTTTGACATTTGTCGATGCAATTCTGGAAGTCGGACACTGCGAGTAAAAATAAGGGGAAATTCACCTGGTACCTAAAGTAAACCGGAATCAGGTGTTCTCGGCGGAAACGCTGCGTTAATTGTATGGGTGACGTGAAAGAAGGAAGCATGATTCAAGCATTGAGTAGGTGGTAAGCTGGAGGTGTGTCCACAAGAATTTGCCTAGGTGGCATGCTAGAATGAAGCGTGTTAACGTTCAACGTGTCGGTGGCAGGCATCAGGAGGTGTGACCCCGGGAATTTGCTTTGGCGTCCGGGTTATTATATCAATGGGAAGGATTTGATCTTAAGCAAAAGAGGTTTCATCAAAGAATCGTACCTCAGCTCCTATGCGTGCAGCTCAGCCATCTTCGATCCTACGAAAAGCAGTGAAAGGAGGTGGATGAAAAATAAGATGAAAAAAACTGTCGTACTTTTCACCCGACCACCAACACCGCTTTTTTTTTTTTTTTTTTTTTTTTTTTTTTGTTCCTCATATTTCCCCATCACTGTTGTCTGTGACGAGATTTTTCTCTGTTGAGACGTGACCGAAAGGAGTTTTCCCTTTTTTTTAGAATTTAAAATGCATACGCTTTCTATAGCCGCTTTAAAAATGTATTTTTCATCTTTAAGTTATTTATGTTAAGGCTGTTGTTACTTGTTGCTATAGTCAATCTTTCATAGCTCTTTTCTTTTTTATATATTCCGCGAGTCTCTGAATTATTGCATCAACAGAGTCCTCAATGCTAGTAAGTCCTCTTCTTTCTCGACACAGGAAGTCTTTCTTTATCACTCGTATGTAAAGCCTTGTGCATCGTCATCAGTTTTCTTGTTCTTTTGTTTGCCTGAGTTTCTCTTCTGTCCATTTTAAGAATCGTCCAATATTACCAGTAGGACTGACCAGCTATTTATTGTTTTGATAAGTTTTCTTTCTTCTTTTTTTTCTTCTGCGCGCGTTTTGATACTTGCAAATTTATTCTTTAGGATGCAGTTTTTAGATAGGTCTTATACCTGATGTTCTAAACCCCACCGACATGGGGGTTGTATTATGTTAAAGTTGACTGGTTGGTTGGTTTCCGGCATGTCAACCATTGTTGGTCTATTCAATGCCAAGTTAGTGTTGTGTTTTTTAAACAGTTATAAAACAATGCAGACCTGTGAATTAGTAAGTAAATTGGCCGACTGAAGTCAAGAGCGATCCAAAGGCTCCCTTTTCAATTGCTACTGCACGGAGGTGTAGGGAAGGTGCTACTCCTTTCCTTGAATTGTTCCACTTGCCCTTGACCCGTACCTTATAATGCTTAGTGCTAAGCAAGGAGGCATTAAGTACCATTTTTGAGTTTTTGGTATGACTCGACCTTGGATAGAAACCTGTTCTCCTTTATCTCCGGAATTGGAACCTCATTACCGCATGAAGTTTAGTATTCTGCCCCCACCCTCAACATGCAGAGAGTAGTAAATCATAAAAAAATTTTCTTGGAAATTTTTTATAAAAAGGAAACAAAATTTATGTTAATCGTAATGAAAATTTGGAATTTTACGAAATTGTTTTGGTTGGTTTCTTTATTTAATGACATATCAACCTTCATGGGTTATTTTAAGCCTTAGCCATCCTTATAGAAGGACAGTTGTGGTACTAGGTAACCATAGCAAGTAATACTTAAAACCATTATCGGTGTGCAACCAAATGATTGGTTTCGTTTGGTTTGGTTTCTTTGTTTAATGGCATATCAACCTTTGTAGGTCATTTAGTGCCAAAGCCATTCTCCTAGAGGAACAGTAGTGGTACTATTTAAATCATAGCTGGGAGGATAAGGGGGTTCATACCTTTCCCAAGGGTATTTGCCCGAAAGTGAACGTAATAGCGCGACTGGAGTACGAACTCGCTTGCTACGATTCTGCAGTCCGACGCTTTAACCATTAACCCACGAGGACACCCCCGCAACCAAATGAGCTCTAATAATTCATTTTTTAAGTTACTAACAAAATATTTGATCTGGGAAGTGTGGAGTACTCCTTCATTGCCATTACTCCCAGCTCCACTCTGACCTGGAGTGATAGTAAATGTTAGGGTCCCATCTGTGTGTCAAAAAAGTCTTGGTTTTCTTTGTTTTAAAGACATAACGACCTTCGTGGATTATTTAGGGCCAAATCCATACTTATGGAAAAACAATTGTAGGGTTATGTAACCCAGAGCTGGGGAGGATAAGAGGCTTGAACGTAATAGTACGACTGAAGTTTGAACTCACTAACTACGATATCACAGTCCAAAACGTTAGCCACAACTCCTCAGACACAGCCACTTAAAAAAAGTCTATATTTGTTTTAATTAGCCATCAATCAACCTTTCCGCCAAATTTGGTGACAGCTAATTAAACACTGGAAAAATTTGAGTGACAAAGGATCTTCCTGTTTTTTTTACTTTTAGTGAAAAGTTTTGGAAAATGATTTTGTTATTGGACGTGGTAGATTCATTTTCATCCTCAAATAATATAATGTAGTATAATATCATGGTAAAATGGCTGAGTCAGTGAGCCCGAATGTAGTTGTCCATTTGATTTTGTGTTAGTTGTAAATGCTATTTCAATTCACGGCCATTTCAATTCACTTTGTTGTTAGCGTATTCATAAAGACGTTAGTTGGTTCAAAAAACACACCTTATAAACTTAATTTATTTCAGCCTAACAAATTCACGGAAGCTATAATGTTGAAGGTTGTATCATTTTCTGTGGTTGGTTTGTGCTTTATAATGTATCAACCCTTATGCGTTATTACATGCCAAATTCTGTTTATATTTGATTTATAAGCGAATAGTTATGTTTAAACGTGTTGTTACAAATGGTACTATTTACCAACCCCTCCGCTCGGGCAGGATATGACACAAGGTCAATTTTTAAGCGGAGTTTAGCAGGTTTGAATTCAGTTTTCCTTCTCCTAGACTAGTTGCCTAACCAAGGCTGAAGAACCTAGTCTGTCCTACTATTTACCCATAGCTGGAGGGAGAATAATTGGATTCATACCTTCCCCAAGGGTATTAGTGCTATGTGAATTGCAATCAGTCTCGTCCAGGATTTGAACTCGTGTCGCCGTGTTCTTTTCCTACGACGATAACGACTACACCTCGGATGGTGTAATGGTTAGCAAACTAGACTGGCAAACCTACACAAGTAAGTTCATGTCTCATTGGGCGCCCCATTCATATGGCCTTGTGCCACATCTAAGCAAAAAGCTTATTAAATTACTACAAATGGTTTTGAGCATTCCTATCAAACTCAAATAATTCAGTATAATATTAATCGTTTGTTTGGTCACACTTAAATTAGTTTAAGTATTCTTATCCAACCTTAATATTGCTCAGTCGGCTAGGACTATAGAATACGCAGGCTGCTTTTTTGCTGATGGGTAAGAGCCCCCCGGCGAGTGTCCTGATTATGACACTAAATAATCTGATGGTAAATCTCCAGTAATGCTGGAGATTTGGGGAATGCGGAGTACCCTATCATTGCCATGGCTCCAAGGTTCACTCTTGCCACTCTAATAGGGTCTTATCTATGGGTCAAATAGAATTAAACTGCATACTTATACTAAACTGAATTGCTTCAAATAGAACTGTTTTGACATTTAAATGTGTGTAAACAAAGACTATACTTATACGAAACTGAATTATTTGAATTAGAACTGTTTTATCAAACTGAATAGCTTGAAATAGAAATGTTTTTGACGATTAAACTTTGTACTTATGTTAAACTGAATAGCTTGAAATAGAACTGTTCATTTGTATAAAAATGGATTCGGCATTAAATAACCGACAAAGGTTGATATGCCAAAGAAACACAAGCAAACAAACCCTAATAATTCCATAGGCTCTTTATCATTTATTTACACACAACTAAATTGTTTCAAGTATTGCAATTTAACATTAGTAATTCTATCAAGTATTCCTATGTAATATAAATAATTTGCACACAGCTATATGAACCCAGTTAGCTGGAACTGCAGCAGAGGGTTAAGACCCCCACCCACCTAATGAGTGTCCTGATATAACACAAAATGTTTAGGCTCCAGTAATGCTAGAGGTTTAGGGGATGCTGAGTAGCCCTTCATTGTCATCGCTTCCAGGTCCATTCTAATAGGGTCCCATTTATGGGTCAAACAGAACTGCTTGATATTTAAATTGAGAGTAAATAAATGACTGATGTTTAATTGAATTGTTAGTGATATATAAAAATACTTGCAACCATTTAACTGTATGCAAATGAATAAGTAATGAATAATATATGTATATCAAGATTACTGTGTTTTCACAAATGACGTATATTACATTGTTTCAAGTAAGGTACTTAACATTGACAATTTAACTGTGTGCCAACAAATCATTAATAGTAAATAGAAATATTAGTGTTTGATAGAAATACTTGAGACCATTTAACTGTGTGCCAACTAATAATTGATTGTAAATAGAAATATTCGTGTTACATCGAAATACTTGAAACCATTTAACTGTGTGCCAACAAATAATTGATTGTAAATAGAAATATTCGTGTTAGATCGAAATACTTGAGACCACTTAACTGTATGCCAATAAATAATTGATTGTAAATAGAAATATTCGTGTTAGATCGAAATACTTGAAACCATTTAACTGTGTGCCAACAAATAATTGATGCTATGCCCCGCAGGATGCACACCCCTTCACAGAGTGGGTTTCGTTGGCATTTTTCTTCAAAGACACCTCATGGGCATGCCAATGAATCTAGATCTCACCTCACAGCAGGAAGTAATATCATTGTTCTCATTGCCTTCATGTTGGCATCATCATCATCAATGTGTTCTGGCAACACAGTTTCCTTTGGCTCTTTCTCACCATCAGTTCCTTTCGGTTATCACTCTCGGAAATTCCTCTAAATGGTATCCAATGTCCGTAGAGAGGTCACAAATGTAACTTTTTGCTTGTCGGCCAATTCTTGTACGTTCATGTGTTGGACTCCATAGCAGAATATCATATTACTTAGATGATTGGTACGATGGGAATTAAATGGCCGAACAGTTGCAGTTTTGTTGAATACTGGCTAACGTCTAGAGGACTTACCATGGGCGATGGCTGGTAGGCACGGATGGCACAAGGCAGATAAAGGAATATGTGCTGTCATCTCGCATATAAGATGATGATGATGATGACGAGGAAGCACAATAAACGAATCTTGTCAATATATCTAAATTTTCACGAATAACAGCAGTCTATACAAAGTCAGGTGTGGCATATGTATTCACCTGCCCCTCCACACGAGCAGGATGTGACACAAGGTCAATTTTTAAGCAGAGTTTAACAGATTTGAGTGTAGAGTTTTCATTCTCTTGGAACACTTGCGATACTGAGGGAAAATAGTTGGATGAATAGTCTTCTCAAACGTATTAGCGTTATGTGAAATACAAGCATCCTCTCCAAGGTTCGATCTTAGGTCATCGAGTACATTTTAAAGGAGAATGAATCAAAGCTCATATAAGACTTACTTTCTCTTCTTTTTTTTAACTACGAAGAATGTTATTACAATTCAGTTTAGCATAAGTAGTTTCTTGTTTACACACAGTTAAATATATAAAAAAACTACAGTTGTATTTAAAACAATTCAGTTTAGCATAAGTACTCGACTTAAATGCCAAATAGCGTTTGGACCATATTAACTCATCAGGTGCTACCACTCCGAGCCAGATTAGACCTGGGAGCGATAGTAATAAAGGGATACTCCGCATTCCCCAAAGCTCCAGCATTACTGGAGCCCTACTATCAGATTGTTTAGTGTAATATGCAAGACACTAATTGGGTGAGTCTTACTCCTCTGCAGAGAAGCAATCTGTGTATTCTGCAGCAGCAGCTGACCGGGACGTGGGGAAGAAAAGTTAGATTCACACCTTTCCCAAGTGTATTAGCACGACGTGATATACAAATATACTCATTCAGGATTTGAACTCGAGTCACCGTGTCCATTTCCTTCGACGAAAGCCATTACATAACCAACACCTCCGTCATCAAATCAGTGTTTATGAAATCTTAAACCACGTATGGAAGCACATAGGTGCTAATGTGTATACATTATATAACAAAAGTCAGCATGAAGATTTACGAAAATATTATTGTGTATTCACTAATAAGCATATCAGGACTGTAACACGTGATATCATTTGGGGAGGGGAAGGGCATACGTTTATCTGGTGTGAATTATGCCCGAAGAATTTTGATCTCAAATACAATCTTGTTTATTTCAAGAAAAAGAAATATGGAAACAGGAAATTCTTTTTTATTTTTGAAGCTATTAGGGAGGCAATTGTAAAACCGGAAAAATAGAAGGAAAGCAACAACAAAAAAAAAAAAAAGAAAAAGAAAAAAGAGGGTGAGAAAATGAAATAAGGAATACAAGAAAAAAAATTAAAGACGAAACTGGCGAAAAACAAGAAAAGAAAAAAGGAGAAAAAGAAAAAAAGAAAAAAAAGAAGGAATGATGTGTAAAAAGGCAGAATGAAAACAAAAAAAAGTTAAAGAGGGAAGCAAATAATTTATGAAAAAAGGCTGAAAAAAGATTATATATATATAAAGTTGACATATGTAAGAATAAGTATATATATATATATATATACATGTTTATGTATATGTATGTATATATACGTAATTTTTTTTTTGTCCAAAAAGAGAAAAAAGTAAATATTTCAAAATGAATAGGTCCACCAAGAGATTTGTATTTCTAAAAAATTATTTATTTCGTTCTTACATACGTGTATGTTTCCAACTTGTTGCTTTTGTCAGAGAACATTTACCAATTTACTATTTTTTTTGCTTGGATGTGGCACAAGGCCTTATCAATGGGGCACTCAGTACAACTCGAATTTACTTGTGTAGATTTGTTAGCCGAATGTTTTTTTAGATTTTGTAACGGTTTATTTAGAGGTCCCTTTTTGTGTTAGATTTTTCTTCTTCCCCCTCCTCCTCCTCTCTTTGCCTTGCTCTGAGTATGTCTCCTGATTTTCTTTGTTGAGTACATTTCCCAAATTAGTATTTGATATGCTACAAAGTTTTTCGTTGATTTACTCAGGGGCGTCATGTGTATAGTTGATATGTTATATGGTTTATTATTTATTATTTTTGTTGTTAAAGTGGTTTGAATTCCACTATTACTTTTTCTTGCCTGTGTGTGTGCGCCTTTGTTCCTCTCTCTGTGCGTGTTAGTATATATATATATATATATATATATATATATAGGGCTTCATTGTTCCTCTGTGTGTGGGAATAGTTTGGGCTCGCGTTTTTTCCTTTTGAAGTAACATTGTTTAAAATTAACCAGACACGCGGGACACTGCTGGAGAAGCAGAGACGAGCTCATAAGTGATGTACTCCTATGGACCCCCACATATGGCCGAGCGAAAGCAGGACGACCAGCTAAAACATACATACTGCAGCTATGTGAGGATACGGGATGTAGCCCTGAAGACCTGCCTGAGGCGATGAACGATAAGGAAAAGTGGCGCGAGAGGGTCAGAGATATCCGTGCAAGTGGCACGACATGATGATAATGATTAATTTTTGCACACACACACACACACACACACACACACACACACACACACACACACACACATATATATATATGTATGTTTATTTCTGTTTTTGTGTGTGTGAGTGTGCGTAATTTATGTTTTATTCAACGTGGGCTTGAATTCATCTATGATTTTTTTCTTTTTTTTGAAGTAATGTGTAATCGTTAGTTTGATATATGAGCATTGTTTTAAATTTTCCGTGATTACATTCGTATAAGTATTTAGGTACATTTAAATTTCTATTTTCTGGTATTTAAATTTAGCTTTTTGGCCTTAATATTCTGGTATTGAGGGATTCTGTTGATTCTATGTATACTTTTTTACATTTGTTACATTCGATTATGTTAACTCCATTTTTTAAGTTGCAACTTAAGTCTTTATTTATTAAGAATTTTGTTTCAGAGTTTTGAAGGTTTAGGAATTTCCTAGAACAATCATATCACATCCTCTACCTCTTTTATTCTTGCATTTGGTTAACTCTTTGTGTTGCGTATAACCGGAACGTAGAAGGGGGGAGTATTTTTAAAGATTTTTGGGTTGTCTCTGGCTTTTAATGACTTTTGTTGTGTCTTGTATTTTGATTTTTCCATCTTTTTAAAGTTCTTCTAGATTTTTTTATCATTCCCGTGAATAGTTCAGGATTGTTTTTGTTGTAGGTTGCAACGTATAATACGGTTTTTTCGTTGTTATATTTTTTCGGGTTTCGTAGTTCTTTTTATGGTACTTTGTCTGCTAATTCGAATCCGTTATCTATATATCCTCTCTGGTATATGGTTGTGTGTAATTCTTTAAGGAGAGGTTTTCTGAGGATTCTTTTATCCGTGATTATGGTGTATATTCTACGTTCTATTATGTAAGGGATAGCTTTTACACGGTTTTCGGAGTAATAGCTGTTAAAATGGTCTGTGGTAGATATCTGTTCTGATTTGTCTATTTTCGTTTTTTATGAGGATGTCTAAAAATGGTAGTTCTTTAGAGATGTGTTCCATAGTGAATTTTATTTTTGTGTGTAAGTTTTGATGTAGGTTGTGTAATGCCCACAAACACACATATATATACGTACGTACACCTGTATGTGTTTGTGTGTATCTATCAATACATATATATATATATCAGTTGACATATATGTAAGTACATATATATATATCAATTGACATATATGTCAGTATATATATATATATATATATATATCAATTGACATATATGTAAGTATATATATATATATATATCAATTGACATATATGTAAGTATATATATATATATATATATATATCAATTGACATATATGTAAGTATATATATATATATATCAACTGACATATATGTAAGTAAATATATATATAAACGTGTGTATAAGTACATAGACACTGATACACACACACATATATACGTATATATATATTCATATACACAGCAGCTCCTTGGCCTAATGGGTAGAGTGTTCTTGGACACCTGAGTTCAATCCCAGGTCTCGTCATACCAAAGACTTTTAAAATGGCACTTGATACCTCCTTGCTAACACTCAGCAATATAAGGTACGTATCAAGGGTAAAGTGGAGCAATCCAAGGAAAGGAGTGACGCCCTCCCCTACACCTTCTGGTCGCCTTCAACTACAGTCGCCAACTTTACACACTATATATACATATATATGTATATATGCATACACGCACACATCTATATATATATATATATAAGTAAAGTTGGCGACCATAGTAGAGGGTAACCCGAAGGCTCCCTTTTCGATAGCTACTACACCAATGTGTAGGGGAGGGCGCTACTCCTTTCCTGGATTGCTCTACTTTACCCTTGATCCGTACCTTATAATGCTGAGTGCTAAGCAAGGAGGCATCAAGTACCATTTTTTGAGTCTTTGGTATGACTCGACCTGAGATTGAACCCAGGTCTCCCGGGCCATTGGCGAACACTCTAACCCCTAGGCCAATGTCATGCGCAACATCTAACAGATTTCATGATAGAAAATAGATTAGCATGCCTCAATACAAACTACCAAAAAAGAGAGGGCAAACTATGGACATACACGTACGCAAACAATACTAAAGCTCAGATAGACTACGTCCTTATAAACAAGAAATGGAAGAATAGTGCATTGAATTGCGAGGCATACTCCTCTTTTGAGGGTGTGTCCACCGATCACCGAATAGTCACGGCGAAAATACGGTTAAGCCTACGAAAAAACGACAAACGAACAGCGACCACCAAACACTATGACTGGGCCCTATTAAACAACAAAGATGTAAGAGATAAATACGTATTAGAATTAAGAAACAGATTCGAAACACTACAAGAAAAGACGGAAAAAAGTACACCAAACGACGAATACGAAAATTTCGTCAATGCACACCTTGAGGCAGCAGCAAAATACATTCCAACAAAAATTAAAACTAAATATAGAGTCCCATGGGAAACTTTAGCAGTGAGAGAAAAACGTGCACTAGTGAAAACAGCCTCCAAAAACTATCGAAAAAACCCAACAAACACAAATGCCTTAAAACTAAAAACGGCACAATATCAATTAGCAGGCATATATATAAAGGAACAGACAGAATACATTCAAAATCAGATAGATAAGATTAGAGACTCGGTGGAAGATAGACAATCTAGAATTGCCTGGCAAACAATAAACGAAGTGAGTAGAAGAAAGAACACAGCCAAAGCAAAACTTAAAGCAGCAAACCAACAAGAAAGAATAAAACTGTGGAAACAGCACTTCGAAAACTTACTTGGAAACCCACCAAAAATAACGCATGAACCAATCACCAGAATAATTAGCAAACAATTAGACATTAAACTTGGACCGTTCACACAAGAAGAACTCGACTCGGTTCTCAGAAAAATTAAAAATAGGAAAGCTGCAGGACTGGACGAAATTCCCCTGGAAGTATGGAAGACCAGACAATTCGACGACATACTGCTCCGACACTGCAACGCAGTATACAATCAAAATCCGATAGATAGATGGACGAAGGGATGCATACTCCCCTTCCCTAAAAAGGGGGACCTCGGATTAGCCAAAAACTACCGAGGCATAACACTTACATCCATAGCTGCCAAAATCTACAATGCCCTACTACGAAACAGAATAGAACCCAAAATCGACAACATACTTAGAAAAAACCAAAATGGCTTCCGAAGAAATAGATCCACGACCTCACAAATATTAACCATCCGCAGAATCCTTGAAGGTGTACGGGCAAAGAACCTACAAGCGACATTAATATTTGTCGACTTTACCAAGGCTTTCGACTCCATTCACAGAGGAAAGATGGAACAAATCCTACTAGCGTACGGCATACCTAAAGAAACCGTAGCGGCAATAACGATTCTCTATAGAAACACTAAAGTAAAAGTACGATCACCAGATGGAGACACAGAATACTTCGACATAGTAGCAGGAGTACTACAAGGAGACACTCTGGCTCCGTATCTCTTTATCATTTGTCTAGACTACGTACTTAGAACATCGATTGACAAAATCAAAGAAAATGGCTTCGAACTGACGAAGAAAAGAAGCAGAAGATACCCCGCAACAACAATTACCGACGCCAACTACGCCGATGACATAGCGATACTGGCAAATACACCTGACCAAGCCGAAACACTTCTGCATAGTTTGGAACGAGCAGCAGCAAGCATAGGCCTCCATGTTAATGCACATAAAACGGAATATATGTGCTATAACCAAACGGGGGACATCTCCACTCTAGAAGGAACCCCTCTTAAACTAGTAGACAAATTCACGTACCTAGGAAGCAGCGTCGAATCAACCGAAAAGGACATCGAAACGAGGTTAACGAAAGCATGGACAGCTATCAATAGGCTATCGACTATATGGAAATCAGACCTAACCGATAAAATGAAACGCAGTTTCTTCCAGGCAGCGGTCACATCGATACTGCTATATGGATGCACTACATGGACGCTAACAAAACGGCTGGAGAAGAAACTAGATGGCAATTACACAAGAATGCTGCGTGCAATCCTCAACAAGTCCTGGCAGCAACATCCCACAAGACACCAACTGTACGGCCACCTGCCCCCTATCACGAAAACTATTCAAGTTAGGCGAACCAGACATGCAGGACATTGCTGGAGAAGCAGAGATGAACTCATAAGAGATGTACTCTTATGGATCCCCACACACGGTCGCGCAAAAGCAGGACGACCATCACGAACGTACATTCAGCAGCTATGTGAGGATACAGGTTGTTGTCCTGAAGACCTGCCTAGGGCGATGAATGATAGGGAGGAGTGGCGAAAGAGGGTCAGGGATATCCGTGCTGCCAGCACGATATGATGATGATGATGATGATATATATATGCATGGATTGATATATAACAATATTTGCAGCAATTTATATGTAATTATGCGTGCATATGTTTATATGTGTATATATGTGTATATACATGCATATTTGTGTGTGGGTGTGTACATATATGTGTATCTAAGTATATATACATATATATATTGAAATAAATTTATGCATACATACGTTTATATATTAAAATGAGTAGGTGTACGAAGCATTTGTTGAATTGTATACTTAAATATAAGTGTATGCATATATGTATATATTTTGAAATATACGTTTATTTCAAAATATTTACTTTTCTCTAATTGACTAACAATTTTTATGTGTGTGTATATATATATATATATATATGGTATGTGCATGTATTTGTGCGTACGCATATATATAATAATTACGTATGCCTATATATATATATATATATATATATCCAAATTTGCTGCGTAGAAGAGAAAACCTGAAACAAATACATGAAATTAATATTTCAAAATGGTAAGAATTTACTCATCGCAGCTTATATATATATATATATATATATATATATATATATAGTTATGAAATGTATGCTTTCCTTGTCATGTTTCACCTAAACAGATCTTCAAGGGGAACTTCTATTTTTTAATTCATCACTGTTACATTTGCCTTGCTCGAATATATATATACTTTTTGTTTTTCTTTTGTTTCGACAAGGCAACAATAATTTATATATTTTATATCATTTTTTTATTTCTTTGCTAAACAGTAACGATTATATATGTAAGGAATGTTTTTTCCTTACCAAGTTTCCACCACAATGCATCTTTGAGGAAAAACTTTCATTTTATTCTATCCTTGTTATTTTTGCTTTGTTCAAAATAGGTTTTCTTTTGTTTCGACGAGGCAACGATAATTTACTTATTTCATATTATCTTTGCACTGTTCGCAAAAACAGTGGCGATTCTAAATTCTATATATTTTAATGTAACACACACACAAACACTCACGGTGGAATTTGGAATCAATAAATTTCATTTCTTTAATGATACAATTCATCAAAAATGTTTAAACAAAGCAAATGAAACAAGGATATATACATACACAGGACACCTAAGTACATTTTATTCAATATGATGGTATTTGTCCTCCGTCCCACCTGCCGGATGAGTATGGCACAAGGCCTTCTTAAGGTGGGTCTGGGCGTAGGGCCGAAGCCCACACGTTCCCGACATTTTCAAAAATGCCTTGGATCCCGTCGGTATTCTCCTAGAAGGGGAGCCTCAGGCGTCGGGCGATAAACCCAACCCTTCCGAAGAGGGTTAAAGCCTGGGGTGACAGCCCCCTGAGGCCTGAGGTATATCCAGTGACAAGACACACCCACCCTGAACCGTCCATCGCATCACGGCTGGCCGAATGTGTCCCATCAACTGGATATGTCGCTTCTCGAAAGGCCGGGACAACTTAAGAGTGAACATATCTACCATCATTTTGTGACGAGTGTATCTTATAATACGTATCTGCTCTAGTTGCTTCATACATATCTATTTCATCTTTTTACCCAATCGCCGTCTCTGTCTGTCTGTCTGTCTCTCTCTCTATATAACACAAATGCCATTGGAAAAGGTATACATTCAACTATTATCCGTTCAGTAATCAGTAAGGCTGACTGGGTATGACAACCAATCTAGGAGAAGGAAAACTGACTTTAAATTAATTAAACGCTGTTAAAAAATGAACCTGTGTCACATCTTGCTTGTTCAGAGTGGTTGGGTTAATACGAGGTTAGTGGAAAAAGTACAAATCCTTAACCTTAATGAGGAGCCATAGATGGAGATTTTTCTTGTGGAAATACACTTGCATTAGGATTTCTATCTTAATTTTTCTGTGCCGGTGAGGGACATACTCAATTGAGAGGTGCCCGATAAAGCACCAGAGTGAGACTTAAATTGTCTTTAATTGGAATCATTTTTGAGATGAGGCTTTTTAATCTGAGAATTAATTTTTTTTTATTTAGTGCGGCTTTTTGTCCTCATCTTAGTAGTTTTTGTGTTATTTCTTCTTCACTACTTTTCGGCCAAATTTCACCTCTGGCCTTCTTCAGGTGATTTAATCGTGACCTCGGATAGGAATGCTGAGTCTTGTAACCGTATCCCCGGTAATTATTGGTGCGATAGACAACAACTATAGAAGGCAGTAATTACTGGGGATACGGTTACAAGACTCAGCATTCCTATCCGAGGTCGCGATTAAATCACCTGAAGAAGGCCAGAGGTGAAATTTGGCCGAAACGCTGTGAAGAAGAAATAACACAAAAACTACTAAGATGAGGACAAAAAGTCCGCAATAAATGAAAAAAAAAAATTAATTCTGAGACTTCGATGTTTTGACGATCATCGAACACATACACACACGACACCCCTTATACGCTAGGCCCAGTCGGCTGGGGTTGTAGAATACACCGATTGCATCTCTGCAAAGTGATAAAACATTACCATCGAGTGTCCTGGATATGACACTAAACAATCTGATTGTGAGGCTCCAGTAATGCTGGAGTTTTAAGGAGTGTGGAATATCCCTTTATTGCTATCGGTCCCAGGTCCATTCTTGCCAAGAGTGGTAGCATTTTGGAGGGTCCTATCTATTGCTCAAATAGGTTTTACATTTAAAGTGAGTGCAAATAAGGGACTCATGCTAAATTGAATTGTTAGAAATAGAACTATTTAATCATTTAACTGTGTGTAAGTAAAAAACTGTACTTATGATAAACTGAATTGTTTGAAATAGAACTGTTTAAATGAATTAAACGGATTTGGCATTAAATAACCTACAATGGTTGATATGCCATAAAGCCAAACCTTATTCCCCAGCTGTGGTTTAAATATTTCAACTTCTCTTCTTTTACGAGGATGGATTTGGCTTTGAAATTCCCAAAAATTTTGCAATGTCATTAAACAAAAGAAGAAAATATATAATATGGGTGTATGGGAGTGTGCACGCGTATTTTCCTCTGTCTGCTGATATCTTTCTCTGTATCTCCGAGAATAAATATCTCATTTCCTTGTTCTGTTTATATCTTCTCTTTCTGTGTATATATCTATATACACCCAACCCTCCACACGTCCAGGATGCAACAGAAGGTTATTTTCTACCAGATTTTTACAGGTTTCAATTCAGAGTTTTTCTCACAGGCCAGTTGCCATAACAAATGAAGAGTCAGTCTGCCCAACTATTTATCGATAGATAGAGCGAGAATAGTTGGATTCATATGTTTTCCAAGAATATTAGAACAATGTGAAATGCAAACACTATTCTCCAGGATTCGAACTCGTTTTGCAGTGTTCATTTCCTACGAGTATAGCCATTACACTACAAGCGCCGATATCCCACTGTCTCTGCGTATATGTGCGTGGTAAACTCTTCTGGACTCTTTATTGAGCATATTGCCACAGGCATGCCACGTCTTTGATACAGCTTCATTTTCACTGGCAAGTAGTTTTTTATGGGATGGAGTTTCTAACACCAAAGCAGACAATTTCAATCAGCTAGTATATAACTCAATTTCCTTCTCTCTCGTTCTTATATCTCTTTCCCTTTATATAAGACCATTAGAAAGAAAGAAGAACACTTAAAAAAACAAAACAAAACAAAAAAGCATTGAACGGTAGTGAACTAATAAAAGGGCTGTGCATACTGCTAAAAAGTACATTTGGAACGGATAGGTAGATGGCATATTCACCGTGGGTATTGCAGATTTGTACTTATTTTAAAGTAACAATTCTTGAGGTTTGGTTTGTTTGTTTTTTTTTTTTGTTTTTTATGGCAATCAACCTTCCTGGGTTATTTAATGCCAAGACCATCCTTGTAAAATGGCAATAAGGATACTATTTAACACTACTAGGGAGGATTAGAGGATTTAAATATTTTCTAAAGGTATTAGTCTAAAAGTGACCCTAATAGTGCGACTGGAATTTGAACTTTCTTACTACGATGCTACGATCCGGTAGGTTAGCCATTACATCATGGGAACATTCCCTTTGTTATATAACATGATGTCGGAATGTATGATATTAACACATTCTTTACAAAAATATAAGTCTGTTATCTTTAAAACTGGAAAGGGTCGAAATTGGCTATTAGTGTGAAAGATCGAGACAAAGAGACGAAGGACTTGGACACAGACCGGCAGAAGACTGCTACATTGACCTTTTCTTAACTTGCGTTGATCTTATATTCATGGCCCCACTTAGCACTTCTCCTGCTTCTCGACCTGGGTCCCACTGCTCTCACCGCAGGTGGCACCCTACGCGGCTCCTGCCCTGAGTTCGTTGAGGCTCTAACTGGCTGATCGCTACTGACGTGTGTACCTGTGTATATATGATTTCATAACGCCTATACATTCTTCAGGTTCGTGATTCAGGAGATCTACTTCTACTGTTAACCCACGTGAGCCGTACACTAAGTTACACAACGGGAATATCCCGTCCCAGAAAACCCTGTTTGACGGCCTTCTCCTTAATGTTTGAAAAGAAGAAAGCATAAAACCAATTATTGAAGAGTCAGAAACGTAGCTGATCTCATCTCTTGACATGTAAACTGAAACAATAACTGTTACTAATGTGCCCACTAAGCAAACTTGAGCCTGAGAAAGTTGAGGATTGAGATTAGACATTTCAGTGTTTAAGATTCGAGTCTCATTGGGTGCCCCTTTCATATGGCCTTATGCCACATCTGAGCAAAAAGCTTAGTAAATTTCCATTTTAGTGTTTAAGAAAGAGAATGATGCGCGCGATAAAGAGCAGATGAGTCAGATTTTTAAAGGAATCAAACAAACGGTATTTCCCAATAATAGCCCAGTTAGCTAGGGCTGTAGAATAAACCGACTGAATCGATGCAGAGGAGTAAGGGACGCCTCTCCCAAACGAGTGTCCTGTATCTAACGCAAAACAAACTGATGATAATATTCCAGTAATGCTGGAGTTTTGGGGAATGCAGAGTACCCCTTCATTGTGATTGCTCCCAGGTCCACTTTGGCCTGGAGTGGTAGCACCTGATATGGTCCTATCTATGGGTCAAATAACACTGTTTGACATTTAAGCTGAGTGCAAACAAATGACGTATGCTAAATTGAATTGAGACAGAACTATTTTTACATCTAACTGTGGGAAAAAATAATTGATGTTTACTTGAATAATTAGTGATACATAGCAATAATTGGTACCGTTTAACTGTGTTTGCACGGATGATTAATATTGAATAGAATAATCAGTGTTCAATAGCAATAATTGCAACCACTTCACAATGTGCAAACAAATGATTAATATTAGATATCATTTTAGTGTTAGACAGCAATAATTGAAACTCATTTAACTGAGTGAGTAGAATCAATCGTAATACTCGTAAACAAACAAATTAGTTCTAACTCATTTAAAAATGAAATCACCAAAAAAACTAATTTCTTACATATCATGTATATCTATTTAAATATGTAGAAACAAATAATTGATATCCCCCTGAAGATAATTAAAAGAAAAAGCAAACCAACAACAAACAAAAGACACGCAAAGTTTGGTGTGGTATATTATTAATATTGTCACGTGACAGCTCACGGAGACGATAGAGGTAAGACTAATACTATCCTCCCGTTGAATTGACAGTATCAAGCCGTCAAACAAGTGACCGTTAGGAAGGAATGTGGGTCACGCAGGGGAGACCAGATGTTGGTACTTAGTGACCTCAGGTCGCCGGACATCGGAAGGGGAAAGAGAGAGAAGCCAAATGATTGGCTGGGACCCCAAAACGGAAGTGGGGCTCCCTTCCCCTCAGCGGAAGTAAAGGACAAGAAGTTAGTTTTTGAGCAGGGTTCATAGCGGGCAGACGAAGCATAGCCATTTTACTCCGGGTTGAAATCAAAAGAATTAACTGAGACATGAGAGACCCAAGTCCCTCAAGCCAGTACTAAAAACAGAACAAAGTCTATTAGCCCGTAAAAGAAGAACGATTCTCCAGTGGAACCCCGTCGAAAATAAGATAAGTAACTTTGGGGACATTTTTCCTTTATACCCAAATTTCGTTTACCACTCTCTCTCGATTCGAAGAAGGATAAAAGCCAAGAAAAGACATTTATATTCGTGGACTGTCCAATTATATGTTTTGACACTCTGAACGTGTATATATAAGTAGTAAAGGATTTTATGTATTTTCATTTTACCATGTGGTCTATGTTGTTACTTCATGCTTTCCTTTCAGCTTCTATTCGCCTTATGTTATCTTGCTTGGAGTTGTCCTATTAATTCCTAAAGTATCACACGGGAAACCGGAGTTGCCGACTACTACAATATTAATATTATTACAACTAAAACCTATAGGCTCATTATCTTCCATTGTCTCGGGGAAGAAAGAAAGCGACCTGGTGGGTGTGTGATAGTGTGAAATTTGGAACCCCTTGCCAGCGGCGGTCAGTCTGGTCCTAAATTATTCCCTCACGTAATATGCCAGTTCTTATATGCCTGAGAGAAGAACTCTGAACAGGACTTATTCTGTAGGGGATCAAGTGCCAACCTGCCCCGTCTTCACACGTGCGAAAATAAAGTCCCATTTTGGGATTATAGACAATTTTGCGTCACAATATGTAAATAATTACATCCTTTGAATGTCTTCTTTTTTCATATTTGATATTCACATGTAGCCAAATAAAAAGTTGTAGAAGTAGAAAATATTTTTCTCTACACACACGCACACAAACATATATATATATATATATATAATGCAGTTTTCTATATTTATAAAGAGGGCCCAATATCGGTGATAGAACATATGTAGCGTAAAATAACGTAGACAGTGTCAGTGATACTAAATCACAGTTTCTCGCCTATACAATCATCACAGAAAACTACCAATTACCAAAAACCATTGACAGTGTCTAAGCTATATTTTGGTAAGTACCGAGAATGAACGTGTATTCGCCCTAAAAGAAAGGAACAATGAATGGAACGGTAATTTTCTTCAAACTGATTAGCATTCTGTCAAATCGCCTCTAAAATGTTTCCTTTGATATGGATTGAACCTGCGCTGTTGTATTTTTATTAATGCCCACCTCTTCTTCCAATCTTACGGTTGAGGTGCATTTTTCTGGTTAGGAAAGAATTCACAAAGAACATTCCATTGTTTCTTAGTCGTTATAATCATCTAAAGTATTTCTTTCACTCTTTTTTATTACGTCACATTAAATGGTCGTTGTGATAAAGAAAAAAAAATGAATAAATAAATGAACAAAAGAAAGGAAGAACCAATGAAAGAGAGAAATATTATTTAAGTTAGGCATAAAGGCAAAGAAAAATAACTATTTTAAATGTTTATAATGCTAAAAAAGAAAGAGCATTCAAGGTAGTTATAAAGGGAAAAAAGTATATAACAGTTTTATAATGCTAAGAAAAGTAAGAAAGGAAGCATGTGTTATATTTTGACCTTCGACCAGGCCCAATAATACTATTCCAAGGTAATACACCGGAAGGAAGTGACACATTCCAACGGCCAGTAATCGAAAGAGATCGCGTGGGCGGATTAAGGCTTATGATATGGGACAAGGTGAAGGTCCCATTGTGCCATTACAGTCATGCACCGGAAGAGAGTAACCTCTGAACTGCATGACAGTTATTTCCGCTTGATGACGATTAAACATTCGATTTCAAAGATCCAGTAGGCGATCGTGTGGGCGTTGAGTTATTATTTAACTCAGTTGAGTTTGGGTCCCAGAGCAGTTGCCAGCAGAATTCCAGACAGCCAGAGACCAGATGTGTTAGGGAAGGCCACACCCGACCGAGGGGGCCCTCGGAAAAGCCCCGATGGTGTGGACCCCAAGACCTCTGGTTGAGCATCTAAGAGAACAACAAAGATACGTGACGGTCATAACAGTGGGGGTCAAAATATGAAGTTTACGTTCGGTCTCCAGCATCCTCTCACATGCAAACCCTTAAACAACCCTTTCAATAAAGTGAGAGATGAATATTTTTCTAAAGAAGTCTTCATGCGTCCTTCATTCCTGCGTTTTCCTTCCTGCGTCCTTTATTCTTGCGTCTGTTATCATTGCGTCGGTATGTATCCAGTATATATATATATATATATATATATATATATGTATGCAACACATGAACAAAAGAATAAAAGCATGAAAGAAAGAAAAGGCATTATGTTTGGTATAGAATGAAAGAAGAAAATAATATTTTAAATGATTATAATTCAAAAGAAAGAAATAATAGCATTTAAGGTAGATATTGAGGAAAAGAATTTAAAAAATACTTAAATTAGTCACAATGCTAAAGAAAAAAAGAAAAACAAAAGACTGAATGAATGAATGAACCAAAGTGAGAAAAGAAGGATAAATGAAAGAAAACGAATTAAAAATAGGCAAAGAATGAAAAACTATTTAAAATGGATAAAATGCTAAAGACTTAATGTATCAATGAATGAATGAATGAATGAAAGAGAAAAAGGAAGAACATTTAAGGTAGGAATAGAGGGAAATGATGAAAAACCCATTTAAAATGTACATAATGCTAGAGAAAGAAAAAATACCATTTAATGTAAGCATTGTACAAAAGAAAGAAATGAATATTTAAAACTGTCATAAAGATGAAAAACAGAAATACAAAGGATTAAAGGTAGGCACTGTATGGAACAAAGAAAGAAAGGAGATATATAAGGCAGTGGTAAATAAATAGATAAATAGATAATATCAAAAGAGGTATCAGAGTAAAGAAAGGAAAATAACATTTCAGGTAAGATTGTTAGTTTAAAAAAAAAAACAACTAAAAACGAACAAACAAGTAAATCGTATTTAAGGAAGCCACAGCTGTTAAGAATAAAAATCTCAAAGTCGTAACCATAATGATAGATAAGGAAAGAAACAAAGATCTAAAAAGGCGGGGGTGAAGAAAAATTAAAAAATAATACAAAAACGTGGAGAAAGAGGCATTGCCAGATTTTAATTAAGTCTCACATTCCGCAAAAGCTTTTCCAGAAAATTCCCCCGTACCATCATGTTCAATTCATTCTATTCCTGAAGGTGAAAGGGTTAACAGAATCTTTCATATAGCACATTTGACACTCCCCACCAGACCCCTCCCCCCAAAAAACAAAAAAACAAAAACGAAAAAACAAACAAAACTTGCACTCAAATGAACCATAAGCTGATACGAAGCGATGCCATCAATTGATCCACGTTTAGTGATTATCGAACAGTCAACAGCCAACGCTTAAGTCATGATTTATCGAACAGATCATCACAGATCATTCGGTCGGCTTTACGTTAACAAGGGCTAAATACTTGCTTTCCATTTCGCTTGGTTTACTGGTCAGGAATGGTGAATAATACATTAAGACCCCCACGTGACACCTCTGAGCACAGCCCCGAGGGAAAAGGAATAGGTGACTCGATCATTGACATTTATACAGAGCTAGTGCCCTTAAAAGTGATTGGCTGATTATTTTCGCGGGTGAATTGCATGTTCGATAGAAGAGAGGAACAAAAAAAAAATGATGATGTAAAATAAGATAATTTTAGACACGACTCATTTTGCTTTTTCAACCGGAACACCTTCAGCATATTTCGATTGATTAAGATTCCTTTCATGAGAGAGAGAGAGAGAGAGGGGGGGGGGAGAACAACTGTCATAACAAGGTTAAAGATCCTTCTCTGCTCGACTATTTACCCATAGCTTGGAGTTGCGGATAATTGGATTCATACCTTTCCTAACGGGATTAGCAATATGATAAATGCAAACAGCCACGTCCAGGGTTTAAACTCAGGTCACTCCGTCTATTTTCTACGGTAATAACCGTTTTACTACCTGCACCTCCACCAACCGGAGAGGTAATAACTTTTGCATCCCATCTTTGGATCAAATCGTTTGAAAATTATTACTATTAGATATGTATACTTGAAATCATATAATTGTGTGGAAATAAATGATCATTGTTGTTTGGAATTGTCACTAAAAAACTTGCAATCATGTAACCGTTAATATTAGATAGAATCATTTGAAACCATATAACTGCTTACAAAATGTTAGTATCCGATAGTAATATGGCATCAAGTATTCATATATGCAAAATCGATTATAATTTCACAGGTATATTAAATGAATACAGTACAATTATCTGCAGATTATTTGTATTAGATTGTAAACTTGAAACCATATTACTGTAAGCAAAATATTATTATCAAGAATAGTAACTTGAAGCTATAACCGTTTACAAAGTGTTATTATCATTGGTTACTTGAAGCCATATCTCACAGATCCCATCACATTCTTTAGACGTAGGGATACTACTTATGTAATGTGTCTTGGGCACAAATAGCCAGACGGAACCCATCATTCTACAGGTCAAGTAGTTCGAATGCAGAGTTTTCCGGTTTCCATAGCCAAGATTAAAGATCCCAGTCTGTCCGAGAATGTATCTTTAGCAGGATGGAGAATAGATTCCTGATTTTTACAAAAGTATTACCGCTATGTGAAATGGAAACAGCCTCGTTCAGGATTTTGAACTCGAGTTGCTATTTTACGTCCTACGACGATAACCGTTACACCACTTGCACCACAAGAAACCATGTAATTTGCAGGCCAAAGAAGACTGACTGCTTTTGCATTAAAAGGTTTACATGCCCTGAAACCAACTAAAGAGATAAGGATCATTTTAAATGAGTTCTATTACGCTGGCGAATGAACAGAAAATTCTTCAATGGACAATGTTGTTGTATTGAAGACATCATCCTCCATGCTTTGCAGCATATCTTTATTGCAAATGGCATCAGCAGTCTTGAATACGTCAACCATTTCTATGCACATCCGGAATGATGCGGTGAAAAGGAAATGCTGATGGAGCTAATCGAAGTGCACTTGGTGCTGTTTATGTGACCAGGATTTGGCGCCATAAAACAGAGTTATATGCACAATAGTTTAACCGTTTCTTCATTTGGTGCCTTCATTAAGGTTCTTATTCTTATACTTCCCTGGCTTTAGCTGGGCTGTCTGTCATTTGTGCCGGACAGGGTATCGAAATCGATGGCACATTCGAAGCCAAAAGGCCCCCGGCTTCGGCTGGGCCACCTTCGCGTAGGCGATCTGCAACACTGACACCTTTGTCCCCATTGTATAGCACTGGTTCTTGCCGTCCAGTTTAAGCTATAATCAGGCATACGTACCTGGACCCAGATTTGGGTCCAAGACCAGTTATGTTTATCAGGCCCACATTTCACTAAGTGGGCTGATGACCAGCAGGGTTCGAGCCTCAGCTCATTCCTTACCTTCCTCAAAATCTTCACTATAATCGGTTTTTGGGTAATTGACCTTGTGTCGAGTCCTGTCTGGTGGGAGACAGAGACAAATATACGTTGCTCCGGGTATGAAGCCGACGGCATTAATTTGTTGTTGGCTTTGACCCTAGCGGGCATTGTCCAGCAAAGGTAGACTTGAGGCCGAAAGACACCTGGCTTCGGGCCATCTTCGGGTGGGTGAGCTGCAACATTGACACCTTTGTCCCCCTTGTATAGCACTGGACCTTGCTGTCCAGTTTAAGCTATAATCAGGCTTATGTGCCTGGACTCAGATTTGGGTCCAAAACCAGCTAGGCTCATCAAGCCTGTATTGCACTAAGTGGGACGATAACCAGCATAGACCAAAAGGATTCGGGCCTCGGCTCGTTCCCAACTTTGCTTTCCCCTAAATTTCCACTGTAATCAGCCTTCGGGTCATTGACTTTGTGTCGAGTCCTGTCTGCTGGGAGGCAGTGACAAATATAGTTAATGTTCTTATTTCTCCAGATACGTTTGTAGAGGCTAACAAAAACTTGTTGACAGTTCCTCGTTTCTAAGTTTGGTTTATTTTTTAATGCCATATCAATTCTTTTTGGTTACTTAAAGCCGTGACGCTAACTTCATGCTAAGGTCTCTGGTAAATTCAATGATTCAACTTGTCTTCCTCAGTTATTAAGGGGTGTCCTCGTGATGTAATGGTTAAAGCGATGGCCAGCGGAATCGTAGAAAGCGAGTTCGAACTCCAGTCGTACTATTACGTTCATTTTCGAACAAATAGCCTTGGGAAAAGTACGACTCCCTTATCCTCTCGGGTATAGGTGAAATATTACCACCGCTGTTCTTATGAAAGGACGGCTTTGGCATTAAATAACCTACAAATGTTGATATGTCATTCAAGAAAAGAAACCATGCCAAACCAAACCCCAGTAATGAGTAAATAGTTGGGTAGATGGGGCTCTTTAGCCTTGGTACGGTAACTGGTCAAGGTAAAGGTAAACCCAAGTCAATCTAGCTGTATTCGTTTTTAGAAAATGACTATGTTCAATTCTGGTTGCACAGAGAACATTAAAAAACATTGCTTGATACAGAAAGGTTTTACTGACGAAAAAAATGGAAATAACAATGACCTGCATTAAAAATTGTTTCACGAAGGTCAAAAGGTTTATCAAGTGATATATAATTGCTATTTTATACTGAATTAAGAAAATACCATTCATCGTGTTTGGTCTGGTCTGGTTTTTAAGATGTGCATGAATACTTCACAGCTAGTTGAAGACAATAGCACTTATTCGAAAGCCTGGAGACTCTACTTGTCATAGCTGGACGTGGATACCTAATATTTAGTATTGCATATAATTTAGTATATGTACCTAACTACAGTGTACCACCCTACTCATTAGTAGTCTGTTATTCTTGCCGTATCCGCGGTACATGCTTGGTGTATTACCCAATGGAGACGGTTACATCAACTAGTATTTTCCTGTTTTAAATTCTCACGTGTTGACACTATTTTTTTCGTTTATCATTGCACAAAATATTTCTCGTTTTATGTTTCGAGCGAGCGACATGTATAAAAAGAAAGAGAGAAAGAAAGAATCATTTTCTGTTTATTTAAAATTAGCGCAATCAATTATTGGATTGTAACCGTATCATCGGCTATTATTTCCAAGTCAGCAATTAGACACGATACCTTTGTAGTGTAAGTCATTAAATGTACGACACGTAACCTTTTTAAAATATTGTCGAATGAAATACCCGAGAAGACACAGGTGTCTTATTTTTTTTATACTTCCAATATTAACTGGTATCGATCATTTTGAATACAATAAGACAAGGGTGATATTTCAGAAGCTCGTCAAGAAGTTACAGTGATTATAGGTCGATTAAACTATGTAAACGCTCTGTGCACGTTAAATGATTTTCGAAAGATCTATATATCAATGATGTTGTAACTACCTACCCACCTTCAGTACTTGTTATTTGTTATGCGTCACTCTAGGGAGTGAAGAGAGGGATAAACAGATAGATAGACTTTTACGACCAAATTCTCTCGTTTTCGTTGAATTATTTAAGAACGGTTTCATTTTTTGGTTTGGTTTGTTGGGTTTTATGGCATATCAACCTTTGTAGGTCATTTAACACCAAATCCATTTTTATGTAAATAATCAGTTCTATTCCAAGCAATTCAGTTTAGCATGAGTACACAGTTTAATTGTCAAAAAACATTTCTATTTCAAACTATTCAAGCAGTTATATATAATGATTCAGTTTAGTGTAAGTACAGTTTCAATGTCAAAAACAGTTCAATTTCAAATAATTCAGTTTAGCATAAGCACGCAGTTTAAATGTAAGTATAGTTTAAGTGTGAAAAATATTTTTATTTCGAGCTATTCAGTTTAGTCAAGCGGTTCTAATTCAGCTAATTCAGTTTAGTATAAGTACAGATTTTGTCTATACACAGTTACAATGCCCAAACAGTTCCAAGTTAAATAGTTCAGTTTAGTGTAAATACAGTTTCAATGTTGAAAAAATAGTTCTATTTGAAATAATTCAGTTTAGCATAAGCACGCAGTTTAAGTATAAGCACGGTTTAATTGTCAAAAACATTTCTATTTCAAACCATTCAGCTTAGTCAAACAACTCAGTTTAGCATTAGTATGCCGTTAGTTCTATTTAACCCATGGAGAGGGCCCTATCAGGTGCTACTACGCCGGGCCAGAGGGGACCTGGGAGCAATCGCAATAAAGGGGTGCTCCGCATTCCCTAAAGCTCCAGCATGACTGGAACTTCACCATCAGATTGTTTAGTGTCATATCCAAGTTTCAGTTTTTGAATTCCAAAATGTTTAATTAGAAGTAATAGTCCCTTCCGAAGGCTAAAACACCCCCGCAAAACGAATGTGTTTACTAGGCATAACACTTAATTGAATTTGATGGTGAGGCACGTGTTCTGGAGATCTGACAATTATGGAACATCTCTTCATAGCCATTACTCTCAGGTCAACTAATTCCGAGTTGAAGTACATGTTTAAGCCCTATCTGTTTGTCAAATTTAGGTGCTTAAAAATATTTGTATGACCATGTGCAAAACAAAAACAAAAACTTTTAGGTAATAAATACTCAAAATATGTGTATAAGGATAATAAACGCGATTCCTTAACTGCTTGGCATAATAGAACTCTTAACGAGTTGACATGCCGTTAACATCAATCAATCATTAGAGACGGGGGAATGTAGTGGCAGTCTATAAATATCAACAATAATCACGAAGTCCTGAAAATTTATTTTTGGCTAAATTCTTCTAAAAATATTTGGACATGTTTATGATAGTTTAATATTCTAAAATCCTACACGATAAACTAATTATCATCTGAATATAACATTTCATTTGTAATGTTGGTACTTACGATACTTACCTAGCCTTAGCTGGGCCGTCTGCCATTCGTGCCGGATGGATCATCGAAATCAATGGCAGATTCAAGGCTGAAAGGCCCCCAGTTTCGGCTGGGCCATCTTCGGGTGGGTGAGCTGCAACATTGTCACCTTTGTCCCCTTGTATAGCACTGGACCTTGCTGCCCAGTTTAAGCTATAAGCAAGCATACGTGCCTGGATCCAGATTTAGGCCTAAGACCAGCTAGGCTCATCAGGCCAACATTCCACTAAGTGGGTCGATGACTAGGAGGGTTCGAGCCTCGGCTCGTGCCCGACCTTCCCTTCTCCTAAATCCTCACTTTAAGCCGACCTTCAAGTTATTGATCTTTTGTCGAGTCCTGTCTAGTGGGAGGCAGCGACAAATAAACTTACTTTACTACGCTTAGTGATGGCACAAGGCTGGATGTATGAAGTACTCGAACTCCCTAGTGTGAGCTTAGCTCTGCAAACCATTTCACGCTCGGTGCCCAATTTTATTTCAAATCTAACACTGAATTTCTTGACGGAATTGTTAAAATCATTCTTTTGAATGTTGAGTGATTATCTTATTTTGATATCCAGATGTCTTTATCTAATTTGCCTATCTTTCTATCGAAATATTTCAAATCCTCCGTGAGTGCCACAAAGTTGATATCTTGTGCCGTAACGGTATTAAATAGAACGTTATAAAGTTATCGCACCGATTAGTACGTTGTACCATAACATACCAAATCTATGATCGTACTAACACGTGCTCAAACATGTCAATGGCAGTATCGTTACGTCTAAAGTATTACTAGAACGCTGTTGTAACCTGGCCGTGGGAAAATTGAACACACGAACTCTGTTTTCGTTCACTTACACAAAGGTTTATTCGCTACTACACTTTTTAAGTAGTCGTCAGGAGAAGAACCAGAGAATGAAAACTAAATAACGTACAATGGTTGATATGGCATAAAACCAAACCGAACCATACAGATGCAGAAAGACAAATAATTCATAGACAATATTCTCCTTATTTATTAAATGAACCTCGCATTAAAATATTAATGATTAAAAGATTACAGTTGAAAAATCACCTTATATTTATAGACTGCTTTGTTAAGAGTCGGTCGCGTGAGCTGGACAAAGAGAAATCACACATGATGAAGAGAGAGAGAGAGAGAGAGAGCAGACACAGACCTTGAATTTTCTTCCAAGTTTTATCGTCTAATTCTCACACGTGCTTCATCACGGATGTCTTTCCTAATTACTGTGCATCTGGACTCCAACATTTTGACTATCTCCACATTGCAATGGAGAGTGTTCGTTCTCGTCTTTACCTCTTTAAGTCCGGCTGGAAGCTAACTTTTTAATCCCGACTCGTACCTCACTTCCGCCTGGTGGTGAAGGGAGGAACAGCCATTTCCGCTGGTTCCATACCCGCGCCGAAGATTTGGGACCTTCGGATTTTTTTTCTTGACATTCATCCATGATTGGCTGACCCAAAACAAGTGCCTTGGTCTAAGTTACTCAGAAGTCAGCAGCTTGTAGCGTAAACTCTATGTCTGCCTTTTTCTTCTCATTTTTTCTTCTCGCTTTCTTTCCCCAGAAATTATCCTCTCGCTCTGTTTATAACTTGGACCTACTGTAATATACTAGCTTAGCTAGCGACAGAGTGCTATGGATAAACTTAGCAGATTCAATGGGGTCGCAAGATAACATCAACAAAGTGGTTTCACTGAAAAGAGAAAAATAAAGGATGATGTCGAGAATATAATTTATCATATTTACAAACCCCTCTGCTCGGGGAGGATATGACAAAAGGTCAATTTTTAAGCGGAATTTAACAGGTTTGAATTCATAGTTTTCCTCCTTCTAGACTAGTTGTCTCACCAAGGCTGAAGAACCTAGTCTGTCCTATTATTTACCCATAGCTGGAGGGAGAATATTTGGATTCATACCTTTCCCAATGGTTTTTAATGCTATGTGAAATGCAACCAGTTTCGGCCAGGATTTGAACTCGTGTCGCAGTGTCCATTACACCACAGGCACTATGCATCTCTCAGTCCATAAATATCTATCTATATATATTAGATATTAGATCAACAAATTACCGGAAAAAACTCAAGTTCATGAGACTTGAAAGACAATATAAGGTCTGTAATTTTGGACTGAAAGCAGAGATCCGCTGGTTGCTCAAGCGATGGAGAGAGACCCACTGGTCACTCAAGCAAACCTGTCAGCTCCCCCGTGTGTGTTCTCCGTCCCTCGCACTACTTCACAAAAAGGGTCCCCGCCACAGAAGAAAGATATATGCGAACTCTCTCTGACTGTATTCGTACTTCACACAAACGTCGCCGTCGAAGAATAAAAATATGAATTATATTCGTATTTATCTACGAGTTTTTCGTTGTTTTTTCAGCGGTTCAATATACAACACTACCATATTACGTTACAACCTTACGTATGAGTAATAATTTATTAGAATCACTTTCTCAAGCAAAAAATTATCTATCTATCTATCGTCATAATTTTATTCCTTTAAGTGTGCCACACGATTGAAGCCTTACGTATGAGTAAAAGATTATTTAAAATCTCTGCAACAAAGAGAGATCTATCTATCTATCTATAAAACTAATTTCTATCCCCTGTAGTTGACAAACAATTGAGGGTTATGTATTACAAAAGAAAGATTGCTAAATATCTCTGTAACAAACAAAATATAATTTATCTATCTAAATATTTAACAGTCAAACATTTCCTTTCGGTTATAATAATGAAATTTTTACATAGAATAATTTTCTCCTTCGCAGATGGAAGTGCTGTATACCTGGAAGAAAGAGAAGACAACAACACTTCCGTATAAAAATGTTCATCATTATTTACGTAAGTTGTGAAATAGTTACGTAAAGGAGAGAGTCGGGAATCGTTAAGATTTACACCGGGTTGTGGTATGACGTATTCAGAGAGCCTTACTCCACGAGGCTTGTACAGGACAATTAACAGCAAAGGCTTCCTCAAGGATCTTTTATTTTCATCTAAAATCATACTTGCTTTCGACATTAAAGAGTATTGTATATTCAGACTTTTCTCTGCCTTTTAAACAAGGGTTGTCTGGACCCCCGGATCAACGGTCAAAACGGCGTGGGGTTTGGTGTCTTCTCTGCTCTGCATTCTACCAACTGCTCACTGGTCCGGTGTTGAAAACCTCCGTCTTTATATATTTCCAACACCCCCACACCTCGTGGTTACTCTCCTACCGGTATCCCACCAACGCAATTCAGGTGGTATTTCCGCTGTCTTGTTTATTTTAATACACTAGTGCATCCTGTTTTTAAAATCCTCGAACTTGCACGGCCATTCAGAGGTCAAATATTTAAGAGAAATATAAAAATTATCGTAGATCAATGTTTATATTTCCCCACCCCTTCGCCACGAATAGGAAGTGACACAAGGTCAGTTTTTAAAGCTGGTTTGAATTAAGAGTTTTCCTTCTAGACGGGACGCTGGAGTTGAGGAGAGAAGAATAGGATTCATACATTTCTAAAGACAGCCCTGTCGGCGGGTCGTTTAGCATCAACGATAACCGTTACACCGCAAGAACCTCCGCAAAGATCAATGATGTGTTTTGCTTGCTTTCTTTGTTTAATGTGATATCAACTGTCATGAGTTATCTAATGACAAAGCCATCTTTGGTTTAGGACAGCAGTGATGCTATTAAACTCAGCTGGGGACATTAGAGAGTTCATGCCTTTCCCAAGGGTATTGGTCCGTAAGTGAACCTAATAGTGCAACTAGAGTTCGGACTCGTTCACTTCTAAAACTGTCCATGGTCCTGCCTCCATCCCACGGTTATTCGGGGATCACATGGCATTCATACCATGTAGAGATTAATGAAAAGCATAAATTCACATTGCACGAGACGTTTGGGTCAAATGAATCTTTAACCAGCAAGGTCAACTGGCACACGTGCCTGGTGACTTAGCAAAGGCTACCAGAGTTCATATAGCACTTACTGATCCTATGACCAGCACTGACCAGCAGGACACGAGTCTAGGTTCGTGAGCAACTTCCACCTCTCCTAAATTCCCACTATATAAAAAGACGTTGTGTCAAATCTTGCCTGAAGGGACGTCCGGATAAATAGCTCCCGCTCGCTACAGTGGCTATTTATAAGATATCAGGTAACAGTGAGCGTCGTAGGCGAAAATAAATGATAAATTGCCATAGAGATTGATTGATGAATTTTAACGGCATATCAATCTGTCAAGGGTTGTTTTATGCCAAGTTCTCTGGGAATCACGTCCATATTTAAATTTTTTTTTAGTTGTTTCTTGTTTTTCATTTTCCAAGAGGCCCTATTGAATACTAATTTGTAAACTGATCTATTTGACCCAAAAGAGGTGACGCTAACATGTACTTCCATTCCGGGTCAGAGTGGACCTGGGAGTAATGGAAATAAAGGGTTACTCAACACTATCTATAAACGGATTTTTACCCTCATATGCAGTTTAGTGTTATACTTTACCCTATTTACCAACCCCTCCGCTCAGGCAGGATATGACACAAGGTCAGTTTTTAAGCGGAGTTTAACAGGTTTTGAATTCAGAGTTTTCCTTCTCCTAGACTAGTTGCCTCACCAAGGCTGAAGAACCTAGTCTGTCCTACTATTTACCCATAGCTGGAGGGAGAATATTTGGATTCATACCTTTCCCAAGTGGATTAGGGCTATGTGAAATGCAATTATTCTCGTCCAGGATTTGAACTCGAGTCGCCGTGTTCATTTCCTACGACGATAACCATTTCACTTTATATATTTTGACGCACAGAAAAATGGTTTTACTTATTTCTATCAAAGAATACTTCTATTTACTTTCAACAGTTCTATTTAAAAAAAAATCAATTCAGCATGTCAACTAAGTTAAATGGTTCCAAGTATTAATATGTATCTTCAATTATACATCAAATATTTGTTTACACAGTTAAATGTTCAAAGAGTTATGTTTCAAACTATTCAGTATAGCATAAGCACACAGCTTGAATGTCAAACATTTCTAATTGACACATAGATAGGAGAACCTCTCGGGTGCTACCACTACAAGCCAAAGTGGACCTGGGAGCGATGGCAATAAAGGGGTATTCCGCATTTCCCAAAGTTCCAGCATTACTAGAGTCTCCCCATCAGATTGTTTAGTGTCATAATCAGTACATTCTTTGGGGGAGTCTTACCCCTCTGCAGAGATGGAGTCGCTGTATTTTACAGCCCCAGCTTCATGGGTGACCAGGACACTCATTGGGGGTGTCTAACCCCTATGCAGAGATGCAGTCGGTGTATTCTACAGCCCCAGCCAACTGGGCCACCAGATCACTCTTTTCGGGAGTCTTGCCCCTATGCAGAGATGCAGTCGGTGTATTCTACAGCACCAGCCGATTGGGCCACCAGACCACTCTTTGCAGGAATATTATGCCTCTGTAGAGATGCAGTCGGTGTATTCTTCAGCTTCAGTCGACTGGGCCATTAGGGGTGCCTATTAGCTGTTTTTCTTTCAATTACGAGAACAGTTGCTTTCAGAGAAGCGTAAATCACACTTGTACTGTATCCGTAACTTTTTTCCGATCTAATGGCACTGTTATTGCTGTTATCATTTTTACACACTCATAGTCTTAATAGCACTTTTTCCATTTTATTTTAGAGATAAATTTTTGTCTGTGCAGGAGTTAAATAACCTTATGAATAATTTATAAGTTTTGTTTTTGATATTGACACCTGAACTCTAAATTGCTAATTATTAACAATTAACACGTGCTAATTGGTTTATTTGGCACCATCCACCAAAATCCGATTGGCGTTTTGACGTTTATATTTTTTTTAGTAGGGTTGGATGAGTTAACGTTATGAACCTACGCCAATTTTCAAAATCATTAAATCCTGGGATTCATCACGTGACTTAAGTGCGTTCTCTCTGGAAGAAAAATCCGCATTCATCAATTTTTAATGCCTGAAAAGCTTTTAATTTGAAAAACGAGGGATCGAGAATGAATTGAAAAATGAATAGATAAATTAGTTAAAAAAAAAAAAATAAAGATATTTTATGATACTGGAGTGGTTACTGATTATTGGTAACATGTTGTACTGGGGAGGATATTTAGTGGTGTTTCCTCCCACCAAGATTCAATATTAGTATTACTTGATAGAATGATATACGAACACAGAATAAAAAGAAAGAAATGATACGCCAACACTGAATAGACGGAAGGAAAGTAAAGATAAATTTCCGACATATGTAAATGAGTGTAATATGTTCGTAGAAATACAATAAAGATGTATTGCAAGAATACACATACGCGTCTGAAAAGATGAAATGCATGCATTGTTCACTGAGCAAAGTTAAATATATAAAAAGCAGTCCAAACAAGGTGATTAGACTTACTTGTCTTTGTTGATTTAGCGATGTGGCTTTATTTTTCAATGCTAAGGCGAAACGAAAAAGTAAATCGCCGGCTGGTGGGATCAAGTCTATTCAGTGAGCAGGCACAAAGAGGACGCAAAGGGATTCTGAATGGACACGTGATGTCAAATAAGACACCAACAAATTCCAAAGGAGACAGTTATTTATTGTCTCCTTACAATATTTGAATGCTTCTTTTTTTTATAACTTTACGACACAGGGAAAAGAGGCCAGAAAAAAAAGGTCTCTTTCCTTGCTGTGTGGGGATGCATTCTACGCCACAAGAAGACTGGAAAGAGGTGTCGGTGGAAACGTCATGTGAACCAAAAAAAAAAAAAAATGAATTGTTCGAATAATTCTTTGTACGTTAGTGATGTTTCTCAAAACTATTGACTGTGAATATATACTACTATGACACATTTGTTTGTGTGTGTGTGTGTGTGTGTCTATGTGAGAGTCAAAATTAAACTGGTGGTTCTAAATTTTTTGCAGGGTTGCTGACTTTATCTTCCGTTCCAATCCAAACTGTATGAAGTTGATATTACGTTCTGGGGTTGGGGGCTCGAAGGTTGTAAAAGAAAGGGTGACGAGGCGAAGAATTTTTCACTTGATTTCAAGGACAAATGAAAGAGAAACGTTTTTCACTAAAACCCTCTTACATTATATTTAAGATATTCCATCTTCAAACTGGTATGAAAAATATTTACATTCATGACGCTGTTTTCTTTGTCAATGAAGGAAAGATGTATAATGATATTAATTATAAACTGAATCACTTCTAAGAGCAGCACAAAACAACGCCATTGGACCAACTAAGTTAAAGCAACAATTGATTACACACCACAAAATAGAAAATTTACGAGGATCATTAAATAAGTTTCCAGACTTTTTTCGTATGGGCTCTTTTGATAGTACACTCGTGAAACTCTAGTCCCCTACGAAGTAATCTCCTCCGGCTGCAATGCACTTATTGAACCATTTCAACAACTTCTAGAAGGCCCTATGGAAGTTCTCTCGTGTGAGCGTGTCAATGATCTTCAATACAGCCTCTTTCATCTCCTCAAATTGTCTCATAACGACAGCTTGTGAACTTAGGGATAACCAAAAGTCACAGGGAGCAAAGTCTGGACTATTGAGAGGGTGAGGAACTGTCTCGATGCCCATGTTGGTCAAATAGTCCGTGACAAGGATGGAGTTGTGAACTGGTGCATTGTCCCGGTGGAAATGCCACTGAGCCGATTTGAAGAGTGCTGGCCTCTTCCGACGGAATCTCTTCCTGTACTCCCTTAAAACCTCAAGATAGTATTCCTGGTTGATTGTCTGTCCAGTGGAAACCCAGTGCTTGTAGATCATGCCAGTACTGTCAAAAAAAAGGGATCATCAAAAGTTTGTGGGTGGATTTGCTCTGTCTGGCCTTCTCAAGTCTGGCTCTTGGTCTCTGCGTCATAGCATTTGATCCAGTTTTCATCGCATGGCATTTTTTCCAAGTTTAAAACACAATTTTATTGCATATCGTTCTTCCTAACGTCCAGATTGCATTTTTGAAATTCAGCAGCTATGACAATCAGGCTTTAGTAGGGTGTATTCCAATTCCTGCTGTAGTTGTTCATTTGAATCTGAAATCATAAAAATTAGTCAGTCATCTCATAAGATGTATAGCAATAAACCACTGAATTTTCAAGAGTCTACGACAATGTTAAATGCTTGTACAAAAAAAATGTCTGGAAACGTACGTTATGAGGTGATTGTGACAAAACTATCAATCACAGCAAATTAACGCAAAAAGCGTATAAGACTGGACACGACTGGGTGGGAAAGGTGATCCACTGGGAATTGTGCAAGAGATTAAAATTTGACCATTCTAACCAATTGCATATGTTGTGTACTCTCATATATGATTTACGAAATTCAACGAACGAAACACTTCTTTATAAAAATATGTCTCTCATTTTATTCTCGAAAGGGGTTCATAGTTTCTTGCTGTTTGAGAGATAGATGGAGAGACATATACTCAAAGAGGGGATTTTTTCATGTCCTATATCTTCTTCCGAGAGCCAGGGAGTGCCAACGCTTGCACACCCTTACAAGCCGTATCGTCAGGGACGACCTAACGCCCCTGATCGGCTGCGTGTCCCGGGCTCGACACCCGATTCTCTGCGCTCTGTCTAAATCTGACCGCATGGTTATCACGTGGTCTCCTTCCAGTTACACACCTGATCGACCTGAGGTCCCTGACGTGCTGTCATCCCCCTGTTTACTAATCACAACGTGACAGCTTGTCAAAGCACACGGGGTCACTAGGAACGAACCGAAAATCCATGTCATATGTTATATAACACATATGCAGAGCTCAGAATCCGTCCTTGAGAGTGAGACGCACAAAATTTTCTGTGATTTTGAGATACAAACAGATCACGTAATCCCGCCCAGACGACTGAACCCATTAATATTTACCCCCACCCAAAAAAAAAAACCCAAACGAAAAGAGAACCTTCTGAATAGTGAACGTTGCCGTCTCGGCTGATCACAGAGTGAAAATAAAAGGCAGCGAAAAGAGAGATAAGTATTTAGTCTTTACCAGTGAACTAAAATCAATGGAACATGAAAGTGACGCTAATACCGACAGTAATTGGTGCACGTGGAACGATCCCCCAAGCCTTGGTATGAGGACTGAAAGAATTAGACATCGGAGGACGAGTGGAGACCATCCAGATTACAACACTATTAAGATCAGTCAGTATGCCAAGAAGAGTCGAGTAGACTTGTTGTCACTTAAACCCCACTGAAAGACCATCAGCTAACGCTGACATGAAAACCTCACAAGGAGTTGCATAATGATTTAATATATTACGTCGAAATATTTGACAATAACAAAATTACACAATTAATCAGCTTTTAAAGATTGAAATGTTTAATAATTATGTTTACTTTTTTTTTTTTAGATTCGGAGTTTTATAAAAACAGGTAACGGCATTGACTAAATTATCTTTAACTTTATAAATGAGGGTTGTTCCAAAAGAACGAGACCTTACCAAGAAAGAAGAGCCATAGCTGAAAGTTTTGAACGGAGATCTTGGGAATGAGCAAGCTGTATTCAAGATGGGTTCGAAAAATGCACGCGCCAGAGCAAAAGCTGAAACGGTTGACATTTCCAGATTGACAGATATATATATATATATATAATTCTTTTATCTATCTATATATATATATATACATCTGTCAATATTTATAAATCTTTATATCTACCTCTCTCTCCCTCTCTCTCTCTATATATATATCTTTATATCTTTTTGTTTGTATATATATATATATATATATATATATATATATCTTTATACCTATCTATCGGTCTATATATATATATATATATATATATATATCGGTTATATAGTTATTGAAGAAAGTTACATTTATCTAAATTAGTATTAAATCTAGAGTTTTAAGTCGAAATGTATTTAGATTTTAGAAAATAAAAATTTAAAAAATTAATTTACTATAATTCCAACCGGCAATAAAATAAAAAACCGGAAGTGGGCTAAATGAGGAGAAAACTCTTCACCCCTCTTCTATCCCTTCCCACCTTTCTTTCCTGTGTCTATTCTGAATTATTTTATCCATAACATCTGAAGAAGTCCTGTTAATTTTTTTGGTGTTTTTGATTTATATCAAAAACCCATAACAGGATGGAAATAAATTTATAATCCTAATGTGACCAGTTATATATATATTTATATATGTATCTTTTAATCTATCTATCTATCTTTATATCTATGTATCTATTTATCTGTCCTTATTTACCAACCCCTCCGCTCGGGCAGGATATGACACAAGGTCAGTTTTTTAAGCAGAGTTTAACAGGTTTGAATTCAGAGTTTTCCTTCTTCTAGTCTAGTTGCCTCACCAAGGCTAAAGAACCTAGTCTGCCCTATTATTTACTCATAGCTGGAGGGAGAATAATTGGATTCATACCTTTCCCAAGGGTATTAGTGCCATGTGAAATGCAATCAGTTTCGGCCAGGATTTGAACTCGTGTCGCAGTGTCCATTACACCACAGGCACTATGCATCTCTCAGTCCATAAATATCTATCTATATATATTGGTAAGTCTTCTACACGGCACCCAGTGTTCCGAGAGAGCTGATTATTGCAAGCTTTTGCAGGTCGACCAACACTGACACGTTCATTTACAGGATTTCACGTGAAGAAGTTAATTATGAGTTCGTCCATACTTTACCAGCAGTATTAAACATGTCTTATTCGTCGTACTTTGATGATTTGTGAGAGGAAATCTAAGCGTCCGGATCGGCGCTGTTTTCTAGATTACTGCTTTAAAGATTTCTTCAGTGTAGCACCTATCATCCTTGTGTAATTCTTAGCAAGGTTTCTCTCCAAGTGTTTCATTAACGTCCTCGAGGTGAAACCATACAGTAGTTCTGAAACGGCTACAACTTAGAAGAATTGGCTTTTTATTTTTCCAGTGAAATCTAATTTCCGTCTGATCGATAACCTATCCATGAATATCCATATCTTTCTTATACGTATATAGACATCGCTTACTGTAGATGCGATATTGGTGTCGTGGTATGTGAAAGGGTCATGTAATTTTAAAAGTTTGCCATTTGATGTCAAGATAATTCTATCTTGTTTAAAACAACTGAGCAGTTTTACCCAAGTTCACATTGTGTAAAATGCCTCTTACTGCCTGCTCCTTGCTATGCAGCAGAAATTCGGTTAGGCGGGTGTATTTGCAAGACATTGTCGATCATCTGCGTTGTCTACGTCCGTTAGAGTTTTTTAAAATATATTTTCTGGTTCTTGCCTTTTCTTGGGGGAAACTACTTTCTTTTATTCGATCTATTGATGTTCTTTGTATATATTCTTGGTAGATTATAAATAG
>OY757924.1:68043437-68215937 GCA_963585895.1 Sepioteuthis lessoniana | reverse complement strand
GCTTTATTTCATTGGTTTTATTCCGCTAATTCTTCTCATTGAAGACAATATCATTTTTTTTGCATCTTCGCTAGTTTATGTGAACTGCATTCCATTATTTGTCTCTCTGCTACAAAATGAATTGTCAATTCTTTGAGATTTTCGTTTTCGCAATTGCAAAATCTTTTTGCATTGAGACAAATGTTAATCTTACAAATAATATATATATATATATATATATGTTACTCAAAGAATGCAGGTCATGGTAAAGAATTCCATCGTGATCTATTCCAAATTATGTATTGAAGTAAGATAAATATCTTAAAAAACTAGGCAGCAATCTTTATCATTCTCTGTAGATTTTTACAAGCTTGTGTGTTACTATATTAGCAAAAACAGAACACCGTTGCGAGATTTTAGCGCAGTAACTTTAATATGTTTCTTTAGAATAAAACAATTACACCACCAATTTACAACCTGATATTGTGAGAGGTATATTCGTACTCACTTTACTGATTATTATTCCTGAAGATAATAATAGACCTAAGTTTTACTAATTGAGTACTTCCACTGATTTTTTAAAATTTTGAGTCAGAAATATCTGCTCTTATTGCAACATACTAATAGAGAAAATCTGAACAGAATGATTGAGATTCCCTGATAGTTTCTAAGATATTGAATTCTTTTGATTGGGTTCTTAAAAAAAAAAACTGAACAAGCATTTTGTCTCTCATATTCAATGAAAATATCTAAGTACAAACATTATGCACACATATATCCAAGGTATTTGTATAGATATACATATATATGTACTCATGCCCATTACATTCATGTACTCACACGTACCTACCCTATACTTATGCGCAGATTTTTTCCCACGCACACACTCGGTATTTATATTCTTACACACACATATATATATATCGGTGGGGTGCTTTGGTTAACCTGTCAGTTATAGAAGATATTTGAATTGTTAGTGCCAGTGTTGAATGTTTTATTTATTATTGATGGTTTATTTCCAAGAAGCAATCAGTATCAAAAATAAACAACCAATCAAATATAGCCTAGTCGACTAAGGCTATAGAATACACCGACTCGGCAGAAGAGTAAGAGTCCTCCAACGAGTGTCCAGAATAGCATATGAAATAATCCGATGTTAAGGCTCCAGGAATGAGGAGTAACCCTCCATTACTATTTTTCTCAGGTTCACTCTGGCCCTAGTGGTAGTACCTGATTGGGTCCTATCCATGTGTCAAATAGAACTGTTTTACATTTAAGCTGAATGCATACAAATGACCTATGCTAAATTGAATGGTTTATAAAAGAATGGTTGGATCATTTGACTGTGTGTAAATAAATGCCTGATGTCTAATTGAATTGTCAGTGATACATATCAATGTTTGGAACCATTTAACTTTGACATACTAAATTGAATCGTTTGAAATAGAACTTTTTGATCTTTTAACGGTGTGTAAAATGCTTGATGTTTAATTGAATTGATAGTGAATTTGGAACTATTTAACCTTGTTGACTTATGTTTGCAAATCATGTGTATCTAATGTATATGAATAAACCGGGTTTGGCAGTAATAACATACGATAATTGATATGTCACGAAACCAATCAAATGCATTAGAATATTAAATATCTTCTATAACTAACTCGCTAATCAAAGCAACCCCATCATTAATAAACCTTCCCGAGAGATTAACTATCGCCTTCAAGGAAAACAAACAATACCTACATTATATGTATCATAATTTGAATTAACCTGACCAGAAAAATCCGGCAAGTATTGTGTGCGACATAAAGATCCACTGGACAGCTGTTATGACCTTATTAGGTCTCATCAGCAAAGTATACCATGATCTCCCTCACTGGAGATCGAACTATTGACCGCAGAATGCAAAGCCGAAACTCTACCACTGAGCCCTGGTCCCCATTGCTCACAAGTGGGGGAGATCAGGGAATACAGTGTTGATGAGAACTAATAAGATCAAAACAGCTGTTCAGTTGATCCGTATGTCACACGCAGTTCTTGCCGGATTTTCGGGTCATGGTAATTCAGTTTATGATATATAATTCCTCAATTTTAAAAGATGTATATATATATATATATATATATATGAATGCTTCGGGTGGTGTAATGTTTAGTCTTAGTGGGTGCTACATACATGCGTATTTTTGCTTCAAGTAAGCGAAACTTGGAAAATAACTATATATATATATATATACACACACACACATACTGGGTGTTTTACAATTACTGAAACAAAGCAGCGGCCTCTCAGATTTCCCTTAATGACTTTTCTGATTCAAGATTGTTCAAGCCAGATATTGAAGGAAGTTCAATTCCAACACATTTCTAAACAGGAGTTAGATTTATCAGAGACCCAGATGGTTAGGGGGTGTCCTCGTGATGTAATGGTTTAAGCGATGGACGGTGAAATCGTAGTAAGCGAGTTCGTACTCCAGTCGCGCTATTATGTCCACTTTCGGGCAAATACCCTTGGGAAAGGTATGAACCTCTTTATCCTCCCAGCTATGGGTTAAATAGTACCACGACTGTTCTTCTTGGAGAATAGCTTTGGCATTGAATAACCTAAAAAGGCTGATATGCCATTAAACAAAGAAACCGAGCCAAACCAGATGTTTAGAAACCCGTTGTCATGTGATCTTCACAAGTGCCCTGATTTTCAATATTCTTGACCAACTTGAAAATCTCACACACTCTCTCTCTCTCTCTCTATATATATATATATATATGTGTGTGTGTGTGTGTGTGTGTGCGACCGTGGGGTGAGCAAAAGTAACAAGACTTATCGGAATAATATTGTCATTATGAACTGCTTTGTAATTATTTTTACTAGTTTCGACCTGATACCTGCGAGAAACTTTTGTAAACATTTTAAAATATATATATATACCTTATTTTTGGTTGAAAAACAAGAAATTTAGCAATTGTATTCCATAATAAATTTATTTCTCTTATTAGCCCTGGCCTCAGTGTTCGAAAAATCAGCTACAGAGCTCAAACAACAAAAACTACTAAAATGCAAGCAAACACTACAAATAGCGACATTTAACGTAAGAACGTTAAATAGAATACGACAACTACCAGAGCTAATCACATCGACTGTAGAACATAATATTGATATAATATGCATACAAGAACACAGATACACGCACACCGAAGATATCAAATATCACGAAACTGGCAATGGATGGTCGCTCGTCACTGTATCCGCATGGAAAAACTGTCACCGCCGCAGTTGGAGGGGTAGGATTGCTTATAGGACCTACAGCATTAAAAACGCTAAATAGCATTGAGAAAATACAACCTAGAATGATGGCAGCTACTTTTAACGGAAACCCCAGAGCAACAATCATCTCCTGCTACAGCCCTACCAATGTTAGTGAAGAAACGGAACTAGTCACCTTCTACGATGAGTTATCCTCATTAGTGCGTAACATCCCGAAACACAACATGTTAGTTATTGGCGGAGACATGAATGCCCAAATCGGGAAAAACGGAAACAACAAATACAGCCTCCACAACACGTCAAATAGGAATGGGCAACATCTAACAGATTTCATCATAGAAAATAGATTAGCATGCCTCAATACAAACTACCAAAAAAGGGAGGGAAAACTATGGACATACACGTACGCCAACAATACTAAAGCTCAGATAGACTACGTCCTTATAAACAAGAAATGGAAAAATAGTGCAATGAATTGCGAGGCATACTCCTCTTTCGACGGTGTGTCCACCGATCACCGAATAGTCACGGCGAAAATACGGCTAAGCCTACGAAAAAACGCCAAACGAACAGCGACCACCAAACACTATGACTGGGCCCTTTTGAACAACAGAGATATAAGAGATAAATACGTATAAGAATTAAGAAACAGATACGAAACACTACAAGAAAGGACGGAAAAAAGTACACTAAACGACGAATATGAAAATTTCGTCAATGCGCACCTCGAAGCAGCAGCGAAATGCATTCCAACAAAACTCAAAACTAAATATAGAGTCCCATGGGAAACTTTAGCGGTGAGAGAAAAACGTGCACTAGTGAAAACAGCCTCCAAAAACTATCGAAAAAACCCAACAAACACAAATGCCTTAAAACTAAAAACGGCACAATATCAATTAGCAGGCATATATATAAAGGAACAGACAGAATACATTCAGAATCAGATAGATAAGATTACAGACTCGGTGGAAGAAAGGCAATCTAGGATAGCCTGGCAAAAAATAAACGAAGTGAGTAGAAGAAAGAACACAGCCAAAGCAAAACTGAAAGCAGCAAACCAACAAGAAAGAATAAAACTGTGGAAACAGCACTTCGTAAACCTACTAGGAAACCCACCGAAAATAACACATGAACCAATCACCAGAATTATTAGTAAACAATTAGACATTAAACTAGGACCGTTCACACAAGAACTTGACTCGGTTCTCAGAAAAATTTTAAATAGGAAAACTGCAGGGCTGGACGAGATTCCCCCAGAAGTATGGAAGACCAGACAATTCGACGACATACTGCTCCGACACTGCAACGCAGTATACAATCAAAATTCGATAGATAGATGGATGAAGGGATGCATACTCCCCTTCCCCAAAATGGGGGACCTCGGATTAGCCAAAAACTACCGAGGCATAACACTTACCATAGCAGTCAAAATCTACAATGCCCTATTACGAAACCGCATAGAACCCAAAATCGACAACATACTTAGGAGAAACCAAAATGGCTTCCGAAGAAATAGATCCACGACCTCACAAATATTAACCATCCGTAGAATCCTTGAAGGTGTACGGGCAAAAAACCTTCAAGCGACATTAATATTTGTCGACTTTACCAAGGCCTTCGATTCCATTCACAGAGGAAAGATAGAACAAATCCTACTAGCGTACGGCATACCTAAAGAAACCGTAGCAGCAATAACTTTTCTCTATAGAAACACCAAAGTAAAAGTACGATCACCAGATGGAGACACAGAATACTTCGACATTGTAGCAGGAGTACTACAAGAGGACACGCTGGCTCCGTACCTCTTTATCATTTGTCTAGACTATGTACTTAGAACATGGATTGACAAAATCAGAGAGAATGGCTTCGAGCTGACGAAGAAAAGAAGCAGAAGGTACCCCGCAACAACTATTACCGACGCCGACTACGCCGATGACATAGCGATACTGGCAAATACACGCGACCAAGCCGAAACACTACTGCATAGTTTGGAACGAGCAGCCGCAGGCATAGGCCTCTATGTTAATGCAAAGAAAACGGAATATATGTGCTATAATCAAACGGGGGACATCTCCACTCTAGAAGGAACCCCTCTTAAACTAGTAGACAAATTCACTTATCTAGGAAGCAGCGTCGAATCAACCGAAAAGGACATCGACACGAGGTTAACGAAAGCATGGACAGCTATCAATAGGCTATCGATTATATGGAAATCAGACCTAACCGATAAAATGAAACGCAGTTTCTTCCAGGCAGCGGTCATATCGATAGTGCTATATGGGTGCACTACATGGACGCTAACAAAACGGATGGAGAAGAAGCTAGACGGCAATTACACAAGAATGCTACGTGCAATCTTGAACAAGTCCTGGCGGCAACACCCCACAAGACACCAACAGTACGGCCACCTGCCTCCGATCACGAAAACTATTCAAGTTAGACGAATCAGACATGCAGGACACTGCTGGAGAAGCAGGGACGAACTCATAAGAGATGTACTCTTATGGACCCCCACACATGGCCGTGCAAAAGCAGGACGACCAGCACGAACATACATTCAGCAGCTATGTGAGGATACGGGATGTTGTCCTGAAGACCTGCCTAGGGTGATGAACGATAGGGTGATGTGGCGAGAGAGGGTCAGGGATATCCGTGCTACCAGCGCGACATGTGATGATGAAGGCTCATCAGGTGGATTTTAAATGAAATATAGGATTTACACGCCTATATTTTAAAAATTGCCGTGATACAAGAAAATTCTAGAAAATACGATACTGATTCATTTGATCCCAAAACAAAGACGGTGGACGTCGGTAAACCTATTGGTCAGGAAATTCACGTGATTTATGCTCACAACTACGTCCGCAACTTTGATTTCATCCCGCACATTTGGAGTCCATGACATGACAAGGACAAGTCATATATACTCATCTTCTTACATTTTGACTTCCAGAGACAGCTTGGCTTTGAGAGCTAGTAACACACAGCACAATACACGCAACATGGGTTCGTATATCCTCTGCGACCTTTTTCTTTCTTGTTCTGCCTTTTCGGCAGGACTTGTTCCAGTCTTGCGCACGGCCTCAGACATTTCGTAAAATCCCGAAAGAGACAAACGACCAACATGGGAAATAACACGTCTTCCAAAAATACATTTATAGTCTACAGGACACTTTTAATATTTAGTCTTTCACCATAATATTCGTGTCAGTTACATCGGTACATATACTAAAATTGGTCTATACACACACACACGAGGAGGAATATTTAATAAGCTATATTAGAATATTCGTAATGTTTTGTAATGTTTCATTTTATGTACTTGTTGCTATATACATTTATTTTTGTTTGTATTGTTTTCTTTTGAATGTTATTTTGTCTGCGTCGTTTACATCGTTTGTTTTTCAATAATAAGCAAACATAAATGGTGGGAGCAAAATATCTAGCAAACAGTCCTCACCACCCAGAAATTTGGTTACTTTTTATCGTTAAAGGCTGGGGATATATTTCACGGTAAATTGAATTATACTTAAAAATATTAACGGCTACGAAATATATTCTCGACCTTTTACAGAAAAAAGTAGCCAAATTCCATTTAAAGTCCATCTGATGTGCTTTAATCCTATTTACCAACCCCTCCGCTCGGGCAGGATATGACACAAGGTCAATTTTTAAGCGGAGTTTAACAGGTTTAGATTCAGAGTTTTCCTTCTTCTAGACTAGTTGCCTCACCAAGGCTGAAGAAATCAGTCTGTCCTACTATTTACCCATCGCTGGAGGGAGAATAATGGGATTCATACCTTTCCCAAGGGTATTAGTGCTATGTGAAATGCAATCATTCTCGTCCAGGATTTGAACTCGAGTCGCCGTGTCCATTTCCTGCGACGATAACCATTACACCACAGGCACCTCTGATGTGCTTTATTAAGCAAAATAAATCTATTATGGACTACAATTTCTAAATTTCTTTTTTTTTTTTTTTAACCGAAAAAAATATTTTGTTCTGCAGATATATTTTGCGTTAAATAGCCGTGCATTGAGCACTAATTCTTTTGATATTGACAGTCCTCGTTTACTTGAGATATATATATATATATATATATATGCTCCACACACTACGGGAAGAATGTCGCACAAGGTCAGTTTTCTACAGAGTACAGTTGGTTTTAATTTAGAGCTTTTCCATCTACCAGGCTGATTGCAATACAAAAGTTCAAGAACCTAGTCTGGCCTACTATTAACATCTAACATGGGAAAAAAAAAGAGATGGATTCATACCGTCCCCACTGAGAACAGTGCGAAATATTCCCGAATGACTTCGTTTAGGATTTCATCCGGATCTCTGTGTCCATTTTTTATGACGATAACAGATACGACACTAAATCTTTAAATATTTCGAATTCAAAATAGTTAATTTTGGGTTCACATTTTTTAATCAGTTTTCTTGAAATCTAAGACAGTGATTGACGTACTGTAAAGATTTAAAATAAAACATTTGTGCATAGGATTACATAAAAAAATCAGGCATAGAATCTGGAGATTGTCAGGTTCTTTAAGTTCCAGAATAATTATTTACTATATTTGGAACCATTTAACTGTGTGCAATCAAATTATTATTATTCAAAAAATATTTGTGTTTGATAGCATTACTTGAACCAGTGTAATGTCCTGGGTTTGACACTAAACTGCATCTGATGGTGAAGCCCCAGTCGTCAAATTTGGGGAATGTGGAGTACCCCTTCATTGCCGTCATTCTCATGTCCATTCTGACTCAAAGTTGTAGTACCTTTTCGAAAGAAGAGTTCAGTCTTTTGCAAGGGATTAAAAACCAAGACGCAGACAATATCCCGAACAAACTATTACAGACGCGAATTACGCTGAAGACATAGCGCTTCTGGCAAATAAACCCGCCCAGGCCGAATCCCTGCTTCATAGTCTGGAATGGGCAGCAGATGGCATAGGCCTCCAAGAGAATGCAAACAAAACAAAGTACATATGCTTTAATCAAAGAGGAGACATCTCCAAACTGAAAGGTGGTTCTCTGAAATAAGTGGACAATTTCATGTACCTTGACCACAGCGTCTCATCTACGGAAAATAACATCAACACGCAACTAGTGAAGGCATGGACTGCTATCGATAGGTTATCGATCGTACTGAAGTCAGACCTCACCAATAAAATAAAACGTATTTTTTTCCAAATAGTGGTCGTGTCAATTCTAGATTGAAATTATCAACAACAGCTCTGTACGGACACAGGATGTAGTCTAGAAGACCAACCGGAAGCGATGGACGATAGAGACGAATGGCACAAGGGACTCAGAGAAATCCGTGCTAGTGGCACGACATGATAATGATGGTTAATATTACATAGAATTATCAGTATTGAATAGCAATTTAAATGTTTGGAAACGTGATTAATATTGAAAAGAATTACATGTGTTTGACAGAAATACTTGAAACTACTAAACGGTGTGCAAACAAATGAGCTCTAACTCATTTAAAAATATCTAACAACAGAATTTTCCCTTACAAATCAAATTATGTAACAGAATCTGGCATTAAATTGCCCACAAGTGTTGATATGTCAAAAACGCTGAATAACCAATCAATTAATTACATGGTCAACAGAACGAATAAACAGCCAAGAAATAAGTCTACTGTCACTTCATTGGCCTCACTGAGAATGTCTTCCAATGAGCTCAGCTTCATTATATTACCATTTCTTGTTTTTAACTTCGTTGAACATGTTTACGCATTTTTTTTATTGAATGTATTCATATGGCCCAGTCGGCTGGGGTTGTAGAATACACCGACTGTATCTTTGCAGCGGTGAAAGACTTCTCCAACGAGTGTCCTGGTTATGACACTAAACAATCTGATAGTAAGGCTCCAGTAATGGTGGAGCTTTGGAGAATGCATATTACCCAAAGATTACCATCGGTCCCAGGTTTACTTTGAACCGGAGTGGTAGCACGTAATAGGGTCTTATCTCGGGGTCAATACCTGAATCGTTAGAAATAGAACTGTTTATATATATATATATATATATATATATGGATTTGGCTTTAAATAACCTTCAATAGTTGTTAGACCGTAAAACCATACCTAATCAAACTTGCTAATAACCTCTCCGTACGAGCAGAGTGCGACACAAGCTCATTTTTACCAGAGTTTAACAGGTTTGTATTCTGAGTTTTCCTTCTCCTAGACCGGTTACCATAGCAAAGTTGAAGAGCCCAGCCTGATCTACTATTTACCCATAACTGGAGGGAGACTAATTAGATTCATACCTTTCCCAAAGCTACCAGCGCTATGTGGAATGTAAACAATCTTATCCAGGATTTGAACTCTGGTTGCCGTGTCGATTTCCTATGGCGGCATCCATTCCACCACGAACGCTTCGTGGCAAACTATGTATATTTGTGCATACGCTTGTGTGTGAAGTGCATATATGCATGTATAATTATATGCATCCCTACAGAGATCCGCCCATATACACATACAAAATTGCACATCACTTGATATATAACTTTACACACATAACGATAGAGACCACTACATGTGTATTTATTTACGCGCTTATGCCATTATAAACAGCCATCTTAATTATTAAGGCCAACCTTTCTTTTAGGAAAAGAGATCTATCTATCTATCTATATATATAGGGTATCTCAATATACATGGTTCCCATGAGACTGCTAATGATAGTGTATTCTTTTTTGTTTCAGATTTGAAAATGATATCATATTTACCCAACCCCTCCGCTCGGGCAGGATATGACACAAGGTCAATTTTTTAAGCGGAGTTTAACAGGTTTGAATTCAGAGTTTTCCTTCTCCTAGACAAGTTGCCTCACCAAGGCTGAAGAACCTAGTCTGCCCAACTATTTACACATAGCTGGAGAGAGAATAATTGGATTCATACCTTTCCCAAGGATATTAGTGCTATGTGAAATGCAATCAGTCTGGTTCAGGATTTGAACTCATGTCACCGTGTCCATTTCCTGCGACGATAACCATTACACCACGGGCACTTCCATTTGAAAATGATATACTATAACTATAACAGCTATCAATCCTCAATCACAATGTCTTGGACAAGAAAGAAAAAGATATTTTGCGTCACTACGCATTAGGAGACAAAATCATTCAAAACTGTCTCAAAATAGATGCAACCCATTCATATAATGATTTATTACAGAGGGAAGAAACTATAAAAATATTGCATGTACTGGAAGCTGATATAATAACAGTTTAAAAAATTGATTTGATGTCTCTTGTTCAAAGGATGCATTTTTTACAGGACGAGTTTCGAATGACCGCCATTACATTTGTCTCAGTAATGAATCATTATCAAATTAATGAGTTGCATCTATTTTGAAACACCCCGTATATACATACCAGAATGCGCATAACTCGATATTTTTGTTTCTACATATATACCCTTACACGTAACGATAAAGACCAGTACGTGCGTATCAATCTATGTTTTTAAACGTCTGTCTTTTAAAACTATCTATCTACACACATATACGTTTATGTTTTGAAAAGAACTTTCATAAATACGAAAAGCCGATTTTTACTTTAAGAAAAGAAAGGCCTCCACGTTCGTCTATAAAAATGTACACATAAGTCGATATTTTCTGCTGCTATATATACCCGATATATATACGATAGTGTCAAGTACGTACGTATCTATAAAAAAAATTTCACAAAAATTATCAATCTACACTGGCTTTTTCTTCTTTTAAATATCTACCTCACTTTCTTTTTAAAAAGTATCTACTTATATCGTCATGCTTGTCTTTTTTTTAAAAAAATATTTTGGTCTTTGTTAAATATACCTATCTACTTATTCATGTACTTATTAAATGTCAGTCTTTTTAAAAAATCTATCTAGTTTTGTTTTTAAATATCTTAGTCTTTTTCTTTCTTTCTATCTATCTACGTTTGTGTCACAACAACTTTCTTAAATGCCAAAAGCTAATCTCTATTCAAAGAATATTTGAATCTGCTTAAAATTATTTTAACAAAATGCCTCAAAGAATTCTCAGAATTTGTTGAAGGTGAATGGTGGGAAAGATACGAAGGAAATTAAAATGCCAAATGCCCGTTAAAACACGAATCTTAAACAAAAACGAAATTAGAGTATATACCGATGTAAAATATAGTTAGTGAGAACTAAATACGATAACATTGTAATCTTAACCGTGAATTTCTTCCCGAAAATTTTCAGTGTATCCGAAATATAATGTTCTAATTCTTCGTCTGTGTTGAGTCAAACTTACACAATTTTCATTTATTAAGGAAATGTTTTGTTAGTGGCAGCGGGGGATGTTGTGGTATAATGGTTATAAGTGATAAATGAGTTCGATCTTCATGTAATATTGTCCGCAATAGTTGCTATGTCAATGATGGATAATCATCGGAAAAGGAGAGAAAAACACAAAAAAAAAACTCAATTTATTTTATCGTTTGGACAACTTGTTTTATTTTCCCAGTTCGGTTTCTGTGACTGTAGAAGCAGGATTAAAGGAGCAACTAGTAGCACGTTACTAGCTCCTTCTTTTTCTGAGGAGCAAGAGTATCATTGTTTTGTTCGTTCCCAGTTCACGGGGACCATTTGTCTCCTCGCACCATTGTCATCAACAAAGAGCGAATCAGGAAATTATATATATATATCTCGGGGGTTGACCACTCTGGCGAAGGAGATAACGGCTACCGCCCACGTAATGCAAAGCTCTTCTAATAAATGGAGCACTCCGTTATCCGATCGCGTATAATGTAAGCAAACGAAAGTTAATACAAAATACGTTCTAATTCTCGAGGGGACGTAGGTCACCGAAATGGTTGAGAGGAAAGATACACATTCTAGCGTAAAGTTAGGCGGGTTTCTATCTCTGTTTGAAGCGTCTTGTGTGACTAGCCACATTGAAGAGTTGTGATATAACGAAATAGTCTGTCTGTGGATGACTATATATATATATATATATATATATATATATTAGATACTTGTTAACGAATTATTAACGAGGTGACAATGTTCCATTTTATCTAAAAAGTACAAATTGGAATTTAAGGAAAAGTTCATAGAATAATAGCAGTAGTTACATGCCCGTGTTGTCTTAGTCTTCTGCAGAGATGCAGTCGGTATATTCAGCAGCCGCAGCCGACTAGGTCAACAGTTATATTGTTTCAAGTATTGCTATTTAACACTAACAATTTAACATCGGTTATTTGTTTTGCTCAGTTGGCTCGGCTGTAGAATACGTCAACTGTACCTCTGCTGAGGGATAGGACCCCCAATAAGTGTCCTGGATATGACACTAAACAATCTGATGGTGATTTTCCAATGATGCTGGAGCTTTGGGGAATGCGGAGCACCCCTTCATTGCCATTGCTCTCAGCTCCACTCTGGCCCGGAATGGCAGCACCTGATGGGGCCCTGTCTATGAGTTAAATAGAACTAAACTGCATACTTATGCTGAACACAATTATTTGAATTTGAACTGGTTGACAAAACTGAATAGCTGGAAATAGAAATGTTTTTGACAATTAAACTTTACTAACATTTAAACTGTGTGCTTATTCTAAACTGAATTGTTTGAGATTAAACTGCTTTTGTCATTGAAACTCTACTTACACTAAACTGAATTGTTTAATATAGAACCGTTTTGACATTTAACTGTGTGTAAAAAAATCTGTATTTATACTTAGCTGAATTAGAACTGTTTGAATAAACTGAATAGCTTGAAATAGAAATGTTTTTGACTATAAATTGTGTACTCATTCTAAACTGAATTGTTTGAAAGAGAACTATTTGCATAAAAATTGATTTGGCTTTAAATAACCACCAAAGGATGATATGTCATAAAACCCAAACAAACAAACAACCGTAATTTGTTTGCACATAGTTGAAAAGTTAAACAGTTCTATGACTTATAGATCAGACCCTAATAGATATAACCACTCGAGGTGAGAGTGAACTAGGAAGTAACGGCGATGAAAGGGTACTACACATTACCAAAAGCTCCAGTTCTGAAAACTTACAATCACTTAGTTTAATAATATATTCAGGATACTCGTTGTGGAAGGTCTTATCCCAGTGCACAGATGCAGTAGTATTTTACAACCCCAGCTGACTGGGTGATTCTGACTTTGGAAAAAGCGGTCCACAAAACAGACACTATTCATTTGGTTGGCGATGCGCCAAATTAACAGAGATTTCTTTTCGGGCCAGTTTTTACTTACTTATTGACGAAGGTAATATCACAAAAGACTTGTATCAATTCAGTGAAAATTCCTTTTTTTTTATCAGTGCAAACCAGTTGAATGTTACAAAAAGTAAGTCTTCTTTTATTCTCATTTTATAGAAAGTTTTTACTAAACGAAAATTATGAGCCACAAGATTTTAGTCGTTATTTTTTTTAACAAAATGTTTGCGCCCATCTCTTTAAAAGTGAATTCTAATTCTAATCTCGGTGAATTTTTTTGAACAAAGAGATTTTTATCATTTCTTTTTTGGTGTGATCGTAGAACTTATCAAAATTAAATTTCACTTTTAAAAAAATCTTATACTTTGCATGGAAATCGAATGCAAATATTTTTAGAACAGTTGCAGATAATAAATCACCTTCTCAGCAAATGATTGACTTGTCTTCTAATAGCATTCTTTTGTCGGCACGCTGGTTTCTCCACACGCCATCAAGATAGCTGTACCATTAACCCTTTTGTCACCGATGCAATCACATACCTTGCTGCTGACGATCTCATTGAATATAGCTATTGTTGAAGAGACGAGACCTAATCTGTTACCGGCTAACATTGGATTATATTAGTGACAAAACGAACCAATATACTGAATGGAGAAGGACTGAGAGCTTGCTGTAAGATATCTTAAGGAAGGAAGATTAATGCCTTTTAATTGGTAGGAACGAAAACGCCCACCTGTTTCAGCACCAATGGATACTTCCTTTTAGAAAATACAAAAAAAAAAAAAAAAAGGAAGAAAAATAAGCTAATTATCGAATTTCCCTAAAATTCTCAGTAATTAAACTTGTGTTGCATTCCGTCCGTAACGGAGAAGATGTCCGAACCCCGCCACATTTTTCGAGCTCCTCCCATGAAGTAATGGTTAACAAGCTGGACTAGCAAATTATTAAAAGAGTTCTCATTGGGTGCTCCATACATTCAGTCTTGTGCCACAACTAATCAAAGCTTATAAAACAATAACACGATTGATGCCGTTCCAAAAGACAGCTTAATCATTGACGTGTAATCAAAATATATTTGAGGGAAGTACGATTCATGCCTTTCTTCTTTTTTTCTTTTTTGAGAAAAAGTGAACGGTACAAAAGATAACGTACATGGAAGAAAAAAATCCAAAAAATGTTTGCATTTTAAGTGACACAAAAATAAACTGTCACCGATAAAAACATTTAATAATTTTTTTATAGACAATATATTATTTCAAATGATACGTTTTCTCTTTCATATTAGCATAAGTTATATATATTTTATATTTTTATAAATATTACATAAAAATTATATATATTATATATTTCTAATATCCTTTTTATATTAGCATATGAGTTAATATAATGAGTTATATTATTTCAAATGATACGTTATCTCTTTCATATTAGCATAAGTGATGTATATATATATATATATATTAGTATAATGAGTTATATATATTATTTCAAATAATACGTTTTCTGTTTCATATAAGAAGAAAATCTTGGCCTTAAATAATGAGTGATGAAAAAAGTTTGAAAATATGTTTAAATCTTATTTCAAACTTCTGTTAAATTAAAATTCATGCCGTAAATTAATTTTTTAAAAAGCAATTTATTAACAAAGAATAAATATGTGCCCAATAAAAACACTTAAATTTGAGTAAATCGAAAAAATACGCTTTAATGTCAAACTGTCTTGGGTTATTTAATGCAAAAAGGTTAGAGAATCCCGTTCAGTCTACGTTCATATTTATTTTTTTTGCACTCAGTTTTATCGAATACAAAGGATTCGTACAAAATATCTATTTAATGCATAGATGGACCCTAACAGGTACTACCTCCGCAGGTCAATGTGGACATGCGAGTAATGCTAATAAGATATATTCAATATCCCACAGATTCCTAGATCTGGAATTTAACCATCAGATACAGTTCAGTGTCACACCAATGATGTGACTTTAAAGCAGGGATCTTGTCCCTCTGCAGGCGGGGGGTGTATTCTGCATATTCTAAGCCACGCGAAATGGGAAGAAAGGTTCATGTTTTATTTTGTTTAAAGTGAACAGCGTAAAAATACCATTCACTTCTCTTTCGCTTGAATTCGAATCTAGTTATAGTTTTGTGAACGCTTCCAACAACGCCAACTTGTATCACAATAGTAAAACAATAAACTTAAAAAATACATGCGGGCATTTAAAAAAAAATTGTTTATTATGCTTGGTCATCTGGGTCCGTATTTCAATGAAGTGAGCCAATTAAAGAATAGGAAATAGAAAATTTAAATCAAAATAAAAATCAAAAAAAAATCAAGAAACCGTTGAAGATTTTTAAATGGAGAGCGAACAACTGCAACCTGCTCTACGTGCAGAAAATAGAGTGAGAATTTCTAATTTGATTCCATAACAAATAACCAAAAGTGTCTTTGAGAAGTCATAAACTGAATGAGGCTATCATTAGTATTCCTTGGTCTCGAGGCTAGATATCTTCCGGTGAGGTATAATTAATGTCAGAAGAACGACTATTTTTAAGAAATAATGTAGTTGAATTACAACTTGACAGGTATTCTGTGCTCTTTAACTGTCTTCGACATTTCGTTTCTTGAAGACACCACCAAGGATATTCGTCAAGTTTGTGTGCTGGAGACAAAAAGAGCTTTAGAAGCTTTATTTCGCTTTTGCCTGCTCAATTCCTAATAGGCTTTGTTTCTTTTTTTTCTGAGGGGCTGGAGATTTCCTTCTTGAGGGGGAATGATAATCTCACCACAGTTAATTAATTTTAACCAATTTGGAGAGATTTATTTCCTTAATTTATTTTAATATTTTCGTCTTTTTTATTGACTTAAAAAAAGCATGATTGTATTTGATAATAATCAATGGAAAAAATGGTTTCGTAATTCTCGTTTGTCTTCAAGCAAGTGCTTTTGAGAAGCACTTTAAAATTCAAATTAATCAGTTTAATTGATGTTGTCAGTTTTAGGAGTTCGATAAAAATAAGTTTCCAACGCTACTTCGATTACAATTATGTGATTGGTTCAGTCGCATTTCTGAGTTTTGGAAGAATTTCCAGGAGACACAGATGAAAAGAGATGACGGAAGAGTTCATGGAAAAGGAACAAGTCAGACACGTGGTCCAAGTAAAAATATCACTTACTCGATTAAAGTGTTTAACCTCCCTCTGAGCCGGCCTCAGAAATCGAGAGTTTAAGTGTTATTTTTTAGTCTATAACTGAAAGATCCCTTTTTTTCGTAAATCGTTGCCCATTCCCAATGTGGTGGTGGGGGGACGATTTCACTAGTTACAAAATGTAAGGTCTTTTACTTGTCTTACTGACCCTTTTGAAAATATCCAACTCTCGTGTGACTGTTTCTCGCACTTACAGCAAGAGGGTTGATACTTAGCTGTCGGTCACACAGTCGGTAATCAGGATCACCGGAAGTGGGAAGGTTGCTACTACCTTATAGTGCCAGTTTCTGACTTCCAAGAGAATCTTACATTTTTATTTTTCAGTAATTTATTCCATTGAAGTTTAATTCGGCATGCGACTAAGTTATATGCAACTACAATTATATGATATAAATGGTTGGTTGGGTTTTATGGCATATCAGCCTTTGTAGCTTATTTAAAGCCAAATCCATTTTTATTTAAATTATCAGTTCTATTTAAAACAATTCAGTTTAGCATGAGTACACAGTTAAGTTGTCAAAAACATTTCTATTTCAAACTATTCAGTTTATTCAAACAGTTATATATAACAATTCAGTTTAGTGTAAGTACGGTTGCAATGACAAAAGTAGTTCAATTTCAAACAATTCAGTTTAGCATAAGCACACAGTTTAAATGTAAATACAGTTTAATTGTGAAAAACATATCTATTTCTAGCTATTCAGTTTTGTCAAGCAGTTCTAATTCAGCTAATTCAATTTAGTATAAGTACAGATTTTTTTTTACACATAGTTAAATGTTAAAACAGTTTTATGTTAAACAATTAAGTTTAGTGTAAAAAACAGTTTCATTTCAAATAATTCAGTTTAGCATAAGAACGCGGTTTAATTGTGAAAAACATTTCTATTTCAAGCTATTCATGTTAGTCAAACAATTCAGTTTAGCATAAGTATGCCGTTAGTGTAGTGGTACTATTTAACCCATAGCTGGAAGAATACCTTTCCTAAGAGTATTTGAGAAGAGAATAATATGTATGTTTCAATTATATGTTAAATTCATACCTTTCCCAAGAGTATTTGCCCGAAAGTGAACGTAATAGCACGACTGGAGTAAAAACTCGCTTACTACGATTCCGCAGTCCATCGCTTTAACCATTTAACTACGAGGACACCCCTTATATGATATAAAGTATTCATAGTAAATACAAATCCTTTATACATGTACCATAACCATATACACGAATATGCGAAATGTACATGGGACGTTCATTACATATATACATAGAACATAGGATCTCGAAATTCGAAAAAACACGTAACGACTTCTCATTTCAGGTACGAACCATTTTATTACCTTTGAGTTTAAACCTTTCTATTCTGGCTTTTTCATCTGCCCCACCCCCAACACGTGTGGCACCCGTCATAAAGGTCTCCGCGAGCAAGAGAAAGTCAACCGTCTCGTTCGGTGTGCAGTTCTCAAATCACTGATTTTTTCAAAATCTCCCAAAATCCTCCATGCGCTTCCGGTGCGTGGCGTCATTCGCACTCGCCAGGCTCCGTTTCCCATCTCGGGCTATTGTGACATCTCTGAGAGACACGTCCGCTCTGCTCACGCGTGAACACCTGCACTAATTTTGCACCTAAGTAACCTATGTGCTGAACTGAAAGGTTCTCAGCGTAACTAAACCCAAAGGCATAAACCGAAATCCCTAGGCCATTATGTTACATACACAATAATATGGTTTAAAGTAATTCATTCATATGTAATAACAATCCTTTTTTTTCACACAATTATAAAGTTACAATTAACTAATAATAATTCATTCGAAACAAATTCTTCAGCTAAATTAACACAAGTAAAATGCATATAATTAAATAATTTCAAGTATTCCTTATCAATAGTTTATGATTCTATTTAATAATTATCATTTGTTTCCATACTGTAATATGGTATCACATATTTGTAGAATCACCGTAATACTTACCAGCCGAGGGGTACCAAATAGCGTCGAATAGACAGATAAAAATATAACAGGCTGTAACCTAATACAGATCCTGGTCTTTGCTTGGTATCCCACCATACTAAAGAGTGGTGCAAAATCTTTTTAATATGAAAGCCAGGCGGAGAGCCGTAGCCCAGACACACCCGGTGGCTCCAAAATGCCTTGGGCCCCGTCGGCATTCTCCTAAAAGGAGGCAACTCAGGAACTAGGCGATAAACTAAACCCTAGCGGAGCAGGTGAGAGCCTTGAGAGACGGCCTTCTGATGCCAAAGGAAAGTCGGCCTTAGCCCCGCGACACGAATGCCAGGCTTCCACGGTACCTCTGTCAGGCGGCCACTAATATATCCACTCAAAGACGAGCAGCCAATCAGAACCCAAATAAAAGGCTGACTCCTGAGTACACAAAGGAATGTCTCAATGTGCTGCAAAATAACTCTCTTACATCTGGAGTTCAGTTTTTGGTCTTACTCGTAGTTATACAGCCGAATACTGACTAACAATTTGACAAAATTCTCAATATTCCTATCAAATATGAACACATATCTTTAAGTTTTTAATACACGGTGAACATTCTAATTCTTATTTACTTCTACTACATTCATTTCTAAATATAAATCATTTCTCTGTTTGTGGGTATCTGATATTTAATGATTTTCAACAAAAAACAGAACGATGCTTTCTCTTTGTTATATTTTCTAAAACTATCAGAAGATAGGCGAAAATATACCGAAAACTCTGACTAATGTACCTTAGTCCTGGACTTTAACTAAGTTAAAACTTAAAGTCCCCTCCCTTTTTTACGTACTCATGGGAAGTAGCATGATGGACGTAAAGGTATTTGAATAAACCCATTGACGACCAAACTCAATACCTAAACTGGTCCTGGACGAGAGTTTTGCTACTTCACGCTCAGGATCGTTAGTTCGATCGGGAAACTACAGCTGCTCATCAATAAGAGTGGCTTCTATAGAAGAGAATAAAAACAGCCATCGAAAGATAACCATGACCCACACTCAAACATACGTAAACCGCATCACTCTTCGCATCACTCTTCGCGCGGGTTAAAAAAAGGGTCCCGTCCCGCTAGTGGTACGGCATGATGATGGTAAAGGTCTTTGAAATACTTTTAAACTTGCAGATGTCAGAGTGGATCTTAGGGTAATCGTAATGAATTGTTACTCTACACTTTGCCATCAGATGCAGTATTGTGTCATACTCTGGACACGAAATATTTTGTAAATCAATCCTGCCTTTTGTCACTATCCTTTTTCAAAGTAAGGAATGTTTCCAAGCTTAGCTTAGCAGTGACGCCTCTTTTAGAAATTATTGCCTTGATTACACAGCTATACATCCAGGTTAATTACCATCCGAGGCTAATGAGACCGAGCCGAGTTAACGAACATGGAATAAATTGAGACAGCCGACTAAAATTTCTTATGAGAAAGTGACACTGTTCATGATATGGTTTCTAAATATCGGTAAAAAGAAAATTGTCTAAATAATAAGAGGTTGCCAAGTATTTTTTTTCTGAGAAGCTAGAATTCAGCAAAGTGAAAGGAAGTGATAAAAAAAACTTAAAAAAAAGTTGTTCCTAATAAACCAGTGAAATGTAAATCGAAAAGACGTATTCAAAATTGCCATTAGGATTTTTTTCCCCAGATTGACAAAATTGGTTCCGCTCAGCAAGCAAATGATTCCCACGCTAAAACTTGGAAAATTCGAGAAACTAATCGATATTTTCGATTTATTTTCACTTATTTGTATAATTTTTTTTTTTCAAATTTCGAAATGGAAGCCGTGAACGCAAATCTACAGTTATATTGTGTGTTGCCAATACCAGGTCGAAAAGGCAAGTGGGATTTGTATGGGACAAGAAACGGATAATATTTACGTTTCAATCAGATGTTAATTTCAAAAATTAACAAGGAAGGATAGTGGAATTGATTTTGTCAATCTATGGGAAAAAAATCAAAAGTGTGAGGATCACAGGTGTCTATATATACAAATAAACTAAAAAGAAATACAAATATATACATATATATATATATATATATATATATACACGAGTTGTTATGTGTTTGCGTATATATATGTAATGGGATTGTATGTTTGTATATATATGCTTATATAGAGTGATTATATATACATATATATATATATAAAGTGGTAAGTATGTATGTATACATATATACACAGTGATATATATATATATATATATATATATATATATATATATATATATATATATATACACACACATTATGATATTTATATATAGAGAGAGACACACATGCACACAATGATATGTATATATAAACTTACAGTCAATGAAATATATATATATATATATATATATATATATATATATATATATATATATATATATATACACATTGTCATAAATATATATATTTTATATACCGTGATATATATGAAAAGGAATTACCATGTAATATATATATATATATATATATATATATATGGTAGTGTCTATGATCCTGCGTTTCATGCTTTCCGCATTCGTCAGACAGGGTGATGGTTTTCAAAAAAAGCCTGATTAATTTGGTAAATATTTTGTTAAAAAGCTCCACTTTTCCCACAAAAAAAATTAACTCTATTAATCGGGTTGGAAAAGGATCCATTTGCAATATACATAAAGCACGGTATATATATATACTTTTAATACAATGTGTGTGTATTGATATTTCAGTATTATTAGGCAGTTCTATTTCAAATAATTCAGTTGAGCATAAATACAGATTTTTGTTTACATACAACTAAATGTAAAAACAGTTCTATTTCAAACAATCCAGTTTTGCATAAGTACGCAGTTTAAAGTTCAAAACAGTTTTATTTCAAACAATATAGTTAACAAAGTTCTAAGTATTGCTATGTATCACTAACCATTCAATTAAACATCAGTCATTTATTTACATACTGTTAAATGAAAAACAGTTCAGGTTCGCGTAAGTATGCAGTTTAAATATCAAAAATGTTCACTAAGAATTCAGTTTAGCCTAAGCACACAGTTTATTTCTACTTGACCCATAGGATAGGACCCTATCAGGTGCCACCATTCCGTGCCAGAGTGGACCTGGGAGCGATGGCAGTAAGGGGCTACTCCGCATTCCCCTAAGCTCCAGCATTACTGGAACCTCCCCATCTGATTGTTTAGTTTCATAATCATGACACTCGTTGGGAGAGTCTTAACCCCTCTGCAGCAAAGCAATCAGGGTATTCTAGCGCCAGCTGACTTGACCTTTCAATACTAATAATTTTCATACTGATCTATGTGACTGATCGATAGGACCCTAACAGGTACTATCAATCTGTATTCGAACAGACCTGTAATAAAGGCAATGAAGTGATAAATTAACGCCCCCAAGATCTCCAGAATCTAAACAAAATTATTTTTATGTAAATTAACGTATCATTCATTGTAGATTTCAGTCCTGGTAAATACAGCCTAAGCGTCCCATTCTTTTTAAAACACCTTGTAAATTGTGCCTGAAAACGTACTAAATAAAAGTTAATACAAAAAAATAGGGTTTCGTTTGGCTTTTTTGTTTAATGTCATATCAACCTTCGTTGGTTATTCAATGCCAAAGCCACTCTTGAAGAACAACAGTTATTGTACTATTTAAACACTATCTAGTAGAGAAGAGGGTTCATACATTTCCCAATGTGTCTCTCGGAAGAGGAACATTTTGATGCGACTGGAGTTCGAACTCCCTTAATACGATGTCGCATTCCAGCTCGTTAGTTACTTCGTGATGAGGATTCCTCCTAGAACAAATATGATTTTTACATATATTATTTTGATCTCAAAAGGAGATTGCTTTACTTTCCAATAAGCCTCATTGATTTTTGATGACACAGAATTAGATTTATAATTTCCATTCTAAGTCTAAAACATTGTTTTAACTTTTGTTTTTAAAGTTGAGTGTTTGCGACAACATAGCTAAAAAAAGTGGAGCCTTTTGTTTCTCACTGATTAAGAGATTTTTAACTTCTTATTGATTAGGAATCTTATTCATTTGCTTTGTGTTTTGCGTCTTCTGTTGGCCTGCTCTTATTCCAGTATTCTGGGATTGAAAGAATGCTTGGCATCTCAATATATGTGATGGCTCCCAAACTCTTTTTGACCCAGCCACTCCGGCACTGGCAGGACGCGACACACAACCAACTCTAAACAGTGTATATCCAATTTAAATTCATATTTTCCTTCTCCTAGTCTGGTTACCTTACCAGTCAAGGAGAAGTAAAACTCCTAATTCAAATCTCTTAAACTTAAAAATTTATCTTTTATCGCAACTTGCTCATTACGGAGAGGTTGGGTAAATACTGGTAGGGGAAGAGAAGGATTCGTGAATTTCTCAGGAGTATTAGATCATGTCATGTACAAACAGCCTCGTTTATGATTTGAACTCAGGTCATCGTTAATAACTAAAATCTATGCTAAGGTCAACTGATTAATGCCTGACACTGATTTCAAATGTAAATCTAACATGAGCCTATATTCTTATGTTGTCAACGCTAGGGCTTATAACAAATATTTTAGAGAGAGAGAGAAAGAGAGAGAGAGACAGACAGACAGACAAGACTTGTGCATTTAATAGACAGCGATGCAGACTAGAGAAGTTGGAGTTGCAGATTATCCAAGATTGGTTTGGTTTGTGCTTTATGGCATATCAACTGCGGGTTATTTAATTCCGTTTACAACTCCCATACATATGATTTGTAAAGGAATATATTATAGGCAACACTTTTAAACAAGCCAGAGCTCATATGTTTGCACACGGTTAAATCGTTTCAACTATTCTTATCCGACTCTAATAAATCTATTTTATATAAATCATTTGTTTACGCCGAGTTAAATGATTTCAAGTATTGTTATTTATTGTTTGCACACTGTAAAATGGTTTCATGTACAGTAAATAATTAAATAGTTGTATTTGACCTATAGATGGGATCGTAACAGGCATAAACACTTTGAGTGAACTAGGGAGTAGTTGGTAGTTGGTGGGTTTTATGGCATATCAACCTTTGTAGGTTATTTAACGCCAAATCTATTTTTATGTAAATAATCAGTTCTATTTCAAACAGTTCAATTTAGCATTATTACACAGTTTAATTCTCAAAAACATTTCTATTTCAGACTATTCACTTTAGCCAAGCAGATCTAATTCAGCTAATTTAGTTTAGTATAAGAACAGATTTTGTTTACATGCTTTTAAATGTCAAAACGGTTTTATCTTAAACAATTCAGTTTACTGTAAATACAGTTTCAATGTCAAAAACAGTTCTATTTCAAATAATTCAGTTTAGCATAAGCACGCAGTTTAAATGTAAGTGTAGTTTCAGTTTAACATAAGCATGCAGTTTAAATGTAAGTACGGTTTAATCGTAAAAAGCATTTTTATTTCAAGCTATTCAGTCTAGTATAAATATGTAGTTATTTCTGTTTAACCAATAGATAGGGTCCTGTCAGGTGCTACAACGCTGGGCTAGAGTGGACCTGGGAGCAATGGCAATGAAGGGGTGCTCTGTATTCCCCAAACCCCCAGCATTACTGGAATCAAACATTTTTATTTCAGATAATGCAGTTTAACATAAGTACACAGTTTAGACGTCAAAACAGTTCTATTTTGACCAATTCAATTTAGCCTAAATACGCAATTTAAATGCAAAAATCAGTATCGTGAAGGAAGCACGGTTTAGTACTATAGATAGGACCCTTATCAGGTGCTACCACTCCGGGCCAGAGTGGACCTGGGATCATTGGGAATAAAGGGGTATTCCGCATTCCCCAAAGCTTCAGCATTACTGGAACCTCACCATCGGATTGTTTCGTGTCATATGCAGGATACTCGTTGGGGGAATCTTACCCTTCGTCAGAGGTGCAGTCGATGTATTTTACAGCCCCAGCCAACTGGGCAGGAAATAGGGTGTAATGCCAATGAAGGAGTATTCCACATCTTCAAAGTTCGAGGTCTGCGGGACGAAAGGGCCCTTGCAGTTTTATTTTTAAAATTTTTTTCCTACTTTCTACCGATGAAAATCCTTTGTTTATATAATTTTCCTGTACCGTTAGTCTAATAAAGTATATATATTTATACATCTATATAAATTATATATCTATATATATCTATATAAATTATAAATTATAAATTTAAAAATTTTTTTTTTTTCCTACTTTCTACCGATGAAAATCCTTTGTTTATATAATTTTCCTGTACCGTTAGTCTAATAAAGTATATATATTTATACATCAAACCGGGACATTGGCCCAGCGGTTAGAGTGTTCGCCAATGGCCCGGGAGACCTGGGTTCAATCCCAGGTCGAGTCATACCAAAGACTTTAAAAATGGAACTTGATACCACCTTGCTTAACACTCAGCATTATAAGGTACGGTTCAAGGGTAAAGTGGAGCAATCCTGGGAATGGAGTAGCGCCCTCCCCTACACCTTGGTGTAGTAGCTATCGAAAAGGGAGCCTTCGGGTCACCCTCGACTATGGTCGCTAACTTAACTTTACTTATTTATACATAATTTCATTTATACATATATATGTATATATATTTACACTCACAAATATATATATTTGTATATAATTTCATTTATAATATATATATATATATATATATATATATATATATATATATAATTCACACGTAATTTCTTATATTGCGTACATTTATGTTAAGTGGCTCAAACTCTTTTTTCCAGCAACCTCAAAAACAATTTCTCACAGTATAAACATCAAGAGTCCGATGTTTAAGAAGGTCGATATTTTTGACTCTCTTTACACATCAGACTATCACACCACTATTTATTTGCTTCTTCTGAATAAAAGGGTTTGTGGATAGCCCCGCCTCCGGAATCAGCTGTTTAATTAACTGTCGACTCTGCAACAGGCTTTTCAATTGTGCGGATCCCTGACATAAAATATTGTTATATAGTGTCTGCTACCGACCAGCAGCATGATTGACAACAAAAGGTAAATCACATGAACTCTGGTTGTATGTAGGAGAGACGGTCACTCGGGAGTTGGTGGTTTAAAAAAAAAAAAATTAAGGTAAGGACTTAAATTTCCGGTCTAGCGAAACGGCTTCCCTCAATATCTATCAGTCTTGTAACCAGCCTATATCTATATAGGCTGGTTACAGTTTTTCAATTCCTTTCTCGACTCAAAAATACAAATTCATGTCTGCAGCACGGAAAATAAACTGAGTGGTATTCTTTCCGTGACCATGTGTCTGACTTTTTAATTTTCCTCATTTCTTCTTTCTTTTTTTCCGGCGATATATCCACAATGACACAATATTTTGCTTGCATACTGTATGACATTCCGGTCCTTTCAAACATTATTTATTTAATTTTTTTCTGTATCTTATGAAAACTCCTAAAACGTTGAGAATTACGATCTTAGGATGAGCTTATGGTATGATTTCATTGATACAAGGTTAATTTTTACATTAATCTATTGAAAGATCTTGATTTTATCTTTTGAATAATTATATAAGCTGTAATTGCAGTTTTCTTTTATCCTGATTGCATACAACATCCAAGAAAATAAAAAAAAAGTTGTGGTGCCTTGTGTGGCGTGATGGTTAACGAGGTAGATTAATTATTGTTAGTGAGTTCGATTCTCGTTGGATGCTCAATATGTCTTGCCCTGTGCAAAGCTGACCTCAGCAAAAAAAAAAAACCTCTTTCGTGATACCAAATATAAAGTTAAGGGAAAGTCTTCCCGTAATTCCTGAATTTATTATGTCGATTGAATATTCAAACTATAACAAAAAAAATTAAACTTTAAAAAACCTACAAGGGTTGACGAGCAATAAAACCCAATTAACCAACCAAAAAAATGTTTTGAAGTTTAAGAACTTTTATTACACTGCCTTACTAAATTTCATGGTGTATTTATATGACTTCTATTGATTTGGAAATATAATCACTTGAAAACATTTGATTTTTTTTTACTTTAGCATGTGATAACCTAACAAGGATTGACAAGCAAGCAAGAAAAATATGTTAAAATTAATGATAATTACAAACAAATACACTGTTTATTAGCTGGTTGCTTGATTTTCTATATTAAAAACTTCAGCAAATTTATATACTTTTCTGTCAGAACACGTCAGGCTGAGGTTGCAGAACACCGACTACATCTCAACTGAGATATAATGTAATATAATGGCCGATGGATTTCGTTTCATGCCTTTGGGTTTAGTTAGGCTGAGAACCTTTCGGCTCAGTGCATGGGTTAGTTAGGTGCAAACTTAAGTGCAGGTTTTAACGCGCACGCGGGAAGGATGTGTCGTTCATAGATGTCAAAATAAAAATCCCAGAGACAGGTTGACCAGTGGATGTGAATGACGTAATGCACTGGAAGCGCGAGGAGGATTTTGGGAGATTTGAAAAAGTCAGTTGAGTTGAGAACGGGACACCAATCGAGAAGGGTCGACTTTCGATGCTCGCTGAGGCCAGACGAATTTGTGCGCTATGGGCGTCGCACGAGATGGGGGGACAGGTAAAAAAGCCAGAATAGAAAGAATGTGTATCTCTCTCCTTATGTCGAAGAACCTTTAAATTAAAAGGTAATAAAACGTTTCGTACCTGAACGAAGAAGTCGTAAGTATTTTTCGTGTTTCGAGATTCCTATGTTCTATATATAGATATACATATATATATATATATACACACACACATTATATGTCTATTTCGCATATCCGGCTATGTACCAATAAGACCCCCTCCCAAAACGTGTCCGAAAATTACACTAAACGATCTAAGGGTGAGGCTCCAGTAGTACTGGAGTTTAGGGGATTGCTGTGTACCCCTTCATTGCCACTGCGTCCAGGTCCACTCTGACTCGGAGTGGTAGCACCTGATAAGGTCAAATTTATGGATCAAGTAGAACTGTTTGACATTTTTACTGTGTGCAAACAAATGACCTATGGTAAATTGAATGGTCTGAAATAAAACTGATCATTTAACTGCGAATAAACAAATGACAGATATTTACTTGAATTGTTAGTGATACATAGCAATACTTAGAACTATTTAACTTTGTTGATTTACGTTTACAAATCATATATATCTAATATATATGTATAAACCGGATTTGGCATTAGATAATCTACAATGGTTGATATGCCATAAAACTAAACAAAACTAAAAAATTGGATGAATGAAAGAATATTTCAACAAATTGCTTACCCAGTCGGCCGAGACTGTAGAATACACTGACTGCACCTCTTCAGAGGGGTAAGATCCCACCCAACGAGTGTCCGGGATATGACACTAAACAATCTGATGGTGAGGTTCCAGCAGTGCTGGGGCTTTGCGGAATGCGGAGCACCCTTTCATTGCCATTGCTCCCAGGTCCACTCTGACCCGGTGTGGTAGCACATGATAGAGCCCTATCTATGGGTTAAATAGTACTAACATACTTATGCTAAACTGAACTGTTTGACTAAACTGAATAACTTGAAATAGAACTGTTTTTGACAATTAAACTGTACTTATTGGCCTAGCAGTTAGAGTGTTCGCCAATGGCCCGGGAGACCTGGGTTCAATCCCAGGTCGAGTCATACCAAAGACTCAAAAAATGGTACTTGATGCCTCCTTGCTTAACACTTAGCATTATAAGGTGCGGATCAAGGGTAAAGTAGAGCCATCCAGGGAAGGAGTAGCGCCCTCCCCTACATCTTGGTGTAGTAGCTATTGAAAAAGGGAGCCTTCGGGTTACCCTCGACTATGGTCGCCAACTTTACTTTACTTACATTTAAACTGCGTGCTTATGCTAAACTGAATTGTTTGAAATGTAACTGTTTTTGACATTGAAAATGTACTTACACTAAACTGATTTGTTTGATATAGAACTGTTTTGACATTTAACTGTATATGAACAAAACCTGTACTTATACTAAACTGAATAATCTGAATTAGAACTGTTTGACAAAAAGATAAACTGTACTTTAAATTGCATGCTTATGTTAAACTGAATTATCGGAAATGGAACTGTTTTTTGACATTGAAACAGTACTTACACTGATTATTTACATAGAATTTGATTTGGAATTAAATAACCTACAAAGGTTGATATGCTATAAAACCCAACCAACCAACCAAATTAAATTGATATTTTATCGCCAACAAATAAACCAACTGTATTCATGTTAATTTACGCATTCCTCCGAAAGATGATAGCATCCCATATATTATACTGAATAGGGAATGGTATTTTCTGTTGCAATGCTTCATTCAAACAAGGCAATCGTTTTCTGTAGTTGGAAATGCACTAAGTTGATTGAAGAATTCCTACCCTGGTAGTCAAGTGCCTTGCGTTTGGAAAGTGCTGATTGTGGTTAAAAGTCGAAAATATATCTACAAAAAATATAACGTGGAATCGTGAGTGTCTTTTACAAATTTTCCGATTCTAATTTCCTGGGATTGTTCCATTGTAAGAAACTAATTTCCATATAAGTCAATTTTATTTAGATAATTTCCATTAAACACAATGGAATATTTTCTGAAGATAGGGAGAAATCTCATGGCAAGGAAAGAAAGAAGGAAAGAAAGAGAAAAAAGAAAGAAAGAAAACAGATTTGCATCTAAGAATTCAAGGGAGAATAATGAAAGCAAGAAAAAATAACAAATTGATACATAAAAAGTGTAAGAAAGAGAAAAGAAATCTTGCAAAGGAAAAGGAAGAAAGAAAGAAAATAGAATGATAAAAAAAGAGGCAGAGGGAATGCAAAGAAAGAGATAAAAAGAAAAGGTAAAGAAAAGAAAGGAAACATAATGATGAGAAAGAAAAGAGAAAAAGAAAGCAATGACAACTAAAAGGTAGAGAGGTGGTAAAGAATGAAAGAAAGAAAAAAGAAAGAAAATTGAACGATAAATAAGTGGTAGTGGGATAGTAAAAACGCACGAAAAAAAAAAAAATTAATGAAAGGAAGCAAAATGGTGAAATCGAAAGAAAAGAAGGTAATAAAATAGTCTAAAATAACAATAGATGAATAGTTGCTGTATTTCTGATTCTTATATAGAATCCACCCATAAAAAACTGACCATCATCAAAGTTAAAAAAAAAAATTTAAAAAGACAGAAATTTTCTTTGTAAAACAGAATATATATACAATGTATACGTATAAGCAGAAGAATCAAAACACACTCAGCCCTTCACGACACACAGGCACACCTACCGTTAAAAATTCCTCAAATTGATTTGACCAGGATTATAATTCAAAGCTACTCCAATACTCATGAATTCATACGAAATTTTATTGTAGTTTCTTCTGAAATAAACAGATAACTTTACTTTTGAACTGTTGTGTCGAAGAGGCATTGAATACACTGTTTTTTTTTTCCGGCAGAGTGAGATATACCCCCAGTCAAAAAAAGCGTGTCCCTCATTAGTAAGGCTCAAGTTCTAGTGGTCTCTGAAGTGTGGAGTACCCCTTCATTACTATTGCTCTCGGGCTCACTCTGCCCGGGAGTGGTAGTACCTGTCAATATCCCATATATGGGTCAAATAGATCTTGATTCCGTTGTTCTTTTTTTTTATGGCATAACAGACTTATTGGTTTATCTAGTGTCAAAGCCATCGGCATTTGTCGTACGTCTCACCAACCGGATGATTGCGGCACAAGGTGGTTCTGAGCGCAGGGCTGTATCCCAAACGTGCAAGGCATTCGCACAATTACCCTTAAAAGGAGCCGTTTCAGGCACCAGATGATTACCCTAGACCTTCCGAGGAGGGTTAGTGCCTGGAAGACGACTTCCTGAGGCTCAAGGAGTATGTCAGTGTCAGCCGCGTGACACGGAACCTGAGCTTCCCCGGTACCCACGTCAGGCAACCTCGACCGGCTATCGCCCAAGACAAAACACACACAAACAGATCTGCGCTGAACGACCTCGGCCAGCCAAAGTGTATCGTATCTGTTGGTTGGTTGTTTGGGTTTTATGACATATCAATCTTTGTAGGTTATTTAACGCCAAATCCATTTTTATGTAAATAATCAGTTCTACTTAAAACACTTCAGTTTAGCATGAGTACACAGTTAAATTGTCAAAAACATTTCTATTTCAAACTATTCAGTTTATTCAAACAGTGACATAGTTCTATTTCAAACAATTCAGTTTAGGATAAGAACGCAGTTTAAATGTAAATACAGTTCAATCGTGAAAAACATTTCTATTTCAAGCTATTCAGTTTAGTATAAGTACGGATTTCGTTTACACACAGTTAAATGTCAAAACAGTTCTATATCAAACAAATCATTTTAGTGTAAGTACAGTTTCAATGTCAAAAACAGTTCCATTTCAAATAATTCAGTTTAGCATAAGCACGCAGTTTAAATGTAAGTACGGTTTAATTATCAAAAACATTTTTATTTCAAGCTATTCAGTTTAGTCAAACAGTTCAGTTTAGCATAAGTATGCCGTTAGTTCTATTTAACCCATAGATAGGGCTCTATCAGGTGCTACCACTCCGGGCCAGAGTGGACCAGGGATCAATGGTAATAAAGGGTTGCTCTGCATTCCCCAAAGTCCCAGGATCACTTGAACCTTACCATCAGATTCTTTAATGTCATTTTCAGGACACTCGTTGGGTGGATCTTACCCCTCTACAGTAGTACAGTCGGTGTATTCTACAACCCCAGCCGACCGGCCAAGTATTTATTGACGGTCTTGTAATCAAAGCAGTATTGCTACTATTTAAATCATAGCAGTTTGATAAAGGTTTTATGCTTTTCCTTTGGTTGTTTGTCCGAAAGTGAATGTAATAGCGTGACAGGAGTTTGAACTAGCTTATTACGGTGTTGCACTTAAGCATATTTGCCACAATGCCAAAAATCTGTTTAAGGATTATTCGAATCCGATAGGAATACTTGATGCAATACAACTCCAAATTATTTGAATTGAGAATCGTTACTTGAAGCTATAATTGTTTACTCAGGATAATCATTAGTTATTTGAAACCTCACGACCGAGCAAACGAATGATTATTATTAAATAGGAAAAATTAATCGAGATGGGCCTATTAGCATAATGGTTAGAGGGTTTGCTAATGTTATGTTAGACTGGGGTTCAATCCCAGGTCAGGTTTTACCAAAGACTCAAAAAATGGTACTTCAAGCCTCCTCTCTTAACACAGCATTATAAGGTGCGGATCAAGGGTAAGTAAATCAACCCACAGAGAGGAGTAGCATCCTCCTCACACATTGGCTTTGTAGCTATTGAAAAAGGAACCTTCAGATCGCCCTCGACTACGGTCGGCCAACTTACTAATTATATAATCATCAGCATTAGATAAGAATACTTGAAACCATACAGCTAAATTATATGTATTATATAGGAATACAATGTACGAATCCTCCACCTCCAGGCATGAAATAAAGCCAGGCTTTTTGACATGCTGTTAAAAAACAACCGATCTTTTAGTTTTCGATTCCCTTTGTAAAAGCACCACTGACAGCTGAGTAATCTATATATTCACCAAACCTTGATCCAACATAAACTCCGCTTAAAAAATTACTTCAACTGGTTTGAATTCAGAGTTTTCCTTCTCCAAGGTTGTTTACCGATCCAAAGTTAAAGAACCCCCTTCTGTCCTAGTATCAACCCATAGCTTGAGGGAAAAGAGTTGGATTCATACCTTTGCCAAGGGTATGAGCGTTATGTAAAATGCAAAAAGGTCTCGTCTAAGATTCGAACTCGGATCGCTGTTTTGATTTCCCACATCGGTAAACATTACACCATGGTCACCTCCAATAGTTAAGTAATATATATTATATGAATCTGTTTCGAAATCAAATTTGATTTACTTAAAATCTGGTAAATCCGTGAATGGTGAGAGGCTGTCGTGGCATTATGGTTATCATTGTGGGAAATAAACTTAGCTCTCTGAGTCGGATTGTTTGGGGGAGGGCAAAAAAAAAAAAGGGTTCAGGTATTTTTCACTCGTCCCACCAAATAAGGTCGAGTTTTAGGTGGGTCCAGGCGCAGGGACATAGCCCAGACACGCATTGCGAGCACAAAAATGTCTGGTAACCCGTCAGCATTCCCCTAAAAAGGGACGCCTCAGGCGCCAGGCGATAATCCTAGCTCCTATAAGGACGTTTTGAGCATGGGGAACGCCCCCCTCCGAGGCTGTAAATGTGGGTCAGTCTTTCCTCTGAGATGCAACAACCGGGCAAACACTGCGATCGCGTCTCGACCAACCATGACCTCAACTTTATCACCGATCCCAAATCCACCGTGTACCCAAAACGGATGGTCAGAAAAGGAGCATAAGAAGCAACAAAACGTCTACAAATTGCTACCAAGAATTTATATACTTACCCGTTGGCAGCAGCAGCAGATCTACCAATCAGCGACGACTAGAGCATATATGAGGAGGGGCATGTTATTCGAATTATTAAAACTTATTGCAGCCTTTGTATTGACAAGACGTACCTTTTGTATTAAGAATTGCATTACTGGATTACAAAATGGCCATCCGAATTACGACGGATTTACTTAAAATCTAGTAAATAAATCAGACCGTAAATGGATAAAAGCGACCGTGACATAATGTTATTGTTGTTGGAAATGGGTTTAGCTCTCAGTGTTTGAACACTGGTATTAGTGCTAAGTAATATGCAATTAGTCAGGATTTGAACTCGTGTCGCCGTGTCTATTTCTACGAGTATAACCATTACACTAATGGAACCTCCGTTTATCATATTTACCAACCCCTCTGCTCGGGCAGGATATGACACAAGGTCAATTTTTAAGCGGAGTTTAACAGGTTTAAACTTAGTTTTCCTTCTCCTAGACTAGTTGCCTCACCAAGGCTGAAGAACCTAGTCTGTCCTACTATTTACCCATAGCTGGCGGGAGAATAATCGGATTCATACCTTTCCCAAGGGTATTAATGCTATGTGAAATGCAACCAATCTCGTCCAGGATTTGAACTCGTGTTGCCGTGTACATTTCCCGCGACGATAACCATTACACCACGGGAACCTCCGTTTATATATTCATATTTACGTTTGTATCTATCTAATAATGGGGGACTGAGGAATCGTAGAACGCGAATTCGTACACCAGTCGCGATATTACGTTCACTTTAGGGCGAATACCCTTGGGAAATGCATGAACCCCCTTATCCTCCCAGCTATGGGTAAATAGCACCACTACTGTTCTTTTAGGAGAATAGCTTCGGCATTAAATAACCTACAAAGGTTGATATGCCATTAAAACAAAAAAACCAAACCAAACCTATCTAATAATGTAAGTCAGTTCAATTATATGTAAGTATGTATGTATCTAAGTTTGCTCTTAATTATCTCACACTGTTACTGCTGGAGAAGCAGAGACGAGCTCATAAGCGAATTACTCCTATGGACCCCCACATATGGCCGATCAAAAGCAGGACGACCAGCGCGAACATACATACAGCAGCTATTTGAGGATACGGGATGTAGCCCCGAAGACCTGCCAGAGGCGATGAACGATAGGGAGAAGTGGCGAGAGAGGGTCAGGGATATCCATGCTAGCGGCAGGACATGATGATGATGATGATGATGATGTTCATATCTGTTGGCCCAGTCGACTGGGGCTGGATATTACACCGACTGCATCACTGCAGAGGGGTAAGACTCCCCCTCGCAACCAGTGTCCTGGATATGACACTAAACAATCTGATGATGAGGTTCCGGTTAAGCTATGGAGAATGCACAGCACTCCTTCATTGGCATTGTTCTCAGGTCCTCTGTGACCCGGAGTGGTAGCACCTGATCGGGTTCTATCTATGGGTCAAATGGAACTGAACCGTGTACTTAGGGTAAACTCATTTGTTTGAAATAGTACTGTTTATATCCATAAAAATAGATGTGGTATTAAATAACCTACAATGGTTGATATGGTATAAAACCAAAGCAAACAAACAAACCATTCATATCTGAAAGTGTACGTATGTATGTATCAATCTAAGTTTGTTCACATGTCTGCAAGGATATATCTATGTTTGCTTAGAATTATGATTCTTTCTCACTCTGTTCATATCTATTTTCCATGGTTTGTATCTATCTATCTATTTATCTATCAGTCTAAGACAAATCGTTTCTATCGATCAGAAACTCACTTGACATCTTTAAAAATGTCCCTGCAGCTTGTAACATACCTACAAATTTAATTTTTTTTTTTCAAATCTCGCATCTTGATTTTTTTTTTTTTTAATCGTGTACTCTTTTCCTTAGCAAGATTTATGTTTCTCGCATTTACGCCTTGATGAGTGCTGAAGGGCGAGTGAAATGGAACTAGAAAGTGAATATTTATCGATGTAGACACCTGCTAGCTGGGTTTGAGTATTTAAAACACCTGAATAGATGCATAAGCCCACCTGAAAATTCTTACTCGCTGAAAAACGGCTGCAGTCTCCAAAAATACGAAGAAGCACAATAACGAAAATGTAAAGATTAAAACTGAATTATTTAACCAGGCCATTGGTCTAATGAGTAGAGTGCTCGCCAATGGCCCGAGAGACCGGGGTTCAATCCCAGGTTGAGTCATACCAAAGACTCAAAAATGGTACTTGATGCCACCTTGTTTAGCACTATAAGGAAAAGGCCTTGTATAGCATTATAAGGAAAAGGGTGAAGTGGAGTAATGCAAAGAATGGAGTAGCAGCCTTCCTTACACCTCGGTGTAGTAGCTGTTGAAAAAGGAGCCTTTGGGTCACTCTCGACTCAGATCGCCAACTTTTTATTTATTCTAAAAAGATTAACGTTTTCTTAAAGACAAATAGGCAAAGAAATTGCATGTCGGACTATTTTCTTTATTGAAAAGCAGTTTCTTTTTAATAATTCCTAATCCAATAACTGGAGGTTACGCCTTTTTCGAATAAAAAGAGAGAGAAAAATCAATGAATGAAAATTTCATCTTGATTTCATAATGCAATAATAATTGCCTATTCTAACGTTAATGAAAAAAAAAGGATAAAACTTAATAATCTCTCAGTGCGCTTCAAAAATAATTCCCCCTGTTTATTTCTACAAAAAAGAATTATATATACAACCGATACACGAAGTACAGTAACAGTATTGTGTTGAGCTAATTTTCTCCGAGTAAAAATTTCAGCTTCGTTTTAAATCATCCTTTAGAAAAAGATTTACCCAACCCATGAGGTCAATTTTCAAGCGGAGTTTAACAGGTTTGAAATTAGAGTTTTCCTTCATTTACTCAGCTTGTCACGATAAATCGGCCCTACTATTTTACCCATCGGTAGATCGAGAATTGTTGGATGCAAAACTTTCAAAAATGGTATTAGCACTATGTGAAATGCCAAAAGCGTTGTCAAAAATTTGAACGCGGTTTGATGAGTGCATTCCCTACGACGATATTCATTACTTTTTTTTGTACAAGTATTTAAAATTGTTGTAGACTCTTGAGAATTCATTATGTTATTGCTATAAATTTTATGAGATGACTGACCAATTTTTATGATTTCAAGTTCAAATGAACAGCTACAGCAGCAATTGGAGTACGCCCTACTAAAGCCTGATTGTCATAGCCGGTGAATTTCAAAAATGCAATCTGGACGTGAGGACACTTTAGAAGAACGATATGCAATAAAATTCTGTTTTAAACTTGGAAAAAAATGCGACAGAAACGCATGGAATGCTTCAGACCGCTTTTGGAGCATCTTGCATGAATCGATAATCAGTTTTTGAGTGGCATAAGATATTCAAGGAAGGTAGGGAGTTTTTGAGGGATGATGAGAGTTGTGCGAGGAGTAAGGAAGTCAGAACATCAGAGTTGATTGGCCAAAGGGTTAGGGTTAACGTTAGGATTACTATGTTGAGGTTTTAAGGGAGTTCAAGCAGATATTCCATCGGAAGAGGCAAGCACTCTTCAAATCGGGTCAATGACATTTCCGCCAGGACAATGCTCCAGTCTACAATTCCATCCTTGTCACAGACTATTTGATCTAGATGGGCATCAACACAGTTCCTCACCCTCCCTATAGTCCAGACCTTGCTCCTTGTGACTTTTGCTTATTCCCTAAGCTCAGGGGCTGTCGTCATGAAACAATTGAGGAGATGAAAGAGTCTGTGACGAAGGTCATTGACACGCTCACACAAGAGGACTTCCATGGGGCCTTCCAAAAGTTGTTATAACAGTACAAGAAGTGCATTGTAGCCGGAGAAATTACTTCGAAGGGGACTAGAGTTTCATGTGTGTACTATCAATATAAGTGCCCACTCGAAAAAAGTCTGGAAACTTATCTAATGATCCTCGTCTGTATTTGTGTGGGTGTGTATTGTAAAAGCTTAACCCGTTTTAACCTTGTGTTATCGCTTCTACTCTTGTATAGTGATTGTTTCATCCTTGTTAAATAATTTCAATTATTGCTATCAAACATTGATAATTCTATTCAATATCAATCATTAGTTTGTATACAGTGAAGTGGTTGCAAGTATTGTAATTTAGCACTATTCATTCGTTTGCATACAGTTAAATAGTTCCATGTATTGCTATGTATCACTAACAATTCAATTAGACATCACTCATTTGTTTATTCACAATTAAAGGATCAAACAGTTCTATTTCAAACTAGTGAATTTTGTGTATGTCATTTATTCGCACAGATTTAAATGTCAAACAGTTCTATTTAACCCATAGGTAGGACCCTCTGGACCAGAGTGGAGCTGGGAGTGATGGCGATGAAGGGCTATTCCACATTCCTTAAATCTCCAAGAGTCACAATCAGATGGTTTTATGTCATATCTAGGGTACTCATTGTGGTAGTCCTACCCTACTGCAGAGATGCAATCGGTGTATTCTACAGCCCCAGCCGACTGGGCTCAATTAACGAATTAAATGAAATGAATACATATACGTGTATTGATATTCATAAATTCCATAACCAATCACGCGATGAGAATGCTTTTACAAATATCTTTCCATCAGTCTACCTAAAAGGAAATATAAAACTCCCTTTTCTATTAAGATAGATCGAAAGAAAAATTTATCGGGTGATAGAAACTATTGAAGACCATTGTAATAAAAAAAAATGTAGAAAACACACACACACACACACACACACACGTGTGTGTGTGTTCTAAAAAGCACATATATTGATTTTATTAACAAACTCTCGTTCTCAAATTTAAAAAGATACTCGAACAATACAACTCTATCAGCATACATTTGGAAATTGAAAAACAAGAATATTACACCAAGCATAACTTGGGAAGTTATAAGATTAGACCCCACCAACAACAAAATATCAAAAAGATGCTTACTTTGCCTTCTTGAAAAAATGGCTATAATCACCCACGCATCACAATATACACCCCTAACCTGCAAATCAAAGATAATCTCGAAATGTCGGCACGAAAACAAACATCTATCCCAATTCAACCCAAACATTTAACCAAAACATAACTAAATTTCTTACCCCGTTTCATTTTTTAAGCTCCACAATTATTTTCATATTTTCATATATTTCTGCCGTCTTTGTCCACATTACTTACTAAAGCTACCTCCTTGTCCTTTCACCATAACCCACCTGTTTTTCCAACACCTTTTCTATTACCACACAATTCATCAACCATTCCCGACACCACAGTAATTATACAACAGAACCACCGACCGACCGTACCATTATCAATTTATGAACACCCACAAGTATATGTCAGTAAATATAAGTAATATTTTAGCATTGTCAAGAATTATAAGCACTATTTTCTCACATGATTGCATTATAAACACTCAAAAGTATTTTCAAAGACCATTATGATCATAACTGATCATTTTATTATTTTACTATTTTTATATTTATATATATTGCAAAAAGTGCACCAAACCGATCATTTTTATTATCTGTCCATAAATACCATACCACATTTAAAAAAGGTAATGTGATGATAAGTTTAATCATCATCATCATCACCTAACGAAATTCCCCACAAAACAGACATTTCATATTCAAATCAAAATAAAACTTTAGCTGCCATAAAGTTAGTCATAAAAAGAAAATCTGATTGCAACAATCCATTTCCTCATCCCTCACCCACTGTTCTTTTCTTACACTCTCTTCCTTTGTCCCCCTCCTTCCCACCCACAGACAGCGGAAATATGAGTAATTATGTAAAGATGCATATCAGTTCATACACAAACATATGTACATATGTACGCGCGAGCAACAGTACATCCACAAAAATACTAACATTCAATAACACACAAACTTTAGCACACACACACAAATGACCCCGACTTTTTGAACAAAAAATTAACCATACTTTTTTTTTAGATCTTCACTCTGACCGACGATTGCTGATTGCATGAAACCCAGTGTCACAGACAGTACAATATAATATATGTGCAGAATTTGACCTTCAGAATATGTTTGATTAGATAGGCAGAAACTAAAAAAGTGCCTGTCCTATTTTATAGTTGATCCGTTGAAATCTTTGGATGAATCATTTGACTTCTGAATGAAGTGAATTCCAGAAGGCGCCTTTATTCCCCCCCCCCAAGTACTTTTGGCTAGAGCCATCTTCGGAGGGAACCAATAATGAAATGGCAAGAATGACGAGTCATATTCATTTATATAAATAGTAGGAGATTGATAAATTACCCTCCCATTTGTTCTAAGAAAAGTACTTTATAAAAGCTAAGAGGAAGAATTGGCGGGAAAAGTGTTAAAGGCATTTCAGATTGCAGCTGCTCTGTTTGAAGTTGGTCTTGTTTAAGGAAGGTTTGTTAATCTGTATAGATGAAGTTTCAAGAATAGGGAACTTTTTTTTTCCTTTGTGTAATGTGGAGGTGTTTTCAGTTAGAACTTTTCTGTATTTCGAGAAAGAGTATGAAGGTGTTTTGAGGTCTTCAGAGATGGAACTTGTGTCGGATAGGTTAAGTGTTTGTGCTTGTTATTCCATTTCTGATAAAACAGTAAAACAGGAAAACGACTTGAGTCTTTTGGTACCAGTAAACAAGGAACTACACTGGGGTTCACAGAACATCCCACTTCCGCCTCGTATGGGTGACATGTTAAATATTGACCCCTGCAAGACCAGTCATGGAATGCTTGATCAAACCTATCATGTTACAGAAGAGATGTTGAACTCAAACGCCAGGCGTTTTTTGATAACCTGATACTATTTGCAAACGATGCTACCATACTTGTAATAACTCTGCGGTTAATGACTGACATATAATAACAAAAGGTGTTGGTGCGTATCTTTCCTGTTTACATGGTTGGCTCGAAGGTTATTTTCTTTGGGTTTTTGTTTTCGTGTGTTTTGTTCGAATTGCTTGAAATGTCAACAAATCACAGAGAGCAAATGAAGAAAAAAGCTAAACGTGAACTCGAAATTTCTCAACACAGAGACATAAAAATATTTGTTTTAATTTATATGCTGTACATCAGAAATAAAAATTTCGTTTTCTACGCATCTACTTGTTTTTATATGAGGTCAGAATGGGTATTAGAATGTTTATATAGTTTTTTTATAAGGTCAAACATCAAAATGAATGATTGCTTGTGTCTATTGTGTGAAAGTAGCTGTCAACCTTCCATCATCCGTAGGAGCCTGAATTTTTTTTTTTTTTTTTTTTTAACACGCACCTGATTGATGACCATAATTTATAAAATACTGACTAGCAGAGGTAACGGATACTGGACGCGAAAAAAATATTACAGGAAAATATTTTGATAAATTTATTTGTTATGCATATATTTGCCAAATCCTCAGCACGGGCAGAATTTGTCACAAGGTCAAATCTTTGGAGCGGAGTTTACCAGATTTGAATTTATGTTCTATACTCACATAATAAATATGCTTCTATACACATATACATGTTCATGCAGGATACATATCGACGCAATGAACAACAGATGCAATGATAATGACGCAGGAAGACTTCTTTACAAATATATTTGCCTCTCACTTTATTGCAAGGGTTCGAAAAGGTTGTGTGGGGTTTTACTGTGAGAGGGAGCTGGAGACCGAACATAAACTGTAATATTTTGACCCCACTGTTATGACCGTCACGTTGTGTCTTTCTTGTTCTCTAGGGCTGCTCAACCGGAGACCCAGGGCCCACTCTGCTGGATGCTGGCTTTCTTTACTCCATCTTATCAGCGTCTTCTCTGGACCTCAAACTCCATTGGGGTTCCCGAGGGAACCCTCGGTCGGGTGTGGCTTTCCCTACCACTTCTCGTTTCCAACTGGCTGCAACTCAACTATCCTGGCTCGTCGAACTCAACTCAGTTATATAATCGTTCGACGCCCACTCGATCTTTGAAATCGAATGTTTAATCGTCATCAAGCGGAAATAACTGTCATGCAGTTCAGAGGTCACTCTCTTCCGGTGCATCAGTCTATGAGTGTACCATGGGAATTTTTTTTAGCTCACCCCATTTTATCAGCCAATTTCCGCCCACGCGATTTCCTCGCATAACTGCCATTAGAATGTGTCACCTCCTTCCGGTGCATCACCTTGGAATGGCATTTTTGGCCGGGTCAAAAGGTCAAAACATAACATTTAGAGTTTTTCTTCTCCTATAGTAGTTGCCAAAACAAGGTTAAGAACCCAGTTAGCCATACTATTCACCTTTAGCTGGAGAGAGAAATATTGGATTTATGTCTTTCCCAAGCGTACTAGTGCTATGTGAAATGCTATCTGCTTCGTCCAGGATTCGAACTCGTCTTGCCGTGTCCATTTCCTACGACGATAACCATTACACCACAGGCACCTCCTTTAATACGTACATAAGCGGAAGTCAATGAATACTGAATTGGGAACATTATGAAACACATAACAAAAAATGTTTTAACATTAAAGAATATTCTGATTCATTTCTGAAAGGCTTTCTGTATGCGAGATTTCTTCGAGATCGTCCAACATATAGCTCGCCATGTGAAAAAACATAGATCTCACATACTTCTTTCTTTATGAAAAGACAAAAAAAAAAAAAAAAAAAAACCGTTTTGCTCTTACTAACTCTGAACAGACATGACATATTTTACAATCTGGTAACATGGAAACAGGCTCGTTCACGTGTTTCAGAAATGCATCTTCAGCACTTTTATAAAGAGAGCGATGAAATTCTACTTTAACCAATTTACTCAGCAGAAATCACTCTGACGGACGACCTAACAGTTTTTCAAGCATCTCTGCAACTTTCTATAAGAGGCGTTGTTCAACAACCTAGAAGCAATTCAAGATGTCTTAGAAAGTATCATTGGTTGCAGGATTACAGAATTCTATGCTGCCAGAAAGAAAAAAAAAAGACTTCTTTATAGTTGGCAATAGTGCGTATTCTAATGGTTCCACTTTCGATTGATATTTTATTCTAAGCTGAGGCATATTGCTCTAAGGTTAATGTTTAAATCATACTCTGTATTAAGATATACTGCTTTAAAGGTAATGGTTGAATTCATGCTGAGATATACTGGTTTACTGTTAGTGGTTAAATTTATTTTAAACAGAGGTGATACTACCGAAAACTTGAGGAATAAACGTTAGTTTAATGACATATATACTGTTGCACAGTTGATGGTTAATTTTTCTTCTGTACTGAGATATACTGCCTTAAAGGTAATGGTTAAGTTGTACACTAACCTAAGAAGAGTTGATGGTTAATTTTCCTTCTATACTGAGGTATACTGCTTTAAAGGTAATGGTTAAGTTGTACACTAATCCAAGAAAAGTTGATGATTACATTTTATTCTAAGCTGGTGCACTCTGATATTTTTTGCACCAACCAAATATTCTTAAGTAAAATTTACCAATCATGAATTCTGCGTTCTGTGATGAGGTTCCGGGTTTGAAACTCATGGAGTCTGTTGTCACACATTGTCATTAATTCTAGATCAATTCTGATCCGGAGTGGTTGCACCTTTTTGTAGTTTTAACTACGAAGTGAATACGATAAGTTTCCAGACTTTTTTCATGTGGGCATTTAAAATTGTCGTAGTATGTTATTGCTATACATCTTATGAGATGACTGACCAATTTTTATGATTTCAGGTTCAAATGAACAGCTACAGCAGCAATTGGAATACACCCTACTAAAACCTGATTGGCACAGCTGGTGAATTTCAAAAATGCAATCTGACACTTTCCAAGAACGATATGCAATAAAATTGTGTTTTAAACCAGGAAAAAATGCCACTGAAACATATGGAATTTTTCGGACTGCTTTTGGAGCATCTTGTATGAATCGAGCATCAGTTTTTGAGTGGCATAAGAGATTAAAGGAAGGTAGGGAGTCTATGAGGAATGATGAGAGTTGTGGGAGGAGTAAGAAAGTCAATAGACCAGAGTTGATGGGCAAAAGGGTTAGGGTTAGGGTTCTATGTTTAAAGGGAGTTCAGGAAGAGATTCCTCGGGAAGAGGCCAGCAGTCTTTAAATCTGGTCAGTGGAATTTCCTCCAGGACAATGCACCAGTCCACAACTCCATCCTTGTCACAGACTTTTTGACCAAGATGGTATCAAGACAGTTCCACACCCTCCCTACAGTCCAGACCTTGCTCCCTGTGACTTGTGGTTATTCCCTAACCTCAGAGGCTGTCGTTGTGAGACAATTGAGGAGATGTAAGAGGCTGTGAGGAAGGTCATTGACATTATAGTAAAGGATCAAACAATTTCATTTTACCCATAGATGGGACCCTAACAGACATTACCACTCTGGGTCAGAGATAGTGGACCTGGCGAGTAATGGCAAAGAAGGGATACTCCACATTCCCAAAACTGAAGACCTGGAGCCTCCTTAAAAATAGCTTAATGTCATATCGTGAACACTTGTTGCGGGGGAGGAGTCTTACCCCTTTTCAGCGGTTCAGTTGGCGTATTTTATTGCCCCCTCCCAGCCGATAAGGTGGATAAATTTGGAGACCGGAATTATTAACCTGATATCTATATCGAATAAACCAACAAAACTAAACCTATTCACGTTATCATTATTTACAGAAAAAAAAAAATCTTAATAAAATGATGTAAACTATGTCCATACAACGAATAACGGATGGATAAAAAAATCTAATACGAATTCCGTAAAAAAAAATCCTCTGTTCCTTTCATCATTCGAAAGTCAAAATTAATTTGCAATGAGTTCTTTGACTGAAAAGATGTTTTCTGCAATTGTGACGATGCTTTTTGTTATTGCTATTTTTCATCTGGAGAGATGCCAAAGTAAGAAAATAAACTGAAAGAGGCAACGGAGCGGCAATAAAAGAAGAAGTGGTGTGAAATGAAAAGCGAGAAGCTGACGCCAGCGGAACCTTCGATTCACCATCAAAAGTGGCACGTTCTGTTTTATACACAACTGTAAATGGTTCGACTGGTGGCAGCGGCTGTAAAATTAGAAGCCCTGGGGACATGCTGAAGCAAAAAATAAGACTTGACGCTGAGGAAATCTGTGCAAAAAATAAACAAATGAATAAATAAAAAAGGCATGGCATAAAAAAGAAAATATATATATATATATATATATATATATATAATGTGGTGTATGCTTCTTTTATTTAAATGTTTTTATATGCATGCTTAATGCTATATATATATGTGTGTGTGTGTGTATGTCTATATATATATATATATATATATATATATACGCGCAGACACACTCACACATATACATCATTATAATCTTTATCAACTCGTGCTGAGATTATACATATATATATATATATATATATATATATATGAGGATAATTATGAGATATATATATATATATATACGCATGTGTGAGTGTTTATATTTATCTCTTTCTCTCTCTCTATATATATATATATATATATATATATATACACGAAAGTCCAGTGATTGTTACAGAATTTTATAATAGCTTTAATTACAGCATACATTCTGATTTCTGAAAAAGGAAAGGGTCCTTTTTAAATTCATAATCTATGACCTACTTAATGTTATTTGTATATATATATGTGTGTGTGTGTGTGCGCGCGTATATATACATATATATAGAGAGAGTGAGAGAGAAAGATATGTGTGTGCATATATATATGTGCCAGGAGTGGCAGTACCGCCTTGAGCTACCGAAACTGTGTTATCACCCTGGATGGCGGCTGATGAGGCTAGGGTATCGCACGTGCTTCCACACGTTGTATGATGAAAAAAAAAAAAAAAAAAAATATATATATATATATATATATATGTGTGTGTGTGTGTGTGTGTGTGTGTGTGTGTGAGAATCCCACTCACATATATCAGCGAATAATGTAAAGATATAATAACGTTAGTGGTATTTGTTTCAATAATGTATGTACAAAAAAAAAAAAAAAGAAGCAAACTTGGTCATTATTTATCAAATGTATTCAGTAAGAGGTTTATAGTCAATTAAAATGATCTTTATTGACGAAATAGATGAGGATAAAAGACTGAACATTTCTCAACATATATTTTCTATTGTAGATCTATTAAAGTAAGAAATTAGATGGATATCTCAAGATTGAAAAATCACCAATAACAAAAGGATTGAGATTGAAGCTTTATTTACCAAAACCAGAAATTAAAAAAAATATATATAAGACATTTAAGGTGTAACCATTTATATAAGATATAAGTTAATACGTGATTTACATTTTCATTGTCGCAGGTATTATATTAAACTACTTTTACCGGAAAGGCTTGAATCCTGGAGCTTTGTGTCGTATGTAATGCTCCTCCATTACCACAAATCCTACGTCCACTCAGATCCGGAGTGGTAGTATCTAGGGTACCTTTGGTGGTGTAACGGTTAGCAAGCTTGACTAGCAAACCTACACGAGTGAGTTCGAGTCTCATTGGGTGCCTCATTCATTCGGCATTGTGCCACATCGAAGCAAAGAGCTGGGAGGTCTACGCGGACGCTCTCAAGAAACCTATGTATGGCACTAGACCTTGCTGTCTAGTTCAAGCCATAACCCGGCATACGTGCCCGGACCCACATTTGGGTTCGTGAAACTGCTTGCCTCATCAGGCTCACATTACACCAAGTGAGTCGATGAGCTGCATAGACCAGCAGGGTTCGAGTCTCGGCTCGTCCCGACCTTCCCCTCCCCTTTATCCCCACTCTAATCGGCCTTCGGGCTTTTGACCTTGTGTCAAGTCGTGTCTGGTGGGAGGCAGCGACAAATAAACGGAGTGGTCGTATCTGTTTGAAGCCTATCTATTGGTCAAATAGAAAATGATTAACGTTGGATTGAAATACGTGAAATCATTTTACTGTGTCCAAATTATTTGTATGATATAAGAATACTTGATGGCAGGTACTGATCTTTCTTTCTACTGCCCTCAAGCTGGCAAATCTGACATTCGAACCAGGTGGGCGAATGTAAATTGATCGCCAGGTCTCGAAGGGGGCTTCACCTGAGGGTATATCTGCTTTGCTGGGTTGATTTTATGGACGGTGGAAAAAAAGAAAAGAATTATAGTTACCGACGATAGAAAAATATTGATTCAGAGAAAAAGAAAAAAGAACTTGGTTTGAGTAAAATAAAAAGAAAGAAGAAAGAAAAAGAAAACGGTATTGACTTAAAAAAAAAAAAACAATAGGAAAATGTATTACCTTTAACAACTAAACAAAAAGTGATAAGAGAATGAAACAAGAAACGAAAGAACGAACATTAATGAACAATGAATGTGTTGCATAGTTCTTTTTAATCTTCTGAATTATATTTTTGTTAGATTGTTTTCCATGTATCCTTTTAGTCGTCGCGGAAAGAAAGAAGAGAAGGACAGGAATATTAGAAATAGAGATGAAAAGGTTACTTAGTATTGTTACAGGCACGTTGGATTTTTTTCAGAGAAAAACTTCTTGAGGTATTATGGGAAAAATCTAAGATAATATGGGATTTTTAGTTGATTATTTTAGTAATAAATTGTTTTCTGGCTGGATTTGCGGTTCGAGTTTGGCGGGTTTTCGAGTTGTGAAGGTAATTAAGAATAAAATTTCTTTGGCGCAGAGGTAACTTTGAAGGAGGAAATGTAATAAACGCATTTGTTGGGGAATAGTTGGAGGAAAATATTTAAAAAGGGGATTTGAAGACGTCAGAAAAAGAAAAGCCGAAAAGATGAGAGACGAGGCTCGGCGGGAGGTGACGACTGGATCAGTGAAGAAGAAACTTTCTCTCGCCTCGAACTGCTTCTGGGCTCTTTCAAATCAGTCGACGCATTTCTTTCTTTCTTTCTCTCTTTTTTTTTCTCCCAAACCGCAGAGAATAATCCTATCAATCTACGATTCCTCGATATAACTTAGAGTTTCACTTGTACACAGAAACAATCGTGGGTTGAGTGATATCTTTTACGATGACATAGAGATTAGATGTTAACTTTTTGCTGCAGTTATATTTTGTTTTACGTTTGCTATATATTTACGCGTCATATAAGTTACGATCCTAAGTTATTTAAGTTATCTGTGATTTTGAAACGTTGATTTCACTTTTGCTTTGCGTGTGGCTATGCTTAGGTTTATAATGAATCAAAAACCGTAATATTATTAAACGATAAAAAAAAAGTTTCAAACTGTTGCATAGCGGTATTTTAAAACATTTTTTGAGTGCGTTTTAATCTTTTTAAATTACTGCTTCCACAGGGAATATTGCATTTACAGCAGTGACAATCAAACCTGTAATTATTATTCATTAGAAACAAAAACATAACACAAGAAATATACAAATATGTTTGTGTGTGTAGGGGGGTGCATATATTTAATAGAAAAAATGTAAAATAATTATAGTTTTTTTTAGAAAGATTCTATTATGACATTCTGATGTATATATGTATGTGTGTGTCTGATGAAGTTCTGTGAATGAAGAACTAATATTACCATTAAACCCAGAGTAAGTGCTTGGTTATTGACTTTTCCACTTATTTTAAACATCAGATTCACCAAAATCCATTAATTCTCCATATATATATATATATATATATATATATATATATGAGAGACAGAGAGAGACAGAGAGGGCTAGCTAAGTATAACGTTGATCTCAAAATCCCCGAAGCTATCACGATCATGACCGAAAAAGAGTAAGAGGACAATATATATATATATATATATATATATATATATATATATATAATAAATACACGAGCATATTATATATATATATATATAGACATATATTCGGATGTATTTGAAAAAGTTTTTTACGTTTGCCCGATAACACACCCACAAATATATACATACATACATACACATATTTTTCATAGTTCTGAGGATTTTTTATTAGGTGTTCTCCATTTGAAAACCCGTATGTATTTTTACGTTTATCAGTCGAACTAACGTTAAAATTTCCTATTTTCGTTGGGACATGTTTAATTCTGGCATACATGTTTTATCAGTAACAACATGTCTGAATTTTTGCCATTGATTCTCAAGAGTATTTATGCTTGTACGAATAAACCTAATAGTTTTGATATTAAGAAATCTTTGAATGTATTTCCTACTTCTTGGGATTGGAATGTTTTGTAGCATGAAAAAGTGTCAATATGTTCAAGAATATGGTGGATGTGGAAAAGTTTCCTAATTCAAGTCAGTGTGTTACGGGATTGTCCTCTTTGCAACATGTGGCTGAGTATTGTCCTCAAGTAAAATTGGACCGTGATGATTAACCAGTGGCAGTTGCATTTTGAGACACAGGACATGCATTTCTGTCCTCTTGATCGTTAAGATTAGTACACACAGGAAATTTTGAAAACAGCGCCTACTGTCCGATCATTAATGGATCCTTCACCTCAGGCTCTGTTAATATTGGTGGCTGTTTGAAAGCCATTATGATCAAGACTGAACCCCTATAAAAGTAAGCGCGTCTCTGTTTTCATATTCATGGTTAGGGGCATGTAACCTTCAACATTAAATTATGTAAGAAGAGATTGAAAATTGATTTAAAAAGACATGTTAATCATTAAACATGAGAATTTTATAAACCTCCAATTAAAAAATATTTTAAGAGAACTTAAAGATTTTATATAAGAACCGGAAAGTACTTTCCGAACAATCTAATCCCAATTTCGCAACTATCTCCCTTCATTAGATTACTTCGCATTTTTCTATAATTTTTTGTGGCACGATGCTGGGCATTCATTCGTTTCTGTGGGTATGGAGGTGGGTAAGAGTGAGTGCCAGTTAGAGGATCCCTTTGTATGTTTTTTTTGCGCGAAACCCACACAAAGGGCTTGCACGCGAGATTTCCGACGAGACAGGAAGAGGATGAGGGAAGGGAGGTCCCATATCAAAACAGAATAAACCAGTGAACAGAACAGAGCAGAAGGAGAACTGAGAAGTGGACAGAACAGGGCAGTCGACAGGAGAGAGCTGTCAACAGGAGTCGGGGGAAACCGACTGCAAGGACCTGTGTACCAAGCGACCGGGTTGGCTAACATGAGAGGATGAGTCAGCATTCCTGGTGACTTTATAGGAATTTCGCTCGAATACACGCTTGCGCTAGCCCACAGATGCACAGAATGCTAGGAAAGTGTTACAAACTTCTCCCTTCTTGCGCTTGGTGCTAACCCAAGTCCGTGTTTGTTTGTCTCTTTTCTTCCACTCTCTCGGTTGTGTATGTTGTGTTTTGTGTGTCTGTAAAGAAATGTGAAATACCCCAGGCTGGAGATGAGAGAAACTACTAGACGATCTGATGGCCATGAGTGGTTTAGGAACTTGAGATAGTGGGGGACCAGCCGGCGGTCTTGTATTGTCACATTTTAATATCGGATCTTTTTTTCCTTTCTCCTTTTTCTAATATACTTTTTCTATTCTTCTTTTATTTATTCCAGCGATTTCTTGGAAGTTTGGTTGACCAATGCTCCTGCGTTCTTTGTTCACCATTTTGAGGGTTGCCCTCCATCTAAACAGAGTAGAGGAGTAGAGGCAGTGGCTCATACCTAAGTTGTAATCTCATTTATCATTGTTATTACGCTTGTGATTTAATACATTCAGATTGAACGAAGTGGTGAAACTAAATAGAATTATGTGTATCCTTCAAGCAAATTGCTTTTGTGATATATTATAATATCCTATTCAGCTTCTGGACATTTGATCGTTGATTAGACAAAAAGCGATGATTCTATCACAATGAGTATTGTTTATATGATAAAAGGAGGGGAATTTCGAGCAAGTTGCTACCGTGGTGGAACCCACGGATAATACAAAATTTGAATAAGTTAATAACTAATCAAAATACTATTCGAAAAAGATATAATGTATTGTGATTCTAGAAAAAAATCCTTTTGTCCATTACTAAGTGCAATCAATATTGCAGTTAGCAGAATTCGTTCTGACGTTTTTGCTTAAATTCACATTACGATAGACCATTGAACAATTCTCAATGACTAACTTAATCAAGTTTAATCAGTATTGGCTAATGATTCTATCAAAGCTTCGAGAGAATGTCAAACTGAACTACTTTAGTTTTTTTTTTTTTTGTTTATAGTTACAGAAACAGAAGTACAAGAAAAGAGGAGTGGGAAACGGTGTATAGAAATTCTAAGAGATTTAAGAGACAATATTGGAATTAATTTATCATTATTACACCTTTTAATCTAATTTAACGGCAAATTTAACAAGATTTTATACGTCAACCAGGATTTAATGATTGTTTTCAACCGGTTTAATTTCTCTGTTTAATGGCATATGAACATTCGTGGGTTATTTAATGTCAAAGCCATCCTCATAAGCAAAAAGTGGTGGTACTATTTAACCCATAACTGGGGTTGGGATATGTTGTTCATACCTTTCCCAGGGGAATTAGTCCTAAAGTGAATGTGTAAGAGCGACTGTAGTTCGAACTGGCTTACAAGTATGTCGCAGTCCAGCACGTTAGCCACTACGTTATAGCAATTCCTCCAAAATTTATGATTATTCTTATTTTCTACATCTTCTTTAATCATACCCCCCAGTGGACGGAACATTGGTTACGTTGACTGCATCACCCCTAGAGGGGCTTGATCTCCAAAACTGCATCCAGTGTGAAGTCTCTAGTTCTAGAGAATGTGAAATACCCCTTTCCTTGTTCTCTTAGCCGGATTGGTAGTATATGTTAGGGTCCTATTTATGCGCAAAAACGATCTGTTGAAAAATTATTCGTATTTGATAGGACTATTTAAAAAAAAAACAAAAAAAACCCCCAAAAAATTAAAGAAAAAAGATTAAGAATCAAATATATATATAGAGAGAGATAAACGCCATACCCCAACCTCTCAGTATAAATTATTAGACGATAGGGTGATATGTGAAATTCAATCCATCAATTTTTAAACTATTAAATATAATTTTTGAAATATATTCAATAATTTTAAATGTAATTTTCGAATTTTTTTTTGTTAATACTTATCAGAATTTTCTAAATTTATTCTCAAACACAAACTATTTATAAACAAATTTTGTTTGATTATACTCTGTAGTTTTATAATATCAATTGTCATTTTTAAATCTAATTCTATAATGCTAATAATATTTTTCTTTTTTTTTCTATTTAGATGATACGAGGATCATTAAATAAGTTTCCAGACTTTTTTCGTATGGGTACTTTTATTGATAGTAAACACATGAAACTTTAGTCCCCTTCGAAGTAATCTCCTCCGGCTGCAATGCACTTGTTGTACCGTTCCAAAAACTTCTGTAAGGCCCCATGGAAGTCCTCTTGTGTGAGCGTGTCACAGCTTCTTTCATCTCCTCAATTGTCTCATAACGACAGCCTCTGAGCTTAGGGAATAACCAAAAGTCGCAAGGAGCAAGGTCTAGTCTATAGGGACGGCGAGGAACTGTCTTGATGCCCATCTGTGACAAGGATGGAGTTGTGGCCTGGTGCATTGTCCTGGTGGAAATGCCACTGACCCGATTTGAACTGTGCCGGCCCAAATCCGACCGAATCTCTTCCTGAACTCCCTTAGAACCTCAACATAGTAACCCTAACCCTAACTCTTTAGCCAATCAACTCTGGTGTATTGACTTCCTTACTCCTCCCACACCTCTCATCATCCCTCACAGACTCCCTGCCTTCCTTAAATCTCTTATTCCACTCAAAAACTGATGCTCGATTCATGCAAGATGGTTGAAAAGCAGGCTAAAGCATTCCATAGGTTTCTGTGGTATTTTTTCCAAGTTTAAAACAGAATTTAATAGCATATCGTTCTTGGAAAGAGTCCAGATTGCATTTTTGAAATTCACTAACTGTGACAATCAGACGTTAGTAGGGTGTATTCCAATTGCTGCTGTAGCTGTTCATTTGAATCTGAAATCATACAAATTGGTCAGTCATCTCATAAGATGTATTGCAATAACGTAATGGATTTTCAAGAGTCTACGACAATTTTAAATACCTGTACAAAAAAAGTCTAGAAACTTATTTAATGCACCACGTATCAAATATAAATCCCTAAATTTGTTCTACGATACAAAATACATTCTAAATTTGATGATACAAAATATAATTTTAAAAATTATTTTATCTTACTAAAGATAATTTTCGTTTTTTTTTTTTGTTTCTTTTTGCAAAGCAAAATATCATTTTCAAAAATTGTTTTTACAATATCACGTATACTTTCCTAGACAAGTGTATAATAGTAATTTTAATTTTTTTTAAAAAATTTATTAAAATCTACTGGTGAAATATTTCAATATATGCAACTCTATTGAAAAAGTAGATATTTTCCGAAAAACAAAATAAACAAAAACAAAACAACAACCTTAATTTAAGTAGACATTTATTAAAGATTGAATAATGGCTTGTGAAAACTGAACTGACCTTATTTCTCGGAGAAAGATGAGTGTCACGAAAGGAATCTATGTATTTCAATGTAAAACAGCAGTCTACTGATTTTTCTGTACGCAGTCAAGACTATATGATATATCTTACACTTTTTCAAGGACCAAAGAAAAAACACCAGTTTTAAAAATTAACTTACATTAACTTTGTCTTTTGCATCTATGTAGCTCATGGTCCAATTTATGTGATAACTAATTTCGAATGATTAAAAATAAATGAGAAATAAACTCTATAATTAATTTCTAATATTACGGAGGAGCCCATAGTGTAATGGTTATCGTCGTAGGAAATGGACACGGAGTTCGGAGTTCAGAGTTCAAATCCTGGACGAGACTGATTGCATTTCACATAGCACTAATACCCTTGGGAAAGGTATGAATCCAATTATTCTCCCTCCAGCTATGGGTAAATAGTACGACAGACTAGATTCTTCAGCCTTGGCTAGGAGAAGGAATACTCTGAATTCAAACCTGTTAAACTCCGCTTAAAAATTGACCTTGTGTCATATCCTGCCCGAGTTGAGGGGTTGGTAAATATGATCATTAATTTCTAATATTTCTCTTCCTTGATAAATCATTATATGGATCAGTACAATCATAGACTACACCACTTTTAACACCTGGTTTTTCACTTGAGACAGAGGGACAGCAAGTCTCCTCGGGCTGTAGAATACCCTGATTGTACCCCTGCCGAGGGGTAAGCTGAGGCTACCTGTTGGCCGAGGATGACAACTTGTAATGTTCTAGGACTGGATCCTAGTAGCTGAGTAGTCACTGAACTGGCAGCCAATGGGTTTGTTTGGGTTTATGGCATATCAACATTTGTTGGTTATTTAATGCCAAATACATTTCAATAAAAATAAACAGTTCTATTCCAAACAATTCAGTTTAGCATGAGTAAACAATTTAATTGTCAAAAACATTTGTATTTCAAGCTATTCACTTTAGTCAAACCGTTCTAATTCAAACAATTCAGTCTGTTATTAGCATAGTTTTTGTTTAAACACAGTTAAATATCAAAGCAGTTATATTTTAAAAAATTCAGTTTAGCATACAAAAGCAGTTCCAATTGAAACAATTCAGTTTAGCTTAAAAACGTACTTCAAACGTCAAAACAGTTTTATATCAAGCAATTCAATTTAGCATAAGTAATCAATTTAATTCTATTTGACCCATAGATAGGACCATATCAGGTGCTAGCACTTCGGGGCCAGAGTGGACCTAGGAGAGATGGCAATGTAGGTGTACTCCTCATTCCCCAAAGCTCAAGCAATACTGGAGCTTCACCATCAGATTATTTTGTGTTATATCCAGGATACTTTTTGGTGGGGTGGTCTTACCCCTCTACAAAAAATCCAGTCGGCGAATTCTACAACCCCAGCCGACTGGACAAGGCAGCCAAAGGGATAAAGTTATCCGTAACAATCCACTTTAACCCTTACTGGGTCATGCAGGCGTTCGTAGAGGCTCGATTTGATCAACCAGCTGGTCATATCTAGTCATAGCACCCGTATGATTATCCCGAACCTATTCTATTCGTGGAAAAAGTGCCAAACCTAATTTATCTTAAGGAGTTAAAAAGTTGTATTTGAGTGTCAGTTGTGCTGGGTTAGCAATACTTTAAACCATTTAAACAGTGTACAAACAAATTATTGATATTAACTAAAATTATTAGTGTTAGCAATACTTGAAATCATTTAACTGCGTGCAAACAAATGAGAACGCTAAATATGAGGTACATTTGAAAAGTAATGGAGTGGTCACACCAACAATTTAATTCAATTCCTAACTGAATAATTACTTAGTTTCTCTTTCAAAATGCACTTTCATATCCTTCTCTCCCACGATTCTATCCCTTGCTCGAAGGATTCTTTAGGAACACAACCCTTAGCTCTATCGTTAGAGGTCTCTTCATAGCCTCTATACGGTGCAAGGTCAAGTGAATAGAGACCGTGTTCTGGTACGTCGATATTCCTCTCAGCCGGGAACTTACTGATAATCGGGGCGTTGTGAGTAGGTACATGGTTACGACGAAGCAGCCACAATTTGTCCAGCTTATAAATCTTCTTTTTTTTTGTGCACTGAACGAAGCAATGTCGCATGCAGAATCTCCTTGTAAACTTGCTGATTGATCGTCTGGTTTCATTGCAAGGACTTATTGCGAACGTGATCAACGTTACTGACTTGTGACTGTATTGCTTTCCTCTATCTCGGTGATCTTGGAGGCTTCCAGTGAATGCTATAGAGCCTGTTTCCCGAGCCTTACTCAAAGATCCACCAGCACAGTCGGCTGGAGCTGTAGAATACACCGACTGCTGACGGGTAAGACCACCCCAGCCAATGAGTGTACTGGATATAACACTAAACAATCTGACGGTCAGGCTTCAATAATGTTGGGGCTTTGGGGAATTCAGAGTACCCTTTCATTGCTATCACACCCAGGTTCACTCTGGCCCGGAGTGGTAGCACCTGAGAGTGTCCTTCTATGGGTCAAATAAAACTGTTTGACATTTAAACTGATAGAAAACAAATGACTTATACTAAATTGAACTGTTCGATCATTTAACAGTATGTAAGCAAATGACTGGTGTTTAATTGAATTCTTAGTGATACACAACAATATTGAACTCTACAAATCATATATATCTAATATATGTATATATATGTATGAAATGGATTTGGCACTAAATAACCTACTATGGTTGATATGCCATAAAACTAAATCAAACTAAAAATCCAGGTCTCATCACCAGTGCTAGCTCTACCAAGCAAGTCGTACTCATTTTTAAGACACTATGGTGTTTTGTCGCACCTGCACACAACGTTTCTTCTGATGCTCATTCAACAGACTTGGAACAAATTTTGTGCAGAATTTCCGTGCATGCCAAAATTTTTGGTGATTATCTTCCAAAGACCGTTCTTTTTCGTGTCCAGCTGACTTGCGATCATTCCAAAAATCAACTGACGATCGCTACACACAACTATTAAAGGCTTCCCGTTCCTGGAATAATCTTTCACTTTCTCGTGACCCTCTTAGAACCTTTTGTGCCATTCAAAAACAGGTGTGCGTGACATGGCGTTATCTCCGTACACTTGCTGAAGCATTTCAAGTGTTTTTGACGGAGTTTTTTTTTCCCCCAACCTGACCAAAAAATTTACGTTTATTCGTTGCTCAGTTTTCATTGTTCGTTTCGAAGTGCACATAGGTGAACGAACTGAAAAAAAAGAGGAGGTGTGAACAAAGGCCTCTGAAAGCAAATAATGCATAAAGCTAAGATTACAGATACTCGCAAGATATCTGGCCCAGTCTAGTGGGGCTGTAGAATATACCTGCTGCCTCTCCACAGAAGGTTAAGACCCATCACAGCGAGTGCCCTGGCTATGACACTAAACAATCTGATGGTGAGGCTGTAGTCCTGTGTAATTATGTGAAATACCCATTCATTGACATTTCTCCCTGGTTCACTATAACCTGGAGTGGTAGACACCTGATAGGGTCCTATCTATGGTTTAAATAGAACTGTTGAACAATTTGACTGTGTGTAAACAAATGACAGATGTTAGATTGAATTCTTAAAGTTTGACAGCTAAACTTGATACCATTAAACAGTATGCAAACAAATGAGCTCAGGCTCGTTTAAAAATGCTTCGCACCAAATTATATATATATATATATATATATATAAATAAATATTTTGGAAATTTCAAAAATGCGTAACAGGATTGAAATAAATTTATAATCCTATGTGACCGGTTTCGTTGTTTTTCTTAAAGTATATATATATTCTAATGGGTAGAAGGTTCACCTATAGCCCGGGAGGCCGGGGTTCAATCCCATGTCGAAAGACTAACCAAAGACTCATAAAATTGTTCTTGATGTCTCCTTACTTAACACTTGGCACTATAAGGTAGAGATCAAGCGTAAATTGGAGCAATCCGGAGAAAGGAGTGGCGACCTCCCCTTCACCTCGATGTTGTAGCTAATGCAAAGAGGGGATTACGGTTGTTAACTTTACTTATATATATGTATGTATAACGGTTAATATGACTTAAAACCAATCCAACCTAAGATATCTTGTGGGATGGTAAGAATCTATTTATCCCTCTTTCGGCTATAGCTCCCTGGCACTTCCAATCCCGTTACTTTTCTAACAGATCTCATATTTCATCTGATAGTAACAGTGCTGTGGTCTGGATAGTTTCGATTCTTTCTCTTCTCTCCAGTCCCCTCCCTCCCATTTTTTTCTTGGCCCCATATACCATTGTCATCACAGCCGCCTAAATGTTCCACAGCTTTTTCAGCTCTCTTGCAAGACGAAAGTATTTTTCTATCTTCTTAGCTTTTCTTATTTTTACCCAGTGGTTTTTGCTGTTCCTGCGGACCACAAAATCACAATTTTTTTTCTTCTTAATTTATATGAGGTCCGGTTTCCCAGCCGATATTGCCTGATCAGTTCACATCTCAAAATCCCAGAGAATTTTCAAGGACAGATTTTAGTTTGAGGCATAAACTATTGGTTTCCAGGGTCAAATTTTAATCGCTTGCAAAATTCTCAGTAGATTACCTTTCCCACCCAGCCGTGTCTACTTTTATATTCCTTTTGCGTGAGATTGCAGCATTCATTTATTATTTGATTAACCGTTTCATCCCTGACAGCATATAATCAACCATTGCTACTTCACCAGTGTTATCAATTTTTTCTTTGATATAATTAGTCCTTATGAAATTATTTTGAGGTACTCTAATTAAAAATTCAGTTTCTTTTTTTAAGTTCTCTCTTCACAATCATATTCGAGACATCTCATGTCCATACATATCTCTTTAGTTGGTCGCTTAAATAATTCATACCGTTGTTTTTCTGCCCGTTTTGTAGATTGAACATCATACTTACCTTCACAGGAAGGCTGTGACTAGCGTCCAGTCATCAGACAAAAAAAACTGAGTGTACCCAAATACACTCTGGATCAAATACTATACATGTCCAAAGTGTTCATGATATATGGATAAAAATATACACCCCGTAACCACTAGCCAATCAAAAGCCAAGGAATAAGATCTTCCCTTGTGCAGTTACGGAACGTCCCTGGAGCTATAAGAGCAAGCGCTTTTCAAGGTTCACTCTAGTTTTTCTCTGGACCAAACATTGTTGCTCAACAACAGTTTGCTCTTCACAGAAAATTCGACCCTTTTTATTTTCTATATTTGATATTTTTATCATCGTATTGTTATTGCAGTTATTAGTTTGGACAGTAAGTCTCTCTGTTCTCTTGTTTATATACTCTTACAGAATCTCTATTGCGCTATCAACACAGTCTTATGTCCATCTGTCTTTGTCCTTCTTTTGTTCAGTTTAAAAAAGGTCAGAGTGTCTTACAAGAACGACGGCCCATGTATTTATCCCTTTGATTAGGTTACTGCAGTAGAATTTGTGATCAAGAAGTCTTCTTTTTATTATCGATTTGCAAATTCTATTCAAATTTCTTCATTCCCTAAAGTTGATTATATCTCGCTGCGATGCGTCATTTTGTGGTTGCATACAAATATATAAAGGTCGCACTTTTCTAATATAGATAAATAGAATTTAAATGAGTGAATATTTTTTATTTGATTCGTTTTGTTATCAGCATGAGAGAATTTAGAAACAAAATTAAAATATAACAATTAGATATAAAAAAAACAAACAAACAAAAGAACAAAAAACAAAACAAAACAAAAACATCTCTTGTGGCATGTCGGATATAACCCCCCGGGCCATAGTTTCTAGATCTCTCATCTTGATATTTTTTTAAATTTCAAATAATAACTAAATAAGGCTGGAAGATATATATTCTTGATGAACAAAGATTACTGTCGTTGATTTTCAAAAATTGCACAAAAGAGAAGACATTTTGTCTTTTATCCGCCATACCTCCGCAGCGTCATAACAATGACAGTAGTAATATAAATGTAGACAAATAATATAAAGTTGTTGAAACAGTTAATATGTCAATATAATCACAGGAAGTACACTGAAAACTATGCAACCAACAAAATTACGTGAATTAGTGGATAACAGAAGAATTAAGGACTAGTAAACCAACGATTCTCTGAAAAACACTCCGTAGATTTTCAATCGAACGTACATTATATTTAACCATGCACATGGCGAGAGAGAGAGAGAGACATTTCAGCTATTTATCTATCCCAATTATTCTTTGTTCCTGGCAAGTTCTCTTGACTCGATCCAATGTCCATATTGAGCTGATGTTCCTAAATTTTGCTGATCACCAAACACTGGTGCGTCTATGTGTAAGATGACATAAGAGATAAAAGATTTTAAGTTCATCCTTACTTCAACAGCAGCTTCCAGACGTTTTTTGCACAGGTATTTAAAATTGGTGTAGACTTTTAAGAATTCAGTATGTTATTGCTATACATCTTATGAGATGACTGACCGATTTTTATGATTTCAGGTTCAAATGAACAGCTACAGCAGGATTTGGAATACACCCTACTAAAGCCTGATTGTCACAGCTGGTGAATTTCAAAAATGCAATCGGGATGTGAGGACACTTTAGAAGAACGATATGCAATAAAATTCTGTTTTAAACTTGGAAAAAATGCTGCCACAGAAACATGGAATTCTTCAGACTACTTTTGGGCCATCTTGCATGAATTGGGCATCAGTTTTGGGTGGCATAAGAGATTTAGGAAGGCAGGGAGTCAGGGAGGGATGATAAGAGGTGTGGGAGGAGTAAGGAAGTCAATACACCAGAGTTGGTTGGCCAAAGGGTTAGGGTTACTATGTAGAAGTTTTAAGGGAGTTCAGGAAGAGATTGCGTCGGAAGAGGCCAGCACTATTCAAATCGGGTCAGTAGCATTTCCACCAGGACAATGCACCAGTCCACAACTCCATCCTTGTCCCAGACTTTTTGACCAAGATGAGCAGCAAGACAGTTCCTCAGCCTCCCTACAGTCTAGACCTTGCTTCCTGTGATTTTTGGTAATTCCCTAAACTCAGAGGCTGTCGTTGTGAGACAATTGAGGAGATGAAAGAGGCTGCGACGAAGGTCATTGACACGCTCACACAAGAGGACTTCCATGGGGCCTTCCAGAATTGTTGGAACGTTACAAGTGCATTGCAGCCGGAGGAGATTACTTCGAGGGGGACTAGAGTTTCATGTGTGTACAGTCGATAAAAGTGCCCATGTGAAAATGCCTGGAAACTTATTTAATGATCCTCGTACATAAAAAGGGACTTGGCATGAAATAACCTACAAGGGTTGATATGCAAAAAAAATCAAAAATCAAACCAAACCAAAGCCAAGAGCAAGCTTTGACACAAGGTTAGTTTTTATATAGAATATACTGATATCAATTCAGTGTTCCTTCTCTTCGACTGCTTGCCAGAGCAAGTCTAAGAAACCTATCTGTTCTACTGTTTATCAATAGCAAGTAATTGTATGTTTTCAAGAAACCGATAATAATCCTTTGTGAACACGTAGAGATTCAAGTAAGTATTGTTCATCTTCATTTATACGGTATCAACATTTTTTTTATACATTACGAATAATTTACACACAGATCTATGGTTTCAAATATTCCAACGTAGTGGATAAATTTGTAAATGATTGAATAAAACACAGATCTAGTGATTAAGTTAATTTTATATCTTCGAATGAAAAGTTTGTTGAAAAACAAAACTTGGAAAAAGTTTTTTGTAAGAAAAGTTAATATAAATTAAAACGTAAATATTCTTCAATATTTACATTAGAAGAAAGAAAAGATTTTGTATTGTCTAAATCAAGTTGATATATGTTGTATGTTAAAGATCTGTATCTGAGCATCTGACTTTGTAAGAGAAAAAGTATATTTATGCGCTATTATGTAAGCTGATGCTGTTTAAAATTTATGGGCTGGAAAACATTTGAACGAGCATGTCTATATAAACTATAGTTTTGTTCAATTTAGAATCATTAAGTGATATTGAAATTAAATGAATTTTGAAGGAACAGTATGTAAAATTTTCAATCAAAAGAAATAAAGCCGAAAGTTTTTTAATAGATTTACAGAACTAATCTATAAATCTACTGTAGATTTATTTATTTAAGGGCTTATTTATAAGACTGATGTACACTTGAATTTGATAAAAACGTTGATAATTCCTCTATGATTCTAACTAGTTGCAAAATATATTTCTAACAATCGAGACGGGAAAATATTTCTTAAATTATTTTGAGTTTTGATGCTTTAACTTTTATGTGGCAAGTCAAATTCTCTATTCAACAAGTCTCCCAAAACAAACAAACAAACAGAACAAAAAAATAAGAATAAAAACAAAATACAAACAGAAAAATTACAGCTCCTCAAGCCTATTTCTATTAAAAAACGAGCACTTTTGTATGGAAAACAATCGCTGTATTCACATTGGATTGAAAAAGTTTTTGCATTTTTCTATAAAAAGTAATAATGAAATTAACTTTTTAAAAATATAACGGGATTATTTACGGTATAAGCTGTACGCAAAATCGTCATTTCTATTCATGATTTTCCTCCGACAACAGCAGGCATTTCTGGTAAAAATTAACCAATCAGAGAGGAGGACCAAAAGCATTTAAAATTTTTGCAACTGTCTTCAATACTCAATTGACTGTTGAGCTTTCAAATCAACAGGTTCTATCTTTCGGGTTTTTACACCAAAGGGAATCTACAAACCAGGATTTTCAACAATGGATTCTGTGAACAACAGAATTCCTACAATGGCGACAAAGATTTTAACAGAAGTCAGATTTTAAACTTTCAAGTTCCAGTGATTGCTGTTTTTTTTAAATGTGATAGAATTTAAAAGAAAATGTTGAATTTGATTTTCATTACTTTAAGTTTAATACATAAAAAACAAAAAAGTAATATAAGTGATATATTATTTTCAACTTGGGAGGTGCGAATCACAGCCGGATGTTCTGTATTAACTTTCTTTATGCAATCAAGATCTTCGCTTAAAATCATAATGCACTCAAAGAAGAGCAGAATGTTACTTATAATTGCAAATATCGTTCCTGTTCCTGAATATTTGTCGTATATTGAACCGCTGGACAAACAACGAAAAACTCGTAGATATATAAAATATAATGTATATTTTTATTCTTCGTCGGCGACGATTGTGTGTAGTAGGAATACAGTCAGAGAGAGTTCGCAAATATCTTTCTTCTGTGGCGGGGACCCTTTTTGTGAAGTAGTGCAGCGGCCGGAAAACACACACGGGGAGCTGACAGGTCTGCTTGAGTGACCAGCCAGTGTCTCCCTTCGCTCAAGAGACCAGCAGACCTATCCCCTTTGTTCGAGCAACCACTGGATCTCCGCCTTCTGTCCAAAATTACAGGCCTTATATCCTCTTTTCAAGTCCTATGTGGAAATATGAACATCCTCTTCGCTTCACGTATTTTTTCTGTTTGTGGCTGGTTATCGGAACATACATACTTCCGTTTTTTCGGGTAATTTGTTGATCTTATCTGCGACGGGAAATATCTGTCACTCTATTCATAGGCAATAGATCATATTCTCTTTCCTGTGAAACCTCTTTGCTGATGTTATCTTGCGACTGCATTAAATCAGCTAAGTTCATCGTCGCCAGCTAAACTAGTATATTACATATTTCAGCTTTAGAAAATAGTCTGATGCTCAAGTGAGCCAGAGAAAAGATAAGTGTTATACATGTTATGCATGATTTGTCATAATGTGTCAAAGGAGCTTTAATTTTATAAAATGCTTCACTAAAATATTTGGGCAAATGAAAACAACGTTAAAGATTGGCTTACATTATTATAGTTTATAGCATTTTTTTTAAAAACATGCATTACAATATAGTCCAATATATACAATTGTGTGTATAGAACATCAATGAACAGCACTCACCTTTACAAGCCAAAAGTAACAGGGCTGCCTCCTTGGAAAAGCTAGCCAGCTAAAGATCACCTCTTTTATTGAAGAGTGCATGAGCTGCATGAAGATTGGCTCACTTTACAGGAATGGACCTATTCAACACATTTGCATGAGTGGGATCCATTAATCTACTTATACTCAACCAAATTACTCATTGGTAATTTTTGGAAACTCTACGTGAGTCAACAAATATTCCACAGTGTGCTTTTCAAAAAACTTTAATTTCACGTGGAACGATACTGAATTGAAAAACATAAACTTGTTCTAAATAAAGTTCACGCCCGTAGTCGAGGGGGACCAGAAGGCCCCCTTTTCGATAGCTTCTACATCGAGGTGTAGGGGAGGGCGCTACTCCTTTCCTTGGATTGCTCCACTTTACCCTTGATACATACCTTATATTGCTGAGTGTTAAGCAAGGAGGTATCAAGTACCATTTTTAAAGTCTTTGGTATGACACGACCTGGGAATGAACCCAGGTCTCCCAGCCCATTGTCGAACACTCTGCCCACAAGGCCAATGAACCGGTTATATACCATACTAATAATTTTCAAACGCGTCCATTAGAAGCATAGATGAGACGCTAGCAGGTCCTATCAATACGGATCTGAGTGGACCTGGGAATGATGACAAAGAAAGTATGTTCCGCTCTTCCTAGATCTCTAGGAATAGAACCTCACAATTTTAATGCCCAGGAAATCCTTTTTGAGTGTCTTTCTGTCTGCATATTCTGAGCCTCACCAACAGCGTGGGGTATATTATGAGATTTGTTCAGAGTTCTACTCATTATCATATTTGCCAACTCCTCCACTCGGGCGGGATATGACACAAGGTCAATTTTTTAAGCGAAGTTTAACAGGTTTGAATTCAGAGTTTTCCTTCTCCTAGACTAGTTGCCTTACCAAGACTGAAGAACCTAGTCTGTCCTACTATTTACCCATAGCTGGAAGGAGAATAATTGGATTCATACCTTTCCTAAGGGTATTAGTGCTATGTGAAATGCAATCAGTCTCGTCCAGGATTTGAACTCGAGTCACCGTGTCAATTTCCTGCGAGGCACCTCATTATAGTCAGTTGGTTGGGTTTTATGGTATATCAACCCGTGAAATTTGTTTCATGTTAAATCCTATATATATATATATATATATAGAGAGAGAGAGAGAGAGAGAGAGAGAGAATGGTAGATTTTGGTGAATCTGATAAGATTATAAAAATAAGTGAAAAGTGGATAAACCAAACACTTACATCGGGTTCAGCAGTAGCGTTTTGTTCTTTATTCACATTAGAACTTTTTGGGACGAAACATTTTTTGCGTGTTTCTTACATTTTAGCAATTGAGGAAATAGATAAACTAATGGTGAATGTAAAATGGTATAAAGGAAGAAAAATGGTTTAAAGAAAAGTGATAGATAAGGGAAAAAACAGGAAGAGAAATAGATATAGGTTTGAGTGATGGTGGTAAGGTTTATTTTGTTTTGACTGTGACCGTCCGGGTAGATCGTCATGACTAGGTGGCACCAAGTGTATCAGGTTTCTGAGATTTGACTAGTTAGAAGTGGATTAATTTCTGTGAAAAAGAGGGAAATATGAGAGGGAGGAGAAAAAGAAAGAGGAAATGAAGGATTTATGTGTATCCTGTGTCATTAAAGATATTGTCTATAATGAAGTATCTAAAATAAAAAAGAAAGAAGAGAAAAAAGATTAAGTTCAAGAAAAAAAATCGTCCATAGTATGTTAGTATTGAGTGAAAAAATGTCTTAGCTTCTGCTTAAAGATTTTTTATCCGTTCTCTATTCTGATGCTGTTTTCATTTAACAAGTAGGATGAAATCTGATAGAACCCGAGACGTTGCTTATGTGATTTACTTTGGAGATTACTGTGAATAAAGAACGAAATATTACAATAAACCCCGTTGTGTTTGGTTTATCCACTTTTCTATCTATCTTTATCATTATATGTATGTATATATATATGTGTGTGTGTGTGTGTGTGTGTATTATCATCCACTGACAGACTATTTTGTTGTTTCACAACTCTTCATTGTGGATAGACACGTAGGACGCTCGAAGCTGGGATCGAATCCCGACCAACTTTACGTTAGACTTAGTATCATATCGCTCAGCCAACAAGCGAACCACATCAACTCGGGAATTATAAGGCATAATGTAGTAACCTTTGTTTACATTTTGCCTTAACGGATACCAGAGTGTTCAATTCATACGAAGAGCTTTGCATTATGCGAGTGGAAGCAGAATTAAAAATATTCTAGTATAATAATACATGACTGTTATAAAACAACATTAGTTTTAATTTAAAAAACAAAACAAAACAGTAAATTTAATCAATATAGCCACCATTTTTTGACTATTGAATCAATACCCCTTCGAAACGATTTGCAAACCTTCAAAATAAATTCTCCAGACATTTTATTCCCTTCTCCTTCCATAGCAGTCTTCAGCAAACCAATGTTTTCATGGGAAGTTACATTGTTTAGTTTTCTAAAATGCCTCGTATAGCGTAATCAAGGGTGGTTAAGGTCTAGGCTTGATGGAGGCCATAGAAAAACTATTATTTCGGTAATATTTTTGGCTTGGTTTTGGTGTTAAGCAAATCACATTCTTAGTCGTTTCTTTTCTTGCTAATTCATATTGATTGGTTGGTTGGTTGGTTGGTTGGTTGGGTTTTATGGCATATCAACCTTTGTATGTTATTCAACGCCAAATCCATTTGTATGCAAATATTCAGTTATCTTTTAAACAATTCAGTTTACCATGAGTACCCAGTTTAATTGTCAAAAACTTTTCTACTTCAAGCTATTCAGTTTAGTCAAATAGTTCTAACTCAGCTAATTCAGTTTAGCATAAGTAGAGGTTTCTTTACGCACAGATAAATGTCAAAACACTTCTATATTGAACAATTCAGTTTAGTGTTAGTAGACTTTCAATATCAATTTAGCATAAGCACGCAGTTTAAATGTAAAAAACAGTTCTATTTCAAGCTATTCAGTTTAGTCAAACAGTTCTATCACAAACACTTCAGTTTAGCATAAGTATGCTGTTAGTTCTATTTAACCCATAGATAGAGCGACCATTTCGGACCAGAGTTGACCAGGAAGCAATAGCAATGAAGGGGTACTCTGTATTCCCCAAAACTCCAGCATCACTGGAACCGCACCATGAGATTGTTTAGTGTCATATCTAGGACACTCATTGGGGGGTCTTAACCCTCTGCAGAGGCGCAATCGGTGTATTCTACTGCCCCAGCCAACTGGGCAATACACAGAGTTAATTTCAAAACAGTTTTATTTCAGATAATTCAGTTTAGCATAAGTAAACAGTTTCGATGTCAAAGCAGTTTTATTTTGAGCAATTCAGTTTAGTATAAGTACTCAGTTTTAATGTCAAAACATTTCTATTTCAAACAATACAATTTAGCATAAATAACTACTTTAAATGCAAAAAAGCAGTCTAGTTAAAAAACCACAGTTTAGTTTTATTTAACCCATATATAGAACCCTTACCATATGCTACCACTTCGGGCCAGTGGGGACCTGGGAGCGATGGCAATGAAGGGGTGCTCTGCATTCCCCAAAGTTAAAGTATTATTGGAGCCTCACCATCAGATTGTTTAGTGTCATATACAGGACACTCGTGGGGAGGGGGTCTTACCCCTTTGCAGAGAAGCTGTCAGTTAACACCCCAGCTGACTGGGCAAAAAAGATTCATATTGAGCTGAATTTTAATGAAAACTTGCTTGAATATTAGAGCTAATCAAGAAAATTTACATTTTACGTTTTTTTTTTTTATATAGGAGTAATCAGGAAAAAAAACCCCTTAAAATTTTCTTTTTGCTCCTGCACCCTATATATATATATATATATATATATATATATATATATATACACGATTAGTAAATAAGTAATTTGTAGGTAACATTTTAAACGGGTCTGAGCGCATTTGTTTGCATACAGTTAATTGGTTTCAAGTATTATTGTCTAATAATAATTCTATTGAGTATTAATCCTTTTGTTTTCCCACATTTGAACGGTTTTAGATATTGCTATATAACATTAACAATTTTGTTTAATATTGATAATTTTTGCATATAGATAAGAGGTTAAATAGTTTCTTTTTCTCTTAGATGGGACCCTAACAGATACTACCAATTCGAGTCTGTGCCGAGTTGAGAATAATGACTATAAATGAGTATTCCATATTCCTCGATCCTAAACGTCAGTTTGGTGTCATATCAGGACACTCGTTTCTGGTATCTGACCCCTCTGTAGAGATGCAATCAGCACATTCTACAATTCCAACCATCTTGGCACACTCATTATAGATAAATAGGGAGGTGCCCGTGGTGTAATGGTTATCGTCGCAGGATATGGACACGGCGACACGAATTCAAATCCTGGACCTGACTGATTGCATTTCACATAGCACTAATACCCTTGGGAAAGGTATGAATTCAAATATTCTCCCTCCAGCTATGGGTAAATAGTAGGGCAGACTAGGTTCTTCAACCTTGGTGAGGGAACTAGTCTAGGAGAAGGAAAACTCTGAATTCAAACCGGTTAAACTCCGCTTAAAAATTGACCTTGTGTCATATCCTGCCCGAGCAGAGGGGTTGGGTAAATAGGATTATAGATAAATAAGTACACATGAATAACCATATTAATATGTAAATTTGGAATTGAAAATTAAGAACCTTTTATTTAAATGCGCATAGCAATGCAAATAAATCAGTTACTACGCAGATTGTAATATCTGATTATCATGATTAAATAAAATCTGTTTCAACAACCCCCCAGTAAAACAAAGAAAATAAAAGGGGGAGCCTTTGGGTCACCCTCGACTAAGGTTGCCAACTTATATATATATATATATATTGTGACGGCAAATTGAACTAAAATCCCAAAATGGGACTTTATTTTCGCACGTGTGAAGACGGGGCAGGTTGGCACTTGATCCCCTACAGAAATAAGTCCTGTTCAGAGTTCTTTTCTCAGGCAGATAAGAACTGGCATATTACGTGAGAGAATAATTTAGGGCCAGACTGGCCACCGCTGGCAAAGGGGTCCAAAATTTCACACTATCACACACCCACCAGGCCACTAAACTTCTTTCCCTTCCGATAATAGAAGAATACGGGCCTATAGGTCTTAGTTGTAATAATATTAATATTGCTACCGTCGGCAACTCCGGTTTCCCGTGTGATACTTTAGGAATTAAGAGGACAGTTCTAAGCAAGATAATATAAGGCGAATAGAAGCTGAAAGGAAAGCATGGAATAATAACATAGACCACATGGTAAAATTAAAATACATAAGTTCTTTACTACGGTTATATACATATATATGTTCAAAGTGTCAAAAATATATAATAGGATAGTCCATGAATATAAATGTCTTTTCTTGGCTTTTATCCTTTTTCAAATTGAGAGAGAGTGGTAAACAAAGTTTGGGTGTAAAGGGAAAATGTCCCAAAGTTACTTATCTTATTTTTTTGACGGGGTTCCGCTGGAGAATTTCTCTTCTTTCACGGGCTAATAGACTTCGTATTGCTTTTAATGCTGGCTTGAGAGACTTTGGAGTCCCTCGTGTCTCAGTCTTTTGTCTTTAGCCCGGAGTGAAATGGCTATCGTCCGTCTGCCACGAGACTTGTCCAAAAACTGTCTTTTTTTTTGTATTTTCCTTCCGTTGAGGGGAAGGGAACCCTACTTCCGTTTGGGGTCCCCCCACCAATCATTTGGCTTCATTTTCTCCTTCCCCTTCCGATGTCCGGCGACCCAAGGTCACTTAGGTGCAAACATGTGTGACCCATAATCATTTCTAACGGTCACTTTTTGACTGCTAGATAATTTTAGTTCAACGGGGAGAGAGTATCCTTCCCACCTCCTCAATTCTGTGAGCCATCACGTGACACCTCCCCGCTTAAGAGAAGAAAGGGAGATGAATAGAAATACCATAAAAAAAAAAAGGCAATTCAATTCACTGTTCTTTCTCCTTTTCCTTCACTTTTTTTTTTTTTCACTTTACTTTTCTTTCATCCCCTTTCTTCTTCACGCTTTGACGAATTCTTTCCTTTTCTTTTCGTCCTTCCTTTTTTTTCACTATAGAGGAAAACAATTTCTCTTCTCTTTCTTTCTCTCTCTCTCTCCCTTTTCTTTTTCTTTAATCTCGTTTTCCTTTCTTTCTTTTTCTCTCTCGGCTTTTGGCCGTATCATTTTTCAAACCTTGAGGAGGTAAGCCCTTCTTTCTTTCTTTCTTTTTTTTCGTCACTTTTGACGACCTTATAAGCTTGGTTATTAAGCTCTGGGGGAAGAAACTTCCTTTTCTTTTCTCTCTTTCCCCTTTTCGTCACTTGTTGACGAACCACTTTCTCGTCCATCTCATATTTCAACATTGGGGACGAGAATTCCTCATTTTCTTTAGTTTCTCTCTCTCTCTCTTTCTTTCTCTCAACAACTACGAGAGAATATTCTGCTACTACATTTTCGTGGGGCGTTAGAGAAATAAACTTGGGTACTTTTTTATTAATTTTTCTAAGCCCTCTCTTTCTGAAACAGACAATTGGCCTAATTTTTCCTCGAATTTATTCGGCATTGCTGAGTTCTCAATTTTTCGAGGTTGGCCTTCTTGACGGACATACCTCTTCAATTTGTTTGTGTGACACACTTGTGTCTTCTTTCCTTCGTTGGTATCAATTCTGTATGTCCTCTTGTCTATTCTCTGTGATACTACATAAGGACCTATATATCGTCCACCACCGTGGGGTCCTTTATTTGATGACAGTAGCAGGACTTCGTCGCCCTTTTTAAATTCTTCCTTCTTAGTCACTTGTGAGGGTCCTCTTATTTTCCTCTTATCCTCTCGATAAGTATTAGGGAATTTATTCCTAATATTCGTTGGACCTTCATCCTTTTTCTGACGACTGGTCCTTTTATCTTGTTTATTGAGGTGTGGAAGGTTCACTTCTTTTCTTTCCACCTTCTCACTTTGCGAGCGACTATGTCGTTTGTGCCGCCCACGTGGCTCAGCCGCTATCTTGTCTCCATGCTGGGCGTTCGTTCTCGCCATCTTTCTTTCTTCATTTATGGCGCTTATTTTCGCCATCTTTTTCGGGTGACACTTTTTAGTTTTTACTTCATTTCCCAGTATGAGGGAAATTCCTTTCATAGGTAGTTTATCTACCACCCCAACTCGAATTGGTCCGTTTTTCCACTGGGACATTAGGGTTATTTTACACAGCGGTATTTTTACCCTCTTTCCGCCGATACCCTCTATCATCACAGTCTCACGTGTTGCTTCTATTACCCTTTTAGGTAATTTACTTCGCAGAAGTAACGACTGAGATGCTCCGGTATCTCGTAAAATTGAGACTTCCACTGGTCCTCCGTGTGGGCCTCTTATCCTCCCTTTTTTCGTCCAGGGTCGATAGGACTGGTTCCCTCTAGGTGTTGTTACAGCTCCTTGAGGTTTTCTCGGCTGGGTCTGGTTTCTTTCAGGACCTTTTCCAAGCTGACATCTTATGGCTATGTGACCAGCCTTTCCGCATTTGTAGCAGACCACTTTTCTGCTGCTACTTTGGAAGGTCCTTCTATTTTCTTCCTTAGGTCTTAACTCAGCTTTAAACTTCACTCTGTTTCCCGTGAAGGTTTTTTCCTTTGTCTTTCGGTGTGTGAGGATGTATTCGTCTGCTAGTGCAGCCATTTCATAGGTCACGTCAGTTTTTCTTTCACTTAGGTGAGCCCTGACTTCTTCTGGCACACAGTTTAAGAATTCTTCAGCTAACATTAGCTGCCGGAGTTTCTCAGCATCTCCGTCTATCCTCTTAGAGTCACACCACTTATCCAGCGCATTCTCTTTTTCTCTCAGAAATTCCACATAAGACTGGTTTTCAGTTTTTCTCTGTGTTCTGAATTTCTGTCTATAAGCTTCTGGGACCAATTCGAAGCTTTTAAGAACCGCTGCTTTCACCAAATCATAGTCGGCGCAATTTTCTGTGGGCAGAGTTGCATATGCTCTCTGTGCTTTTCCTGTCAGCACAGTTTGGGGTAGCATCGACCAGCATTCTTTCGGCCATCCAAGATTTAGCGCGGTTCGCTCAAAATGTGCAAAGTATCCGTCCACGCTGGCTTCTTCAAATTTTGGGACTAGCCTCGCTTGCTTCGTTACTTCGAAACTGTCATGGCTTTCTTTGCGTCCTCTTATTGCCAAGTCGACTTCTCGCAGCCTTGTTTCTTGCTGCATTTTTATTTTCTCCAGTTCCATTTTATTTCTCTGTAGTTCCATTTGTGCTTGTATTTTAATTTTCTCCAGCTCAATTTCTTCTGGAGTCATTCTTATCATTTCCGTTGGTAGCTCTTCTAATACTGCTTCCTCGAAAACATTTTCGTCGACCATGTGTCTTGCTATTTCTCTCACGAGTTCATGCTTTCTCATAGAATTCTGAACATTTAACTCAAGCTTCTCGCCAATTTTTATTATCTCGCTTTTTCTCAGCTTCTCCAACTTTTCCATGGAGGGTTCTTTTAAAAAGTTCTCTATTTTGTCCATTTTTTCTTTAATTTTTCCAAACAGTTATATCAACAAGTAATTTGACTGTTTCAACAATATTCCTTTTTTTTCTTTCACGGTCTCCCAGGGTAGATTTAGACGGCAGGAATTGTCACACGACTACAAGCAATAAATATTATTTATAATAATAAATTCCGGAAACGAGCCCCCATTTTTAAGTCTGTGACGGCAAATTGAACTAAAATCCCAAAATGGGACTTTATTTTCGCACGTGTGAAGACGGGGCAGGTTGGCACTTGATCCCCTACAGAAATAAGTCCTGTTCAGAGTTCTTTTCTCAGGCAGATAAGAACTGGCATATTACGTGAGAGAATAATTTAGGGCCAGACTGGCCACCGCTGGCAAAGGGGTCCAAAATTTCACACTATCACACACCCACCAGGCCACTAAACTTCTTTCCCTTCCGATAATAGAAGAATACGGGCCTATAGGTCTTAGTTGTAATAATATTAATATTGCTACCGTCGGCAACTCCGGTTTCCCGTGTGATACTTTAGGAATTAAGAGGACAGTTCTAAGCAAGATAATATAAGGCGAATAGAAGCTGAAAGGAAAGCATGGAATAATAACATAGACCACATGGTAAAATTAAAATACATAAGTTCTTTACTACGGTTATATACATATATATGTTCAAAGTGTCAAAAATATATAATAGGATAGTCCATGAATATAAATGTCTTTTCTTGGCTTTTATCCTTTTTCAAATTGAGAGAGAGTGGTAAACAAAGTTTGGGTGTAAAGGGAAAATGTCCCAAAGTTACTTATCTTATTTTTTTGACGGGGTTCCGCTGGAGAATTTCTCTTCTTTCACGGGCTAATAGACTTCGTATTGCTTTTAATGCTGGCTTGAGAGACTTTGGAGTCCCTCGTGTCTCAGTCTTTTGTCTTTAGCCCGGAGTGAAATGGCTATCGTCCGTCTGCCACGAGACTTGTCCAAAAACTGTCTTTTTTTTTGTATTTTCCTTCCGTTGAGGGGAAGGGAACCCTACTTCCGTTTGGGGTCCCCCCACCAATCATTTGGCTTCATTTTCTCCTTCCCCTTCCGATGTCCGGCGACCCAAGGTCACTTAGGTGCAAACATGTGTGACCCATAATCATTTCTAACGGTCACTTTTTGACTGCTAGATAATTTTAGTTCAACGGGGAGAGAGTATCCTTCCCACCTCCTCAATTCTGTGAGCCATCACGTGACAATATATATATACATACACACACACACACACATACTCAGACTTCTCACAATAACTAAGTTAAAACTCAGGGAATGTTAAGCATTCAAATAGTTGAATTCTCGAAAAATAAGGCCACACCAAATGCGTGAGTGGACTGAAAAGTTCGAACTTTGTTTGTATTCCATTGGTTGAAATGTTTGCAGCAGCAAACATTTCAACCAATGGAATACAAACACTGTAGCAGGGATAGAGTATGTGTTAACTACAAAGGACACAATGTTAAAAAATAAACCTCATTTGGTTTAACTTTTCAGATGACCTTTGTAAGTCTATATCTGCCGACAATCTTCCAGTCTCACAGATGAAGTTTGCATTTGACCCCAAATATTTCAATATTAGGCTTGCAACATGGTCTCATGGGAATAATGAGAATGTCCATCTTCATGTTAACATTATCTAGCTGCACTCAAAGCAAAAGATAGATCGAACGGATTGAGATGGATAGAAACTCGAGATAGGTTAGGTTAGGTTTTATGGCATATCAACCATTGTTGGTTATTTAATGCCAAATCCTGTTTATATATTAAATATGTGATTTCCGGGCTATTTTGTAGATACATACAATTAAATGACCAGTCTTATTTCTTACAATTCAATTCAGCATAAGTCAACAAAATTAAATGGTTTCAAGTATTGCTATTAATCACTAGAAATTAAATTAAACATCAGTTATCTGCTTACACAAAGTTAACTGATCAAACAGTTCTATTTGGAGCAATTCAGTCTACCATAAATCATTTGTTTACACTGTTTAAATGTTAAACAGTTCCATTTGATTCACAGATTGAACTTTTTCAGGTGCTACCACTTCGGGCCAGAGTGGACCTGGGAGCGAGCGTAATGAAGGGGTCTCCGCATTCTTCAAAACTCCACCGTTACTGGAATCTTACCATCAAATTATTTAATGTCATGTCCAGGACACACGGTGGGAGAGTCTTACTCCTGTGCAGAGGTGCAGTTGCTGTATTTTACTGGGGCGAAGAGAGATTTATAAAGAGTTACATGAAGATGTCGATAAAAACTGAGATAGATGGAAACAGACAGACATTGAAAGATATATTGATAGATAGGAACATATTAATATATACTGAAAACCAACAGGTATCCTTGATAAAAAAATTATTTAGTTGCTCTCTTTGAAATTTCGCAGACTACGGAATTCGATAATGCAATTTGCAAATAAAAAAGATATTACACAAATTGATATCCAGGAAAAGATTCCATAAAAAAAAGAGTAAAAACATAGGTACAGCTTGAAAATAATCTACCAATAACGCATGCCTGGCCAAAATAAAATAAAAGACCGACAGGGTTCTTTAAGCTAAACATCAGAATTGACCCGATGATCCTGTTATTTAAAATTTGGGAAGATTTCTGACAGTAGGTATATATATATATATATATATATATATATATATATATATATATGTATATGTACGTGTGTGTGTGTGTGTGTGTGAGTTTGAAACATCCCATCCAATAATAAGATACGTTGAAAGAAGGAGACGGAGATAAAAATAACCACGACGAGAAGGAATCATACACGTACGCAAGCATAGACATCTTTTACCCAAATTCCAATATAATCGCACTTTGGTTCTATTTGACTCATGGATAAGACCCTATCGGGTGCTGCCACACCTGACCAGAGTGGACCTGGGAACGATGGTAATAAAGGGGTACACCTCATTCTCCAAAGAATTACTAGAGCCTCACCATCAGATTGTTTAGTGTCATATATTAGGACACTCGCTGTGGGGAAGTGGGGTCTTACCCCTTTGCAGAGTTGCAGTCGGTGTATTCTGCAGCCCCAGCTGACTGGGTCATACACACATAATAGATAGAGAGGAGCGTCCGTATAGCCGTATATATACATGTATTTGGAGTCTCAAATTTGGGAGAATTTTCCTTGAATGGGCATAGCGATACAAATAATTCACTTATCACAGAGACCGTAATATGCCAGATTTTCATATTTTAGTAAGATCTCGTTCAATAAAGAAAAAAGAAAAAACGAATATTCTCTTTGCAACAATAAAGAATATTGTCTGCTTCTTACAATAACTGAATCCACAGACACATCTATGCCTCAGCGGATTCCTGTTATTATCAATGAGTTCGTTCGTGTCTTTGACAGGTGAAACTGAAGACTGCTGGATGAAAATAATGAAATCCTCAACAAACATTTCGACCAGCCAAGAAAGTTCTGATAACACCGAATTTTTTTTTTTTACATGACTCTCACATTTGGATGAGTTAACTCGATATAGCTCCTCCTCTATTAGAAGAAGGAGTCTACAGACCAGCCCTCCAAATAAATAAATAAAAAACATCTTCCCGGTTTTACTTTAGATTGAAGATCACTGCCTTTTCTCTTAAAAAGGCCAAACGTTCTTATACCCACTGACACGTGTGACAAGTGCAAACTCGCCTCTCAACAGGATCTATTAAAGAATATCAAATTCAACAGATGCTATATATATATATATACACGCAATCTGTGTTCTAAAGCCATTTTTTCATGAATGACAATATTCATAAAAATAAATAAAAGCTCTACGACCGAAGAACCAAAAAAAAATAGTCGGTATTCTGAAGTTTTTCTTGATAACTTCGTCTTTGTGGAAATCAGTATTTGCAAAGAAATAAAAAAAAAGAAAACAAAAAACTTCCTTACTAAGAAAGCAAGACAACATTTTGATCTCATTGTTTTTCCACTCAAAAAGAATATATCCTTTGCAGGAGCCGATAGTCACGCAAAAGCACACACACACACAATATATATATATATATATATATATATATACATATAATACATCACTCAATAAGTCCTGGGCCTAACTAATTAAACGTTCAGGCAAAATTCGACTTTATTCACCAACATATTCTCTTTCTAGAGTTATACACCGATTCCAATACTTCTCTAACCATTTGATGAATTTTTTGTAGAACGATTTGTTTTTGGCCTCAAAATACGTTTCAGTTTCCGATATCACTTCTTAATTGGAGCCAAATTTCTTTCCCTAGAGCATTCTTCTGAGGTCTGCAAACAGTCAGTAGTCACTGGGGACCAGATCTAGAAAATAGATTGTTTGCGGAAACAATTCCAAGTGCAACTCATGTAGTTTTGCCATCGTTGCGATCGACTTTTGACACGGTGCGTTGACTTGGTGAAAGGGGACTTTTTCTTCATTTGTGGCCGTTTTTTTTGCGATTTATTCCTTCAAACGCACCAATAATGCTTTAAAATATCTGCTACTGATGGTTCTTTATCAAGGTAATCAATGAACAAAATATCTTGCGCATCTCAAAATGCAGAGGCCAAAATCTTGCCTGCTGATGTTTGCATCTTTGGTCGTTTTGAACAGCTTTCACCTGCAGCTGTCTTCTCAGCTGACTGCCGATTTGACTCCGGAGTAAAATGGTGGATTCATGTTACCGCCATTGTCACATATTTATGAAGAGATTTCTTTTTTTGCCTTGAAACAGTAAAGATATGAGAGTATAGACACAGTCAATCGCGTCCATTGAACGCATCGGTGAAAAACTGATAGGCCCTACGTCTACGTTATCCAATTATATAACTTAATATACTCTATTAACGATATCCAGCACTCTTTATTTACAAGTATAGCCAACTATATTATTAATATACGAATACATCTGTGTCGTCAAGAGGACTTGTCAAGAGCGATGACCGATTGGCAAAAAATGGCAAGAGACAGAAAGAAAAGAATCCTAATGATAGTTATATATTACCACAGAAACTAAATACGAATATATATACATATATACATATAGTTTTGACTGCAAGGTTACTTAATGTTTTTATATATACCTTTTTGATCTTACTCAGGTCTCCTAGTATTACTGACTGTGTTTGTTTTAAGGTGCTACATATTTTTTCCAAATTCTATTTTCAGGTCTTTGAAAAATAATTTGGGACGCCGGGAGATTGTTTTGTTTCCTAGCTGGACTTATAGGGTCCCCAAATCTAGGTTGGGATAGCAGCGGGCGCTCAGGTTTGAAATAAAAATGTATCAGTTGCAAATCGCCGTCGGATTCTGATTGGCTGAAAGCTCAAGCAGAAGAACCATGGAGGTAGACGCAGGATAGAAAACAGGAAAAAGGACAGTTGGGGACGAGACGTGACAATGTGATTACGACCGAAAAATACGGCACCAATTTTGGGTGAGCTCCACGAAGGGTTCCCACTCTGATTGCGAAGATTTGAAAACAAAATCCCGAGCAAGTACGTGCGACAACTACAATAAAACGAGAAAGACAGTATCAAGGTCTGTATCTGCCCACTCGCTCTCATTCTCTCTCTCTCTCTCTCTCTCTCTCTCTCTCTCTCTCTCCTCTCGATGTTTTATTTCTCTCAAAGTAACGCAGTTTACTCATTTTTCATTCTCGGTTTATCTTTTACCGAGGACTACTAAGAGGTGTAGTAGCGAATAAACCTTTGTATCAGCGAAGCAAGAGGGTATTTTGTGCGTTCGTCACTTTTTCCCACGGCAAGATTACAAAAGGAATCCGACTCACACTTATGGTGTAGTGCTACACTCATATACCCGTTAGAAGCGTGGTGGTACAAATGTCTATGTTGTGCGGGAGCGTTACAAATGCTTGCAAAGAACCGTTTTAGTGCAAGCGTCAATATGGTGTAGTGGTATTACAAACCTCTAATTGAAAACTGTAGCGTTACATCTTTATATTTCCTTAGTTTATTTTATTCTTAAACTAATATACTATCTGTTGGCACTGACATATCCATTAAGAGGTATTGAATTTGGTAGGTGATCAAAATCAGCACTCAGTTGCGTAATAAGTTGAGTAAAATTCTGACCTCTGCAGAAAGAGATTTATTTATGGCACGTTGGAGCGTTTCATTGTGTCCATGTGGATAGGTCCATTTCCTGGATTATGATTGGTTTGCTGAACGATGTGTAGACCTATTAGTATACAAATAGAGCTTCAATTTAGTATTGTTGCTGGGACTGTATTGTTTTTTTGACTTGCAGCTCTAGCCCACTGAGCTGGGACACATTTTTGCCGGCTGCGTTCTTTGATACATGGATCAGGTCGGGTGTATCTTAGTTCCGGTAGTTGTCGGTCGAGGTCGTCTGATATGGGTTCCGGGAAGCCGGCATTCATGTTACGCGCGCTAAGACCAATGCTCCTTGAATCTGAGAAAACCGTCTCCCCAGGCTCTAACTCTCTCCAGAAGGGTGAGGTTTATTAGCCGGCTCCTGACTTGTTGGGGGAATGGCGACGGGGCTCAATGCATTTTGAAACCGCCGGTGTCAGGTGTGTTACGGCCTAAAACCTGGTTTCAACAATAAAAAAACGCCATGTGCCATACTTGTCCGTCCGTGAGGCGCTCGACAAATACCGAGACTGTATTGGATTACAGCTTGTTCTTGTTTTGTCTGCCGACTAGACACTAGCTGGAACCACCGGGGCAAGAAAGTGTTTGTTTTATTAGTATTGATGTTATTCAATAGAAGGCATACTTTTTCTTTCATAACCATTAACTATAATATCTAGCTCTCTTCTCTTTTTTCCCTCCCGGTTTCGATAACAAAGTCCTTGTACATGATAACGTCTTTGGTTTCTGCTCTTTGTTCTAGTTGTTGTTTACACCATTTTTCAGATTTCAGTATTCCTAAGTATTTATATATTTTCCAATGAATATAATGTCCTATATGATCGTTCCATTGTTTATATTCTATAGAGGCTAGCAGAGGGCAAACGGACCCTAAGTGGGCAATTGATTCAGTTTTTTGTTCGCACAGTCTACATAATGGAGTTAATCCATCTTTTATAATTTTTGGCAAATGTTTTCTTGTTGGTAATCTCAGGTTCTGCGAAGCTGTTATAAAACAATCTGTCTCCGCCTTTGTCCTGTACATTTCAGCGATCGATTAGTTTTTTATAGATCCATATCAACATTTCTAATTCTTTTTGTGTAACGTCCATGAAAGTTTTTATTTATTTATCTATTATTTTACTCCTTGCGAGATTTTCACTGGTGATTTCTCATTGGAATCTGAGTGACTGCAAGTATCCTCAGGTCTCCAGGATCCTTCTCAGTATTCTGGCCGATCTTAACAATGATACACTCGGGATTGTCTTGAGTCTTCCTATCATTTCCAATTCATCTTGTTCACTTTTCAAGCTTTTGGGAACCATTCCAAGCGCACAAATTAGAATTGGTAACGCCATAATCCTTATTTCCACGGCTTAATTTTTAGCCCTCAGGCAAGGTAAAAGTACTTGTCTCTGTTTTTGCTTTCTTTGATTTTATCTTAGTGATCCGCTGGATCAGTAAGTTTTTTTTGTGGGGGGTATTAATTAGCACTAGGTATGGTCTTCTGGTCGGGATTAAGTAATCCGTTTTGATCTGATAATCCCAGAGAATTTTAAGCTTCTTATTCTCTAGAACAGATTCTAATTTGTGCATATGGAGTTTACTCACGAGTCAAATATCAATTTCTTACTTACTTCCCTTTTAGTCATATCTCTTCTTTTTTCGTTAGTTTGCTGCATTCTCTAATCATATGATCAATCGTTTCATCTCTGTTATCATATTACCTACACTTGCTATTCTATTGCGTCTTATCTATTTTCCTTTTTATATAATTGGTCCTTATGGCGATATCTTGTGCTGCTACTAGAAGAGATTGAGTTTATCGCTTGAGGTTTCCATTTTGAAGCCTCGTTCAAGTCTTCTCTTGTGAGATTTCGCCAATTTATCGCTTGAAATATCCATACAGTTATTTTTCCCCATTTTTGTTTCCTAGTGTCTATAATTGTTCTGTTAACTTTATGTTGCCACAGCTGTTATTGAACAGAGTAATTAGTCTTTCCTTGCTCTTTGAAGATGTCTTTTCATTGATACCTCAACGTTGGCGAGTCCTCTTCCACTTTCTCGACTCATATACTCTGTCTATTTCGCCTCATTAATCTAAAACCTTGAGCCTTGTCAACTTTGATCAGATTTCTGCATCAGAGATTTGTTTCAGGAAGCTTTCTCGCTCGAAAGAGATACTTCTATCGAATAATTTTGTTTATTTCCCCATCCAGTTGTTTGATGATGTCCGTTTCTCATATTCCAACCTACTTTTTATCATGTCCTCATATTTATTGTTATATTAACAACTCTTTTGGCTGATACGTTCTTCGGCCTTCTTCTGGTGTTTCTTGTCGAAGTAGGGAGTCTGCAGGAGACTTCGAACCGAACGCTTTATTTAATCTATAAGGGTAGAGTGTTCTAATTCCATTAACTATTACCAGGTATAAGTGTTAAGCTGTTCAAAGAATTCCTTGTTCTTTTTCCTGAACTCTCCACAAGTTTCAAGGACTCTCCTCAGTATACTGGCCGACCTCAACAATGCTTTTTGGATTTTCTTGGTGCGTCCTCTAATTTCCAACACTATCAGCCGCTTTACTAAGCCTTTGGATTGGTTGGTTTGTTTTTATGGCATATCAACTCTTTTTGGGTCATTTAACGCCAAAATAAGTTATTTTGGTTTGGTTTAGTTTCATGCCATATCAACCATTGTAGGATATTTAAGGCCAAATGCATTTTTATACACAAAAACAGTTCTTTTTCAAACAATTCAGTTTAGCATAAGTACGCAGTTTAAATTTCAAAACAGTTCTCTTTCAAGCAATTCTTTTAAAACAAATGCACTGTCTAGATATATCTAACCCATAGACAGTATCCTATCAGGTGCTACCAGCTCCAGCATTACTGAGGCATCACCATCAGATTCTTTAGTCTCATATCCAGGACACTCGATGGGGGTGGTCTTACACGTTTGGACAGATGCAGTCAGTGTATTCTACAGCCCCAGCCGACTAGGCTATAAGCCTTTGGTGATTGTTCCGAGTGCCCTAATTACAATTAATATCACTGTCATTTTCATGTTCCATAGCTTTTTTCAGTTCCCTGGAAAGGTCCAAGTACTTGACTCTTCGTTTTCCTAAATTTTACTCTGTTTTCTGCCAGAACGGCAAAGTCAACTATTTGGCCAGTTCGCTTTCTTTTTTTTTTTTTTTTTTTTTTTTTTTTTTTGGTTAACTATAACTTGGTCTTATCATTTGGTCAGGATTTGGTAATCTGCTTGTATCTCAAAATCGCAGAGAACGTTGTGCCTTTCATTATGTTTATTATCACGTCAAGTATATGCTTCGGCATGCAACCCAAAGATTCTGGTTTCTGCATATACCATTTGCTAGTATGGTCAAATTTCAATTTCTTGCACATTTCACAGTGGATCACCCCCCCCAACCAGTCGTGTCAAACCTTGTACTATTTTTATGCTAATTTGTTGTAATTGCTTGTGTGATTGACTATTTTGTCTATCTGTACATCGCCTACATAATCGATTCTGTTGCTTCTTATCTATTATAGCGTTTATATAGTTTGTCCTTATGTTCCTGTTTTGTGCTGCATTTTTTTTTATTATTATGCGAGTTTTAACTCTTCTACGTATTCTAGCTGATCTCACCTGCGCTATGATCTGGATGGTTCAGATTTCTCTTCGGATTTCCAATTCTCTAAGTTTCTTTTACTATTCTTTGAGGATGGTTCCAAGAAAACTGACTTCAATTTGTATTACTGGTACTTTAATGTTCCACAACTTTCTCACCTATCCTTAAAGATACAAGTAATTGTTTCTTTTGTAATTTTCTTTCTACGGAAGGCAGGAACGTCAAAATTCATTAGTTGACAAGTTCTCCATTTCTTGTTAATTAATACTTGGTCTAGACTTCTGGCCGAGCTTTGGTTAGACCAGAAAATTGCATGGGTCTCATTTTCTTTAATATATTCTGGTTGGTGCCGATTGTTATAAATCAGTACGGTCAAATTTTAATCTCTTGCACAATTCCCATTGGATCACCTTTCTTACCCAATCACGTCCTTTTTTTGTATCTATTTGCTTTATTCTCTTATTTGATTAACTGTTTCATCTCTGCTATCATACAATCGATTACTATTCTGTGGTGAATCATCCATGATCATTTTATTCCTTATGAGTTTTATTACAAGCTTTCATTAATTGTTTTCGACTAGATTGTGTTACAGTAACTCTACTCAGACCTCCCAGATTCATGAGTATCCAACATAATTTCAGCTGTAATTAGATCTGGATAGTATTGATTATTCCTCTGATCTCCACTTAGTTTCTTTTCCATGTTCTTGGGGATTGTTACAACGGTCTCAACTATTTCGGATATCACCATCACCTTCAAGTTTCGCGGAGGTACTCGTGGTGTAATGGTTATCGTCGTAGGAAATGGACACGGTGACACGAGTTCAAATCCTGGCTGAGACTGATTGCATTTCACATAGGGAAAGGTATGAATCCAATTATTCTCTCTTCAGCTATGGGTAAATAGTAGGGCAGACTAGGTTCTTCAGCCTTGGTAAGGCAACTAGTCTAGGAGAAGGAAAATTCTGAATTCAAACTTGTTAAACTTCGCTTAAAAAATTGACCTTGTGTCATATCCTATTTACCCAACCCCTCCGCTCAGGCAGGATATGACACAAGGTCAATTTTTAAGCGGAGTTTAACAGGTTTGAATTCAGAGTTTTCCTTCTCCTAGACTAGTTCCCTCACCAAGGTTGAAGAACCTAGTCTGCCCTACTATTTACCCATAGCTGGAGGGAGAATAATTGGATTCATACCTTTCCCAAGGGTATTAGTGCTATGTGAAATGCTGTCTCGTCCAGGATTTGAACTCGTGTCGCCGAGTTCATTTTCTACGACGATAACCATTACACCACGGGCACCCTGTGTCATATCCTGCCCGGGAGGTGCCCGTGGTGTAATGGTTATCGTCGTGGGAAATGTACACGTCTACACGAGTTCAAATCCTGCACGAGACTGATTGCATTTCACAGAGCACTAATACCCTTGGGAAAGGTATGAATCCAATTATTCTCCCTTCAGGTATGGGTAAATAGTAGGGCAGACTAGATTCTTCAGCCTTGGTAAGGCAACTAGTCTAGGAGAAGGAAAATTCTGAATTCAAACCTGTTAAAGTTCGCTTAAAAAATTGACCTTGTGTCATATCCTGCCCGAGCGGAGGGGTTGGTAAATAGGATCACCTTCATGTTTCATATATTTTTCAGTTCTCTAGCAAGGATTAGGAATTGGTCAAGTTTTTCGCTTTCCTGATTTTTCACTAGATGTTTTCCCGGAAAATCAACTTGATGAAAATTTCCCTTCTCGTTAATTAAAACTAAGTTTTGTCTTGTGACCTGGATTGGGTTGTCCATTGTATCTCATAATCTTAGAGATTATGATTATCTATCATCCCCGTCTTTTCAACCTTATATTGCAGACGTCTATTTCGATTTCCTTTGATTTAAAACACTCGGCCTTTATAGTAACCAAATCTGAGCAGGAGAAAACAAATATTCTGAAAATAGACTTTAAAGCGATGCAGTCCTCATCAACAAAATTTGACAGATCGACTAGTTTTTCTTGACGTAAAACACCGGATGGCCACGTCCACGCTCTCTCTCCTGGGTGTCCATAGACTGAGAGATTGAATACTGTTGACGAAGAGATACTTAATAATACTTTCGAATAGTTTTGAGGTGAAAATCTTTCTCTCATTTTATATATATATATAGAGAGAGAGAGAGATCGTTTTCTTGAATAGCAATGAATATGAAGTAAAAAACAAAAAACAATAGTTATTTCAGGACGGCAGAGTGTGACAGACTATATATATATATATATATATATATATATATATATATAGAGAGAGAGAGGGATATGTTGACAGTGTGTAAAACTCATATTTTCCTAACCTACCCTCTGAACGTGAAGGATGTGACACAATGTCGATTTTAAGTGGAGTTTAACACGTTTGAATTAAGAGTTTTTCTTTTCTTACACCGGTTAATGAGCTTTATCTAACCATAGCTTAAGGGCGAATAATTAGCTTCATACCTTTTCTAAGGGCATTAGTACTATGTGAAATGCAAACAGTCTCGTTCAGGATTTGAATTCCTATTGTGATGTCCATTTCTTTGGAATCTACGTGCTTAACGAACCCCTACGCCAGAGGCAGGATGCGAAACTATGTACATTTTTTAAGCGAAGTAGAGCTGGTTAGACTAGTTGCCTAGCCAAGGTTAAAAAACCCTGTGTGTCCTAATATTTTGATCCAAACTGGGGTAGGAAACAGATGGAATTTTTTTTCATCGGCATTAGCAGAAAGAGAAGTACAAACAGCCTCTTCCAAGTTTTGAACGCGACCAGCCAATTCCTAAGTGGATAACCTTGTGTCAGATGTATGTAAATACGTAAACACGCACACGTTTAAATTATCACAATATATGATTATTAAATGAGGCAGGTTTTATGAAAGAATAACTATGTGATAGCTGTAAGGGGATTGAAATATCAAACTTTTTATCATTCAGTGTTTTCGGTCAATTGCCTTTATCGTTATTGTAATATTCACAACGTTTCGGCCGATGTGTCCTTAGGCCTTCTTCTGGTGTTTCTTGTCGAACTAGCGAGCCTACACGGAACTTTAAACCACGATCCTGTTAACCATAACCGGGTACAAGTGTTAAGTATAGCGGTTATAGGAGTTGGTTCCCTAAGCTTCAAAATGACTATAATCTAGAGGTTGCAAGTTCAATATTGACTGCAGGCGAGTAACGATACAGGAATACTTAACACTTGTTGCCGGGTATGGTTAACGGAATCAGAGCAAGCGACCCCTGTGGATAAAATAAAGGACATGGTCCGAAGTTCAATGTAGGCTCCCGAGTTCAACAAGGAACACTTAAAGAAAGCCAGAGGGCACATCGACCAAACGTTGGGAATATAACAATAAAGATGAAGACAATAGTCCGAAAACCCTGAATGATAAAAATCATCAAGCTTCGTCCCAGAAATAAAGACAACTAATATCTAACTGACCTAGTTTATTCATGCATTTTGCTCTGTTTATCTATCTTTTATATCTATCTGGGGTTCTCAGTGATGAGTTAATTTGGTTGGGTTTCATGGAACATCAACCTTTGTTGGTTATTTAATGCCAAATCCATTTACATCAAAATAAACAGTTCTATTTCAAACAATTCAGTTTAACATAAATACACCGTTATATTGTCAAAAATTTTTCAACTTTTAGCTATTCAGTTTAGTCAAGCACTTCTACTTCAAACAATTCAGTTGAATATAAGTAATGTTTTTGGTTTACACAAAGTTAAACGTCAAAACGATTCTATTTCAAGCAATTCAGTTAAGTGTATGTACAATCCAGTCAAGCAAATAAAAACAGTTCCACTTCAAACAATTCAGTTTAGCACAAGTACGTGGTTTAAATGTCAAAACAGTTCTATTTCAAGCAATTCATTTTCGCTTAAGTATGCTGTCTAGTTCTATTTGATCCATAGATAGGACCCTATTACGTGCTACAACTTCAAGCCAGAGTTGACCTGAGAGTGATGGTAATTAAGGGGTACTCGGCATTTCCCAAAGCTCCAACATTACTGGAGCCTCAGTATCGGACTGTTTAGTGTCATATCCAGGATACTCATTGGGGAGATCTTAACCCTCTGCAGCGGAGCAGTGGGTGTATTCTGCTGCCCCAGCCGACTAGGCAACTTAGTGTCAAAGTGGCTACCGTGCTAGACTGCGTTATCATTGTAAGTGAGTTCACACTGTGGTCCCTATATTATATTCCCTTTTGGACAACAATTCAAAGGCAAGGTGTTCATTCCTATTTCCTAATAGCTATGTATTGAATAGTACCACGACTGTTTTTTTTTTTTTTTGTACAACGATGACTTTGGCATTATATAACCCCCATAGCTTATACGGATTTTGTTGTGGCCCTGGAAAGGTTCACTAATGAAACACGGATATTAGATAACAGATTATATTACACAAGAAAGATAGAGTTACATAGAAAAGGTAAGAAGTCTCGTACTGTTTGTATAACACCGATAGTGATCTGCCCTTCTGGCAGCGAAATCTCTGTACTAATAACGGTGGGAAGAATCCATTATAGTAAGATGGGCAAGGTTCCCCACAATGATTTAAATAAAGAAAACAAGCGAATCACCTCTACCTATTTATCTGTCTGTCTGTCTTTTCATATCTGTCTTCACATATCTTTTAATCTTTATATATAAATCTATCTGAGAAGTTCACGTGGTTCTGTGGCTAGCGTGCTGGACTATGATATCGGAATAAGCGAGTTCGATCTCCAATCACGCTAATACGGTCACTTTCGGAGTAATACTCTAGAGAAAGGTAAGGCGTTCTTTGTTTTCCTAGCTATTGAATAAATAGTACCACTACTTTTTTCTTAGAGGATGATGTCGGCATTGAATAACCATGGAAGATCGATTTACCATTAAACAAATAACCGAAAAACATCAATCGATCTGTCTTTTTATATCTATCTATAAGTGTCTTATACCGGTCCATTGGCCAAGTGGGTTGAGTGTTCGCCAATGGGCCGGGAGACCGGGGTTCAATTCTATGTCAAATCATACAAAAGACTCAAAAAATGGTACTTGATGGCTCCTTGCTTAACACTCTGCATTTTAATAAATGGATCAAGGGTAAAGTGGGGCAATCCAGGAAAAGGAGTAGCGTCCTCCATAGACCTCGGTGAAGTAGCCAATAAAAAGGGAGCCTTTGAGTCGCTCTCGATTATAGTCGCTAACTTTACTTACTTATATCTAACTTTACTTACTTCATATCTAGCTGTTTTTTTAATCTATCTACAAAGGTTGGGGTTTCTTGGACTTGATAATACGCTGCTATAAAATAAGTCTATAATAACTAGAAAATTCTTACATCAATCTAACTTTAATTGTACATGCATTAAAATCATACGCATCTTAACCAATTCCTGCACATCCTTGACAGAATCATGCTCACTGTATTCTTCCTAAATACAACCGTTTTTGAAGCAATCATGACAAAGACGATTCAGAAATGAGGCTTATGTACTAATGGAGATTGTCGCCTTATTCAAAATAACAATATTTCAAAATGACGCTAAAGCAACGGTGTAAATAGAAGATGAACGGAAGAATGTTTTTAATTAAATATTTATTGACTACAACTGTAACTGTCTGATTTTATTACATCTTTAAACAGTTGATATTGTCTCTCTCATTGTTTTTATCCACCTCCACATAAACGAACACAAAGGTGTTTTATGCATGAATACACAATAATTCAATTATACAATTATTTATAATCTGTATATCATGTTCTTCCTATTTAACACAAATTGTCTCTTTTTCTCTTTATCTACACATATATATCATAAATTGTTCCTCTCTTTTTCTCTCACGATTGTAAATAGTTCCTATTTCTCTTGGCATATTTCTGTAATAAATTGTTCCCATCTCTATCACTATATATATATATATATATATAACGTAAATTGTTCATATTTCTTTATATACGTCTACCTATCATGAAGTGTACCTATCTCTCTCTCTATCACACACTCTCTCTCTCTCTGTCTATATATTAAATTGCTCCTTTCATTCTCTCTCTCACACTAATATATTCTCTGTCTCTCTCTCTCTCTATATATATATATATTTATTGATCAATGTAATTTCTTCCTCTGTCTCTCTCTCTCTCTAAATATATACATCTAATTATGAACAATAAAAGTCAGCTACTTTATATTTGGTGCGCAGAGTCATCACTCCTATTGAAATTATGCGTGTATTTTTCTGCATGCGAGTGTAACGTGGACTTCTATATTAATATGTGATTTTAAACTATAATTACAAATGATTGGCCTCTTTCTCATTTTTTCCTTTGATTATTGTGTTCACTCCATTTAACTTAAGGAACGGACTTTTACTGTTTTTAAGTTGATATTTTTCTGGGTTGTATACTTGCTTTGTTGTACTGGCGTTTTCAGTGCAAACTTTTCTCATTATAAATAAATATATATATATGTAAAGGAGAAGCATGACAATATGAACATTTTCAATGAAGGGTTTCGTTTTAAGAACAGCGTCATCAGAAATAAAATGTTATTCCATAAAAACAAAATCTATGACATGAAATTAAAACGTTAAAGAATTATTTAAGGTGTGTATATATATATATATATATATATATATATATATATATATATATATGTGTGTGTGTGTGTGTGTGTGTGTGTGTGTGTGTGAAAATGAACGGATAAGAAAAAACACTAAGTCTTTAAGAGAATGGATTTCTATATTGAATTATTTCCCAACGTTAAAAGTTGTGGTGTTTAGACCTTCATCAGGGTATGTAAGTTATCAAATGAAACGAAAAATATGATAAACTTTTAAAATATTTATCTTCTTGAAGACGTTGAGTTTTTTCATCTCTGTACATTTTCATAGCGTCGGATTTATTTCCACCATTCTCCCCTCATATAACATATATATATATATATATATATATATATATATATATATATATATATATATACACGGGGTTGAGCACTCTAGCGAAGGAATTTTCAGCCACCGCTCGCATAATGCAAAGCTCTTCGAAAGAACTGAGCACCTGAGCACTCGGGTAGCCGATAGGGTTTAAAAATGTAAACAAACAGAGGCTGCTGCTGCTACATAATACCTTAAAAATTCTCTTAGCCAAAGTGGTTCGCTTGTTGGCCGAGCGGTCTGAGACTAAATCTAACGTTTCGATCCCAGCTTCGTGTCTAGCCACACCGAAGAGTTCTGATAGAACGAAACAGTCTGTCAGTGTATGAATATATATATATATATATATATATATATATATCATACGTCTGGCAAAGGCGTGGAGTCCAATTGATTGGTTATCGATCATATGGAAATTTGATCTATCTGATAAAATAACACAGTAATGCTTCAAGCTATTTTGAACAAATTCTGGAAACAACAATACACGAAACAACAGGTGTACGGCCACTTACCTTTTATCATAAAAACCATCCAGGTTAGTATCGCTGGAGAACCAAGAACAAACTCATAAGTAACGTTCTTCTACAAACCCCTGCACATGGACGCTATTTGTCGTACGTCCCCCCACCGACCGGACCAGTGTGGCCCAAGGCTTTTTTGGTGGGTCTAGGCGCAGGGCCGTAGCCTATATATGCATTCTATAAATTCTTCAGGCTCCGTTGGCATTCCCTTTAAAAAGGTGCCTCTGGAGTCAGGCGAAAAACCTAGTCCCTCTGATGAGGATTAGTGCTTGGGTGACCGCCCCCTGAGTTTCGAGGTGCATGTCATTCAACTACGTGACGCGAATGCAGGGGTCCTTGGTACGCATGTCAGACGGCCTCGACCAATAAAACTGAAGTTAATGGAAATGATTTGTTAACAGACAGAGTCATTAAGTAGTCCTTGGACTAGGTTGGTTGTTTGGGTTTTAGGGCATATCAACCTTTGTAGGTTATTTAATGCCAAATCCATTTTTAAACAAATAATCAGTTCTATTTCAAACAATTCAGTTTAGCATGAGTACACAGTTTAATCGTCAAAAACATTTCTATTCCAAGCTATTCAGTTTAGTAAAACAGTTCTACTTCAGCCAATTCAGTTTAGTATAAGAATAGATTTTGTTTACGCACAGCTAAATATCAAAACAGTTCCATTTCAAACAACTCAGTTTAGCATAAGTACGCAGTTTAAATGCAAGTATACAGCTTAATCGTCAAAAACATTTCAATTTCAAACTATTAAGTTTTGTTAAACAGTTTTAATTTAAATAATACAGTTTAGCATAAGTATGTAGTTTAAATGTAAGAACGGTTTAATTGTCAAAAGCATTTCTATTTCAAGCTATTCAGTCTATTAAATAATTCAGTTTAGCATAAGTATGCCGTTAGTTCTATTTAACCCAAAGAAAGTGCCCTATCAGGTGTTACCATTCCGGGTCAGAGTGGACCTGGGAGCAATGGCAATGAAGGAGTGCTCCGCATTTCCTAAAGCCCCAACATCACTGGAACCTCACCATCAGATTGTTTAGTGTCCTATCAGGACACTCGTTTGGGAGCAGTCTTACCCCTCTGTAGAGGTGGAGTCGGTGTATTCTACAGAAATGGGAAAAGTCTTGAGACAAATCTATCTTGTGGGGGATTCAAGTTTTCTCACAGCATATTCATTTAGTTTTTTTTTTTAAGATTATGGAAATGCCAGAACCGCCCCTTCCAAAAAAGAAAACCGCCCTCAATTTTGTGCAATCTTTTGTTCTCTTCACAACTTTACAGTTAATTTAAATGAGCTCAATAATGAAACGTTAGTTAATTGATGTGAATTAAGTGACTGGAAGAAGATATCATGACATTGAATATATCATTAATTTGATAAAGGGAATCATTTTATCAGATAGTTTAAAACGGTAAAACACTAAAAGGAACCCGATCATCGGGTGCTTCAATAGCAACGAACGGAATCGATAAAATAGTAAAATTAAAGAGCAAGTGAGGTAATATTAATAAACAAAAACTTAGGGAGGAAGTAATATATATATATATATTTCTCATGGGTAATGTTCATAAACAAGAAGCCCTTTCAGTTCCTTTTAACCAAACTTGTATTAGGTTTGTCTTGCGTATACCAAGCTTTAATGGTACTTAGAGTCTCAAATTTTTTCTGCCATCATTGGGCCATCCGATGATCGCAAATGCAAAAAATTGACAGTCATCAAGTGCAGCTGCTTACGTTTACACACACACACACACACACATATATATAACAAACTAAATTTATGTTTATGCATGTTTAGTTTAGTTTATTTGTTTAATGGCTTATCAACCTCTTAGAGGTTATTTGATTAATTCATATTTGATTATAATGAAAACTATTCATTTTTAAAACTTTTATCGCGCATCTTATTTAATTCTGATAATTAGCACGCAATTATGTTGTTTTAAGTATTTCAAATAATCCAATTATTTAAAGTAACATATCATTATAATAATCCTTTGTAAATAGTTATATGGTTTTAAGTGACTATTTCTGATACTAAGGGTAATACTCATACTAAACTGAATTGTTTGATATAGAAATGCTTTTGACAATTACACTGAACTTACATTTAAACTGCGTGCTTATGCCTAACTGAATTGTTTGAAATGAAACTGTTTTTGACATTGAAAATGTACTTACACTAAACTGATTTAATATAGAACTGTTTTGACATTTAACTGTGTGTAAACAAAATCTGTACTTTTACAAAACTGAATTAGCTGACGTAGAATTGCTTGACTAAACTGAATAGCCTGAAATAGAAATGTTTTTTTACAATTAAAATGTACTTACATTTAAACTCCGTGTTTTTGCAAAACTCAATTGTTTTAAATTTAACTATTTTTGACATTGAAACTGTACTTACACTAAACTGAATTGTTACATATAACTGCTTGAATAGTTTGAAATAGAAATGTTTTTGACAATTAAACTGTGTACTCATGCTAAACTGAATTGTTTTAAATAGAACTGATTATTTACATAAAAAGGAATTTGGTGTTAAATAACCTACAAAGGTTGATATGCCATAAAACCCAACCAACCAACCATGAAAATGGATTTGGTGTTAAATAACCTACAAAGGTTGATATGCCATAAAACCCAACCAACCAACCATAAAAATGGATTTGGTGTTAAATAACCTACAAAAGGTTGATATACCATAAAATCCAACAAACCAAACCAAACAATTTCGTTTAATATAAGCTTGAGTTCTATTTAATGGCATGTCAACCACTGATTGTCATTTAATGCCAGAAGAGTTAAATTGATTTTGTTTTTTGTTCATGTTTTAGAATTTAGGATATGAGTTTTGGTTGTTTTATTACATTTGACAAAATTTTGATTGGTTTGGTTTGGTTTGATGGCATGTCAATCATTTCAGGTTATTCTATGCCAAAATTACAGTTTTCTTTTCACTCAGTAAAATGTAGAGACAGTTCTATATCAAATAATTCAGTTTAACATGAGTACACAGTTCAAATGTCAAAAACAGTTCTTTGTAAGTTGATTTGGTTTTATGTAATATCAAACATCGCAAATTCTTCAATGCAAAATCCTGTTTAGACTTATATATTAAATACTCAATGTGTGTGAACGTTTTTCTAATCGCATTTTTAAAAAAACAGAGCTAATTTTTCTTCACAGCCAAATGATTTCAGGTATTTCTTGTTATACGAATCATTCTATTAACTTCTCACTTGCTCGAATACAGCCAAATTATTTCCAGAGCTGCTATGTAATATAACAATTTAACATCAGTCATTAGTTTGCACACATTTAAATAGATATGTATGGAAGGTAAGAGATTAATATTTAAGAATGTGTGCGAACTTATAAGTTGGCCCTAAGTTAAATAATTTCAAGTATTGCAGTTTTTTAATACGTCTTCACGGCTGGCAACTACGCAATATGTATCGCTATCCATACTTTCTCTACTGTACGTCTTTTGTATTGGTTTTGTTGGTTGCTGAGGCGACTTTGTCGTTGAGGGTATTTTGAATGTGCTTCCTGGTTTTTCATTTTTCATTTTGGTGTTCATCTGTATTTTCCTCGTTTGGCAAAAGGGGGTCTCCGTTTCCATGGTAATTTCTTTTTCTTTCTTCCATACCTCACAATCTCTTGAACCAGTGCAATGGTTTCTTTTACAGTAAGCACATTTGCAGTTTCTGGGCAGTCGTTATGTAAGTCATATTCTTCGCATCTTACGCATATTGGCGGCCGTATACATTAGTCCTAATAGTTCCCACACCTCCGACATTTGTAGCATCGTAAGGGATTTGGGATATAATGTTCTACATTTATTTTTTGGTATCCTATTTTAATTTTTTAGGAATTTTGAGGGTGTTAAAGGTCATTATGTATATATTTGTATCTACTGTTTCTCCGATTTAAAAAAAAAATTATTCTTCGGATTTCCGTGATATTTTAATCTTCTAAGTTGGTTTTGATTTCATCTAAGATACATAAGGAAAGTTCATGGCTTTTTACAACTCCTTTACATGTATTCAGGGAATTGTAGGGGATAGGTTTTTAGTTTTATGTTGTTTCCATTTTAATATTTCGTCAGCTTGAATTTTATAGCAGATTTCTACTAGTAGCGTTCCATTTTTAAGTTTTTAACTGTGTTTGGTTTTAAGCTTTTTGATAATATAATGAACGGAAACTGTTTACTTAGTGAAATTTCTTCAGCTGATTTCATCACGATGAAAGACGGAAATAATTTGTTCTTTCTTCTGTCTCACTATCAAAATTTTCCTAGAGTCTTTTTTATTAGTTTGGGTTTTGTTTATGTTATGCATATGATTAGATGTGAGTTTCATTGAACATGCTGTCCATCCACATCGGAGCCCCATGTGGGCATGCGCCTAGGGGAAAACCCATTCCCCTTGCAACATCAAGGCTACATGTTCAGTATACTCATGTTGGTCATAGACAATTTTATTTTGTCCCTGGTTTTTTGTTTCCAAGATAACTACTTGCCTGGGAACAGAAAGGACTACGAGTCTTTCCACAGCATGATTGACCCAACAGCTATCATCCGCATTTGAATTTCTACACAAATCCAGAAAAGGACTGACATGACCAGCCGATTGATTGGATCGGGCCTCTCTAACCGCCAGTCTAGCCTGTAAGAGCCAAAGTGGAGTGTGCGAGTCACTTACCCTTTTTTTGCCAGGTCACAGACTGCTCAGCCACTGGGACCCTGTTCTCAAGCATTACGGGTCAACAGGTAGCCTCGTTGAGGTGGAATTACCCCTCTGCAGAGGTACAGTCAGCGTATTTTACAGCTTCACCCAACTGGGCGGTCAATTTAGTATAAGTATAGTTTTTGCTTCCACACAGTTAAATTTCAAAACAGTTCCATTTTAAACAAATCAGTTAAACGTAAGTACAGTTGCAATGTAAAAAACTGTTCTATTTCAAACAATTCATTTTAATATAAGTACACATTTTAGTTCTATTTAAAAAATTCAGTTTGGCATAAGTACGCAGTTTAAATATCAAAACAGTTCTATATTTTCATTTTGTTTAATGGCATATCAACCTTTGTAGGTTATTTAATGCCAAATCCGTTTTTGTACAAATGAACAGTTCTATTTCAACTAATTCAATCTAGTATAAATAAGCAGTTTAGTTGCATTTAACCCATACAAAAGACCCTACCAGGTGCTACTACTCCGGAGCCAGAGTGGACCTGGGAACGATGGCAGCAAAAGAGTGCTCCGCATTTCCCAAAGCTCCAGGATTACTGAAGCCTCATTATCAGATTGTTTAGTGTCATATCCAGGACACTTGTTTGGGGTGGGGTCTTACCTCTCTGCAGATATTCAGTCGGTGTATTCTATAGCCCCATCCGACGAGGCAAACAAAAAATTTAAAGAATGAAGAATTCTCTGCGTTGTTTCGGAGGGGAAGAAGGGAGAATAAAGTAATTATGAATATTACTTTTATATAATCACTAAAGAAAAACAGGTGTTTCCCCTCTTGAACAGTGAGTCGGCTAATGAAAGCAAAAGGTGAATATATCATTAAAAACAGACGACTTTTTTATTGACCAGAACGACGATTTTCCGAAGGAACGGACGCGGAAGATTTTGAAGTTTGCTGAGACAGTAAAATATCTTAAAAAGGGTGTTATTTTGCAAAAGAAAGAGAAATTGGTATTTACAGTTTTCTCTCCACGGAAAAAAAACTTCTCAGGTGTTTAATGTTTGTTTATTTTTTGTTTTAACTTGTGTGTGTTAAAAAAACAGTCATCTAATGTTAAGAATTGAAGACAGAAAGGTTTTCTCTGAAGAGAGGATATTTTTCTTAGAACATTTATAGACTTCTGTAAGTTAAGGATCACTTTTCTTTTTTCTTCCTATTTTGAAATAAATTGCTTAATGAAATAATTATTCCAACTTATGTTATCTTCTAAATTTTCTCGAGTCTAAATATTTGTTGAAATTAAAGATTTCTTTATGAACAACGTCTCACAAATTTATTTTGTATTTTCCTGGATATTCTTAAAAAAAAAAAAAAAAAAGATCACTTTGCTGCATTTACTTAGTAGTTGTGCTACGATGATTGCATAAAGAAAACGTTTGACTTTTTATCACTCGAAGTTTAAGCTGAAATAAGAAAAAGGATAGCCTGAATAATTAATAAACTTATATGATTGTGTAAATTATTTTAAAAATATACAAGTTTTTTCCAACCTGTTTGAAGAGACAAGAATTCAACAAAATGGACGCATGACTACGCCACAATATAGTTAATTTTGTTCATATGTACCAGTGGTATATATATATATATATGTGTGTGTGTGTGTGTGTGTAAGAATGACAGAGAAAGAGATTCAGTCAAAATGAAAACCTTAAAAACTCCTCTCCATTATCTCCTGAAGAATAAGGGCCACTTACGTATATAATAATTTTTTTCAAAATTTATTTCAAGTTGGCTGCTGCCTCGGATAACTGTCATAAATGTGACAGTCATCAAGCAGAAAACAATATTGAACTAAATATAGGAAGATTTTAAAAAAATGATAAAACGGCAGGAACATTTATGATTCATAAGAATATAATTCCATGAAATACAATTGTTACTTTCGTATATATAACTCAGCTCATTGTAGAAAATTTTTATGGGCGCGCTGAACGATTGCCTCGTATTTCTGTAAAGAAGGAACAAATTCACAAAGAAATGTCAGCTTATTAAAGGTTAGAGGTACTTAAAGAAGAAACTTAAAATAACCACATTTTTTCCCTTTCTGTCTCCATAAATATATACTTATATGTTTGTGTGCCTGTGTGTGTGACTTCGAAAGTAATGTCTTCTATGTATTAAAAGATTTAGTTTCGTTTCTTTGTTTAATGGTATGTTATGGATTGTTTCTTTGTTTAATGGGATGTTATGGATTGTTTCTTTGTTTAATGGGATGTTATGGATTGCTTCTTTGTTTAATGGGATGTTATGGATTGCTTCTTTGTTTTATGGTATGTTATAGATTGTTTCTTTGTTTAATGGTATGTTATGGGTTGTTTCTTTGTTTAATGGTATGTTATAGATTGTTTCTTTGTTTAATTGTATGCTATGGATTGTTTCTTTGTATAATGGTATGTTATGGATTGCTTCTTTGTTTAATGGTATGTTATGGATTGCTTATTTGTTTCATGGTATGTTATGGATTGCTTCTTTGTTTAATAGTATGTTATGGATTGCTTCTTTGTTTAATGGTATGTTATGGATTGTTTCTTTGTTTAATGGTATGTTATGGATTGTTATTGTTCGGCATTAAATAAATGCCAAAGCCATTCTCGAAGAATAACAACAGTGAACACAGCTGAGTAATGTAGCTTTTTTAAGTGTTTGCGGGTGTCGATACGCAGCATCAATATGCAAATAAATTATATATTTATCTGGTTTGGTTTCTTTGTTTTAATAGCATATCAACCTTTTTTAGGTTATCTAATGCCAAAGCCATTCTCCTAGTGGTGATACTAGTAGTGGTACTATTTAACTGGGAAGATATGGGGTTCATACCTTTCCCCAAGGGTATTTGCCCGAAAGTTAAAGTAATAGCGTGACTGGAGTACGAACTTGCTTACTACGATTTCGGAGTCCATCGCTTTAACCATTACACCATGACCCCCCCCCATATTCATCTGGTTATTTTAATATATATATATATATATATATATATATATATATATATATATACACGTGAGAAAGAAAGAGATGAATACTCCCGTTGATTTTGTGAGCCTAACAGTTCGGTTAACAATATGAACTGTTGGACTACCTACACTGGTGATTTGTTTGTATCGGTGAAGGTTTTTCGGATATGAGGGAGAGAGAGATGATTGGTTGGTTGGTTAGTTAGTTGTTTAGATTTATGATATATCAGTATTTGTAGGTTATTTAATACCAAGTCCATTTTCAAATGAATAATCAGTTCTATTTCAAACAATTCAGTTTAGTAATGAGTACGCAATATAACTCTAAAAAAATTCTATTTCTAGGTATTCAGTCAAGTCAAACAGTTCCTATTGAACAATTCCATTTAGTATAAGTATATATTCTGTTTACACAAAGTTAAATGTCAAAATAGTTCTATTTCAAACAATTCCGTTTAGCTTTAGTTCAGTTTCAATGTCAAAGACAGTTCTATTCCAACCAATTTAGTTTAGCCTAAGTAGGCAGGTTAGTTCTATTTAACCCATAGATAGGGCCCTATCAGATGCTACCACTCGGGATCAGAGTGGACCTGCGAGCGATGGCAATGAAGCGGTGCTCCACATTCCCCAAACCTCCTGCATCATCAGATTGATTAGTGTCATATGCAGGACACTCGTTGCGGGGTCTTCCTATTCTGCAGAAATGCAGTCGGTGTATTCTACAGCCCCGGGCGACTGGACAAGAGAGAGATGAACTATATATATATATATGAGAGAGAGAGAGGGATGAACTCTCCCGTCGATTTTGTGAGCACACTAGTTCGGTTAACAACATGAGCTATTGGACAACCAATATAGGTGATTTGTTTGTATCAGTGAAGGTTTATACAGAACCAGTCACAATTTTTGGATAAGCAGATATTAGAAGAATTTTGCACCAATGAACATTGTAGATAAAATAATGTAAAAAAAATATCTGTTACTTCCGTTTTGCCTTAAAAAGAGACCCCATTTTTTCTAGAAAGACACGACCCACAAAGAAGATTTGAGAAATCAAAGGTTGAAGTATTTTAATTACAAAAACATAAGAAAAAAATTGCAAATTTGAATAATCTTTTCCAAGTTATAAACAAAGAAATCTTCGCGAAAAATGAATAAATAAATAAATAAATAAATAAGAGCTGAATTAAAAATCTATTAAGTTCCGACTGTTACAGTTTTGTTTATTGTACGGCATATCAACCATTGTAGGTTATTTAATGCAATATCCTCTTTATACATATGTATTAATTATACATGATTTGGTTTGGTTGGAGTTTATGGCATATCAACCATTGCAGGTTATTTAATGCTAAATTCTATTTATATATCTATATTTAAATATATATGATTTTCACACACATTTTGTTGATAACATTTTAAACAGGTCTGATCCCATTTTTTTGCACACAGCTAAATGGCCTCATTAATTCTATTTACTATTCATCATTTAGAGGTGCCCGTGGTGTAATGGTTATCGTCGTAGGACATGGACACGACGACACGAGTTCAAATCCTGGACCAGGCTAATTGCATTTCACATAGCACTAATACCCTTGGGAAAGGTATGACTCCAATCATTCTCCCTTCAGGTATGGGTAAATAGTAGGGCAGACTAGGTTCTACAGCCTTGGTAAGGCAACTAGTCTGTAAACTGTCAATTCAAACCTGTTAAACTCCGCTTAAAAATTGACCTTGTGTCATATTCTGCCCGAGTGGAGGGGTTGGGTAAATATGATTAATCATTTGTTTGCACACAGTCAAATGGTTTCTAACATTGATAATTCTATTTAATATTTATCATATCTTTGAACACAGTTAAGTGGATACAATTATTGATATTTAATACTAATTATTCGATTCAACATAACTCATTCATTTGTCCATAGTTAAATCCTTCCAACTTTTGCTCTGTATCGCTAATAATTCAATTAAACAGTCATTTGTTTATACACAGTCAAATCATCAAACAGTTCTATTTCTAACAATTAAATTTGATCTAAGTCAATTGTGTGTACACAGTTTAAATGTCAAATTGTTCTATTTGACCCATAGATAGGACCATATCAGGTGCTAGAACACCGGGTCTGAGTGGACCTGGGAGCAATGGCAATGAAGAGTTACTCCATATTCCCCAAAGCTCCTGCATTACTGGAGCCTCATTATCAGATTATTTGGTCTCCTATGAAGGATTCTCGTTGAGTTTTCTTACCACTCTGCAGAGAGGAGTCAACTGGGGCCAATTGTAACAGATGTCCATGGTGATATCAATGCTTCTATTGGTGATTATTTTAATAACGCCATTAACGATAATAGAATGCTAAATAGAATTCTAAATTTTTTTTCGTTTAACTTTCTTTTTCATTACAAAATAATTTTCGTACGATACATCAACATTCCAACATTGCCCTGAAGATAAATCCATCCTCTGAATATTAAATTTTTCTATATATAATTTCATATTTATTTTCCTGTAATTGGACAGCCTTGTTACTCTCTCACTCTCTCTCTCTCGTATATAAATGTATATAGATTTTGGTAAATGTGACAAGATGATAAAAATAAATGGGAAAGTGGATGAAACGAACACTGACGACGAATTCAGCAATTCTGATATTCCGTTCTTTATGGAAAATTCTTTAGATTCTGAAGAAGTTTTTTTTAGAGGCATCTAAAATTGTCGTAGACTCTGGAAAATTCAATATGTTATTGCTATACATCTTATGAGACGACTGACCAATTTTTATGATTTCAGGTTCAAATGAACAGCTACAGCAGCAATTGGAATACACCCTACTAAAACCTGATTGTCACAGCTGGTGAATTTCAAAAATGCAATCTGGACGTGAGGACACTTTAGAATAACGATATGCAATAAAATTGTGTTTTAAACCTGGAAAAAAATGTCACAGAAACATATGGAATGCTTCAGACTGCTTTTCGACTATCTTGCATAAATCGAGCATCAGTTTTTGAGTGGCATAAGAGATTCAAGGAAGGCAGGGAGTCTGTGAGGGATGGTGAGAGGAGTGCGAGGAGTAAGGAAGTCATAACACCAGAGTTGATTGGCCAAAGGGTTAGGGTGACTATGTTGAGGTTTTAAAGGAGTTCGGGAAGAGATTCCGTCGGAAGAGGCCAGCACTCTTCTAATCGGGTTAGTGGCATTTCCAGCCGGACAATTCACCAGTCCACAACTCCATCCTTGTCATAGACTATTTGACCAAGATGGGCATCAACACAGTTCTTCACTCTCCCTATAGTCCAGATCTTGCTCTCTGTGACTTTTGGTTATTCCCTAAGCTCAGAGGCTGTTGTTATGAGACAAGTGAGGAGATGAAAGAAGCTGTGACGAAGGTCATTGACACGCTCACACAAGAGGACTTCCATAGAGCCTTCCAGAAGTTGTTGAAACGGTACAACAAGTACATTGCAGCCGCAGGAGATTACTTCAAAGGGGACTAGTTTCATGTGCGTACTATCAATAAAAGTGCCCATACGAAAAAAGTCCGGAAACTTATTTAATGATCCTCGTATATATATATATATATATATATATGATTTTTTTTGTTATATGTGAGTGTGTGTATATTTAAATTATTGTTTTCCTAGATAGTTCTCCAGCTTTCGTGAGTGACCTAAGTCTTATTTATTATTTTAACCATAGATAGGGACGGAGTGGAGTGGATATTTTTCGGGTTAATTAGTGAGACGCTCACGCAAAAAAAACCTCGACTGGAATTTGAACTCGGTACCACGATTCCGGGTTGTGCACAATTGTGCGAAACGCACTTAGGAATATATTTCAGTAAACGGATAGTTATATGAGCAGTATTTCGATTTCTAGTATCATCTGCGCATGCGTCTTCTACTTATATAATACATGCTTCATTGATTCATTTTACAAAATGGCGGTATTTTAATTATAGGAGACGTTTCAAAGCAGCTATGTCTGTGATCGTTGGATTTAGGAAAGTTTTTAAAATTTTTAGAATCTGCTTTGAGTGAAAGAAGCTCAGATGTCAATCAAACGAAGCAATCTTCTATTTAGTCTACTGGGGGTGTGAAGCAAAGGAGAAGTTAAGTCAGTGATTATTACGAAATCGGCTTCATTAATTAATCAAAAGGCGGTTGAGTAAGGCGGATGTGGAAGGAGAAAAGCGAGAAATTCAATGGGTAAAGGAGGGTGAAAGAAAGAGTAAGCAGCAAATGAGTGATGGAAAGAAGATGAAAAGAGAGAGAAAAGTAGCGGCAGATAAGGCATAGAGAGAGGGAAAAAGAGAGCGACTAAGTAGCTGCATGCATGAAAAAAGGAAAGAAGTGTGGATGAGGTATAAAAAGAGAAAGATAGGTAGATAAATACAAAGGGGAGACAAACAGATAGATGCAGCAGCAGAGGAGGTATAGAAAGAAAAAGAGAGAGAGAGAGAGAGAGAGAGAGAGAAACAAAAAGACTGATAGACACACGTAACCACAGATGAGAGAGAGAGAGGCTTATAGAGGAAGCAGCATGATGGGGGATGAAAAGAGGAAAGCGATAGAGAAACACAAGCATCTGCACATGAGAGAGAGAGGTTGGCGCAGATGTGGCATAGAAAGAGGAGAGAGACAGAGCGAAGAAACTGAGGGAGGATTTCGGATTAAGAGAAAAAGAAAATAGTTGAATTAAATAGAAAAAAAAAGACTGAGTTTAGCATAAATACAATAAAATGATGTCGGCGGGGCTTAGAATATGCTGATTGTATCCCCTAAAGTTGGGTAAGACATGATTCGAAAGGGAACATTGTCCCGGGTATAGCACAAAGCAGGATCTGATAGTGAGGCCCTAATTCTGAAGATCTTCGGAGAGGGAAGTTTTCCATTATAATTACACCAAGGTCAACTCTACCTAAAGGTTCTGTATTAAGTTATAACCTGGCCTGCTGGACTGGGACACACTTCGGCCGGTTGTGTTGCCTGATACGCGGATCAGATCAGGTGTGTCTTGGTTCCAGAGGTAGTCGGTCAAGGCCATCTGACAGATTCCGGGAAGCCAGCATGCATGTAACACGCCCTGAGACTTCAGCTTCAGGGGCCCGTCTCCCCAAGCTCTAACCAATTGATAGAGGCTAGGTTTAACGCCTGGTGCCTGAGGCGCCACTTCTTAGGGGAATCCCGGGGCTCAGGGAATTTTTGGAACCACTGGGCGTGTTGGGGCTTCGGAACTACTGATTCAGTAGATTTGTTTAAAAATCATTCTGATTTTAGAGGAATACTTGAAATTAGACAACTGCGTGAAAACTGTTTGTATTAGACTGGAATACTATATATATATATATATATATATATATATATATATATATATATATATATATATATATATATGTGTATATATATATATATATATGTATATATATATATATATATATATATATATATATATATATATATATATATATGTGTATATATATATATATATATGTATATATATATATATATATATATATATATATATATATATATATATATATATATAATTATATGAAAAAACAGAAAACTTCTACGGAAAAATTGTTAAGAAAAATGCACAATGAACGTGATTCCTTAAGTTCTTGGCAAAAAATAATCCTTGATTGTTTGGCATGCCCTTAAAAATCCATCAAGAAATAAAGAGAAGAACAAATAGGAAGAGAAGAACTATACGAAAAAGTTTATATCAAAAAAGATCTTTAAAAAAGAAGAGAAATAAAAGCAAAAACAAAATCGTAACGAAGAGAAAGAAAAGGTGCGACATTAGAACTTGTGAAGTATTGACTTAAAGTGATCGGTGTGAGGGATTCCTTACCAAATCTTAAACTGGCGTTAACAGCAAAAATGCTCTATGTTAAAAAAAACCTTTTAAATACATAACATTTACTTAACGAAGTGACAGTCTAAATCAACTTATAATTGCAAACACCCTATATCCTAATGCGCGTTTTCTTTTTCAAAATAAAGGCACAAAAACTCACACAAATGCATTTATATAAAAGAAAGTGTAATGATTGGTTGTTTTATTGCATGTCATTTCTATTTAATATTAATCATTTGTAAAAATGGTTTCATCAATTGCCATTCAGCCCAGTTGGCTGATGCTGTAGAATACGCCAACTGCATTTCTGACGAGGGGTAAGACCTCCCCAACGAGTGTCCTTGATATGAAACAAAACTAATTCTGAGGCTCCAGTTCAGGAGATTTAGGGAATGTGGAGTACCCTTTATTGCCATTACTACCAAGTCCACTCTGACACAATGTGGTAGCACATGATAGTCCTATCAATGGGTCAAATAAAACTATTTAAGTATTTAAACTGTGTACAAACTAAAGACTTATGCTAAATTGAATCGCTTGGAATATACCAGGTTGATAATGTAACTATATGTCAGCAAATGGTTAAAGTTCAATTGAACTTTTAATAATACATAGCAATACTTTGAACTATGTACTGGGTCCTAATAAAACTGTTTTTTCGTTATATTTGAAACTGTTTATTTACCTGTCTGCAAAATAGAATTTTTGGTATTACATAACAAAACGTGGAACCATTTCACTGTGTGCAAATGAATAACTAGTGTTGAATGGAATAATCAGAGTTAATAGCAGTACTAGAAACCACTTCGTTCTGTTAGATAGCAATAATTAAAACCGAACCATTGGCCAAATGAGTAGAGTGTTCGCCAATGGTCCGGAGACCTGGGTTCAGTCCCAGGTCGAGTCATACCAAAGACTTTAAAAATGGTACTCGATCCCGCCCTGCTTAACACTCAGCATAATAAGGTTAGGATCCAGGGTAAAGTGGAGCAATCCAGGGGAAGGAGTAGCGCCTTACCCTCGGTGTAGTAGCTATTGAAAAGGGATCCTTCGGGCCACCCTCGACTAAGGTCGCTGACTTAACCTTTACTTAATTGTGTAGAAGCAATAGCAATATTTGTGTGCAAACAAATGAATTCTAACTTATTTGAAAATAAAATTACCTATAAACTCACAAAAGATACAAGTATAACCATTTAACTGTGTGCAAATAAGAGACTGATGTTAAATTAATTTGTTTGTGCTTAATGGAAATATTTGAAATTATTTAACTAGTTAAACAAAGAATTAATGGAAATTATTATCATTCGTATAAGTTATATTTGAAAAAATTTAACTGAGTGCCAAAGAATGACTTCGGTCACGTTAGAAAATGTTATCTACAAAATTTTTGCAAATTATATATGTTGCATTCTGGTTACTGAACGCTTGTAATATTAAATAAAGGACAAACCACGATATGAAAGGAAATAGAGATATATTCTCAGGAAAATTATATCCAATAGAGAGACTATTAGTAGACAAGAACATAGGATTAGTAAATACTGAATAAAGATATAGTCCAACGATAGTATTGGCTTCCGTTATTACGGTAGCAAGTAAGGTGATCTTGTGCGATCTCCAGTCTTCAACGCTCGAATACTATTCCTATAAGAAGCTACGGTATTTGTTCCACGCCCCACCAAACGTGAAAGTATGGCACAAGGCCTTTTTTTGGTGGGTCCGGCCGTAGCCCACACGCGCCCGGCATTTCCCAAAAATGCCTACGGCCCCGTCGGCATTCCCCTTATTAGGAGCGCCTCAGGCGCCGGGCGATCAACCGAACCCCCCAAAGGGGGTAATAGCCTGGGGGGAAGGCCCCCTTGAGGCCGTAGGAAAAATCCAGCTATCGAGACACACCCAGCCAGGTCCGCGCCGCAGCCAGCACGGCCGGCCGAAGTGAGACCCGACAACTGAATCAGCAAAAAGCTGCTCTTATAAGAAGCAGCTCTTTACCTTCTAGTTTGCTCTGGTATTACTAGCTACTGCTATATATGGCAGATGGACTAGTTCATTGTGTGGAGAAAGGTGGGTGATGGCCAACAATGTATAAGGTTGATTTGGTGTTAAATAATCTACAATGGTTGATATGAGAAAAACATTTTATTCAAACCTGTAAAAATCCGCTTATGAATTGACCTTGTGTGGCATCCTGTTCGTGCAAAGAGTTCGGGTAAATATATACGTAGGGGCAACAATAAAACATAACTTTATTTATCAAAGCACTTTTATGAATTCAGCGATGGAACATTAAAATAATGCCAATAGAGTAGATGAAAGATTACTCGATATTCTAAATATTTGAAAAAAAATTTCAAGAGTAGATTTAAACTATGATTAAACAAAGCCTAAGAACATGCTAGCCCTTTCACACATACGTACATATACACACAGTGACTAGCTTGAGAACACATCTATATTTAGGGATCAGTGCATTCTTACACACATTAAATCCACTCAATGACACTGAAAATATGTTTTGGTTTAGTTTGATTTGGTTTGGTTTTATGGAACATCAACCATTGTAGGTTATTTAATGCAAACTTCATTTTATACATATAAACAGTTCTATTTCAAACAATTTGGTGTAGCATAAATACACGATTCAAATGTAAAAACAGTTCTATTTCAAACAATTCAGTCTAGCATATGTACACTGTTTATTTCTATTTAATCCATAGATAGGACATTTTTAGGTGCTACCACTCCGGGTCCGAGTGGATCTAGAAGCGAGAGTAATGAAGATGTACTCTGCATTCCCCAAAAGCTTCATCATTACTGAAGCCGCATCATCAGATTGTTTAGTGTAATATAATCAGGAAACTCGTTGGGGGAGTCTTACCCATCTGCAGATATTCAGTCGGTGTATTCTGCTGTCACAGCCGACAGGGCCATTGAAAAAATGAGTGCACTAATGTATGTGTAATCAAGCGTGGAAGTAAATAAGGATATGAAATCCAACAGAATGAAGAAAGTAGAACAATATCCAAATAAATTCATCAAATTTGGATTATTTTGTTTTTTTAAATGTACATGCATATATCATATATATATATATATATATATACACACAAACACACGCCTATTACCAAATACACACATATGCAAATGATGCATACATCCAATAGACTCCATCCCACAGACAATATATACATATATACACATACATTTTCTTCACATAAGCAGAGGTAAAAATTGGGAAAGAAAAAGAAAAGAAAGAACAAAAAATAACCTTAAACAAAACAGTTAAAAATCTTGACGGTTGATTAACTCCAAGAGGCCAAAGACGTTAAATCTTGAGTCAACCAGAATCAACCAAAACAATCTATTGTAAAGATATTAAACTGACTTGCAACGATTTAATCGCCTCAAGAGAACTGTAATGTACGAAACACATGTCATACAAGTATATACATATGAATCATTATAATAATGTGGTTAAGGAAGAGAAACCTTAAGAGAGAAACTGAACCTCTTCTAAAAGCGGCACAAAACAACGCCATAAGGACCAAACATATCATAGCAAGAATAGATAAGACGCAACAAAACAGCAGATGTAGGCTATGGGTGATAGAGACGAAACGATCAATCACATAATAAGCGAATGCAGCAAACTAGTACAAAATGATTATAAGGCTAGACAAGACTGGGTTGGAAAAATTATCCAATGGGAACTGTGCCAGAAATTTAATTTGACCATACAAAAAAATGGAATATGCACAAACTAGAACCTGTCCTGGATAATGAGACGCACAAACTCCTCTAAGATTTTGAGATACAAACGGATCCCCTAATTTCAGCCAGACGACCAAACCTTATAATAATCAACAAAAAAAGAAAAAAAAAAAGAGAACTTACAGACTTGTGTACTTTGCTGTCCCGGCTGACTACAGAGTAAAATTGGAAAAAAATCAAGAAGAAAGCTAAGTTCCTGGACCTTGGTAGAGAATTGAAAAAACTGTGGAACATGAAAATAATGGTTATACCAGTTGTAATTGGTACCCTTGGTACAGTCACTAAAGGATTGGTAAAAGGGCTAGAAAATGAGTGGACGAGTGGAGACAATTCAAACTAGCATTCTTACGATCAGCCAGAATACTGAGAAGAGTCCTGGAGATTTGTCACAAACTTCGGTGAAAGACCATCAGCTAGCGCTGACGTGAAAAACTCTCAAGGAATAAAAGAATAAGACCACCATCACCACCACCAAAATAAGTACCGAGTTTGATATCATTTGCAACTTTTTCGTTTTAAAGTATTCCCTTTCCTCTCCTCCGACCATATATATATATATATATATATATATTAGTTTTTAAGTGAATATAATTGTCTTTACTGATTCATATTACTGAATAAATCCTTCTTCCAATCTATCTAAAAAGTTATATTTACTTATTTATTCATAGCTAGACTGATAGCAAAATGAGACGTGCAGAGAATTGAACAATTGTATGAATATCGATACATATACATGCATTCAATTAACACTTATATATATATATATATATATATTTGAATTGATGAAGAGATGCGTCTATATTCGCACACCAAAGTGCACATTTATTGATAATTTAGTCAGATATATCATTTATTGATAACTCTGTCTTCATATACACCATATAGATAGGGATTGAGACCATTAAGTTTGTATATATAGAATTGTTCGATTTATCACTATGTCTATAGACATTGGCCAGTGAATATCAATCAATATTCATATATATCTACCCTATAGTTCGATCAATTGCAGTCGCTATCAATCTTGATCAGTATGAATCAGTATATCAGCACAAACACTGGCACGCACGCTCACTCAGATGCACGTCTGCATGTAAACTCGAAATATACATATATAAGTAAAGTTAGCGAGGGTGAAGATAAGGAATATTTTTCAATAACTATTACACCGCGTTGTCGATAGGGCACTACTCCTTTCCTTCGATTGCTCTACTTTACCTTTGATACGTCCCTTACTATGTTGTGTTAAGCAAGGAGGCATCAAGTTGCATTTTTAAGTTTTTGGTATGACTCGGCCTGAGATTGATCCTCGGTCTCCGGGGACATTTGCGAACACTCTACCCAATACAGACCGGTCAGTTCATATCTATTTAAGAACAGTTAATAATATGAAAAAAAAAAAGAAAAAGATATGTAAAAAAAAAAAAAGAAAAAAAAAGATCTATTGGATAGAGGAACAAAGAAAATACCTAGACATATACATATATTGCAATAAATGCCCAGAAAGGGTTGCAAAATGCGTTGAAAAGAAATGCTGTATCCAATTTCCAAATCTGGATTGCAGGAAAAACCCATAATCCCATTCTTTAATTAATTCGCATCGATTTCGAATGTGTTATCCTTTCGTCAATAATTCACTGTCCTCTTGTTCCTTTCTAAACAACGATAACCTCCCAAGCGTTCTTTTCGACAATCCGCCATTTTCTTGGATTAGATGCAGATATACTCTGCTTTTCATCATCAAATATGCTGCTTGCTCACAGCGTTCTTTCCCGGTATTTTCATTTTTACGCTTAAATAGGCGTGAAGATTCAGGAAATTGTGTTTTTCCTGGATATTCTATGATTATTATAGCGTCTTAAAAAAAGGGAATTTTTTTCATATATTCGTTAGAATTTTTCTTATACGAGGGGGATTCGAGATTGAGGCATCAGTCATGTTGGCTACTTGACAAAGCGAGAGCATGGGGCAAGCAAAATCCTTTTAAATCATTCGAGGAAACAGAATGAATAAAATAAATCATAAAGAAAAGGTGTATTGAAAATGAGATAATTTCGCATTTATAGATGGCGAATGAGGCTTAATACAAACATATACTGCACTTACATATATATATGTGTGTGTGTGTGTGTGTGTGCACGCGCGCGTATGCATATTTATATTAAATATATAGAAATGTAATATATATAATAAATACATAGATATAATAAAATCACAAAATAAATGAAAAAGATATATATGTATATATATATATTATATAGACATCAAACTAGGACAGTTTACGCAAGAAGAACTCGACTCAGTACTAAGAAAAATTTAAAATATAAAGCAGCAGGGCTTGATGAAATACCTCCATAAGTAAAGAAGGCCAGGGAATTCGACGACATTAATCAAAACACAATAGATAGATGGACAGAGGGATTCACCCTCTCCTTTCCTAAGAAAGCCAACCTCGGATTAGCCAAGAACTAGAGAGGTATAACCCTTTCATCCATAGCGGCAAAGATAGACAATGCTCTACTACGCAACTGCATGGAACCCAAAATTGAGAAGATTCTTAAGAGGAACCTAAATGACTTTCGGAGAAATCGATCCACAACGTCATAAATTTTGACGATCCGTCGAATTGTTGTAGGTGTACGTGCAAAAAACCAAGAGGCAACAATGATATTTGTCGGCTTCGCCAAGGCTTCTACATGCTCAGAGGGAAGATGTAACAAATACTACTCGCTTACGGCCTACTCAAAGAAACCGTTCCAGCCATAATCATGCTATATAGAAACACGAAATTATAAGTCCACTCCACACAGACTACTTCGACATTGTAGCAGGTGTGCTGCAAGGAGACACATTAGCCCCATACTTTTTATCAGGTGTCTAGACTACGTGCTTAGAACGTCTATTGATAAAATGAAAGACAACAGTTTCAAGGTGACAAAGGAAAGAAGCAGAAGAGAGCCTGCATATACAATTACGGACGCGGACTACGCCGATGACATTGCGTTCCTGACAAATAACCCACCCAAGCCAAAACTCTGCTACAAAGCCTGGAACGAGCAGCTGCTGGCATAGGACTCCATGTCAACGCACACAAGACGAAATACATGTGCTTTAATCAAAGAGGCGACATCTTCACACTAAACGGTAGACAAGTTCACCTACCTCGGAAGCAGTGTCTCATCAACCGAGACAGATAACACGCGACTAGCAAAGGCATGGACAACTCTTATAGGCCTTTTCTTAAAACAAACAAATATCCCTCTTATATTAATTTTAATTCTAATCACTCAAGTTCTCTCATTAAATAAGTTCCTAAAGCTGTTAATATGAGAATAAGGAGATAATCATCAAATAAGAAAATTTTCCATGAAAGTAATAAAATGCATATTGAAGCCCACAAGAATAGTGGTTTTAAAGAAGAGTTTACTTATCTAGAACCAAAAATGATTAAACCTACTAGCAGTACTAGTAATAATAATAATAATAATTTATATCGATATGAAGATACTACCGATAATTTTAATATAAAGTTGAATTGTCGAAAAATAGAAAAAGGAAAATCAGATGGTTCAACCCTCTTTTTTTAAAAAAATTGTTAATATAAACATAGAAAATATTTTTTAAAACTGATAGATAAACATTTTAACCAGTATAATATATTGCATAAGATATTTGAGAGGAAAACATTACAAATTAGTTATTCTTGCACGATTAATTTTTTCAAAATAATCAACACTCATGATACGGAAGAAAGGAGGAAATATTATGACCAACTTGATGTGAATAATAATAATAATAAAACTAAAATCAATTATCCTATGAATGGCTTGTGCAATTTAAATAACGTGGTATATCAAGCTTTTATTTTCCCAAAAGAAAACAAAGATAAAAAGACTTAAATTGGAATTTCATCGTTGAATGGAAACTAAGATTCAATAATCATATCTATTCGTTTTAAAAAAATCAAACAGCTTTATCCAAACATTTTTGGAAGTTGAAAAATACGGGTTTAACCCCTGAAATTCAGTGGAGTATATTGAAAAGATCGACTTCTCCAAGCTGGCTGCTTTGATGGTAGATGTAATTTGTGTCTGGAGGAAAAGATATAAATTTTATTATACCCTGATCATGGGAACTTATTAAATCAGAGATGTGTTTTAATAGCTAGATGTAGGTATACCTATAAGTTCTGACAATTTTCAAAAAATTATGTGAATAATTAAGTTAGTAAATAGAAAATGTTTAACTAGAACTTATTAAATTGGTAAAGATATTGTAATTTGTAATTTATATAAGTAAGCTTTATTCTATTATGATTATTTGGTGTGTTTGACAATAATCAATTTTAGTTTTAGTTGTATGGGTTAAGAAAAATATATTAAATTTTGATTGTGTGAATAATTTTGTTATAAATGCTTGAATTTTTGACATGTGTTACTGTAACTGTTATTGTTGTCTCTGATTTGAAGTAGGATGACACCGGATATAGTTTTACATACCATAATTGTTGCTACTTATTGTTACTGGAAGGATTAGGCTTGCTTTAATAGATAGAAGAAATAAGTCTTTTGTCTGGTTGTAAATGTGTAAAATTTATTTCATTTCCATTTCGTACATATACAAAACAAGTTTATATTATTACAAAGTTTATTGTACTTTATATTATTACATTGTCTATAGATTTGGATGTGACAAATGGATTTATTGTATAAAGGCCAGACGCCTTAATTGCTAAATGATGTCATAGGTTTGCGGAAATGAGTGGAAATCTGTCAGGTCAATTAAACAGGTGGTCGTCATACATAGAAATGAGAAATAAGATGGCCTAGAGTTATAACTACTGAAATAGCTGACAAAAGCCTTGAAGCAAAAAGTACCGACATCGCCAGCCAGAAAGAAAAATACTTTGGTGGCCTGACCGCATGTAAGTTGACAACCCTGAGTAGATGTGTTTATAAAAGCAGCCATGCTCAGATGTCTGAGCAGATTCCGGATAACGGTTGAAATGAAGTGATCTCCCGTCAATTCCCCGTATGCATTCATAATCTCTTCGACCCTCACTCTGAAAGTCTATATTAGTATCAAGCCGGATAGATAAATAAAATAAGTAATATTGTTATAGTGTTTGTCTTTTTTGTTGTTATCAGGCTAATCTGTAGTGTGCAACCCGTTATGAAGAACTCCAGGAGCTTTATTCAACAATATTTGTATTAGTTGTGTAGTTACTTTATAAGAGTTTTCTTGTTTGCAATTGATCCAGTGGAATAATTTTTAAATAGATCTATTTGGTCCCTTGAGAGAATCTTTGCAGAGGCTACTATTCCGGATCTGAGTGAACCTGGGAGCAATGGCAATGAAAAGCTTCTCTAAACTTCACAGATGTCCTGAATGGGAGCCTCACCATCAGGCGCACTTTAGTGTTGCATCTGATACACCTATTTTTAGAGGCTGTTTCCTCTCCACAGTGGATACGGTCAGCCTATTCCGCGCCTCATCGACTTGACTGAAACTGATTCATCTGAAAAACTATTTTATCATCTAACGTGCTCAGCTATGCACATTTTCGTTTAGCTTATATTTTGTAAATCTAAAAAAAAAAAAAAAAAAAAATTCAAAATTTAATCTTAATTTCCTTTATCAGCTTTAAAAATTATAAAAAAAAGACTCTTGTAGTAACATTGTTATTTACATGTTATTGAAGGTTCTCTTTGTTCTCGTGGGGAGACCTGAAATCTGTCCTTGTGCCAAGCAACATATCGAAACTACTAAATTAGACGTCATACCATGTCAAATAATTACGGATGAAATTTTTTGGTCAATCAATTTACTCATGACTATATTCAAAGATGTATAAATAGTCTTTTTTTTGTCGATAAGTCTTCAAGGAAATTGTTTCATGACAATCTGAGAACTTTGCAGTCAATATATTCGTTGCCCAGATGCTGAAAAATTGCTGCAACTCACAAATATTGATCTATGACAGGAGAAAAAAAACCCAAGTCATAAACATATGTTGAGCAGTCGATAGTAACTTAGAAACCAATGGATACGAATGGGCTATAAATCTATCTCCCACATACATCTGCATATTATATATATATATATATATATATATATATATATACACATACATACATACACACATATATATATATATACAGGTGTGTGTGTATATTAGCATAGAAACTAAATGTATGCTCCTTATAAAATATCTATTTATATAGCAGCTTATTCCGTCAGTCAAATTTTGCCACTGTTTTCTCTTTATGGCTTTGTCATCTACTATGAATGGATAAATGTTGACCAATGAGAATTAAGGAGCAGAATATCAGTTAGAATAACAACATTTATTCTGGTTAAATTCAAACACTAATAGTGGTTAATCGCTTTTCTATATCTTGTCTGGGGGCGCCTCGGGTGGTGTAATGGTTAGCAAGGTAGACTAGCAAACCTTCACGAGTGAATTCCACTCTCATTGGGTGCCCCATTCATATGAGCTTGAGCCACATTTGAGCAGAAAGCTTAGTAAATTACCACACGCATTTGATAGTCTATTCATTCTGTCTCGTCCCACATCTAAGCAAAAAGCTTAGTAATTTACCACTCACATTTGATAGTCCATTCATTCTGTCTCGTCCCACATCTAAGCAAAAAGCTTAGTAAATTACCACTCGCAATTGATAGTCCATTCATTCTGCCCCATCCCACATCTAAGCAAAAAGCTTAGTGAATTACCACTCGCAATTGATAGTCCATTCATTCTGCCCCATCCCACATCTAAGCAAAAAGCTTAGTGAATTACCACTCACATTTGATAGTCCATTCATTCTGTCTCGTCCCACATCTAAGCAAAAAGCTTAGTAAATTACCACTCGCAATTGATAGTCCATTCATTCTGCCTCGTCCCACATCTAAGCAAAAAGCTTAGTAAATTACCACTTGCATTGGATACCCTATTCATTTGGCCCTGAACCACATCTAAGCAAAAAGCTTAGTAAATTACCATTCGCACTGGATACCCCATTCGTTCTGTCTCGTGCCCCATATAAGCAAAAAGCTAATTAAATTACCACTCTTATTGGGTACCCCATTCATCCTGCTCCGTACTATATCTAAGCGTAATAAGCGAGTTCGAATTCAGTCGCCATATAACGTTCACTTTCGGACAAATACTCTTGGGGAAGGTATAAACCCCTTATCCTCCCAGCTATAGGTTAAGTAGTACACTTACAGTTCTAGGAGGATGGTTTTGGCAATAAATAACCTACAAAGGTTGATATGCCATAAAACAAACCAAACCAATCTACTGTTACAGCTGGTGTTTAGTTCAGGTAGTGCATATAAATTACTACTTTACTATAGAATACACTTTCTTAGCTGAAGCTAATGTCACTAATATTCCTTTACCAGTTTTAAAAGTATCCACACAAGCTTCTATTAACATTTCTTAAAAAGGAGCAAATTTGGATAAATATCTAAAGCTGCATTGAATGTTGTTATGAATCTATTCTTCGTTAAGTCATTGTTTTATATGGATTTGATATAGAGAATATTTTAAAAAGTGATTTTTTGAAGCTTAATATAATTCCGGGCTTACCTTTGCCCCGTTTTGTAAGGGACAATGTCAATAAGATTATACGATACTATTTCAATTACTATTTCGTGAGGTCACGATTGCAGCAAGCCCTTTGTAATGTTGCTTAGGTTTTAAGAGAAGCGAGCCTCTCACAAAGCGATTAAATCACCTCCTGGGTTAAGCGCAGCGAGATTGCTTCTATATATGATAAAGTAGTAGAGCAAGTGAAAACAATTATAAGAATTTATTTCTATATTTTGTCTTTTTATTTGTTTGTCTGTTGAAATATTAAGAACAATGAACCCCCCCCAAAATTTACGGAATCTTTAGACAAATCTTTGTATAAGTTTTTAGTTACTCGAATTTTAGAGACTAGAACCTGAATGTTACTTTATGCTGAAAAAGCATACTGGTAATCCGAAAATTTCGTACACGTTTTCATATACATTGTACTCCAATACTTCAAGAGGGTAAATGTGTGTGTAGGGTTCGATGGGTGAATTTTGTCTAAATTACGTAAAAACAAAAATAACACTCACATCTCAGTTTATCAGATACATTTATCAAAAGAAGATGAAAATATTCTGAATAAAGATATTAAATTTATTCTAAGAAATCGCCACCGGCTTCAACTACAGTCTTCAGATAACTTCGGAATTTCTTGTAAGCTTTTTCGACGGTCTCCAAAAAATTGCTAAATGCTGCTGTTATCATTGCCTTCAGTTCATCTTTGGTGCCCGACGGAGTTTTGTTTGTCTCTTGCTCAACTGCTTTTATCCTATTATAATCAAGCGAGCGGCAATCTGAAGAGTTAGTTAACCAGATCTTTGAGGTGGTGGTCGCAGAAAATTTCCCACAGTCAACACTGGGTTTTGTTGCGTTTGTTGTATGGCACGGTGTCCTGTTGTCATACGTAGGGTCTTCAAGCAACCACTCCCTCAATCTAGGAAAGTGCTACATCCTCCAGGCATTTGTAGTGGTTATATAAGGCTGCATGTAATAAATTTTTGATTAACAAGGCAAAAAAATATAGGAAATGAATAAACCATATTTACCGACCCCTCCATTCGGGCAGGATATGACACAAGGTCAATTTTTAAGCGGAGTTTAGCAGGTTTTAATTCAGAGTTTTCCTTCTTCTAGACTAGTTGCCTCACCATGGCTGAAGAACCCAGTCTACCCTACTATTTACCCATAGCTGGAGGGAGAATAATTGGATTCATACCTTTCCCAAGGGTATTAGTGCTATGTGAAATGCAATCAGTCACGTTCAGGATTTGAACTCGTGTCGCCGTGTCCACTTCCTACGACGATAACCATTACACCACGGGCACCTCTATGAGCGAACCAAACTACATGGTTTTAGTTAGAAAATTAAAGGATGCGTGTATTTATTACTATAACAATAAAAGTGTAAAAACAACAGGAGAAACATGAATATATGTTTTCTCATACAATATTCAAGGAAATTTCTTGTTTATGCGAAAGTCTACTTTTGCAAAAGTGAGTTCGACAAGGAAGTCTGTTCAAGCGAAATTAGTTTGTGGAAAACGGAGTTTGTGGATAAGTGTCTGATGGAATCTTTGATGTTGTAATGTAGTAAGATGATTGTTCTGTATTCATTTATGTTTTTAGGGAACGTTGCTGTTCGACAATCTTCAATGTTGTAGTAAATTTAAAAGCATAAAAAAGGAAAGAAGCGAGTAGGACATGTAACGTTAGCTGTAATAATTATACTCATATCTGAGTGCTTTTGGAAACATAGATATGAATGTCTTCACTGACGTATTCAAGTTGATTGCTGAAGACTTGCTGTTGGCTTATTTTAGATAAGCCTAAGTGACTAGCATTCTATTTAGTAGTTATATGATCTGTTTTGTTTCTGACAGACTTGGTTTATAAGTTCAGTTTTCATCAACAAAGATTCCGGCCGAAATTGTGTTTTAACTGGCATTTGACGGAATTCTTACGTATTTATTTGTTTTGGAACATACGAAGTTGATCAAGTTAGTCTTTTGTATTTTAGGCGCGTATCGAAGTATTTGCCCATTAGCGATTTTTTTGACCAATCGAAAGTTAGGCTGATTGTTGTGTTCTCGCCGTTTTGGATCCTAAAAATTGTTCAAAATTTTTCTTTGTATTTGTAATTAAAGTGTAAGCTCAGTCTACACACTTGATGAAGGCCTCCCTGTTGAGTCTGAAGCTATACGGGAAGATGAATGGAATTATAACGTCACTTCCACTTGTGACCATGCCAAAGATCAAGATGTTTGGTTTTTATCAATATGAATCGCTCTTCAGACTGACACCCAGTCTCTGTGAAATAAACGTATTTGCACTTTCGCTTAAAAGCAAAGTAGTTCAGTTATGCCATTTCCCAATTTATAAAACGGTAAATTGTGTCATAGTGCTGCTCTCCTCGTTAACAGTGTCCAACTGATTTCAGTTTGCAACAAAATAGACCAGATCTAAAACAAAATTAAGTGTATGCGTGAAATTATCAATCTAAAATGTCAATTTATTCATTGCAACACACACACACACATATATTATATATATATATATATATATATATACACGCACACACACAGAGATTTCAATAAATTGTGTGAATTTTGAAAAAAAAAAAAAAAAGCGATACGAAACATTGTTTACAGTTTTGCCTTTTTCAAGTTAGAGTCGTGAGTATTTTCACAACATTGTCAGCATAACATTCTTTACTGACCTTTGCGCCCGAAACATTTCCTTTACTAGAGGTTCAGTGTGTTTTCACTCCATAGCCTGTCTTTTTGACTCAGGCTGGTTGTGGTAAGTTCATCCTTGACCATTTGTAAACATTTTTTTTTAACTAAAACATATTTCTCCCTACACATTACACATTGTAGAAAGTAAATTTCACACGGTTTGCACTTCGAAGCCACTTAAGATTTGATGATAAACCACCGTTCAAGCTTGTAGGACTCTAATTTGCCGCCAATTTGAATAGCCTCAAAAGAGACATTTTTGTAAGATTAAATCAGTTTTTACGATAAACCAATTCCAAACAATGAAGACTTTACATTTATAGAAAAATATTTTGCTCCACCCCAAATAAAAAAACTAATTTAGTTATTTATCAAAATCAGCCGTCAAGTGTTCGGTGCTACTTCAGTAGAGCAATTATATAACCACAAAATTATATATCAAATTATCAATATCAAATTAAAAAGTCCGTGAGATTAATGGGGTGTGCACAATCATCAGACAGAAAAATAATATATTTCCAAGGTTCTCGAAATTACTATATTTGACCTCTTATAAATATTAACAATAAATTAAACAATAGATATAATTTTCAAGTAAATAATTAAATAATGACTAGGACGAAGAACCAGGGGAAGGAAAATTGATGAAAAAGAAGATGTAAGAGAAAAAGTTTGAATAAATGCACAAGACTCGTGTTTGTCATTTAAAATGTTTGTTACCCTGAAGATGGTTACTGTCGGGGCCGAAAGTACTTAGGGATAAATATGATGCCTTTTTGAAATCATTCCTTCCTGATATCGGGAGACTCATAAGACTTTAACCGATCACCAATAAAAGAAACCAAAGTGAGGCGTCTGTCTTATTCAACCAGATATGCACACAAACACATGAAAAATTAATTGGTTTCTAAGCTAAACAAATGTGCTAACTTTGCGCAAAGAACTGCCCCCCCACACACGCACACACGAAACATTAAAATTTAAATCTGTATTTTTGCTTTTTTTGACCAATCAGTGCCTTCAATAGCAACTCGACATTTCTTTAACTTTGCAGACAGCATTTGATTTACCTCCCAAAATTATTAAGATCAAAACCCCAAAGTAATTTAAGAAATCTTTTCCCTCCTAGATTATTAAAAATTCATTTAACAAATTAGAATCAGATATAGATTAATCCATTTATTATCTGATTTGAAACCACTCTAAATCTTATAAATAAAGCAATAAGATAGACGTCAGTATGCAAAGAAATTTCTCTATGCTGCTCATCTTTCGTTTCTAAAGATTACTATAGGAACAGAACTAAAAACTAAGATGATGTCCAATAGTTTCGCATTTATTTCTGTATGAAATCATTGAAGTGTTTTTAATGTCTTTTCTTTCATGTAGTCCGGAAAACTCCTGCTGTTTCCTATCTGTGTCACAAGAACGCTGGCTTAAAGAACGCTGACTGCTATGCTCCCACTTTAAACTTGTGTGAGTATATATATATATATATATATATATATATATATATAACCGTTTGTGTTGCTCCTTTAAATTCACGAGTGAACACGTAGTTGGTTGTATTGTATCGTCATCATTTCTACTGAGTGATTTTCAGCTACTTTCCAATATTTAATTCCTTCAGAATGTTTTTAATTTCAACTTCAGTTTACTATTTTTATACAAAAAAAAAAAAAAAAAACGATAAAAATCTCGTTCACTTTACGACAAAGCTGCCTACACTCGCGGATTACGCAGATGACATAGCGCTTCAGGCAAATACACCCGCCCAAGCCGAATCCCTGCTACATAGCCTGGAACGGGCAGCAGGTAGCATAGACCTCCATGTCAACGCAAACGAAACGGAATACATGTGCTTTAATCAAAGAAGTGACATCTCCACACTAAAGGGTGGGACTCTGAAACTTGGGAACAAGTTCACCTAACTCGGAAGCAGCGTCTCATCAACACGCCATTGGCAAAGGCATGGACAGCTACCGATAGACTATCGGTCATATGGAATCAGACCTGACCGATAAAATAAAACGCAGTTTTTTCCAAGCAACGGTCGTGTCGATACTGTTATATGGATGCACTACATGGACTCAAACTAAACGGATGGAGAAAAGGCTTGAAAACAATTACACAAGAATAGTGCGAGCCATATTGAACAAGTCTTGGAGACAGCACCTTACAAAACAGCAGCTATATATATATATATATATATATATAATTAGACGAACCAGATATGCAGGACACTGCTGGAGAAGTAGGGACGAACTCATAAGCGATATACTCCAGTGGACCCCTTCACATTGACGAGCAAAGGTAGGACGACATGCTAGAACCTATATACAACAGCTTAGTGCCGATACAGGATGCAGTCTGGAAGACCTCCTGGGAGCGATGGACGATAAAGACGGGTTGCGAGAGAGGGACAAGGAAATCCGTGGTAGTAGCGTGAAATGAGGATGATGACTGCTGATTATTAAGCTTAGTATTGCCAATAGATAATGAGATAAACGAAGATATTCGACGCACACAAAGTATACTGCCTAATTTTAAAACAAAGCTGACTCTTATTAACAATTTTCGTATAAATACCTTATTAGCGTATATTAACGCTAACTACAATTACTATTTATTACAAGAAAAGACAGTTTAGTTGGGTTTTGTTAAACATTCAACTAAAGTTAAAGAAATAGAATTTATCAAATTCGTAGAATTGTGTTTTTTCTTAAATAATTTACACACTTTTCTTACCCCAATATATATACATATGTAAATGGGCAGCTGTCTTTCATTTAAGTATGTTTGATTAAATAATAAAGACACATTTTGTCTATATAATTTTATAAAGTCCTTTCAAGTTTCCTGATAAGTGTATGGGTTTCAAGATGGAATTGGTTGATGAATTTACCAAAATTGTCACGGAAGTAGTATGGAGCCATTGTAGAGGTTGTTAAGATTTCTTTGAATTTTGAGTTTATGTTGATAATGATTTTTTCAATTATCTATTATAATTTGTGTTCTACGGCTTGTAATAGTTGACTTGAGAGCGAATTTTTTAATTCATTACGAACATTATGAGCTTCAGTATTTTAGGTGTTTATTTTTTTTTATTGCAGTTAGTCTTTTTACAAGACTATACGGATACTTTTAGTGTCAGTATCGCTGAATAACCTATTTTAAAATGTGTAGTTGGGCAGCAGTCAATCATTTAAGCATGTTTGATTAAATAATAAAGACACATTTTGTCTATGTAATCTTATTAAGATCCTTTCAAGTTTCCTGATAAGTGTCGTGGTTTCAGGTTGGAATTGGTAGATGAATTGAAGAGTGTATATTTAGGGAACAAGTAATTCGAGCAAGTTTTGTTAAAGACGATGGAACACTGTTTATTATTTTCAATTTTATATTTTCATCCCGACAATAGAAAAATAACTAGGAGTCTTAAAAAAATAAAATTCAATATAAACAGTCTTCTATCGTTTTTAACAAAACTTGCTTGAATATATATATATATATATATATATATATATATATATATATATATATATATATATATATATATATATATATATGTGTGTGTGTGTGTGAATTTCCCTACAATCATATCGCCACAGGAAAGATGCGATATAAGGTCGGATTTTAAGCAGAGTACAGCAAGTTTCAGTTCAATGTTTTCCTTCTCCTAGACTGGTTTCCGTACCAAGGCTTAAGGGCCCAACTATTTCCGCGATCTTGTCCATAGCTACGCAGAGAAAGTGATTAGCATAAAGTGAATCATAAGCTGCCTTGTTAGGATTTGAACTTTTCTCGCAGAATCCGTTTTCTACGACATTAGCCGTTACAGCAGACGTGCTTCTTTTGCAGACGCATGGATTAAATTTAAAATGTTAACCGACGGAATGAGAAAAGAAAAAAAAAATCGGTTTCCATAATGTCTTGACATGTATTTATTATGGGACATGTGGTTAAATAGTATACACATCTTTTGTCTACTTATTCTTATTTTGTTCCGTTCAAGTCACCGTATGGATGTTATAATATCTAGCTGGAATTGGCTTAGAGTTAACCTCAACTAATTTGTTAAGGCTACTCACCATGCATCTTTCTGACACCAGCTCAATAGTTTTGAAAAAAACCCCTGCCCTACTACTAAATTTCAGAAAAAGTTTTACTGATAATACAATATTAGAGATAGAAAATAGCTATCAATGATTTCAGATTCTTGAGTCCCTCATATTAGAAATATTAGCTTCAACCTCCATGGAATTAATTTCGAATTCAGTGCTAATATATTCAAGATGTCTTTAGCTACCGTTTCCATTTATAGAACCAAATTTAAAAAACTAACAAACTCATCAATATATCTTCCAGGAGAAGGGGGTTCAATCCCAGGTCGAGTTATACCAAAGACTCAACATTGGTAATTAATGCCTCCTTGCTTAACACTCAGCATTATCAGGCAAGTATAAAGGGTAAAATGAAGTATTTCTGGAAAAGGAGAAGCGCCCTCACCTACACCTCGGTGTAGTAGCTTTTGAAAAGGGATCCTTCGGGTCTCCCTCGACAATGGTCGCAAACTTTACTTTTTACTAATAAGTAACACTTATTAGAAAGTTGTATTGCACTTGCAAAGTTTTGTATTGCTTTTGCAACATACACCCCACCCTGATGATGGCTTATGATGTGTTCGAAAGCACTTGGAAACAATTTAACTATAGAAAATCTTTTAGCCAATTCAAGCCGGATTTTATAACTTCCATATGGTGAATTGAATAGACGAAGGTAAGAATATGTAGACAAAAGATGTGTACACTATTTAACCAAATATATCTCAATGAAGAAATGTTGCCCAACTACACACGCACACATATACTCGACTCAGTACACGCATACGTGTGTAAGTGAGTGTGTATCTGTGGCTACAGATGTGTGTATTGGAGCAGAATCTTTTAGATTCTCTTCGATGCCGCTATTAATCACGTATGTTTGACGCGATTCCTCGATCTTTTCATGAGCAGATTACTGAAGATTTGGTAAGGGCATAGTCAGAATTGGTCGACTCGGCGTCTTATGTGGGTCAAACTATTTATCCAAGCCAATTATAGGATGCCAATGGCCATTAATTACCGTGAAACTCTTGCCAAGTCGCTACTCTCTTCTGTAAATTAGACAAGCAAATTATTTACACCTCCCCTGCTACACCTCCCATGAGATTTATGTTATTTTATCACGTTGTGGAAATATAATAGGATGCAGTCAAAAGAAAAAAAAAAAGGTTTGTGGGCGATATCAATCGATTGTTTATCTATGTGCTTATATATATAATTGTATATCCCTCTATATTTCTGTTGTGTTTATATATATATATATATATATATATATATATGTATATATATATAACGTTTCTATCAGAGTCTGCTCTTTGTCTATATATCTGTAAATCTGTAATCTATCTGAATGTTATCTATCAGAATCTGTTATCTATCGATCTATCTATCTATCCGAGTCTGTTATCTATCTATCTATCTATCTATCCGAGTCTGTTATCTATCTATCTATCTATCCGAGTCTGTTATCTATCTATCTATCTGAGTCTGTCATCTATCTATCTATCTATCTATCTATCTATCTGAGTCTGTCATCTATCTATCTATCTATCTATCAGAGTTTGTTATTTATCTATCTATCTATCAGAGTCTGTTATTTATCTATCTATCTATCTGAGTCTGTTATTTATCTATCTATCTATCTATCTATCAGAGTCTGTTATCTATCTATCTTAATCTATTATCTATCTATCCGTATCTACTACCCGAATCTACTATCATATTTTTCTTTTTATTCATCTGCCAGTATATCTATTATATTATATCTATCTGTATCTATTATCTACCTTATTTATATCTTTATATCGCCTGTCTATCTATTGTGTTTATTCCTATCTATCGTATTTCTATCAATTTGATTCTTATATTTCTCAGTCGTGTTTTGGTGTATTTGTTATACATCTGCTAATTGTGTTTATATTCTGTGTTTCCATCTAATTTATCAATCTGCTGTGTTTATAAATATGTATTATGTTTCTATTCATCTATTTGTAGTGTTTCCATCTATATATGTCTGTCTATTGAGTATCCATCTATCGATCGATCTAGTTTCTATCTCCTATGAATAAGAGCAATTATTACAGTTTTAACAACAAAATAATTTTTTCTAAACAAAAGATTTAATTATTTCAAGAAGAATATTGTACACTCAAAATATACATTGGCTTGGTTTTATGGCATATCAACATTTGTAAGTTATTTAACGCCAAATCCATTTTTATGTAAATAATCAGTTCTATTTAAAACAATTCAGTCTAGCATGAGTACACAGTTTAATTGTCAAAAACATTTATATTTCAAACTATTCAAGCAGTTAAATATAACAATTCAGTTTAGTGTAAATACAGTTTCAATGTCAAAAACAGTTCAATTTCAAACAATTCCATTTAGCATAAGTACGCAGTTTAAATGTAAGTACAAACTGTAGTGAAATATTTCTAGCTATTCATTTTAGTCAAGCAGTTCTAATTCAGCTTATTCAATTTAGTATAAGTACAGATTTTGTTTACACACAGTTAATTGTCAAAACTGTTCGACGTTAAACAATTCAGTTTAGTGTAAATACATTTTCAATGTCAAAAAACAGTTTTATTTGAAATAATTCAGTTTTGCATAAGAACGCAATTTAAATGTAAGTACGGTTTAATTGTCAAAAACATTTCTATTTCAAGCTATTCAGTTTACTCAAACAATTCAGTTTAGCATAAATATGGCGTTAGTTCTATTTAACCCATTGATAGGACCCATATCAGGTGCTACCACTCTGGGCCAGAGTCGACCTGGGAGCGATGGCAATAAAGGGGTACTCCACGTTCCTCAAAGCTCCACCATCACTGGAACTTCACCATCAGATTGTTTAGTGTCACATACAGGACACTCGTTAGGGGGTCTTACCCCCCTGCAGAGGAGCAGTCGATGTATTCTACAGCCCCAGCCGACTGTACAAAAATATGTTATTTGAAATCTAAAGAAAATGTTCTATAGGTGATTATCTCTTTCTTTCTACCTCTAGTTTTTATACCTCTATGACTATGACAGTTTTCATCTGAACCGAATTGTTCTTACTCATAGCTGTATCGGCCCTAACCCACAAAAAAGCAGTATGTTAATTTACACGAATACACTTTGGTCGAAAATACTCTAGTTACATATTTAGAAAAGTGCAATCTTTGGAAGGTTTAAAATGTATTTTGAACTTGTCCTCAAAACCTGAAGCTACTGACAGGATCTTTAAAGATGTAGAAATAAGACATTACCAAAATAAGTAAAAATCTCGTTTAAGTATTTTAACAGATGTCTTTAAAGAAAAATAACATTTTACAGGCCCGTGCAAAATTAATTTGGATGCTATTTTTCTCGTTCATCTTCAAATATTGAGCATATATGCATATAGACGAGTTGATGGAAAACATACTTGCTCATATGAGGATCAGTAAATAAGTTTCCAGACTTTTTTAGTATGGGCACTTTTGTTGATAGTACACACATGAAACTCTAGTCCCCTTCGAAGTAATCTCCTCCGGCTGCAATGCACTTGCTATACCGTCCCAACAACTGGAAGGCCCCATGGAAGTCCTTGTGTGAGCGTGTCAATGACCTTCGTCAAAGCCTCTTTCATCTCCTTAATTGCCACATAACGACAGCCTCTGAGCTTAGGGAATAACCAAAAGTCACAGGAAGCAAGGTTTGGACTATTGGGAGGGTGAGGAACAGTGTTGATGCCCATCTTGGTCAAATAGTCTGTGACAAAGATGGAGTTGTAGACTGGTCTATTGTCCTAGTGGAAATACCACTGACCCGATTTGAAGAGTGCTGGCCTCTTCCCAAGGAATCACTTCCTGAACTCCCTTAAAACCTCATCATAGTAACCCTAACTCTAACCCTTTGGCAACCAACTCTGGTGTATTGACTTCCTTACTCCTCCCACACCTCTCATCATCCCTCACAGACTCCCTGCCTTCCTTGAATCTTTTATGCCACTCAAAAACTGATGCTCGATTCATGCAAGATGCTCCAAAAGCCTTCCATACGTTTCTGTGACATTTTTTCCAAGTTTAAAACAGAATTTCATTGCATATCGTTCTTCTAAAGTGTCAGATTGCATTTTTGAAATTCACCAGCTGCAACAATCAGGCTTTAGTATGGTGTATTCCGATTGCTGCTGTAGCTGTTCATTTGAACCTGAAATCATAAAAATTGGTCAGTCACCTCATAAGATGTATGGCAATAACCTACTGAATTTTCAAGTGTTTACAACAATTTTAAATGCCTGAACAAAAAAGTCTGGAAACTTAGAGAAGGCACCACGTAACTCATAGGTAGAGGGATATGAGAATTTGTACTCTTCCCCAAAAGGTATTAGTTGTAAAGGGAACCTAATAGCGCGCCTACAGTTCGAAATCGCTGACTACGATATCGCAATTTAGTGCGTCAACTACCACGCCATGGGGACTTTCCTTGTCAATAAATATATGAATGTAGATATATTTCTGTGAATAGGTACAATTCAACTTTTTTTTACACACACACACGTGTGTGTGTGTGTGTGTGTGTGTGTGTGTGTGTGGAAATAGACATATGCAGACTCCTATGACAATAGATATAGGCGAGCAATAAAATACATTATTCCTCATAAGGAAGTATACGCCTACCATTTTTAATAGAAAATGTTAAACCAATGATACCACGTTTTCATTATTTTTAGTTGAGAATTATAAATCAATTTGGATATCTTTGGGGATTTTTTCATTACTAAAGTCTACAGCATTGAAACCTGGTAAAAAAATATCAAGTTACGTTTAAAAACTTTGACTATATCAAATTTTGCGTAGGGGTATACTTTTTTTATAAACTGATTTATTTTAATTTTTTTTTATTACAGTTTCAAATACATGTATGCCAATATGTTTAAACGGATTTGAGAATATATATATATATATATATATATATATATATATATATATATATATATGTGTGTGTGTGTGTGTGTGTGTATATATATATATATATATATATGGATTAAATAAAGGACGTAGTTCGGAGTTCCGTGTAGGTTGCCGAGTTCGACAAACACCTAAAGAAGGCCAGAGGACATATTGGCCGAAACGCTGTGGAAATAACAATAAAGATGAAGACAATAGTCCGAAAACCCTTAATGATAAAATATTTTCATTCGGTTCAGAATAATCGAGCGATGTTGAAATTAAGTGAATTCTTAAGGAACAGAATACATTTTTTTTTTTTTTACTCAAAAGAAATAGAAGCCGAAAGTTTGATACGGTTGCGAAATAAATCTGTAAAATCAATTTAGATGGATTTATTTTATCGCTATTTATAAGATTGAGGTTGGCTCGAAATTAGATTTAAAAAAAGTTAATGATTTATCAATGTTTCTAATAGGTTAAAAATTTATTTCTGACTTCCATGGAGGGAAAGGAATTTCTGAAATTATTTAGGGTTTTTATCTTTCAAAATTTTTGCTGCAAGTCAAACATTGTCATCCACGAATCTCCAAAATATTTAAAAAGAGTGCGTAAGCGACGATTGGTCACTAAATACAAAAATAGAGGTGTCCATGTTGTAATGGTTATCGTCGTAGGAAATGGACAAGGCGACACGAGTTCAAATCCTGGACGAGACTTATTGCATTTCACATAGCACTAATACCCTTAGGAAAGGTATGAATCCAGTTATTCTCTCTCCAGCTCTGGGTAAATAGCAGGGCAGACTGGATTCTTCAGCCTTAGTGAGACAACTTGTCTAGGAGAAGGAAAACTCTGAATTCAAACCTATTAAACTCCGCTTAAAAATTGACCTTGTGTCATATCTGGCCCAAGCGGAGGGGTTAGGTAAATATGAATACAAAAATACAACCTATTGAGCATATTTTTGTTCAAAAATCAATATTTCTTTTAAGTATGGAAATCTGTTGATTTCCTATACGTGTTATTTTAATCCTATTTAATCCCAGCGTAGTGGCTAAAGTGGTAACCAGCGACCTCGAAGTAAGCGAATTCGAATTCCAGTCAGACAAATGCCGTTGTCACCTAAGCTACGTGTTAAATGTAATCACTCCAGTGATTTTACAAGTCAGGCTTTAAATAATCCACGAAGTTGATAAGCCATTAAACAAAGAAACAAAACAATCGATCTCATTTTTTATTTCTATCTATCTATCTCTCTAAATATTTCTTTCCTTTCTATCTATCTATCTCTCTAAATATTTCTTTCCTTTCTATCTATCTATCTATCTCTCTAAATATTCCTTTCCTATCTATCTATCTATCTATCTTTCTAAACCTTTTTTTCTATCTATCTATCTCTCTAAATATTTCTTTCCTATCTATCTATCTATCTATCTATCTATCTTTCTAAACCTTTTTTTTTTCTATCTATCTATCTCTCTAAATATTTCTTTCCTTTCTATCTATTTATCTCTCTAAATATTTCTTTCCTTTCTATCTATCTATCTATCTCTCTAAATATTTCTTTCCTTTCTATCTATCTATCTATCTATCTATCTTTCTAAACCTTTTTTTTCTATCTATCTATCTCTCTAAATATTTCTTTCCTTTCTATCTATCTATCTATCTTTCTAAACCTTTTTTTTCTATCTATCTATCTCTCTAAATATTTCTTTCCTTTCTATCTATCTATCTATCTATCTTTCTAAACCTTTTTTTCTATCTATCTATCTCTCTAAATATTTCTTTCCTATCTATCTATCTATCTAAATATTTCTTTCCTATCTATCTATCTATCTATCTATCTATCTATCTTTCTAAACCTTTTTTTTCTATCTATCTATCTCTCTAAATATTTCTTTCCTATCTATCTATCTATCTATCTATCTATCTTTCTAAACCTTTATTTTCTATCTATCTAAATATTTCTTTCCTATCTATCTATCTATCTATGCCATTTTACTCCCATCAATCTATCTCAACCTTGTAGAATGGGCCTGGAGAATATGCAGATTGCATCTCTGCAGACAGGTACCCCCCCCCCATAAGGACACTTGTTGGCCGTGGATAGCAACCCGTAATGGTTGAGAACGGAAACTGTCCGTAACTTAGCAACCGACGTGGTCCCGTGATTTGCAACATTTCACTTTGACCATTACTTGGCTAGAGGGGCAAGTCAGAGAGGTCAATTCAATGGATTGACTGGTCATATCAAGCTCAAGAACTTATATGGTCATCTAGACCATATTCTTTAAATTGCTCCGATGGCAAACAAGTAAGCAACTCTATTCTACCTTAAAGGTGCTTGAAGGTAGGGACTGAGGGTTAACTCCGAAGAGATTGGAATACTTAAAACAATTTAACTATGTACCAATAGAATTATTTGTGTTAGATAGCAATACTTGAAACCATTTAACTGCGTTAAAAAAAAAAGATTGATAATCGATAGAATTATTAGTATTTGATCGCAATACTTGAAACCGTTTACTATTGTTAATGTTAGCAATATGTAAAACCATTTAACTGCGTTCTAACAAATGAGCTCTGGATTGTTTAAAATAATGTTTCCTACAAACTATTCACTTACAAATCATGTGTGTATAAACAAGATTTGACATTAAATAATCCACAAAGGTTGATATGCCATAAAACACAAATCTATTTCATTTTATTTCAGTCTATTTCTGCCTCCGTCTCTGTTTCATTCTCTCCCTCTCTTTCTACCTACGCATATATATATATATATATATATATAGTCATTTTACTCCTAACATTTTTTTCTTTATGTCTCTCTATCTACTTACATATCTATTTATGTCATTTGCTCATATCTATCCCATTTTATTTCAATTTGCCTGTCTTTTTTCACTGATTGCTTGTCTCTCCCTTTCTTCCTTCATATTTATCAATGTCATTTTACTCCCGTCTATCTAATTATATTGCTGCCTATCTTTGTCTTTTTTTCTGTTTGTCTCTCTTTACTTATATATGCCATTTATTCTATTTCATTTTATTTCTATCGGTATATCCCTCTATCTACCATTCTACGCTTATCTAATTTTAATCCTGTTTCTTGCCTCTCGATGTGTCAGTGTAGGTCATTTTATTTCCATCTATCCTATTTTATTCTAATCTGTTTTTCTGTCTCTCAGTCTACCTATATATCAATGTAGGTCATTATACTATCTACCTAAATCTGTTTTTGTTTTTCAGTCTACCTATTTATCTATGTAGATAGATAGATAGTAAAATGGCCTACATTGATAAACAGGTAGACTGAAAGACAAAAAACAGATTTAGATAGATAGATAGATAGATAGATAGATTGTATAATGACCTACATTGATATATAGGAAGACTGGGAGACAAAAACAGATAGATAGATAGATAGATAGATAGGTAGGTAGGTCATTTTACTATCTATCTGTTTTTGTCTCCCAGTCTTCCTATATATCAATGTAGGTCATTATACTATCTATCTATCTAAATCTGTTTTTTGTCTTTCAGTCTACCTGTTTATCAATGTAGGTCATTTTACTATCTATCTATCTACCTGTTTTTGTCTCCCAGTCTTTCTATATATCAATGTAGGTCATTATACTATCTATCTAAATCTGTTTTTGTATTTCAGTCTACCTATATATCAATGTAGGTCATTTTACTATCTATCTATCTATCTGGGTTTTTTTTTGTCTTCCTATATATCAATGTAGGTCATTATACTATCTATCTATCAATCTATCTATCATATTTTGTTCCAATCAATTTTTCTGTCTCTCAATCTATTTATATATCAATGTAGGTCATTTCACTATCTATCTATCTATCCCATTTTATTTTAATCTGTTTTTTTCTCTCAGTCTACCTATATATCAATGTAGGTCATACTATCTATCCCATTTTATTCCAATCTATTTTTCTGTCACTCAATCTATATATCAATGTAGGTCATTTTACTATCTATCTATCCCATTTTCCTTATCTGTGTCTACCTCTGTTTTTCTGCATGTCTCTATATATCTAAGTGTCATTTACTCTCTCATTTGTTCCTATCTGTCCGTCTGCCAGTCTTTTTCTCGATTAACCTGTATATCTATGTATAACATTTTATTCCTATATGTCTCACTATGAGCAAAAGAGACTGCAAACTCTGACACATCCCCAGTTCCCATTAATATACACCCTCCTTTAAAACAGGTGACCCTTTTGTATGTCTCGCAGATATAGCGTATAGCTCAACGAGTAATCATTCAACGATCCTGACCAATTTTGATGCTCATAGGAAACTTGTAATATAGGAAGATGTCATGCTAAGACAGGGTGAACGTACTCATTATGATATTCGTTCCTTCCATTACTTAAGTGGTAATGGCGTCAACGGACGTGGGTGGCAAGTGATACAGGGTACTGGCTTGCTTTGAGTTAAAAATAAAGCGTGTTTTCGTTAGATAACATTTCATCCTGCGACTGATGCAACTCTCGGGTGAGGTTTATTTATAAATGTCTTTCTGCATCAACATAGTTGCCTTTTCATCTAGCAGGGATCAATATATCCATATCCTGATCTGAATGTTGGGGTGTAAATTGTTGGGCAAAATAAGCGGTTCTTTTTTACTATAGACTTACTAATTTAGCAAACAATCGGTGTTTATAGGTGCCTGTCAATATTAACGTCTCGGTTTCTCTGTCTCTCTCTCTCTCCCCTCTCTAACTTTTTACTATCTCACTGTCCATCTCTATTAAGATCTGCCTCTCTCTCTATTCATTTACAGTTTGCTTATAGGGTGAGACAAGCAAATCTAATATCTCTTTGTCTATCGGATTTCTATCTCTGTGTGTCTTGTGTTTATTGCTATCGTGTTCCTATCTGTTTAATGTGTTGTGTTTATATCTATCGCGATTATATATGTTGTTTTTCTATCTATGTAACTCTTGTGTTTCAACCTATGTATTGTATATCTATCTATCTATCTTGTTTATATCTGAGGATTTATATCTATCTATCTATCTATCTATCGGGATTATATCTTTGATGTTTATATCTGGTTGGTAGGTTGATTGGTTATTTTACGGCATATCAACCCTTTTTGGGTCATTTAATGCCGAATTAAGTCATTTCAATAAAAGTTTAAAACAATTCAATTTAGAATAATTGTTTTTTTTTTTACACAATTAAATGTCAAAACAGTTCTATTTCAAACAATTCAGTTTAGCATACAAAAACAGTTCTATTTCAGACAATTTTTTTAGCATAAGTACAGAGTTTAGTTCTATTTGACTCATTGATAGGACCCTATCAGATGCTACCACTCCGGACCAGAGTGGGCCTGGGAGCGATGGCAATGTACTTCGCATTCCCTAAAGCGCCAGGATTACTAGAGCCACACCATCAGATGGTTTAGTGTCATATACAGGACATTCGTTGGGGAAGTCTTACTCCTCTGCAGAGATGCAGTCTGTGTATTCTACAGCCCCAGCCGACTGAGCTGTTCATATCTATCTATTTATCATGTTTATATCTATATTTATTGTGTTTAGATATATGGTGTTCATATTTATCTAGTCATCGTGTTTATATCTATTACACTGCAACCGATATATCGTCTATAAATAAGTTGACTGATAATATCTTTTGATAAAAATAATTTTTCTTGTGTCTAGTGGAATATAATAGAAACAAAACGGATATGATTAGATATTATTTGCTGCCAACCTACAATAGTTAAAATCGGTGACTCAAAAAATCACTATGTCACAACGCAAACATAAATACACATTTTATTTATGCGATATTTTTTGTTGCAGAGGAGTTTAAATTTTATTTATGGTGACAGGATTTGTAACTCTGAACCCAAAATAAAAAAAGAAGTACAGTTGGTGACCGTAGTTGAGGGGGACCCGAAGGCTCTCATTTCAATAGCTACGATAACGGGGTGTAGGGGAGGGCGCTACTCCTTTCCCTGGATTGCTCCACTTTACCCTTGATACATAACTTATATTGCTGAGTGTTAAGCAAGGAGGTAACAAGTACCATTTTTAAAGTCATTTGTATGACGCGAAAAGGACCATTGGCGAACACTCTATCCACAGGGCCAAAAGACTGTATAAATATATGCATTTATATATATTTATACATGTATTTCTGAAAACAAGTCGCAATCTACATCAATAAATGAAAACAAGTTGCAATTTCTAACAATGAATGAAAAAGCAACTAGTTTAATATCCATTTTTCTTCCTCGCGTTATTTCCGATCAGCCGAATCCGAGATTGTTTCACAAGACTGGCGGCGGCGACTCACGAAAACTTCGACCCTGAATCCGGAGACAACTTCAGAACAGTAATAACAAAATGGCTGACCAGACTGACTTGTATTACAACGGATCTATTATTCTGTTCTAAATGGGAGATATACTAATCTATTCTATGTAAACGATTTATTATTCTACTCTACATCATCATCATGTCGCGCTGGTAGCACGGATATCCCTGACCCTCTCTCGCCATTCCTCCCTATCGTTCATCGCCCTAGGTAGGTCTTCAGGACAACATCCCGTATCCCCACATAGCTGCTGAATGTATGTTCGTGCTGGTCGTCCTGCTTTTGCACGGCCATGTGTGGGGGTCCATAAGAGTACATCTCTTATGTGTTCGTCCCTGCTTTTCCAAGCGAAGATCAACAATTCTAATTTATATTGGATATCTATAATACTATTCTGAATAGGAGATCTATAAAGAAGATGTTTATTATTCAACGACTCAGAAATTATTCGGAATATCAAAGTGAAATTTAATTGACTGTAAAACTTTATCAGCAAATGGTATCTCGGGAGTCATGTGTAATAAAAAATACTATACGATGTGTATTTTTATTAAACAATATAATAGATAAATGTAAACACAAGTAAGAAGTTTAACAGAAGGTGGAAACCATTACCATTCATGAACAATATTCTGAAAAAAAAAAAAAAAAGAAGAAAAAAAATTGAATGTCGAAGTTGTTGACGACCGTAGTCGAGGGGGACCTGAAAACTCCCTTTTCAAGAGCTACAACACCAAGGTGTAGAGGAGGGTGCTACTCCTTTCCCAGGATTGCTCCACTTTACCCTTGATACGTACTTCATATTGCTGAGTGTTAAGCACAGAGGTATCAAGCACCATTCTTTTGGTATGACGCGACCTAAGATTGAACCCAAGTCTTCCGGTCCATTGGCGAACACTCTACCCATAAGGTCAATGAGCCGGTTTATTCGGCCAATGAGCCGAACGCTGGTAATTGCTTCTTTGCGTAAGAATTTCCATTTTTAATCTAATTTTCGTGATTTTGATGAAGAAAAATGTTATACTTTTCTGTCGAGTGAGCTAAGCTTCGTGATTTTGAAGAAACCGTCTCTGTTAGGATAAATTAATTGTTTAAAAGCGTTTGGTGAAAAAAAAAAAAAACGTTGATGTACTGGCCAGCAGAGCAAGGATAAAACCCCAACGAATTCCGTATCTCCCATCTTAGAACTAAGTTAAATTAAATTATTCTATCTTAACAGAAATATGAAACTTAACTACTCAAAATATAATAAAAAGAGTATGTATACACATGTGTGTGTGTGTGTGTGTGTGTGTGTATAAAATAGGCAACAGCAGTAGAGGGTTACCCGAAGGCTCCCTTTTCGATAGCTGCTACACCGAAGTGTTGGGGGGGGGCTCTACTCCATTCCCTGGATTGCTCCACTTTACCCTTGATCTATACCTCATAATGCTGAATGTTAAGCCAAGAGGCATCAAGTACCATTTTATGAGTCTTTGGTATGACTCAACTGGGGATTGAACCCAAGTCTCCCGGGCCATTGGCGAACACTCTAACCATTATGCCACACACACATACACATATATATACATATATGTACCCAGGATATGAAAATGGATAAGAAATCCTGAAGTTGGTGCTAAAATGTTCTTTAATTTTAAGTGTAATGTTTAGATAACAATCCGAGCATTTTAAAAAGAATATTTTATCACTAACATTATATATATATATATATATATATATATATATATATACGCACACAGAAGTATATATAAACACACACATTTATATTTACATAAACGAGGTCCGTTCAAAGATTTTTAAGCTTTACTGAGAAAGAGCTCTATCTGAATATTTTTGTTATGGCAACACCTTCCACATTAAAAAAGAAAAAAAAATACCTTTAGAGACATAATTTCTGTGAAAGCGAGGCCCATTCAAATGTAACAGTTGAGAAAATCTAATATCCGGAATAGGCTTAGAACTTTTAGTATGACTGTCGTCTATCTATCTAAAGTAGCAATTTCCAACATGAGGCGTATGCCTTACCGGTGGAGCAAGGTAATATATTGGTAGGGGCATGGTAATATTTTGGTGGGGCTTGTTTAGAGACCAAGTTAATGGCCTTTTAAGTTTCCTTCACGTGAATTGCAGAAAAATTCTGAATATATAAGGATTAAATATTTCAGAGGAGCATCAGAATTTTAGAAATATCAGAGTGGGACAGGGCCCCAAATCGGTTGGGAACACTTATCTAGCGAGAGAAAGAGACAGAGAAAGATATATATAGTATTATTCAGTCCAGTTAAACCGGAGTTGGGAGTAATTCCATCAGGACAAAGAAAAATTCAACAGTGACCATTTAAATTTTCCTGGTAAAGAGTTCAATGTAACTGGTATTACAGAACAATAATTTGTTTAAGAAAAAAAAAAAAAAAAACCGGTCACATTAGAATTATGAATTTATTTCCATCCTGTTATGGGTTTTGATATAAATCAAAAACACTAAAAATAACAGGACTTCTTCAGATCAAATGGATTAAATAATTATTTAAACCATTAGATCTGAAGAAGTCCTGTTATTTTTAGTGTTTTTGATTCATATCAATACCCATAACAGGATGGAAATAAATTTATAATTCTAATGTGACCGGTTTTTATTTTTTCTTAAAGATATATATATGTCCAGTATTATGTGAAAACTGTCGCTAGGAAATGTCCGGAAGGCAGCAGGCCACATAACATCAACGAAAGAATGTTGCCTGTCTATGTGACTGACTCCTAATCTCTTTCCAAGTACGCTTCGTAGAACCTAAGATACTATTATAAGTGCCCCTTTCCATTTCAAAGGTCTTTTTTTTAGATCACCATCACCCACAAAGCTGGGTACTTTTTAATCTTGAATCTTATTTTCAACTGCAACTTTAATTTTGCAATTGGTAGGGTGCACTAAGTTGTAAGTCGAATATTTTCGTCAAATTTTCTGTTGCTATGGACACAACAGTCAAACTGTACACAAGTTCCCTTAATGTTGCTTTATTATCGGCTATGTAATTAGCAGGTGAGGTATTCAATTTGTCTTTACCTCCCAACAGGCAGGACTTGACTCGAAGGTTGGATTATCGTGAAGTTTAAGGGAGGGGAAGGTCGAATCAGAGCCGAGGCTCGAGCCCTGCTAGACTTTGCTGGTCATCGGCTCACTTACTGCAATGTGAGCCTGATGAGCCTAGTTAGACGTGGACCCAACCATGGGTCCAGGCACGAATGCCTGATTATAGCTTAAACTGGACAACGAGGCCCAGTGCTATACAAAGGTGACAAAGATGTCAATGATGCAGCTCGCTCTCCCGAAGGATATGATTTAGTCAAAATATCGTTCTTTCTGTGCACGTGTGTGTGCGAGATATATATATATATATATATATATATATTATAGAATAACAATAAACAGCACTCACCTGTAGAAGTCTAAAATAACATGACTGCCCCCTTTGAGAAGCTAGCCAACTAATTTCACCTCTTTTATGGGAGAGTGCCGGGGCAGCATGTGGATTGGTCAACTTTACAAGGATGGACCTGCCCAACACATTTACATGAGTGTTGTCTATTCCTCTACATATTCACCAATCAAATTGCTCGGACACCAGTCCACTTATATTTTGGTTGCGAGCTGACCAATATTATATATATATATATATATATATATATATATATATATCCACACACAGAGGATGTCTATGCAAGATGGGAGGGCAACCACACGAGGAATTTTTCCTTGGTTTCGTTTGTATATATTTCGGGGTTTTTTTCCCCATCATTCATTTGTAAAAAATCACAATTTGTAAATAAAATCATGCATCACTTTCGGGGTTTAAAGTAGGTCTTCCTTCATCGAGCAAATGTGATATTTTGGTGGTAGCAGCGCGCATGGCGATGGATGAATGACTATATATTGTATTGTTGAATGGGTCGGCGAATGTGGCTAGCGAGGTCCCCTTAGTAAAAACATAGTTAATGTAAGACCGCACCCTTCCCCTTCCCCCCAAACTTAAGGCCTTGTGCCTTCCTGTAATTAACAGGAAATAAAGGATATGTATGCAAGAGGGAGAAAGAGAGAGATAGAGTGTGTGTGTGTGTGAGAGAGAGAGAGAGAGAGATAGAGGGACTGTATGACTGAGAAAAAGATAGAGACACATTATATGTGTGTGTATGTGTGTCAGAGACAACGATAGTGAGGCAAATAGTGTATGTGTATGAAAGAGTGAGTGAGTGAGTGTGTATGCGTGATTCAGTTATCAAATGAACGGGTGGACAAATACATGTAAATTCTTGAGCCATAAAATATATACACTATTTTACATTTTCAGTTGACACATAATTTCTCAAGTTTCTCCTCCCCATATCTCACCTCCAAATAAAAAATATAAATAAATTCAATAAAATTAAAAATTTAAATCCATTCGCTTCTTGTTTCGGCCGATAAATTTCCAGCACCCCACATCTTGTAAGTTGTACAAAAACAATTCAAAAGGTAAAAATGAAATTCGAAACGAAGTTAACTTCACTAACAAATTGCTTTTAGCATTGCGCATATTTCAATGCACTATACCCCTTTTCTCCTACCCATCAGACCCCCAGCCGTTTAATACCCTTTTCTTCCCACCGGTACTCCAGCCTTTTAGCGACCCCCTGAGTTAATCAGTGTTACGTATCACTGATTCGGAAATATCGGCAGTGCAGAGAACAGATGTAATTTACTGCTGCACGTTAGAAAACACGTGACGCTTAAAATTTAACAGAATTTGCATTTGAAGATTTTTTTTATCGAAAAGTTTGAAATCCACTTATGTCCTAGAGAAGAAGCACAACGTGCCAAATATGAGTTGATGAGGAGGGGCATGATTTACACCATATATAATGCCAATTCGCAATATAGCTGTTCGGTTGCTATTTATTTTTTCAATCAAAATGAATACACATATTATAATGAATTGAATATGTAAATTAGGAGAAAATATGGGCGGACAAATTTTTCGTTTCAAGTTTTCCCTAATTTCGTTTTTACTTTCGTTAACTTAACTTTATTTTTCAGTTTTCACTTTTGATAAATTCTTTTAATTCTATGTATGTGTGTGTATTATTATTTTATTTCATTGCTAAAATTCCATAAATTGAATGGTTTTATTACAGTAGTGATGTCAAACATAATTATCTCCCCTCTGGATTAGTTTACAATTATTGCTAAAAGAATCTTCACATTAACTGGGCTACAGTTAAGTAATATTTTAAATTACTTTTCAATGGTTACTTAAGAATATTCACCTTAACTGGATCCTGATCAACTTATATATTAAATTACTTTCAATAGTTGCTTAAGAATATTCACCTTAGCTGGATTCTAATCAACTTATATATTAAATTACTTTCAATGATTGCTTAAGAATATTCACCTTAGCAGGATTCTAATCAACTTATATATTAAATTACTTTCGATGATTGCTTAAGAATATTCACCTTAGCTGGATCCAAATCAACTTATATATTAAATTACTTTCGATGATTGCTTAAGAATATTCACCTTAGCTGGATCCAAATCAACTTATATATTAAATTACTTTCGATGATTGCTTAAGAATATTCACCTTAGCTGGATCCAAATCAACTTATATATTAAATTACTTTCGATGATTGCTTAAGAATATTCACCTTAGCAGGATTCTAATCAACTTATATATTAAATTACTTTCGATGATTGCTTAAGAATATTCACCTTAGCTGGATCCAAATCAACTTATATATTAAATTACTTTCAATGATTGCTTAAGAATATTCACCTTAAATGGATCCTAATCAACTTATATATTAAATTACTTTCATTGATTGCTTAAGAATATTCACCTTAACTGTATCCTAATCAACTTATATATTAAATTACTTTTCAATGATTGCTTAAGAATATTCACCTTAACTGGATTCTAATCAACTTATATATTAAATTACTTTTCAATGATTGCTTAAGAATATTCACCTTAACTGGATTCTAATCAACTTATATATTAAATTACTTTTCAATGATTGCTTAAGAATATACACCTTAACTGGATCATAGTTAAGTTATATATTAAATTATGCTGAAGTAAACGAATTCTTTTGTCTTTATTACAATTTTGTTTAAAGACATATCAGAAATAATTTGTTTATTTAAACAATCTGCTCTCAAACATTGTCAATGGCCTTTTTTGATTATACTGTCATCCCAGGTATACCCTCTATGTCGATATAAGTTGCCAAATTTACTTTTTATCACGTTATGAAAAAATCCTCAGACGTGGGAGTTAAGCTTTTTTTTAAATTTATAAACAAGCCGACGTAGATTTCACTAAGGTTCTTTTTAGAAATGTTTTCTGGATTTAAAAAAAATGTACATTGGTATATATCTACTTTTCAGTTGTTGATCTTCAAGTGAAAGTGACTCAAATACTAAAGTATCGTATATACTCGACCATCATGTATCATGCGACTCCCTCAAATTTGATATCCAAAAGTGGATTTAACCAAATATTCTTCGTATCATCTTAGTTCTATTTTTCGTTGGTTAAGCTATAGTCCATAAAGTTTTGTGGAAATACGTATATTTTTCCCTTCGAATTTTTATATTTCCACTAAAGTTTTAAGTGATTTTAACAGATGTTAAATTCAGATATTTCTTTTGGAAGCGAATGGCAAAAATGCTTTGAAATAGAAGGTCGAAAGTTTTGTTCTTATTCACTTTCATGTCAACGACTACCAGGTTCGTTAATTTATTTATTTAGCCTTTTAAAACCATCACTAATCTTATAATTAGATGATGAGAAAATGAAATAACTTATCACATAATGGGATACATTAAGTAAAACACTAGTTGTTAAAACGTCTCTATTTTACATAAAACAACTATTGGCTTCTTATAAAATTTTAAATCAATGTTTTTTTTCCTCTTAAAAAGATGTTTTTAAGAGTTTACAAACAGAATTTATTTACATCATTCAGAAGAATGTGAGAAAGATGAACGTGATGGAGGATAGAATATCAGAAAATGCTGGAGAATTTAGTCATATAATATTAGCTATTTTAATTATAGGATTTTCTATGTGTAGTCCTAATCGAGTCCCGTAATAGTCACCATACTTTGTAAATTCAATGCACTTATGTACTTTACAACATTCGGACAACTAAATTGAGACCTCTATCAGCTGGAAACTATTGGCGTACCAGTTGGCCAAGGCAAGGCCTAGGCCAACTATTTACACCCACAAAGTTTGTATCTTGTGTATGATGTGAACCTCTAATATCAGGTTAGATTTTAGCTCTCCGTGAGTCGTATGATACACGAGTACATACGGTATATGTACATTCTCTGGAGAGAAACATGGTGATAGACAAAGAAGAAATTACTCAGTTTTAGGGAAATACCAGCCTCGAAAATTGTTCTTCTGCGTGTCATATATACATAAAAGAATAGTTTGCCGGCAACACGTGGCTCGCAGGCTATGTATTTGAAACATTTTTTAGTCAATGAATTTGTATTCTTTCTGTTGCGCTCACCAAAAATAAGAAGCGTATCAAATGGTATTTGGATCACTGTTAAAAGAGCTGAAACAAACTAAAACAACACAGAGATGTTCAATTGACGCATGCGCACTTGGACCAGTATAAATAAATAAATAAGGGTACTTACATTTAGATCCCCGTCACGGGCATTCTGAAATTAAATACAGAATATATGTTATGTGAGCGAAAAAGACATTAATATTACTGTCAGCAAAGAAAAAAAAAGGGATATTATATTAACGGATATAAAATTGAAGAATTATAAAATACATCACTGCGGACATATATTCTCTCAAGCTCTGGTCAAATAGTAGAACATATTGGGTTCTTTAACCATGGTATGGTTAGTGATTTAAGAACAGAAAAAAATATCTAAATTCAAACTTGTTAAACTCCGATTGAAATTGGCCTTGTGTCACATCCTGCTCCTATGTCGGGGGTTGTTAAACTTATACATGAATTCATTGGCTTTTAAAACGTTGATTGCTGTTACAAATATGCAGTTTCCACTTGAGACATTATCAGCTCTTCTGCTGTTGTGTACACATAGATGTCAAAATACATATATGTTTAAGTGCAAGCAAGTCTGTATGAACATATATCTATATAGGTGTAACGTATATTCATGAAGTTGGTGAACGTAACTCTATGGTAGTCCAGGTAGCTGCGGCTGTAGAATACAACGACTGCTTCTCTGCAGAGGGGTAAGATCCCCACCCGAACGAGTATCCTGATATATGACACGTTACAGTCTGATAGTGAAGCTCCAGTAATGCAGATTACATATTCATTATCATCGCTTCCAGGTCCACTCTGACCCGGAGTGGTAACATCTGATAGAATCCTATCTACGAGTCAAATATAACTGCTTGGCATTTAAACTGTGTGCAAACAAATGACTTATGCTAAATTGAATTGCCTGTAATTGAACTTTTTCATTGTTTAACTAACCGGGCCATTGGCTTAATGAGTAGAGAGTTTGCCAATGGTCAGGGAGATCGGGGTTCAATCCTAGGTCGAGTCATACCAAAGACTCAATATATCGTACTTGATGCCGCCTTGCTTAACACTCAGTATTATAAGGTATGGATCAAGAGTAAAGTGGAGCAATCCAGAGAATGGAATAGAACCCTCCCACACCTCGGTGTGGTGGCTATTGAAAAGGGAGCCTTCTCGGCACCCTTGACTAATGTCGCCAACGTTACTTTTCCTTTTTTTTATTATCTGTGTCTAAATAAATGACTGATGTTTAATTGAATTGTTAGTTAATTAGCAATTCTTGGAATCATTTAACTTTGTTCACTTCTGATTGATTGAATTGTTTGCTTGAAACGTTTGATCATTTTACCGTTTGTAAACAAATGATTGATTGAATTGTTGGTAATACCAAGCAAGATTTTGAACCATTTAACTATGTGCAAAAGAAAGAGTAATATACAATAGAATAATTAATGTTAAATAAAAGTACTTGTAATCACTTCACTGTGTTCAAACAAATGATTAATATTGAAAAAAAAATCATAAATATCTGATGGCAGTAATTGGAGTCATTTGATTCCTTCGAAACAATTATAATACTAGTGTACAAATTGGTTAGTTTTAACTCATTTAAAAATGAAATTACCGACAAACTAATGTTACATATCATGTATATCTATTTAGATTTGTGCAAACAAGTAAATTTTATATAGCAATACTCGAAACTATTTAAATGTGTGCAAATAAAGGATTAGTAGTAAATAGGTTTTGGTGGGTTTTATGGCATATCAACCTTTGTAGGTTATTTAACGCCAAATCCATTTTTATGTAAATAACCAGTTCCAATTCAAACAATCCAGTTTAGCATGAGTACACAGTTTAATTGTCAAAAACATTTCTATTTCAAACCATTCAGGTGGTTATATGTAACAATTCAGTTTGGTGATAGTACAGAAAGACAAAAACAGTTTAATTTTAAATAATTCAATTGAGCATAAGCACACAGTTTAAATGTTAAATTTCTATTTCGAGCTATCCAGTTTAGTATTAGTACAGATTTTGTTTACACAGTTACATGTCAAAACAGTTCCATGTCAAACAATTCAGTTTAGTGTAAATACAGTTTCAATGTCAAGAACAGTTCTATTTCAAATAATTCAGTTTAGCATAAGCACGCAGTTTAAATGTAAGTACGGTTTAATTGTCAAAAACATTTCTATTTCAAGCTATTCAGTTTAATCAAATAATTCAGTTTAGCATAAGTATGCCTTTAGTTCTATTTAACCCATAGATGGGGCCCTATCAGGTACTACCACGCCGGGCCAGATTGGACCTGGGAGCAATGACAATGAAGGGGTGCTCCGTATTCCCCAAAGCCTCACCATCAGACTGTTTAGTGTCATATCAGGACACTCATGGGGGGGTCTTACCCCTCTGCAGAGGTGCAGTCAGTGTATTCTACAGCCCCAGCCAACTGGGTAAAGTAGTAAATAGAATTATTCCTAATTAATAGCAATACTTGAAACTAACTGTGAGCAAAAATGAGCTCCTGCTTGTTCGAAAGTGGGAACAACAAAATGTGTTTAAAAATAAAGACGCTCTCCCACGAGGGTTAAGCAATCAGGTGAAGGAATTCAAGGCTGCCACTCGCATAATGCAAAGCTCATCGAATGAATTGAGCACTCTGGTATCCGGTGAGACAATAATGTAAACAAACGAGAGCGAAACCCTGCTACATAGTCTGAAAAGAGCCGCTGCAGACATCAGCTTCCATGTCAACGCACACAAGACGGAATATATGTGCTTTAATCAAACAAGCGACATCTCCACACGAAACGGTAGCTCTCTGAAACTGGTTGACAAGTTCACCTACCAAGGGAGCAGTGTCTCATCAACACCTAACAAGCAAAGGCATGAGCAGCTATCAATAGACTATCGGTCATATGGAAGTCAGACCTGATTGATAAAATAAAACGCATTTTTTTAGCAGCGGTCGTGTCGATACTGCTATATGGATGCACTACATGGACGCTAACTAAACGGCGGGAGAAAAAGCTTGACGGCAACTACACAAGAATGGCGCGAGCAATACTGAACAAGTCCTGAAGGCAGCACCCCACAAAGCAACAGCTGTACGGCCACCTACCACCCATCACGGAAACTATCAAAATTAGACGAGCCAGACTTGCGGGGCACTGCTGCAGACGTAGGGACGACCTCATAAGTGATGTACTCTTGTGGACCCCTTCACATGGACGAGCAAAGGCTGGACAACTAGCTTGAACCTACATACAGCAGTTCTGTACCGATACGGGATGTAGCCCTGAAAACCTACCGGAAGCAATGGACAATAAGGAGGGGTAGTGAAAGAGGGTCAGGGATATCTGTACTGATAGCGCGACAGGATGATGATGATGATATATTGCCTTTTAATTCATGGTTCTTTCGCTGGCTGAGTGGGATGATATTAAGTCTAACGTAAAGTTGGGCGGGTTTCGATCCCAGCTTCAAGTGTCCTACGTGTCTAGCCACACTGAAGAGTTGTGATACAATGAAACAGTCTGTCTGTGGATGACAATACATATAACAGGTTTATATACCATAAAACCCAAACAAACTGAATCAAATATCTCGAGGAGAGGTGGGGGTGCAAGCATTGATAGATTTATTCAACTTTCCACCAAATAGAATTTGAAATGAAATTATTTCTGTGGTGCCTCAGTCGCCAAGCATTAAACTCTTCTAAGTTGAAAGGCGCCGTGGGACTTTAACCCACACGGCACAAACGCCAGATGAATCGTAGAATGTCATGTTTTGTAAATGTATCTCTGTACATCGGTACGTGTGTGTATAATAAAAAAGTAAAGTTAGCGACAGTAGTCGAGGGGGACCAGAAGGCTCCCTTTTCAATAGCAACTACACCGAGGTGTAGGGGAGGACGATACTCTTTTCCCTGAGTCGCTCCACTTTACCCTTGATACGTACCTTATATTGCTGAGTGTTAAGCAAGGAGGTACCAAGTATCACTTTTAAAGTGTTTAGTATCACGCGACTTTGGATTGAACCTAGTTCTCCCGGACCATTAAGTGCGGCACATTTTAATCGGTGATACAATAGAAAGGGATAAATTTTTTGATTGGATGAAAAAGTATTTTTAATGCCACACATAAACACAAGTCTTCGTTGCAAATACGGTCAGTGATTAGTAGACAGGATTCGGTTTGGTTTGGTTTTATGTGATATCATCATTTGTTGGTTTATTGAATGCCGAATCCTGTTTTTACATATATATCAAATATCTGATTTGTAAACACATTTTATAGATACACACAGATTAAATGATCAATCAGTTTTATCTCTTACAATTAAATTTAGCTAACTTATCAAAATTAAGTTGTTCCAAGTATTACGAACAATTCAAGTAAACATCAGAAATTTGTTTCCACCCAGTTGAACCAGCAAACAGTTCTATTTCTAACAATTCAATAATAGCATTATTCATTTATCTTTACAGTTTAAATGTCAAATAATTCTATTTGACCCATATATATAACTCTATCAGGTGCTACCACTTCGGGTCAGAGCAGACTTAGGAACGATGGAAATGAAAGGTACTCCGTATGCCCCAAAGCTATAGCATTACTATAGCCTTACCATCAGATCATTTAGAATCATATCCATCACATTGACTGGTGGGAGGTCTTACCCCCTCTGCAGTCGTTGTATTCTACAGCTCTATCCAACTGGGCTATTTTAGATAGGAGTACAATTTTTTTTAAGTAAATGAGAAGTGAGTTTTCCCAACATGTAAACAAATGCTCTACGCATTCAGGCAAAGGAATTTGGAGATTAAAGATCGCAGATCAAGGCAGTGGTGCTGGCCCGGGTGCCTGAGTATTTTGCTGCGTTTATAAACGGTGGGGTGAAAGATAGCAGAGTTAGCTGACCTTTAGATAGAATAGGATAATACATTTCATCTGTCGTATTTGATAACGAGAGTAAGGAATCAACACCCAAGTCCTTTCTGAGGACGTGTCCCAACTCACCTCGTTTCCGACTATGAGAAACTCTTGAAGAAACTATTGAAAGAGCAAATATAATCACGGTCCAAGTACAAAGAAAGTTTCCCATATATTGGTTTAAAACGATTATGAACGATACAACCACTCTTGGTAAGAGTAATTCTTTTAATGGCATCGTGGGTTATTTAATACCAAAGCCATCATTGTAAAAGAACGTTGTTAGTATTATTTAATCCATAGCTGGTTGGGGAATAAGAGCTTAAAACCATTTTCAAGGGTATTGTTCTAAAAGTGAATGTGGGCCAAACTTTACAGAGAATTTTCCTCTTTGTTGAACACCGTTGTGGGGAATCCATATAACCAGGAATGGTTGTATCTGTTAGGATCCGATGTATGGATCAAATAATCTGTTGGAGGTTAATTAAGTGCTAACCCGTTTAAAACTATTTGGAAGATACATTTTTCATCTATATTTGAATGCCACAGCAACGATAAAAATCGTATTGCTTCTACGATATCAGGGTGATAACTTCTACAAATTTAAATGCTTGCAAATTATCTGCTTTGAATTGGAAAACTTGAAATAAGATAATTTGTTATAATTTACTTGTATTAATTAGGAATAAGTACTTAAATCTTATTGGGGGTGCCTCCGTAGCATAGTGGCGTACGTGCTGCACTCCAACATTTTTGTAAGCAAATTCGTACTCTAGTTGAATTATTACCTTCACTTTGGTTGGATGTTTGATTGGTTGGGTTTTATGGCATATCAACCTTTGTAGCTGATTTAACGCCAAATCCATTTTTATACAAATAGTCAGCTCTATTTCAAATAATTCTGTTTAGCATGAGTAAACAGTTTATCAAAAACACTTCTATTTCAAGCTATTGAAGTTATTTCCATATAAAACAATTCAGTTTAGTGTAAGTACAATTTCAATGTCAAAAGCAATTCCATTTCAAACAATTCAGTTTAGCCTTAGCACGCAGTTTAAATATAAGTACATTTTAATTGCCAAAAAATTTCTATTTCAAGCTATTCTGTTTATTCAAACAATTCAGTTTAGCATAAGTATGCAGTCAGTTCTATTTAACCCATTGATAGGGCTATATCAGGCGCTGCCATTCCGGGCCAGAGTGGACCTGGGAGCAATGGCAATAAAGGGGCAATCCACATTCCCCTAAGCTCTAGTATGACTGGAACCTCACCAGCAGATTGTTTAGTGTCATATACAGGACACTCATGGGGGGTCTTATCCCTCAGCAGACGTGCAGTCGGTGTATTCTACAGCCCCAGCCGCCTGGGCAACCCTCACTTTCCATTATTCCCACAGATATGAGTTCAATAGTAACCTTTTACATTGATGGATTTAGTACTAAATAATTCATGAAGACTGATATGATATTAGACAAAGAAAACAAAACTAAGTAATCAAATCCTATAAATGCTCGTTGATTTTTAGTATTAGATAGGAACAGTTTAATGATGATATATATTTGTTAGCTTATTATAATACTCTTTGCAGGTTTCTCTCCCCATTGTTTGCTGGTAACCCTTTACTCAAGTCTAAGTGCCACCAAGTTTTCTTACATCATCAGGACTCTTCTCGGTATTCCGGCAAATCTTAATGATGCTGTAGTTTTGATGGTGTCCCATTCCCCAAACGAAGCCTTTCGAGACTGTTCCGAGATTACTTAAAATGGTATCACCGACCAAATATTATTTACTGTATTGAAATTTTCACACTAGCGTTAGCTGATGGTCTTTCACAGGATTCTGTGTGACAGCAAGGTTTCCAGGACTTTTCTCAGTATTCTGACCGATCTGCAGTTTGGATGGTCTCGATTTGTCCTCTAATTTCTAACTTTTCCAGTCCCCTTACCAAGCCTTTGGAAACCGTTCTAAGCGCGGCAATTACAACTATAATAATATGCACAACCTCGAATCTGTCTTGGAGAATGAGACGCCCAGACTCTTCTGGGATTTTGAGATACAAAGGGATCACCTAATCTCGGCCAGACGACAAGAACTTGTAATAATCAACAAACAACATTATTGAGATCGACCAGAATACTGAGAAGAGTCCTTCACCCGTTTTAATTGGACTAGTGTCGATGTTTTTGTTAACCCATTATCCTATGATGCAGGTGCGGTTAACGTCGTAAGAAATAGACTCTAGTTGCTGAGTTCAAATCTTGGTAGTGACTTGTTTATATTTGTGCTAATGCCATTGGAAAAATATGAATTCATCTGGCAAGCCATTGTCAGTGAGTTCTGTTCTTTTTTTCCCTACTTCTGGGTTAGGTTAGATTTCTTTGTTTAATGGCATATCAACATTTATAGGTTATTTAATGCCAAAGCCATCGTTCGAGAAGAACTGCAGTGGTAATATTTAACCCATAGCTAGGAGGATTAGGGGGTTCATACCTTTCCCAAGGGTATTTGTCCGAAAGTGGACATAATAGCGCGACTGGAGTTCGAAATCGCTTACTACGACTTCGCAGCCCATCATTTTAACCAATTACACCACGAGGACACCACTACCTCTGGTCTTGAGCTTAAACTGATGTAGGCTTAGAAAATGATTAACGTAAATTGCAGTGTATAAGCCGTCTTTTAAACCAGTAAAGAATGTACAGAACTAAGGGTCGACTAATTTGGTAGCGCTCAAATCCGAAACTTTCCATAGAGTTTTCAATCCTAAAGATTAATATTCACCGCTTACTTCTTGACGAAACTCGAGTTTAACAAATTAACATGGATCAATACGAAATAATACAATTCCAATAAAATGAAGTATTATGTCTAGGCTATATCACACGACGTTTCCTACAACTGATACAATGACTGTAAATACCTACTGGAACACCACAGCGCCTTGATGGCCAGTCTGACAACTACGGTTTATTGTTTATCTGCGCAATTTCCTGATAGTGAAATAGATTGTGAATTCATATAAAGAAAAGCTCTAATGTGTTAGTTTTCATGTTTCCTATATTTAACCCTTAGTCTACTGTATGCATGTCAAAATTTTAAGCTAAAAATCTTGACTTGTACGATGCAATTTCCAGTACAAGCGAACATGAAAGTAATAGCAATATATGTAGAACTGACTCAACTTGGATAGAAGACCATAGACACCACTTATATATAATTAACAATTTAAATAGAAAAATGTAATGTCTGTGTAGTAATTTATTGTCGGCAAAATTTCCAAGTTAAAGCTGTTGACTTTTCCTAAAAAGTGCATATTGTTTCAACACAGCACGTCTGATTCGATAACCGTCTCTTATTTTCAATTCAGAGTAATGGTTTACGATTCCCAAGAAAATTCTAAGAAAATTGTATTGATGGTATCAGGAGAATGTGTTCAAAACATTACAATTTAATTTACATCTAATATCCTTCAGTGAAGAGAGCTTGCTGCTCGGTTTTAATTCAAAAAGGAAAATAAAAAAGATCTATTATAAATATATCATGATACCTACACGATATACTAATAGTCTCATTAGCCATATAAAGAGGAGAAAGCTTGAAGAGTTGGTTTAGTTCAATGGTAAATCAACAATTGTAGATTATTTAATGCCAAATCATTTTTATACATATATAGTAAATATGGTTTCTAAATACATTTTGTAGATAATATATCAAGACAAACCTGAGCTCATTTTTTCACACAATTAAATGGTTTTACACACAGTCAAATGATCAAATAGTTCTATTTCAAACAATTCAATTTAGCATAAGTACAGAGTTTAAATATCGAGCAGTTCTATTTGAACCATCGGTAGGATCTTATCAGGTGGTACCACTCCGAGTCAAAGTGGACCTGGGAGAGATGGCAATGAAGATGTACTCCACGTTCCCCAAAGCTCAAGCATGACTGAAGCCTCACCATCAGATTGTTTAGTGGCAAAATCCGGAGACTTAGTGGTGGAGCCTCACCCCTCTGAAGAGATGCAGTTGGTGTATTCTGCAGCTCCAGCCGGCTGGGCCAGGATCTTGAAGGGGGCAGACAGCAGAAAATTGAATGTATTTGAGAACGATTGTCTTATGACGATAGCAGGAGTTTATCGCACGAGTCTCATGAAAAGGGACGATATAAAGAGTGGCCTTTGAATAGCAAATAAAATCATAGACGTTATTAAAAAGAAATGATCGAAGTGGTCTTGTCATGTGGTACTGAAAGAGAAAGTCGTCTACGTCAACCATTCAACAAAGAACGGTTTTAGTAAAACAAACAAACAAACAAACAAAAGGACGTATTCCTGTCAGTTGGTGCAGTACAACACGTCCTGTTCGGGTTAGAGTGGACCTGGGAGTAATAACAATAAAGGCATCATCCAAATTCCCAAAAGCTTCAGGATTACATTGAAATATTTTGAACCATTTAACTATGTATAACGAGTGATTAGTATCGAATAGCAATACGTGAAACTTTCCCTGTAAGCATAAATTGATATAATAGTATAATATACCAATACTAGGAACCATTTGACTGTGTGCAAATTAATGAATAGTGTTGAATAGAATCATTAGTGTTTGATAGCAATACTTGAAATAATTTAATTGCATGCAAATGAATTAGCTCTAACATTGTTAAAAATAAAATTCAGCCCAACGGGTGTTCTGGATATGACATTAAACAATCTGATGGGGAAGCTTCATTGATACTGGAGTTTTGAGGAATGTGGGGTACCCCTTTATTGCCATCACTCCCAAGTCTACTCTGGCCCGGAGTGGTAACCCCAGAAAAGGTCTGATATATGGATCACATAGAACTGTCTGACGTTTAAACTCTGCGTAAAAAAATGACTTAAATTAAATCAAATTGTTAGAAGTAGAATTTGTTGACCATTTAACTGTGTGAAAACAAATGAAAGATGTCTAATTGAATTGTTTGTGATGCATAGAAATATTCGGAATCATTTGACAGCGTGCAAATGTATAATATCAAATAGAAATATTGAAAAAATTACAATACTAGTGTGCAAACAGGTTAATTGTACCTCGTTTAACAATGAAGTTACCTACAAAACTATTTATTTACAAATCATATATGTCCATTTAAATGTGTGCAAACAAGTGACTGATGTAAAATCGTTCCTTTTATATTGCAATATATCATCATCATCATCCTGCCGCAAGCACGGATAGCCCTGACTCTCTCTCTCGCCACTTCTCCCTATCGTTCATCGCCTCTGGTTGGTCCTCAGGGCTACATCCCGTATCCTCACATAGCTGCTGTATGTATGATCGAGCTGGTCGTCCTGCTTTTGCCCGGCCAATTTGTGGGGGTCCATAAGAGTACATCACTTATGAGCTCGTCCCTGCTTCTCCAGCAGTGTCCTGCATGTCTGGTTTGTCTAACTTGGATAGTTTTTGTGATGGGAGACAGGTGGCCATATAGTTGGTGTCTTGAAGGGTTTGCAATATTAAAAAAAAAACCCTGTTAATTGCATGCAAACAAATGATAAAGAGTAAATAGAATAATCTGTGTGAGATAGAAATATTTGAAATCCTTTAACTGTGTGCCAACAAATGATCTCGGACTCTTTTAAAAATGTTATCAACAAATAATATATTTGATACATATGTATACATAGGATTTGGCATTAAATAATCTACAGCAGTTGATATGCGATAAAATACAACTAAAATAAACCAATAATATATGTGTAGCAATTTAGCAGTACAAAGAAATGATTAATTATGAATAGAATTAGTAATGTTAAAAATAATTGAAATCATTTAATTCTGGGCTTATATATGAGCTTTGCCTCATGTAAAAAAAATTAACCTTCAGACTAGGTTTATATGTCATATATATTTAATATATGGATAAATATCAATATTTGATATCATAAAACCCGACATATGGCCCGGGAGACCTGGGTTCAATCCCAGGTCGAGTCATACCAAAGATGTCTCCTTGCTTAACACTTAGCATTATAAGGTATGGATCAAGAGTAAAGTGGAGCAATCCAGGGAAAGGAGTAGTGCCCTCCCCTAGACCTTGGTGTAGTAGCTATCGGAAAGGGAGCCTTCGGGTTACACTCGACTATCGTCGCCAAATTTACTTATATTTAATATATGAATTAATATCTATATTCTATGTCATATATATTCAATATATGAATATATATCTATCTTATTTGTCATAAATACATATTTTGTCAAATATATTCAATATATGAATAAATATCTATCTTATATATCATAAATATATATGACATAAAATATGTATTTAATATAAGGATAAATATCTATATTTTATGTCATACATATATATTTTATGTCATATATATTTGATATATGAATAAATATATATTTTATGTCATATATATTTAATACGTGGATAAATATGATTTGGCATTAAATAACTTTTGTAACGCTCACATGTGCTTAAAAAGAAGAGAAAATAATTGACAGACAACTTAACAAAAGCAGAATTGTTTCATTCAACCGAAATCAGATATTAAAAGAAAATAAAACAAACAAAAATAATAACAAGCCGAACCCTACCCTCCGGTCAAGATGTAACTTTCTGGCTGAGGTTCCTTAGACTGGTCCACCGACTGACGTCCCATGCTAATAAGCACAGAATCTCTGTTTAATATACCAAGAGGCCTGCCACTTCCGTCCACTGGCGATCGGTGTTCAATCACCAGTATCTCACTTTATTCCTATATGACAAAACCCTAAAAGGTTTGATATTCCTTGAAAATCAACAAAAAACAAAACGTAACAGCATGAACTAATGAGTTTTTTAAAAGCTATATCAACCGTTATGGATTATTTAATGTCAAATCCATTCTTTTAGAAGGACAATAGTGATTCTATTAACTCACAGAAGAGGTAAGGATGGAGAAGAGAGCTCATCGTTTTCCGATGAGTTTTCGTCCGAAAGTGAATATAACAGCACGACTGAGTTACAACTGACTACAATGTCAGAGTCAAGCACGTTAACCACAACACCAAGCGTCATATCTGACTTATTAAGAAAAAAAACAGAAGACTAATTGCTTACAATACAAGACGTGAGAAAACTGAATGAAGTGGGGGTCTTACGTAGAAATATATGTGCAAGAAACCCTACGCAGAGAATTAACGTCTAAAATTAGTGAACGAATTCGCATACTTCAGCAAAAACATATCGCTTAGAGAAAGGTGTGGGATACTATTAAAATTTGATCTATTTGATAATTGAAAACTGGGTTTCTTCATAGCTGTAGCTGTGTCCATACTACTACATGGATGCACTACATGAACGCTAACGGAACCCATGGAAAATGCTGGGTGCTCTCTTGAACAAATCCTGGAAGCAACAGTGCACAAAACAGTAGCTGTAAGGCCACTTACTTCCCATCTCACAAACCAATCTAATAAGACAAACAATTGATGCAGAACACTGCTGGAGAAGCAAGGATGAAATCATAAGTGTACTTTTATAGACTCTTACATTTTAACATGCCAGTATTGGCCGACCCATAAAGTCTTCCTTGCATCAGCTCTCTGCAGACACAAGATGTAGCCATCAGCAATGGGTCAAAGAGAGAGAGAAATACGTGCTTCGAGCACGATTTGATGATAATATCTACCACTTTTTATTTGTAAAAAATAGAAACTACATATATATATATATATATATATATATATATATATATATGTATGTATTCGAAGAATACATTTTTAGATACATTAAGGGAGGTCTTCAGTACTGCCTTCGTTGCTGATTCCGTGTTCATGTACATCGTATCGGCTCCAACAGCAAACCCCAACCTGGATCCGGAATTTTCTGGTCACCTCTTTGAAAGCATTATGCTACGTATCTTACCATTATAAAAGTCGGATAAAAACGGCAAATACTCGAACGTCTACACAGTGGAATTCTCGTCAGCGATAACCAAAGAGAAAAGTTCGTTGCCCCACCCTCTCCTTTATAAAAAAATTTACGCTTTACATATTTTTTACTATCTCTCTCTCTCTCTCTCTCTATATATATATATATATATATTTAGAGAGAGAGAGACAGTGAGTAAAAAAGCTGTCAGAAGGTCTCTGGTTTAACTGCCTTAAACCTTTGCTTATTTTCTTCCATAGTTCACTAATATTAAGGGGATTATAACAGTGGGTCATCATCTTGTCATGGGGTTACCCTTTTATAGAAACAGTAATGAGATCGTTTTATAACAGAAGAGAATTAACAACATCAAATGAACCAACGTTCAGTTAACTTCGTTGAATCGTGGCCAGAATATCATTTAGAGTCCCAAAATTCTTCAAAATATAGCCCCTAACTCGTCGGTAGTACTTTCTTTCAATCGAGTGATTTTTCTCGATTCTTTTTTGACTTCTAATATTTTTAACCATGTTAAAACAAAACAAAACTAACTAAAATGCAACTGGATTTTCTTCCAACTGTCATTGAGGCTTAGAATACACTAACTGTATCCCCTGAATCGAATAAAGTTTCGCTCCCTAAAGAATATGTCTTGGGCGAGGCTCTAGTTTTTGAGTCTCAAAAGTGCAGATTACCCCTTCATTATCATTACTCCCAGGTCTACTCTAAACCGGAGTGGTAGTACCTGTTAAGGTTCCATCTACCAGTCAAATAGATTTGATTAAACCGTTTTCAAAAAGAAAAATTGTTACTATGAACTTACAATGTATGCAATACCCACAACTTTAAGCCTTGCGGAGTGTGGCTGTAGAACAAGCCTGCATCTATGCATAGGGGTAAGCCCCTCCTCCATAACGAGTGTCCTAGATATGACATTAAAAATTTGATGATTCGGCTTCTGCCTTTGAGCTTCGGGGAATGTGGAGTACCTTTTCATTGAGATTTTTCAAAGGCTCCCTCAGACATGGGAATGGTAGCACCCGATAACACTATCTGTCGAATAGAAGTATTTGATATTTGAACTATGTGCAAAGAAATGACTCGTGTTAAAATGAATGGTACTTATGCATCTATGTTACCGCGAAAAAGCCGAACTTTGCCAAGCGTTTCCGGGCCGATAACGGAAAGAATCGGAATATTCCAGAACGAAATTTAAGCAAGCAGACGATAAAATAAATTTCGTTCCTGAATATTCCGATTCTTTCCATTATCGGCCCGGAAATGCTCGGGAAAGATCGGCTTTTTTGCGGTAACATAGATGCATAAGTACCAAATGAATTTTCAGAAATACAATTATCGGACCATATAACTATGTACTGACAAACGAGTTCTAATTCATTTGAAATAAAATTACCTATTAGCTATTTACTTATAAATCATATGTATATCCATTTAAATGTGTTCAAACAGATGACTGATGTTAAATTGTTACTGCTACCTAGCAATTCGTGAAAACATTTAACTGCGAGCAAAAAATGATTAATAGTAGCAATTTACTCAGTTTTTGCTTAGATGTGGCACAAGGCCACGTGAATGGCGCACCAAGTGAAATTCGAATTCACTCGGGTACGTTTCCTTGTTTGGCTTGCAAACTATTACACCACCTGAGGCGCCCACAAATAATAGTAAATATACTTATTCGTGTTTGATGGTTAAATAGTTTCAAGTAAATTTTGTGTAAAAAAAAGAAAAAAAAAAGAAATCAGACTCGTTTAAAAATGTTATTAAGAAAGTGTGTTTGTGGGCATTAAATAACCAATAATGGTTGATATTCTATAAAATTAAACCTAATCTAAACAGAAGCTCTCGGCCTAAAAAAAAACTTTGGAAGTCATGACTTGCTTTAACTGTCAAGATAATGTTTATTTTGAAAACCCGAATCTTTTTTTTTTTTTTTTTTACCGTAGTGCAGGCTTTCAATATTATAAACTTACTGCCAATCGTAAAATTATTTTAACCGATTTTATAATTGATGAACACAGCAATATTTGAATTATATATATATATATATATACCATTAATAACAATGTTCGACTTATCTATAGATGAAGAAACGAGTCAAATAAATATTTCTTTTTATAACACAATGAATTGACTTAAATAGTTATTCCTATTTTCATCACCTCAATTTATTTATCGAAACACGAAACATCATTGTATAAACTAACTACAATATATTAATTATTTTCAACAAGTTATCTAAACATTTTAATTTCTTTTTACATGCAATTACAAAATAGGGGAACAGAAAAATAAAAAGAATACATACACTTTAGCGTCTGGAAAACCTTTCAACTGCATTGGGGAAAAAGCCGAAATGGATGAAGAAAAGAACAATCAATTTAAAATCTTAATCTCGGGGCCAAATAAAATCGATAATTCGCATTGGATAAAACAATGAGAATAAAATCCGTTCTTCAGATTAATAAAGTAGTATGAATCAGAAGTGAAGATTTAGACTAATCCTGATTGGTCAAAATTTCCACAAAAGGTTCAACACGTTTTGGAACTGTTTTTTTTTTAAGAGTTGCAGACGTATGGAAGTTTAATTGGAAGGCCAATTGTAAATTGATTATTCTTTGCTGATTCTCTGGTAGAGTAGATGGGATGATTTAATGACCCCGTGGAATACATCATTTGGAATACATTGACTAAAACTTCAGGCACATAATCTCATATAAATCGAAGATAGAGACTAAAAATTAGTCTATATAAGTCACTTGTCTCGATGATGTTCGAAGGGTGGTGATGATCTTCAAAAACTTAGTCATCATATGTCAAATTAGGATGAGAACTCTCATTTCAAAACAATTCGAAAGACATGATTAGTAGTTTATAAAATATTTTGCACTTGAGTGGCTTTTCCAATTAATCTGTTTATTTATGACGCAAGAAGAAAAAATTAATAATACTTTATTTGTCATTGTCAATATAAAATCTTTTTTGTCGATAACGTTACAAGTCTGTTTAGTATTATAATGAGGGTGAGTGCATATACCTCTTTATATTCCTTTATTTATTTTAGAATTATATAACTTAAGATATATATATATATATATATATATATATATATATATATATACAAAAAAAGCTTAGGATATATATATATATATATATGTATATATATATATATATATATATATAAACGGCTGGAGAAGGAACTAGACGGCAATTAAACAAGAATGTTGCGAGCAAATTTGAACAAGTCCTGACAGCAACACCCGACAAGATACCAACTATACGACCACCTGTCTCCCATCACGAAAACTATACAAGTTAGACAAACCAGACATGCAGGACACTGCTGCAGAAGCAGGGGCGAGCTCATAAGTGATGTACTCCTATGGACCCCCACATATGGCCGATCAAAAGCAGGACGACCAGCTCGAACATACATACAGCAGCTATGTGAGGATACGGGATGTAGCCCTGAAGACCTGCCAGAGGCGATGAACGATAGGGAGAAGTGACGAGAGAGGGTCAGGGATATCCGTGCTACCAGCATGACATGATGATGATGATATATATAGGGAGAGATAGGTAGATAAATAGGTAGATGATGATATATATAGGGAGAGATAGGTAGATAAAAATAGAGTGAATAAGCTGATTGCATGATACTTCCCTGCATCCGATGGGGAGCCTTGAGTTGTTTAACCTCTGAGTTTGCCATTAATCCAAAGTTTCAACTGATTTAGAGTACGAATACCTGTTAGGGTTCAATATAAGGATACAGTAGATTTTTTAAAAGTATTTTCTTATTCGATAGAACCCTTGTCAAAAAATAATGCATAAAAAGAAAAAAATGTAACTCTTAAACAACTTCACAAGAAAATTAATATGAACGTACAATGTTCGCTGTTCTCTAACCTCAAGGCATAAAATAACCCTCGAATAGTCAGCATGTCGTTAAAATCAATCAGTCAATAAATAAATAAACAAAATAAATTTCTGATGATTTGTTCTTGTTGTTCGTTGTATAAAAAGAAAGCATCCCGAACTTCCAAGAGAATATTTCTGATGGAAAACTGCGTTTTTACAAGTGTGCCCCCTCCGCAAGAAAGACCAGAATTGGTTTGCTTTTCATCCTTTTTTTTTTTTTAGTTTGGTTTTATTTTTGTTCGATATCTTCATCAGCGCCGTATCTAAAAACAATTCTCCTTCAAGGCCAAAGAAAAAAAAAAAACAAAATTTGTAATTGTCGTTCATTTTCAAAAACAGGAATTCGGATATTTCTTTCCCGGCCTCCATATTTGATTTGGCTGTTTTTTAGCGGTTAGAGTGTTCGCCAATGGCCCGGGAGACCTGGGTTCAATCCCAGGTCGAGTCATACCAAAGACTTTAAAAATGGAACTTGATACCACCTTGCTTAACACTCAGCATTATAAGGTACGGTTCAAGGGTAAAGTGGAGCAATCCTGGGAATGGAGTAGCGCCCTCCCCTACACCTTGGTGTAGTAGCTATCGAAAAGGGAGCCTTCGGGTCACCCTCGACTATGGTCGACTATTGATAAAAAAAGAACACACACACACACACACACACACACACACACACACACACACATGTGTATATATATATATATATATATATATATATATATATGTTTATATATATATATATATATGTTTATATATATATAAATATATGTTTATATATATATATATATGTTTATATATATATATATATATATGTTTATATATATTTATATATATATATATATATGTTTATATATATATATATATATATGTTTATATATATATATATGTTTATATATATATATGTTTATATATATATATATATATATATATATATATATATATGTTTATATTTATATATATATATATATATATATATATATTTACTAATCAAATATCTACCAGTATTCACGGTACCAGAAAAAAACAAAAAACCCCTGGCCAGGAACAAGAGAAAAAAAATATCTCGAATCATGGTCCAGAGGAAAAAGAAAAAAGTTTTTTGGGTAAAAAAGAAAGAAAAGACCAACCTCGTCCTACTCCTTGAAAAAAATCAAGGGGTACTTAGTCAATGGCCAAAAGAAAACCAAAAAACCCTCCGCGAATACTGCAATGCTACAATTACTAAAGTGCTCAACATTAAACAATGGAGCCAATTATAGAATTAACTTAAATCGCTAGTCGACTTCCTGATGATCCGTTAAGGTGAAACTTTAGTAGAAGATTTTCGACTAGCGATTTAAGTTAATTCTATATATATATATATATATATATATATATATATATATATATATTGTGAAAGAAAAGTTCTGTGAGTAGATTTTCTGTAAGGTCATTAAAAGCACCTGTGTTGCGGATAAGGAGAAATTTACGAAATAAATGTGTTTACTGTTTCTACAGTTGATCATTTTTTTAAAGAAATGTTCTAGTTTTCGTGGCTTGTAATTTATAATTAATATCAGGTCAACAGAGAGAGAGAGAGAGAGAGAGAGAGAGAGTAAGTAATTTCTCCAGAAATCAAGATAATTTTAATTCGTTTTGGTTTCTTTGTTTAATGGCATGTCAAACTTGGTGGGTTATTTAATGCCAAAGTCATCGTTGTAGAAGAACGGTATTGGTACCCATAGGCAAAGAAATAATACGTTTTATACCTTTTCAAAAGGTATTCGCCCGAAAATGTACGATATGAGGCGACTGGAGTCCGAACTTACTTACTACGATGTCACAGTCCAGATATTTTATTTGGCAAGTTCGAACTCCACTGCGGGATTATGTTAAACAAAAACTTCATTACATTTTTGCCGAAACACATTGATCCTTCAAAGTAACCTTACTACCCATAAGTTTATTGATGAATATTTTGTTAGGAAAGTTTTCTTCGCATCAGCAAAGGACAATAATTTCCACCGTCAAACATTTAAAATTATTATTATTGACTCACAAAGAAAAGGTGTTTTTTTATGCAAAACGATACATTAAGAAACAAGTGTTTCAAAAAATTTAATTATAATAATAAACCACTTTTTAGATATGATTATTTTTGTCGAGCTCGCGAAGAATACCAAATGTAGAAAATGAAGTAAAATGAACGATTGAAAGTTACATTAAAAGAAGAAACAATGCGTGTGAGTGTATATATATCACGCACACATACATAGAAAAGAAATTATCAAATATCAAAGGCAAATGAGAGGTAAAGAAGACTAAGGTAAACACAAACTAAGAAAAAGAGAGGAGTGACCTCCATATAAACCCATGAACAACTGAAAACTAATTAAAATCTCAATGAGTATCCCATTAACTAGGCCTTGTGCCACATATGTTGACGTAAGCAACAAGCTGGAAACATACACGTAAGTAAAAACAGAATAGATAAATAATTCCTTTAAAAAATACAAATCACTTCGTGGACCTACTCATTTTTAAATATTTCTTTCTCTCTTTGAACCTTCCTTAGCCAACGTGGTATGCTTGTTGACCGAGCAGTAAGATATTAAGTCTAACGTAAAGTTAGGCGGGTTTCCCTCCCGGCTTCAAGCGTTCTACGTGTCTAGTCACAATGAAGAGTTTTAATACAACGAAACAGTCTGTCTGGATGACTATATATATATATATATAAAGGGTGGAGCGATAAAATTGTCACCCTAGAAAAGACGACATGATTCCATTTCCGTTTAATGAAAACTGATTTTCTTTTTTTGTTGCAGACCATCTACTAGTTGGTCGGTTGTGTACAAATCCCAAGAGCGATAGGAGCCTTCTATTATGTCTAAAAGTGACACAATGTTCAACTAGCGAGGTCAGAGATGCGCCGCTGTACAACTCTTGCTCTCTACCGATCGAAGTAATGACAGTAAGAACCATCGCCGGATTGCCACGAATAACAGGGACGTGTCCAGGGTGATGGAAACAAAGTTTCCAGCTACGGTCATGGTCTTTGGTGTGGTTTCAAGTCAGGGCCACATCATGCCATCTCACATCTTCGAAGTTGGCTTGAAAGTCAACACCAAAGTGTACCTGGATGTGCTGAAGAGTGCGGTGATCCCCTGGTGCAATCAGGTGGCCGGTGGCAGACCTTGGATGTGGCAGCAGGACTCGGCGCCGGCCCACAAGTCCAAAGAGACCCAGGCTTGGCTTCAGAAGGAGTGCTACGACTTTGTACGCTTCTCACACTGCCCCCCGCTCTTCCCCCGATCTGAACCCGCTGGACTACTTCGTTTGATCATACGTCGAGAACATCACCAACATGACCTCCCACAACACCAAAGCCAGCCTGATCACCGCCATCCGCCGAGTATTCAGCCGAGCTCCCACCGGCGCTTGTGGAAAAGGCATGATCCCAGTTCCGGATCCGTATCGAAGCGGTGATTGAGGCTAAAGGCGGCTACATTGAATAGATGTCAGCTTTACTACATAATCAAGTTACCTGAATTGATTTTTTCAATAAAAGTTTTAAAATAAAGCTGTATTGTGGTTTTCTTTAGGACGACAATTTTAGCGTTCCACCCTATATATATATATATATGGATGGAAGGAGTGAAAATATTAAGTAGTCTTGTTTATGTTTTCTCTCTGCCTTTTTTACATCAAGAGGCGTTAAGTATTGACTCAAGTAACCGTAACGCGTAAATTAAAGGCGTTCGCGATGAAAGGGTTACTGCCTTTGTAAATGGGCATGGTAACCGGATTTCAAAGTTTGGAGAAGGCTGTTTGTCTTTTATATAGCACTAATACCCCTAGGAAAGTTATTAATCTATTCTTCCTTCAGCTGTGGGAATACAGTAAGGCAGATTGGGCTATTAAACCTCAGCGAAGCGACCAGTCTAGGAGAAGAAAACCCTTAATTCCTAACCTGTTAAACTTAAAATTGACCTATTGTCAAATCCTGCTCGTGCAGAGAGGTTGTGTAAACGCATAACAACTCAATTTCTCATTACCTTATTCTGTGACCACAGAACTGGACCAATATCATTGATATATATACGAGGTGCGTACGATAAGTTTTCCAGACTTTATTCGTTTGGGCACTTTTATTGATAATTACACACATGAAACTCTAGTCCCCTTCGAAGTAATCACCTCCAGCTGCAATGCACTCGTATCGTTCCAACAACTTGACTATTTGAGCAAGATGGGCATCAAGACAGTTCCTCACCCTCTCTATAGTCCAGATCTTGCTCCTTGTGACTGGTACTGTCACTTTGATTCACTGTGGTCCTGGGAGTAATGGCAATTAAAATGTACTCTACATTCCGCCAAAGCTCTAGGACTTGAGCTTCATATTTATACGCAATTTATTGTCATATCTAGGACACTCGTTGAGGGAGATCTTACCCTTCTGTTGAGGTCCAGTCAGCCTATTCAACAGCCTCAGTGTAATGGTTATCATCGTAGGAAATAGACACGGCGACACGAGTTCAAATCCTGGACGAGACTGATTGCATTTCACAGAGCACTAATACCCTTGGGAAAGGTACGAATCCAATTATTCTCCCTCCAGCCATGGATAAATAGTAGGGCAGACTAAATTCTTCAGCCTTGGTGAGGCAACTAGTCTAGGAGAAGGAAAAATCTGAATTCAAACCTGCTAAACTGAGCTTAAAAATTGACCTTGTGTCATATCCTGCCCGAAGCGGAGGGGTTGGTAAATATGTTGAACTGATTTAACTGTAGGCAAGTTTTTATTATTAACAATGTTTACTTGAATCTATTTATTATTTACAAAAGAATTATTAGTTACTTGAAACATATGATTGCTTCAAAGACTCGATGTAACACTGAAATCTGGTTAGTAAGTTTAAGTTTTATCAACCCCTAATAATTATTTGATGGCATATCAACCCTTGATGGTTATCCAATGCTAAAACCTGTTTATAAATATATATGCATGTATTAGATATATATAATTTATAAGTAAATAGTTCACAGGTACCATTTTAAACAAGCCTGAGCTCATTTGTTCGTTAACCCAGTTGCCTTGGGCTGTAATATACATCGACTGCTTCCTTGCAAAAGTGTAAGACCCCCCCCCACGAGTGTCCTAGATATGACACTAAACCATCGGATGATAAGGTTCCTCTAATGCTGGAGCTTTGGGTAATGTGGAGTACCGTTCCATTGTTATCGTTCCCGGGTTCACTCTGGCCCGCCGACGTAGTATTTAAAAGGGTCCTATCTAACTGTTTGTCATTTCACCAGTATGCAAATAAATGACTAATTTTAAATTAAGTTGTGAAAAATAGAACTCCTTGTACATTTTACTGTGCGTATTTACAACATCTGTTTACAAATCATATATTTAATATATATGCAAAAACCAGATTTGGCATTAAATAACCAACAATGGTTGATATGCCATAAAATCAAAGCAATCATTTGTATGCACAGAGTTAAATGCTTATAAGTATTCCTATCAAACACTAATAATTCTATTCAGCTTTACTCATATGTTTGCACACAGTTGAATAGCTTCAAGTATTGCTATGTAACACTAACAATTCTATCTAATAGCAGTCATTTTTTGGTGTCCTCGTGGTGTAATGGTTAAAGTGATGGATCGCGGAATCGTAGTACGCGAGTTCGTACTCCAGTCGCGGTATTATGTTCACTTTCGGGCAAATACCCTTGGGAAAGGTATGAACCTCCTTATCCTCCCAGCTATGGGTTAAATAGTACCACAACTGTTCTTCTAGGAGAATGGCTTTGGCATTAAATATCCTACAAAGGTTGATATGCCATTAAACAAAGAAACTAAACCAAACGAGTCATTTTTTGCCCACTGTTAAATTGTTAAAGAGTTCTATTTGACTCCATAGATAGGACGCTAACTGGTATTACCACTCAGTGCCAGAGAGGACCTTAGATTAATAGCAATAAAGGTGTACTCTGCATTCCCTAAAGCTACAGGACTGAAGTCTCACCATCAGATTGTTTACTGTCATATCAAGGACCTCTGCAGAGGTTCAGGCGGCGTATACAACAACTGCAACCGACTGGGCTGCATGGAAATCATTTATCATCATCATCATGTCATGCCACTAGCACGAATATCCCTGACCCTCTCTCACCACTTCTCCCTATCATTCATCCCCTCTGGCAGGTCTTTAAGGGCTACATCTCGTATCCTCACATAGCTGCTGTATGTATGTTCGAGCTGTTCGTTCTGCTTTTGTTCGGCCATATGTGGGGGTCCATAGGAGTACATCACCTATGAGCACGTCCTTGCTTCTCCAGCAGTGTCTTGCATGTCTGGTTCGTCTAACGTGGATAGTTTTCGTGATGGGAGGCAGGTGGCCGTATAGTTGGTTCCTTGTGGGGTTACTTGAAGTTATAAAACTGTGTACAAAAACTTATTTTAATTTTGGTTTGCTAATTATAATTATTATTTGTTACTTGAGACCACATCCTTGCTTAAAAAAAGGAAAAGAAAAGACTCTCTTTGGCATTAAATAACTCAAAGGTTTACATACCGAAACACCAATCAATCAGTCCTTTAGAATAAATTAACTTCTGTATCTGAAAAGACGTCATTTATGCGAAGCGTGTTAAACTGGAGTGTTTAATTTAATTTAGCAAGTAATAAACAAAACGTGCACAAAACTGGTTCGACTAAAGTGCATGCATTATGAGAATAGTTGATGAAAATACAGAGAAATATTGATCGTACATCTAATACCTAATATTATTACTTCCTTAGAGCGAAATACTTCAATAGTTTTTTTTTTTTTTTTTAGTTTTGTTTTGTTTTGTTTTTAAAATTTTTAATAAGATATCTAAGGTTATTTAGTGCATATCTCTGAGGTTGTGTTCTCCGTATAAAACCAGACCGATTTTAATCTTATTTCTAGTTTCTATTTATTTAAAGATTCACACACACACACACATACATACATACATACATACAGACACACACGCACACACATTATCGAAAAGTTTCGGTTACGTTATCTGATTTAGTGGTATATCAACCCTTGTTGGTTATTAAATGCCAAATCATATTCATACTTATAATGTATGATTTTTTAGGGAATAGTTTTTAGGTAATATTCTTTCAAATGAGCCTGAACCCACTTGTTACCACACAATTAAAAAAGTAAAGTTGGCGATAGTTGTCGAGGGTCACCCGAAGGCTCCTTTTTCGATATCTACAACACCGAGGTGAAGGAGAGGGCGCTACCCTATTCCCTGGATTGCTCCACTTTACCTTTTATCCGTAATTATAAGCAAGGCGGCATCAAGTACCATTTTTGAGTCTTTGGCGTGACTGGGATTGAACCCAGGTCTCCCGGACCATTAGAGAACACTCTACTCAATAAACCAATGGCCTGAAAAATAAATGGTTTCAAATATTGTTATCAAACACAAATAGTTCTATTTGCACACAGTAAATGGTTTCAAGCATTTCTATCTAATAATAGTAATAATTCTATTAATACTAATAATTCAATTTATCATTAATTAAGTATTTGTACACCGTTAAATAGATTTAAGTATCATAAATGATTAAACAGTTCTGTTTACCGTATAGATAGAGACCCTAACAGGTACTTCCACTCTATGTCAGAAAGGACCTGAGTGTAATGACAACGAAGGTAAACTCCACAGTTTGCAAAACTCCAGAACTAGAGCCTCACCACCAGATGGCTGAGGGTTCTTACCCTTGAACAGAAGCACAGATGGTGTATTCCACACCCACCGTCGACTTAACTGACATTGTGTAGAATTGAAAAGTTACCCTCTACAGAGGTTCAGTCGGCTTATACGACTATCGCAGCCGACTGGGCTGCGTGGAAATCATTTATAGTGAATAGAAATACTTGAAGTTATAAAACTGTACACAAAAACTTACTTTAATTTTTGCTTGCAAATTATAATAATTATTTGTTACTTGAGACCACATCCTTGCTTAAAAAAAGGAAAAGAAGAGAATTGAAAAGTTTAAAATATTTGAGGTGTGATTAGTGCGACGATTATGGTCGATGGAAATAGAATCGACGACACAAGTTTAAAACCTGGATTTGGCTGTTTCGTTTTGCGCTAACGCCTTCAGAAAAAAAAGAATCCCTCTTTCTCCAGCCCAGCCTGGGGTAAGTAGTAGGGCAGTTGGGCTCTTTAGCCTTCGTTAGACAATCGGTGTTGGAGAGGGAAACTATGAATTAAAACCAGCATTACCCATCTTAAAACTTGACCTTATATCATATCAGAGTGGACCTGAGAGTAATTGCAAGGAGGGTAGACTTCAGAACTAGAGCCTCATCATTAGATTAAAAAAGTAAAGTAGTCGAACTTAGTCGAGGGTTACTCGAAGCCTCACTTTTCAATAGCTACTACACCGAGTTGAGGAGGAGGGCGCTACTCATTTTCCTGGATTGCTCCACTTTACCCTTGATCCGTACCTTATAATGCTGAGTGTTAAGCAAGTCGGCATCAAGTACCATTTTTTGAGTCTTTGGTATGACTTGACTAGGGATTGAACCCAGGTCTCCCGGACAATTGATGAAAACTCTACACCTTATTGAATCAGTAATTGTTACACAAATAGCTTTTTGTTTTCATTTCGTGTTACATCTGAATAATGCTGTTCCGGATAGAATATCGATAATACAATACGTTGAAAATTTCAGAACTACTGGTTCATCGATTAAAAAACCCACCAGAAAGAACTTGATGAGGAACATCGATGGGACTAAGCATTTTTTGTTATGGCTACACGTGCAAAAGCAGTTCTATTTCAAGCAATTCCGTTTAGCATAACTACACAGTTTAGTTCTATTTCACTTAAAGATAGGTGCTAACATTACGGTACAGAGTGGAGTTTGGAGCGATGGCAATGAAGGGGTATTCCACATTTCCCAAAGCTCCAGCATTACTGGAAACTCACCATCAGATGATTTAGTGTCATATTCCGAACACTCTTTGGGGGAGTCTTACCCCTCTGCAGAGAAGTAGCCGGTGTATTCTACAGCTCCAGCCGACTGGGCAATATTCAAGTGAGAACCTGTTTGTTCTTTCGGCGAGAACATCAATCTAATCTTCAGAAGTAGCGTGGTGGATTGTGAGACGATAACCCCGGAACTTTCGACGCCAACCTGCACTACAATAACCAGTTTATGTCATTGGCAACCAATCCCGTTTCGAGGACTGGTGGTATCATGATATTGCCACAGGAAAACTTTTCCCAGTCAGCTGGTGATGTAGAATACACTGACTGCACCTCTGCAGAGGGGTAAGACCCCACTAACTGTACCATAGCCATGATTGGCTATGTGTGAAACGTACATCGAATGTCCATAAAGATAGAACATAGGAATCTCGAAATTCGAAAAACACGTAAAGACTTCTTTCTATTCTGGCTTTTTCATCTACCCCCATCTCATGCGACACCTGCCCAAGGCCTCCGCGAGCAAGCGAAAGTCAACCCATCTCATCCGGTGTCTTGTATCAACTCTAACAACTTTCTTCAAATTCCCCAAATCCTCCACGCGCTTCCGGTGAGTGACGTCATTCGCACTTGCTGGCCCCGTTTCCCATCTGGGCTATTGTGACATCTCTGAGTGACACATCCGCTCCGCACGCGCGTTAACACCTGTGCTCAAGTTTGCACCTAACCCATGTGCTGAGCCGAAAGGTTCTCAGCCTAACTAAACTCAAAGGCATAAAACGATATCCCTTGGCCATTTTATTACATAACGAGTGTCCTAGATATGACACTAAACAATCTGATGGTGAGGTTCCAGATTTGGTGAATGCGGAGTACCCCTTCATTGCTATCGCTCCCAGGTCCACTCTGGCTCGGAGTGGTAGCACCTGATAGGGCCCCATCTATGGGTTAAATAGAACTAACAGCATACTTATGCTAAAATGAATTGGTTGAGTAAACTGAATAGCTTGAAATAGAAATGTTTTGGACAATTAAACCGTACTTACATTTAAACTGCGTGCTTATGCTTAACTGAATTATTTCAAATAGAACTGTTTTCCGACATTAAAACTGTATTTACACTTAACCGAATTGTTACATACAACTGCTTGAATAGTTAGAAATGGAAATGTTTTTGACAACTAAACTGTGTACTTATGCTAAACTGAATTGTTTTGAATAGAACGGATTATTTACTTAAAAATGGATTTGGCGTTAAATAACCTGCAAAGGTTGATATGCCATAAAACCCAACAAACCAAACCAACGGGAAAACTGCGGGTGGAATTCTAACCCAATAGTTTGCCACACGGGAATACTTCAAATATAATACCATCAGTTCGTTTGCTGTGCCCTTAGTCGAAGCCTTCAAGTTCATTAATAATTAAAGTTCAGATATATATTGTAATATATAGTCCGGCATATCCGGAGATTTCTGTAATAACTGCTGTCATCATTACCGATATAGTTTATATTTATATCTACCTAATTCAGTTCCTATCCATCTATCTATCTATATCGAACTCTCAGGATCATGGTACAATACTTAAGTGGATGCTTCCATTTTAAATATTGATTAGGAAGGCACACTCATCCAAGTTATAAAAATCATCATTCTACTCTTTGCAATGCATACACTTAAAATGTATAATATCAACCCCCCCATATATATATATATATATATATATATATATATATATATATATATATATGTTTGTATCTCCCTCACTCTCTCTGTATATATATCTGCATGTATATATGTATATATATATATATATATATATATATATACTGACATATGTAAATCAGCCTTTTCACATGTATGTATGCATCTATCTATCTATCTATCTATCTATCTATTTACTTATCTATGTCCTTAATCTGCCCATAATTATCTCGTTAACTAGCTAGCAGTGCGAGTATATAGCGTATTCATATCTACATTTTATATTTGAGCTTCCCTACGCATATAATTAAGGTTTTTTATATTTTTCATTCCAAATTACAGTCAGCCATTATCGCACAATCACCACATTTGAACTGACGCGTTCATCTTTTGTTGTTCGGCACATTAAATACGACTTCACATTAGCATCAATGGCTCTGCACATACGAAAATCCATTTTATTCTCTATCGTTCCCGATACTTTACTAACGCAGACATCAGGCAACCTGGCAAAATCGACAGCTTTGAAGAACACATATCTGTTTCATCCATCAGTCCACAATAAATAAATAAAGAAATAAAGGGCTGATGTTAGTGCAACGCTGTTGAATTATAGATGCTTTAGGACATTATATCTGTTTTCATTTTACGACCCCCCCAAAAAAAACAGGCAGAACCAAAGCGATCTGGACGGAACGAGATTTTTCCTATTATAAAAGAAATGCATTTGAAGAATAGATTTTCTGACAATATCCAGTCCGGTTGGGTCATGCTCTGATTCCATATGGTATTCATAAAGATATATTTTTTTCTTCTTTTGGGGGCCTTTGTTCTCCAACTCTTTTGCTGGGATCGATAGAATATACACAAAATACTAGTTGGGACCCGTAAAAGGAAACAAAAAAACACTCATGTGCTGATGAATTCTTTTAGAAAAATTATCTATGTAAATCTGTAATATAACAGCCGAGGGATTTCAGTTCATGCTTTTGGGTTTAGTTACGCCGAGAACCTTTCGGCTCAGCTCATGGGTTAGTTAGGTGCAGCCTTGATGTCGGTGGTAACGCGTGCGCGCACACAGAGCGGACATGCCACTCAGCGATGTCACAAAAGCCTGAGATGATGAAACGGGTGACAAAGTGCGGGTGACGTCACGCACCGGAAGCGCGCGGAGGATTTTGGGGATTTCGAAGAAAGTTAAGAGAGTTGGAAACTAGACACCAAACGAGGAGGTTCGTCTTTTGGGGCTCGCTGAGGCGAGACGAATTTGCGCGCCCTGGGTGCCGCATGAGATAGAGGCCAGATGAAGAAGCCAGCATAAAAAGATTGTGTCTCTCTCTTTGTGTCGAAACCTTTAACTCAAAAGTAATAAAAAGGTTTCGTTCCTGAACAAACAAGTCGTTATGTGTTTTCGAATTTCGAGATTCCTATGTTCGATGTCTATGTGTCACCAACATGCCATGTCTATTTCGCACATGGCGTTAATTGTGGCTATGTAACTCTATTTACCAATTTACCGCTCGGGCAGGATATGACACAAAGTCAATTTTTTTTTAAAGCGGAGTTTAACAGGTTTGAATTCAGAGTTTTCCTTCTCCTAGACTAGTTGCCTCACCAAATCTATTATTTTCTCTATCTATTCTTCATCCACATTTCTATCTGATTTTTATATATCTAAATCTTTTTTTTATTTATCAACCTGATTTCTATCCATCACACTGTTTTTATTTATTTATCTAAATCTGTTTCTATCTATCTATCTATCTATCTATCTATCTCTTTTCTTAGTCCCTTCATAAGCATTCATAAATATATAATTTTCCACTTTGGTAGCCATTTGTTCTCACACCCGTTTGTTATGATCGATAGAACATTTACAACATACTAGTTGGTACCTGAGAAAATCTTGGATAAATACGAATTTCTGTTTTCATTCATTCAGAAAAAATAACTTTATATATAATTTTAATGTCATTTTCTGGCCTTTTTGACCCAGCAAAATCTTTTCTTTCCTTTTTTCTTACTTTATTCCTTTCTTTGCTTTTCCCTCTCTTCATGTAGTTGTTCCCATTCTTGCCGCAGTTTAACTAAAAATTCCAAACACCTAACCCTCCTTTCTTTCTCTTACAATTTCTCTTTCTTTTTTAAAGAGTCCTAAATGTCTCACCTCACAAGCATAGTGTATCATTTCATCGGGTCAACTTGTTTTGCCTCCAGTAACTTAAAGCCACCAACTCATTCTGTAAAAAAAAGGAGTTTAGATGGTATAATGGCTATAATAATATCTCCATTACATTTGCTATATCTACAGTTGGCATTTATATAGTCTATCAATCTATTTATTTATCCTGTTTATATAGTCTATCAATAATAATCCTGTTTATATAGTCTATCAATCCGTTTATATAGTCTGTTTATATAGTCTATCAATCTATTTATTTATCCTGTTTATATAGTCTATCAATAATAATCCTGTTTATATAGTCTATCAATCTATCTATTTATCCTGTTTATATGTATGTATCTGTTTACGTCTCTCTACCAAGCAATTAAACAATCCTGTCTATCTATACTCTTCCTATGGATGGATGTATAAATGTATCTAGTATATATCGGTTTGTTCATATATCTCTACCTGTTAATCTATCTATCCCGTTTAGTTGGTTTGGTTGGTTTGTTGGGTTTTATGGCATATCAACCTTTGTAGGTTATTCAACGCCAATTTTTATGTAAATAATCTGTTCTATTTAAAACAATTCAGTTTAGCATAAGTACACAGTTTAATTTTCAAAAACATTTCCATTTCTAACTATTCAAGCAGTTGTATGTAACAATTCGGTTAAGTGTAAATACAGTTTTAATGTCGGAAAACAGTTCTATTTGAAATAATTCAGTTAAGCATAAGCACGCAGTTTAAATGTAAGTACGGTTTAATTGTCCAAAACATTTCTATTTCAAGCTATTCAGTTTTACTCAAACAATTCATTTAGCATAAGTATGTTGTTAATTCTATTTAACCCATAGATAGGACCCTTATCAGGTGCTACCACTCCGGGCCAGAGTGGACCTGGGAGCAATGGCAATAAAGGGGTACTCCACATCCCCCAAAGCTCCAGCACTGCTGGAACCTCACCATCAGATTGTTTAGTGTCATATCCAGGACACTCGTTGGAGGGGGTCTTACCCCTCTGCAGAGAAGCAGTCGGTGTATTCTACAGCCCCAGCCGACTGGGCAACTCGTTTAGTATCTTGGTGTGTTCGTACTCCAGTCGCGCTATTACGTTCACTTTCGGGCAAATACCCTTGGGAAAGGTATGAACCCCCTTATCCTCCTAGCTATGGGTTAAATAGTACCACTACTGTTCTTCTAGGAGAATAGCTTTGGTATTAAATAACCTACAAAGGTTGATATGCCATTAAAGAAACCAACCAAACCGTTTAGTATGTTCAGTTTCTGATTCCGTTGAAGCCGGAAGAAAAACATAACGGACGCACCGCTCTTTTTTTTTCCTTCTTCTAGAAACCGACTCTTCCTGTATCTTCAATTCGTCTGCTCCTTTTTCATTCATGCAAATGAATCAAGAAGTCACTCATTTTTCATCAACATTCACAGAATACCTCTCTTCCGCTCTGCATCGGTAATAATATCGTCCGGCCAGCTTCCGTGACCTCGTAGGTCACCGATATCTATTGACCTCGGCAAGAATCTAGCTCACTGGACGAGATGTTGAACTCTGTCAACTCGTCTGCTGGCTTCTTTTAAAAAAAAAAATACAACTTATCTATTTACAATGTTACTGCTCGCTAAGTTCTGATTCAGCTTATCTGAAAAAATAGTATTTGATTTATGCTTACACCACACACACACACACACACACACACACACACACACACACACACACTATTCAGAGGATATAATTATTCATATACACCATAATGCTAATGTTTACCATTTCGGTTTTTTGTTAAACCATCTTCAAGCCGATGTTAGAATGGACCATGAGAAAATTCTTTGCATTCTATATTCTTTAATAGCGTTCCGTTTCAAACTGTAGAGACGTAATTAGTATTTGAATTTTATTTTTTTTTTTTTGTCAAAAGAAAAAACATGGATAAAAATTAATTCTTTTATATTAACTAAGAATATGTATGTATGTATGTATCCTTCTAGTCAATATTAGCCTCTTCTGTTTATATCTCCCTACCTGTCAATTTATCTATCCTTTCTATCTATACTCTTCGTATGTATGTATGTATGTATGTATGAATAAATAAATCGCTAGTTCATAACGGTCTGTTCTGTTCAAATCTATCAATCCTTGTTGCTCGTCTCTTTTTAATCCCAAGTAGTATCCGTGCAATGTATTATACTCCTTTCTTTGTAAGGCTTTTGTTCTCGAAAGCATTTGCTGTGATCGATACAAAATAAATAAAATATAAGTGATACTTTTGTGCTTCACTGTGTCTCATCTATATTTTCTAGGGTATTTCATCTGCTCTCTGTTCTCCTTCCCTTTCTTTCTATGCTTCTCAACTTACAACTTCCCCTCCCCATCACAATTACTTACATCATCTGAATGATCAAACTATCACGTTGATCCGAACATCTTTTACTATGATTGTCTGCAGATCTAATTGGTTACCTGTTATGTTTTGTTTCGTTTTCTATCAGTCATTGATTCACTCACTAAAAAAAAAAAAAAAAAAAAAAAAAAAAAGAAAGAAAATAAAGAATAAAAAAATTAAAATAAATGGGAAAGTTCATTCTCAGCCGGGATGTGCAAACTTATATTTGCTCAAATGCAATGGTTTGAAGGCTGGCTTCCATATTAGGTCATTATATGATGCCATTCTAATCACTTCTTTCATCCTCCCGTTTGCAATTTCGTACGCTAACGTACTTGTTTAATCTATCTATCTATGTTCATATTCTGTATGCCATTATCTATGTAAGTTTAAATTCACTGTTCTATATATCAATCTATCTAGTATGTCATATCTCTCTATGTTCCTGTTCAGCATGCCCAATCTATCTATCTACCTATGTTCATATTTAGTACGACATATCTATCTATGATCAGATACAATGCCTCATGGCGGGGGTATCCTCATGGTGTAATAGTTATAGCGAAGGGCTGCGGAATCGTAGTAAGCAAGTTTGAACTCCAGTCACGCTATTATGTTCCTTTTGGCGCAAATACCATTGGGAAAGGTATGAACCCCTTATCCTCCCATCTATGGGTTAAAAGCATCACTGCTGTTCTTCTAGAAGAACGGCGTTGTCATTAAATAACCCACAAAGGTTGATATGCCATTAAACAAAGAAACCTAAACCAATATGTCATGTCTATCAATCAATCAATCAATCAGATTCACGATGCGATATATATATATATATATATATATATATATATATATATATATGTTCCCACTCAGTATGTCATATCTATCTATGTTCATATCTAGTATATCATATCTATCTCAGTCTGTTCATATCTACTAGTTTATCAATTCTAGTCATATGTATGTATGTATGTATGTATGTATGTGGACCCAATTTGGGACCACGAAAAGACAACTCGGAACACGGTATAAGTTTAAAGATATATTGAAGTAACAAGGTACAGAGAAAAGTGGTGGCGTAAGGTAGGCTTACGTGTTAGTAGAATATCGGTAGAGTATCCGATGGACTGCGGAATCGTTGTAAGCTAGTTCATCCTCCAGTTGTGCTATAACGTTCACTTTCGGGCAAATACCCTTGAAAAAGGTATGAACCCCCTTATCCTTCCAGCTATGGGTTAAATAGTACTACTACTATTCTTCTAGGCGAATGGCTTTGACATTAAATAACCTACAAAAGTTGATATGCCATTAAACAAAAAAACAAACCAAACCTGATGGAAACACTGACTTTTTTGACATGGTCGATAGAATCCTGTAAGGAGATAGATTTGCGCCATATTTGTTTATACTCTGCCTAGACTACGTACTTCGAACTTCTTAGATCTAATAAAGAAAATGGTTACAAATTTTTACAAAAGCAAGAAGCAGACGATATCCCGCAGAAACACTGATAGACAGACTACACAGATGATCTAGCGCTTCTAACAAATATACCAGCTCATGCAGAATTCCTACTGCATAACCTAGAGTAAGCAGGAAAAGGCATTGGGCTCTACATGAAGGTGTTACATATCCAGATATACAGATGTGTGAAATAGACATAGGGAATCCGAAAACACGAAAAACCTTTAACGCAATGTGTAGTTCAGG
>OY757924.1:67795553-68040553 GCA_963585895.1 Sepioteuthis lessoniana | reverse complement strand
GATATGACATTAAACAATTTGATAGTGAGGCTCTAGTAATCCTGGAGCTTTAGTGAATGCAAAGTACCCCTTCATTTCCATAACTCTCAGGTCCACTCTGCTCCGGAGTGGTAGCACCTGATAGTGCCCCATGGGTCAAATAGAAATAAACTGTACTCTTGTTAAATTGAATTGTTTAATGTAGAACTGTTTTCGACATTGAAACTGTACTTAAGCTAAACTGTATTGTTTCAATTAGAACTGGTTGACTAAACTGAATAACTTAAAATAGAAATTATTTTGACAAACTGTATTTATGCCCAACTGAATTGTTTGAAATGAAACTATTTGTATAAAGTAAAGTTGGCGGCCTTACTCCTTAGTTTAGGTTGACCCGAAGGCTCCCTTTTCAATAGCTTTCACACCAAAGTTTCGGGGAGGGCGCTATTCTATTCCTTGGATATATAATCTAATATATATGTATAAAACAGATTTAGTTTTAAAGAGCCTAAAATGGTTGACATGCCATAAAAACAAACCAAGGTGCCCGTAGTGTAATGGTTATCGTCGTAGGAAATGGACACGACGACTCGAGTTCAAATCCTGGACGAGACTGATTGCATTTCACATAGCACTAATACCCTAGGGAAAGGTATGAATCCCATTATTCTCCCTCCAGCTATGGGTAAATAGTAGAACAGAGTGGGTTCTTCAGCCTTGGTAAGGCAACTAGTCTAGGAGAAGGACAACTCTGAATTCAAACCTGTTAAACTCCGCTTAAAAATTGACCTTGTGTCATATCCTGTCCGAGCGGAGGGGTTGGGTAAATATGATAAAAACAAACAAAATTTTTAGAAGGATAATAATTGTACTATGTAACCCACAGCTGGGGAGAATAAGGGCTTAATTTCTTTCTCATGGGTATTTTGTCCCAAAGTGAACGTAATGGTCATACCGTAGTTCGAATACGCTTACAACACTTCAGCCACCACTCCACGCCAACCCTCCCTAGTGAGCGTCTATGTGGTAGTACATGCTACATCTCAACAAGCTGTTTAATATAACAATGAACTTAAAGTCTCTAACTTGGAGAATAAAGCGATTTTCAGTCCATTTTTTTAAGCGAGTAATATTTTCGTGGTGTCTGTGAACGCCATTTTAAAGATATTCGGGTTTTCGATAAGACTTATATTTATTAAAACATATTTAAAATATTCCGATTTCAACTATTTTTCAACCCCTTTTTTTTATATAAGCCTTGAATTATCTTTTATGATTATTGTCTTGGTAAAGATATAATTAAGGAACAATGAAGGAAACGATAATTTTATCTGAAATACCTAACTTGACGTTATGCATGCGTATTCTAATGAGTTTTCCATAACTTCTCTTCAGAGATGGCATGAAGTCACGCCATGTATTTCTTTTAATATGATAAATTCTCAAATTTTACTCGTGAAATGAATTTTAGTTTAAGAATCAAGAAAAGTGGGCAAGATTTGGGAGGGTGCTTTCACATGTCGACAGTACTTTGAATATGCTGACTATCCCTTGTACAAAGGTAAGACCCCCTCCAAAAATATGTGACCCAGGCATTACAGTAAACGGCATCTGATAGAGAGGCTACAGTTTGATTTGTTTCAAAGTTATTCGTATTCAACAGGACTTGGTGCAAAAAAAAAAAAAAAAAAAAAAAAAAAAAACTTAAGAAAAAAAATCAACAAAAATAAATATAAAGTTGAAATTTACTAAGCTTTTTGCTTAGATGTGGCACAAGGCCATATGAAAGGGGCACCTAATGAGACTCGAACTCACTCGTGTAGGTTTGCTAGTCGAGCTTGCTAGCCATTACACCACCAGAGGCGCCTAAAATAAATATAAAAGTGTAGAGAAGATGATTCCCTAACCTCTCGGCATAATGTAACCCTTGACGCATTTACTTAGTGTTTAAAAAAACAATTATATCTAAGTGTCACACCCTCACTATCTTCTCTTTCATCAATTGCCCAGTCAGTTAGGGCTTTAGAATATACCGACTGCTTCTCTGCGAGTGTCCTAGATATGGCACTAAACAATCTGATGGTGAGGTTCCAGCAATGCTGGAGCTTTGGGGAATGCGGAGTACCCCTTCATTGCCATTGCTCTCAGTCCACTCTGGCTCGGAGTGGTAGCACCTGATAAGTGTCCTATCTATGGGTTAAATAGAACTAAACCGTGCTTCTTTCACTATACTGATTTTTGCATTTAAACTGCGTATTTATGCTAAACTGAATTGTTTAAAATAGAACTGTTTTGACATTGGAACTGCGTACAAGTACTGAACTGAATTGCTCGAAAGAGAACTATTTTTGACGTCTAATCTGTGTACTTATGCTGAACTGAATTATCTGAAAAAAAATTGTTTGACATTTAACTCAGTGTATTGCCCAGTCGGCTGGGGCTGTAGAATACACTGACTACACCTCTGAAGAGGGGTAAGACCCATCCCACAACGAGTGTCCTGATATGTGACACTAAACAATCTGATGGTGAGGTTTCCGCAATGCTGGAGCTTTGGGGAATGCGGAGTACCCCTTCATTGCTATCGCTCACAGGTCCACTCTTGCCCGGAGTGGTAGCACCTGATAGGGCCCTATCTATGGGTTAAATAGAACAGCATTGTTATGCTAAAATGAATTGAGTAAACTGAATTGCTTTAAATTGAAACGTTTTTGACAATTAAACCGTACTTACATTTAAAGTGCGTGCTGATGCTTAACTGAATTATTTGAAATAGAACTGTTTTTCGACATTAAAACTGTATTTACACTTAACTGAATTGTTACATATAACTGCTTGAATAGTTTGAAATGGAAATGTTTTTGACAACTAAACTGTGTACTTATGCTAAACTGAATTGTTTTAAATAGAACAGATAATTTACATAAAAATGGATTTGGCGTTAAATAACCTACCAAAGTTGATATGCCATAAAACCCAACAAACCAAACCATCTTTCATCAATACTATTCACTTGATTCTATTTGCCGTGCAAATAGTATCAACACTGGCTCTATTATTAAAAAATATTTACCTAATCATCTACACGTCCAACTATTTTCACTTTATTAGATAAATTACTCTGCCGAATACACAGCTTCATTCATATTTTGAATTTTAGAATAAAAAAAAATTCAAAGCTTCAGTCTCGGTATTTTTTGATTACGCCTCGTGTGAATACGCCCAAATCGGTTCAAACTGAATCAAGCGTACATAGACCAGCATCTTCATAATGAACAGAACCTCTCTTAATTAAATGAAACCTTAAAAATAAATTGATAAATAAACGGAGGAAAACTTAACATTAGGGATATCGGCAGTAATGTCTTATTCATTCATAATCTCATAATATTTTTTCAACAAACTTTTCATTAACAATATTAACGAAACCTCGAAAAAGTCTGTAAAAATGAAATTAACATTTAAAAAAAGAATAAATTGCTAACACTTTTTCATGAATTTTAGATACAATACTTTAACGCCTTTATGAAACTCTACGAAAATTAATTATTAAAATTAATGAAAAATATGAAATTGTTAATATCCAGACGTTATTAATCAATAATTGTATAAAACAAACCCGCATTAATAAAGAAATTGCAATTTATTTTACTGATTTTAATACTGAATTCCCTGAAGCTCTCAGAAACATGAAATACAGCAGAACCTCACCGATAGTGAATCCCAACAATAATTTTTACGTATTTGTCTTTGACCCACTTCAGCTAACTAGTCGTATTCCAAACAACAGGCACGCTTAGCATAGCGGTTATCGTCGTTGGAAATGGAGTTGGTGACACAGGTTCAAATCCTGGACGAGACTGTGTTTCACTTCACGCTAATGCCTATGGTATATAGTATGGAAAATTGAGTTATTTAGCCAAGGTAAAGTAACCAGTCTAGGGGAAAGATACACGCTGAATGCTGTCGTGTTAAGCTTTGGACGGAGGCGTTAGGTTATTACATATTCGGTAAATATTCTTAAAAGACGTAGACATTATATAAGTCTTACAGGAGGAGTTTGTGGCGTAACGGTTATCGTCGTTGGAAATTGCTTTGTTGTGTTAATACATGGTTTGGTTGTTTTGTTTTATAGCGTATCAATCCTTTTCGGGTTATTCAACACTTAATTATTTTTAAACGATTCAGTTTTATATAAGTATAGTTTTTGTTTACAAAAAGTTAAATGTTAAAACAGTTCTATTTTCCACAATTCAGTTTAGCATAAGTACACAGTTTCAATGTCAAAAACTGTTCAATTTCAAACAATTCACTTTAGCATAAGTACTCAGTTTGGTTTTATTTGGTCCATAGATACGACCCTATTAGTTGCTACCATTCCGAGTCAAAGTGGACCTGGGAGCGATAGCAATGATGGAATTCTCCGCATTCCCCAAAGCTCCAGCATTACTGAAACCTCACCAACAGATTGTTTAGTATCATATCCAGGGCATTTGTTGGGTGGGTCTTCCTCCTCTGCAGAGAAGCAGACGGTGTATTCTATAGCCCAGCTAACTGGGCGAAAATAATTACTAAAATAAGTCTCTAATAATAATATTTGAAAAATACATTCTAGTGTTTTCAAATTTATTAAAGTCCTAGTCATTAAATCAAAAGGAATTTCTTAGTTTCGTATATTAACAACAAAGATTATTTGTCAAAGGTAGGATTGGAGAACAGATAGTTCCGTCCCTTTCTCAAAAGAATTGTCGTAAAGTAAAAAACAAATATCCATTTCCAGGGTTTGATGATTGGTCGGGTTTTATGGCATATCAACCTTTGTAGGTTATTTAACGCCAGATCCATTTTTATGAAAATTATTCAATTTCAAACAATTCAGTTTAGGATAAGTACACAGTTTAAATGTAAGTACAGTTTAATTGTTAAAAACAATTCTATTTCAAGCTATTCAGTTTAGTCAAGCAATTCTAATTCAGCTAATTCAGTTTCGTATAAGAACAGATTTTGTAATTGTCTTTATTGGGAATCCTTTTGAGATGAGGCTTCTTAATCTGAGAATTAATTTTTCTTTTTTTTTTCATCTACTGCGGACTTTTTGTCCTCATCTTGGTAGTTTTTTTGTTGTTTCTTTTTCACTACGTATGGGCCAAATTTCTCCTCTGGCCTTCTTCAGGTGATTAACAGCGACCCAAGCCCGTGGCGCAGCGGATAGAGGCGTTGAGTCTCTACGGTTCCAGGTGAGCATTGTCAGAAGATAGCAGTTTCAATTCCTACCCAAACCGGCGAGAGGTTTACTCCGGCAAAAACCTGGTGCGATAGACAACAACTATGGAAGGCAGTAATTACTGGGGATACGGTTACAAGACTCAGCATTCCTATCCGTGGTCGCGGTTATTCACCTGAAGAAGGCCATAGGTGAAATTTTGTCAAAACGTCGTGATAAAGAAACAACAAAAAAACTACCACGATGAGGACAAAAAGTCCGCTGTAAATAAAAAAAATTAATTCTCTGAACAGATTTTGTTTACATACAGTTATATGTCAAAACAGTTATATATAAAACAAATCGGTTTAGTGTAAGTAGAGTTTCAATGTCAAAAAACAATTCCATTTCAAATAATTCAGTTTAGCATAAGCATGCAGTTTAAATGCAAGAACGGTTTAATTGTCAAAAACATTTATTTCAAGTTATTCAGTTTAGTCAAACAATTCAGTTTAGCATAAGTATGCCGTTAGATCTATTTAAACCACGGATAGGGCCCTATCAGGTGATACTACGCCGGGCAAGAGTGGACCTGGGAGCAATGGCAGTGAAGGAGTGCTCCGCATTCCCCAAAGCTCCAGCATTGCTGGAACCTCACTAGCAGATTGTTTTGTGTCATATCAGGACACTCGTTGGAGGATCTTACCCCACTGCAGAGGTGCAGTCGGTGTATTCTACAGCCCTAGCAGAAAGGACAACCAGGATTTGAGCTCGGGTCGCCGATTCCATTTGCTATATGATAAGCGTTACTCTAAGCGAACATTTTGTCCAAAGGTATTCGTGACTGTATCGATCCCACCAATGGACCGAATAGATCTATTCGCAAATTAGTATCTACAAACTTAAAAAAATATATTTCTTTAAACTTCAGTGACACACCTGTCAGCTAGGGTCTGCAGAGGAATAAAACCCATCCAACAAGTGCCCTGCATATGACACTAAACAATCTGATGGTGGAGTTTTGGTGAATGCAGGATACCCCTTCATTGCCACTGCTCCCGGGTCCACACTGGCCTGGAGTGGTAGCAACTGATAGTGTCCTATCTATGGGTCAAAATTGAACTGATTTACATCTAAATTCTGTGCAAACAAATAACTTCTGTCAAATTGAATTGTTTAAAATCGAACTGTTTGTTTATTAACGGTGTGTAAACAAATGACTGATGTTTAATTGAATTTGTTAGCGATACATAGCAATGTTTAAAACCTTTCAGCTTTGACCTATGCTAAATTGAATTGTTAGAAATAGAACTGATCATTTTACTGTAAAGACCCATTTGCTCTTAATCGTAAATCAATTAGACAAATGTTACAGAACTGGCTTTATCTTAATAGTTTCAATACAATAATATACATATTCGGTAATTTCATGAGTATTCTCAGTGTCAAAGTAATAAAAAGAGTAAATTCTTCCCTTTTAAGCATATTAACTGGCTCATTGGCGTAGAGTGTTCGCCAAGGGTCCGGGAGACCTGGGTTCAATCCCAGGTCGTGTCACACGAAAGAATTTAAAAATGGTACTTGATACCTCCATGCTTAACACTCAGCAATATAAGGTACGTATCAAGGGTAAAGTGGAGTAACGCAGGGAAAGGAGTAGCGTCCCCCCTACACCTCAGTGTAGTAGCTGTTGAAAAGGAAGCCTTCTGGTGGCCCTCGACTACGGTCGCCAACTTACTACACTATCACTCTGTATCATTAATGACACAAGTTGGCGATATGTCGGAGGCAAAAAAAAAAAAAAAAGAAACCCATCATTCTTGCGCTATTGGATGTTTCCAAGAGTCAAAATGAGATAACTGTCCAGTTGGGATATTCTCAGGCTGCCATTTAAACATAAGACGAACCTATTCAAAACGGTCCAACTGCTTTTTCAAACCAAAGACAACAGCTTGATATGAACGCCAGCTGAATAGGATCATTTCCAGTCGATAAGGCAACTGTGAAATTTCCAAAGCCTTCACGTTTTGAAAATTTCACAATTGGCAAATGACACTGGGGTATTTATGTACCAACTCATCCGCACAGGTTGTATGTGACACAAGGTCAATTTTTAAGCTAAGCTTAACAGGTTTGAATTCAGTTTTCTTTCTCCTAGACTAGTTGCCTAACCAATTCTAAAGAACCCAGTATGCCGTACTATTCACCCATAACTGAAGGAAGAATAAATGGTTGGATTCATATCTTTCTCATGAGTATTTGTATTATGCGAAATTCTATTAGCTTCATCCAGGATTTGATCTCGTTTCTTCGAGTCCATTTCCTTTGACGATAATCATTACACCACGGGCACCTGGTGTAACTCTTTCTCGATCAACAACCTTTCGGAGATTGCATCGGTTCGGCTATAACAGCTGGATACTCATTTCGAAGCCATTTGTGATTTAATTGGTTTCTTTCCAGAACAAATGAAAGATGAACAACTTTATATAATAGCAGGCAACCTTATCGAACTTATATAAAACTAAGAATATAGAGTGAGTATAAGTAAAATACTAAAAAAGTAAACATTATTGATTATACTCCAAAAAACATGGTGTTCTTGGGGGGAATGGTTTCCCTCATAAGAAATGGGCAGGGCTAAGCGGTTTCAAATATTGGACGAGGTTGTTTGCATTTTGCATACAGGTAGTACTCTGGGAAAAGGTATGAATTCGACTATTCTCTCTCCAACTATCGTTGAGTAGTTTGGTTGACTAGGGTCTTTTACCCTCGTATGGTAACTGGTCGAAGAGAAGGAAAACTTTGAATCCAAACATGTTAAACCCCGCTCAAAAATAATTGATTGTGTGTCACATCCAGCTTCTGTGGAGGAGTTGGGTAAATACGTGGTGCATTCAATAAGTTTCCAGACTTTTTTGTACAGGCATTTAAGATTGTCGTAGACTCTTGAATATTCAGTATGTTATTGCTATACATCTTATGAGATGAATGACCAATTTTTATGATTTCAGGTTCAAATGAACAGCTACAGCAAGAATACACCCGACTAAAGCCTGATTGTCACAGCTGGTGAATTTCAAAAATGCAATCTGGACATGTGGACACTTAAGAAAAACGATATGCAATAAAATTGTGTTTTAAACTTGGAAAAATGACTCAGAAACGTATGGAATGCTTTCGACCATCTTGCATGAATCGAGCATGAGTTTTTGAGTGGAATAAGAGATTCAAGGAAGGCAGGGAGTCTGTGAGGGATGATGAGAGGTGTGGGAGGAGTAAAGAAGTCAATACACTAGACTTGATTGGCCAAAGGGTTAGGCTTAGGGTTACTATGTTGAGGTTTTAAGGGAGTTCAGGAAGAGATTCCTAGGGAAGAGGCCAGCACTTTTCAAATCGGGTCAGTGGCATTTCCACCAAAACAATGCACCAGTCCATAATTCCATCCGGACTATTTGACCAAGATGGGCATCAAGACAATTCCTCAGCCTCCCTACAGTCCAGATTTTGCTCCCTGTGACTTATGCTTATTCCCTAAGCTCAGAGGCTGTCGTTATGAGACAATTGAGGAGATGAAAGAGGCTGTGACGCAGGTCATTGACACGCTCACACCAGAAGACTTCCATTAGGGCCTTCCAGAAGTTGCTGGAACGGTACAACGAGTGCATTATAGCCGGAGGAGATTACTTCGAAGGGGACTAAAGTTTCATGTGTGTACTATCAATAAAAGTGCCCATACGAAAAAAGTCTGGAAACTTATTTAATGATCCTCGTATACACACTCATCAAACGACTTCTCGAAAAATCAGTGATTTTTCGCCATTCTATGATAAACTTTTGAGCAATATTAATGTGTATCCAGAGGTTTCAGTGTCTGGTCGTTTATCGATACACATACCGCAACTCATGATTGATATTTCATGCATAAAAGCTGTTATTTAGCTGGGTCGTTGCTATGCACGAGTTGACATGTTGAAAACTGTTTACATTATAGGACGGTGGATGGATACGTGTCCGCGCAGAGAGAGAGAGAGGGGGGATAGGTGTGAGAGCAAATATCCGAGCGTAACCAGTTTAAAGCTCTCCCTCTAAGGTCAGACTATTTTTACTGCGTAAAATAATTGATCACAATAATATGTCACTATAACTTATAGATGAATAAATAAGGGTATCTAACGTATTCTAATACCGCACACTCGGCTGGGGCCTTTGAATTCGCCTACTGCCATTCTGAAGAATGTGTATGACTCTTACAACGATTGCTCTTCATACGACAATACACTGCGAGGCTAAAATCGTGGAGTTTTGAGGAATGTGAGGTACCCTTTCATTGTCATTACTGTCAGGGCTACTAGGACCCTGAGTCGAAGTACTTTTTAGAGTACCATCCATCGATCAAATAGAACTAGTGTCCTGGGTATGTCATTAATCTTTATCTTATGGTGAGGCTCTTGTCCTGGAATTTTGGGGAATGTTGAGTATCTCTTCATGGCCATAGCTCTCAAGTTCCCCTGTGATCTGTTTGTGTCCTATCTATGGGTTAAATACGACTGTTTATTTTTCTGTGTGTAAATAAATTACTGAATGTTGAATTTGATTAGTTTTTCAAAGTAATACTTGAAACGACTAAATTATGAACAAACAAATCGTCACAATTAAATAGAGTTATTCATGTTCGAAAGAAATACTTGAACCCATTTAACTGTCTGCAAGAAAATGAGCTCTGGTTTGTGTAAAATGTTACCAACCAACTACTTATTTACAAATCATATAGATTTAATAATATATTTATGTATGAAGAGGATGTGGCATTGAATAACCTACAAAGGTTTATATGTCATAAAACCCCACCAACAAACCATATTATAATACTTAGCAAGCTCGATTTTCAGACCATTGTTTGTGAGTTCGATTCCTTGTCTTTCCAGCTATCAGTAGAAGAGTACCACTGCTGTATTTCTACAAGGATTGTTTTGGCCTTAAATAACCCACGAAGGTGGATATTACATTAAATAAAGAAATCAAATGAAAAGCCATGTATTTAGCTAAAGGTATTCACTAAGATTTACTTAGATTTGGCACAAGGCCAGAAAGTGCCGAGTGAGTGAAAAATCCTTTACTAAAATTTCTATTAGTTTGTAGCGTATGACTTATTCAAGAAGTTACATGGTCCCCTAGTGATTCCACCGTTGATATTTCAGGAATATAGCTACAAAAGACCCAGACAACGTCAGAATAACCGATTCAGTGCCAAAAAAGAGAGATCTCTTGACTACATTTTCCAAAAAGTGGAAAGACAGAACAAAATGGATATTTTATATGGATACATATATGCAAGGGAACCTTTGCAGGTTATGTTATGGAATTGCCGAGGGATTTCGGTTCATGCCTTTGAGTTTAGTTAGGCTGAGAACCTCTTGGCTCAGCACATGGGTTTGTTAGGTGCAACATTGAGGCAGGTGTTAACGCAGGTGTGCGCGGGCGGGTAGTCCGAGACGAAACGCGGTGACAGGGTGCGGGTGACGTCACGCACCGGAAGCGCGCAGAGGTTTGTGTGAGAATTTGAAAAGAGAGGTGGGTACTAGACGCTAAACGAGAAGGATCGATTTTTGGAGCTCACAGACGCGAGGCGAACTTGCGCCCTAATGGGGCCGCTCGAGTTGGGGGCCAAATGAATAAGACAGCATAGCAAGATTGTGTCTCTCCTCCTTACGTCGAAACCTTTAACTCAAAGTTAATAAAAAGGTTTCGTATCTGAAGAAGAAGTCGTTACATGTTTTCGAATTCCGAGATTCCTATGTTCTATCGTTATGAACATTATATGTCCATTTCGCACATGGCCATATTCTTGTATCTGACGACGCAACAGTTATTGCAAATAAGAAATATATATATATATATATAAATAGCATAGTAACAGAGTCATCAGTGGATTGTTACTATCAGTTTGTTGCCTATACTCTCATCAGACCGAGAGCTGACGTTTTAACGTTCTTCAAAATTAGATTAACGTATGCTCCATCATCTATATTGAGCACTTTTCATTCATCAATATAGCAAACCATATGTCTCAAAGAATAACATAAACAATATTCAAACAAAATACAAAAAGGAGTTTTTTTCTTTTTTTATTGACAATGCTTCCGAATAAGCCATAGCGACACTCTTTCCTTCCGGACCAAATTTGAACAGACTTTTAGGAGAAACAATTCCACTGTAAATTCCTCATCTATTTTCCCTTGGCAAGGAATTGAGCTTTTAACCTAGAATTCCCTTGGGCAAACATGTTATCAGTGAGTTCAACGCTATTTTTTCCGCATATATATCACCTCAAGTTACTCAAATACTAATTTTTTGATACGAAGATCTAACTATTTGACGCTTGGGAGATACATACAAAGAAAAAATCGCTGGCATTATGAGCCTAAATTTTGAGTAGGGTCAATGTAACTTTATGAAACATGACATGTATTATCATTTCTCTAGATCTTTTTGGTCCCTACATCACTTTTTAGTGGTCCTCTGAGTCTCCTCTTCGTAAAATTGTTAAATATCTTCGTCCCAATTACTCGGAGTCTATAAAAGATTGATGTATGTGTGATACTATAGACGCTGGTGTGGTAGAATACGCAGTTACCTATACACATGCCTGTATTAGGTGTTTGGATTTCTAAGACAAAGCTTGATTTTTTTGTCTTCTTTTTAGTAATATTCTCAATGTTTCGATCGATGTATCCTCCGGCCTTCAGGTGTTTCTTGTTGGTTCCCTAAGCTTCCCAGAGACAATCATCGAGAAGTTGCAAGTTCAATTCTAACTGCAGGCGAGTAACAATACGGGAATACTTAACATTTGGAAAGGAATCAAACCAAGTGACCCCTGTGAATTAAATAAAGGACATGGTTCAAAGTTCCGTGTAGGCTACCGAGTTCGACAAGAAACACCTGAAGAAGGCCGGAGGACATATGGGCCGACATTTTTTTGAATATAACAAAGATGAAGAGGATAAGAGTCCGAAGACGCTGAAAGATAAAACGTATGTGTGAATGTGTCGACACATAAATAGGTGTGAGCACGTGTATATGTGAATAAATGTAGGTTCGTGCGTGCCTATAATCATTTCTATAGTTGTGAGTTGACCATAGGTATGTATGTATGTTGATTGATTGGTTGGGTTTTATGGCGTATCAACCTTTGGAGGTGCCCGTGGTGTAATTGTTATCGTCGTAGGAAATGAACACGGCGACCCGAGTTCAAATCCTGGACGAAACTCAATGCATTTCACATAGCACTAATACCCTTGGGAAAGGTATGAATCCAATTATTCTCCCTCCAGCTATGGGTAAATAGTAGGACAGACTAGGTTCTTCAGCCTTGGTTAGGCAACTAGTCTAGGAGAAGGAAAACTCTGAATTCAAACCTGTTAAACTTCGCTTAAAAATTGACCTTGTGTCATATCCTGCCCGAGCGGAGGGGTTGGTAAATAGGATCAACCTTTGTAGGTTATTTAACGCCAAGTCTATTTTTATGTTAATAATCAGTTCCATTTCAAACAATTCAGTAATTAAGTTGAGTGAAAGTACAGAATCAGTTTAGTGTAAGTACAGTTCCAATGTCAAAAACAGTTCGATTGCAAACTATTCAGTTTAGCATAAGCACGCAGTTTAAATGTAAGTACAGTTTAATTGTGGTTTTGGTTTGTTTGGTTTTACGGCATATCAACCTTTGTAGATTATTTAATGCCAAATCCATTTTTATGTAAATTATCTGTTCTATTGAAAACAGTTCAGTTTCGCATAAGTACACAGTTTAATTGTAAAAAACACTTCCATTTCAAACTATTCAAGCAGTTATATGTAATAATTCAGTTAAGTGTAAATACAGTTTTAATGTCGAAAAACAGTTCTATTTCAAATAATTCAGTTAAGCATAAGCACGCACTTTAAATGTAAGTACGGTTTAATTGTCAAAAACGTTTCAATTTAAAGCAATTCAGTTTACTCAATTCATTTTAGCATAAGTATGCTGTTAGTTCTATTTAACCCATAGATAGGGCCCTATCAGGTGCTACCACTCCGGGCCAGTGTGGACCTGGGAGCGATGGTAATGGAGGGGTACTCCGCATTCCCCAAAGCTCCAGCATTGCTGGAACCTCACCATCAGTTTTTTTAGTGTCATATCCAAGACACTCGTTGGGGGGGTCTTACCCCTCTGCAGAGAAGCAATCGGTGAATTCTACAGCCCCAGCCGACTGGGGGTATGTATGTATGTGTATATCTATATTTGGGCTGGAATATATTTGCCCAGGTATGTTGAGTGTGTGTGTGCGTGTGGGCCGTATGCATTTTAAGCAGGAATCACTTATCCCACCCAGTGAGTAAAAGTGAAGATGGTCAGATAAAAGCGGACCCGTGATTTAAAAGAGTATCAATTTTATTATTACACCTTTTAGGGTCTCCTGGAGACATATTGTGTGGCATTATTTTTATGTCTAGTCTATAGATGGCCAAAAATCCGGGAGTAGGAAATCTTCACACCTGCATATATACAAGCGAAGTCAGTCTGCTGGACAGAGGAGACCAGAGAAACTCTGCTAATGGTATTTGCAGAAGAGAGAAGCGACGTCAAGCTCGATGACTGAGCAGTCGCTTTAGTTTAAGTTAAGAGAATTTCGCCAGGCGTCTACGTAGCAATTGTGAGAACTGCTTACACCGTCATTTAGTGAAGTGTCATACATGCCTCTCGTCTGTTGAATAATATATATTTGAACTTTTTGTTTTCGCCTTTTTTCTTCCATTGCGGACCTGTCTCAGACTTGTGCACTTCGATCCGAACCTACTGAGAAATACAGCACGACGTGGGAGGAAATTATTCCGACGAAGGTGCATGAGCCATTGACGAAATTCCCACATGCGCATAATATTTTGAATAAGTGATATTCTTGGTTACAATCCAACAGAGATCTTACTAAACTTCTCTCTCTCTTGTGTGTGTGTGTATATATATATATATATATATATATATATATGTCCCCATGGTGTAATGGTTAAAGCGAGTTCGAACTCCAGTCGCGCTATTACCTTCACTTTCGGACAATTGCCCTTGGGGAAAGGTATGGACCCCTTTATCCTCCTAGATATTGATTAAATACTTACCACAACTGTTCTTTTTGAAGGATAGTTTTGGCATTAAATAACCAACAAAGGTTGATATGCATAAAACAATGAAACCTAAGACAACATTTTTGTAGATCATATTTTTAAACATACCTGAGCTAATTTTTGTTTTATTTCATATATATATATATTTTTTTTACACAGTTAAATTATTTCACTAATGTCTAATACGAAAAATTCTATTTAATATTAATCATTTTATTTACACAGTTTACTCAAAGTATTGCTATGTATAACTAATATTTCAATTCCAGCAGGACACATAGCGTAACGGTTATTGGAGTTGGTTCCCTAACCTTCTAAGGAGACAATGATCTAGTGGTTGCAGGTTCAATAGTGACCACAGTCGAGTAACAATACAGGAATACTTAACACTTGTACCCGGCTAACGGAATCAGAACAGGTGAGCCTCGTGGATTCAATAAAGGACGTAGTTCGAAGTTCCGTGTATGTTCCCGAGCAGAAACGTTGTGGAAATAACAATAACGATGAAGACAGTAGTCAAAAAAACCTTAACGATAAAAATCATGAAGCTTCATCTAAAAAATTTAGACAACTAATATCAGTCACTTGCTTAAACACAGTTTAATGAGCAAACAATTCTATTTTTAATAATTCAAATTAGAATAAGTTATTTGTTCGCACTCAGTTTTAAATGTTAAGTAGTTCTATTTGTCCCATTTATAGGACCCAATTAGGTGCTTCCACTCCGGGACAGGGTGGATCTGGGAACGATGATAAAGGGTTACTCCGCATTCTCCAAAGCTCCAGCGTTACTGAAGCCTCACCATCAGATTTTCTGAGGTCATATCCAAGATACTTGTTGGGAGGGGGTCTAACCCTTCAGTGGATATGCAGTTGGTGTATTCTACAGCCCCAGCCGACTGGGCCAGTATTTCATGGAATTAAGTAGCATGTCATGGGAGCTGAGTGAACGACTCGACTTTAGAACAACGACAATCAACAAGGAAACGTTGATCAAAATCAACGAATTTCCGTATTTTAAAAATTACAAAAGATAATCGATATAAAAATCATCTAATTTTTTTAAATTCATTATTCGACTGTTTTTTGAAAAATACAAGACTATGTGGATTATTGACTCAGAGTTATTTTAAATCATGCGCTTTTAAAATCCGTAAGATAACACTGAAAAATTAATTTTTAAATTTTATTTTATTAATTTTTAGTACAGATTTTTCTTTTATTCTATTTGTGTACAGATTTTTTCTCTTTATTATTCGAGGTTAAGTTTTTGTTTTATAAAAGGAGTTAAAAAATATTGCTTTATTGATTATCAACTCGTTTGATTTGGAAATCTATGAACATTATATTGGGTTTAACAATTTCGACGAGTATCCTCTTTCCTATTACTTTTAGTTTGTTTTTTAGTTGTAACTCAATCGAGTCTTTAACCTTCAATTATGATTTGTTTGGGCCTGGAATTCACACCCTTATATGTGTATATATATATATCTGCCCTGGTTATGTTACTGAACTGCACATGCAGCTCCATTTCTGCAATTTCCGGGATGGGAGTTACGTTTTAATAGTCATTATGGGTCTAATCAGACTCAGGGTAGTAGTATATATTTGCCAAATCATTTTGTCACGGGCAGGATGTGACAAAGTTGCTTCAGAATTTTCTGTCTCAAAGATTCGTTACCTAAACAAAGCTAAAGAAACTAGTCTGCCCTGCTATTTTTACTCATAGATAAAGGACAGATGGAATCACATCTCTCTAAATAGCATAAGGGTGAGGTAAAATTCGTAGATTCCATTTTCTAAGATGATAACCATGACACTAAACCCTCCTCTCACCCCTACATGGTGTGTGATTACTTGATAGTGGCACTTCTATGGGTCACACAGATATATTTGAGGTCATGTTTAAAATGATTGCGAACTACATTAAAAAATTAGCTCTCAAAAATTAATGTTGCAACTAAATGCTTACATGCCTAAAATGATTCAGACAAAATATATGACAAATTCATTTAACCTGAAGCGAAAAGAACGCTATGCTTCTCGTGTCCATTTGTAATATGATCCGGGTGCTTGCGCAGATTCGAGTCCTTTGTTTTACTATTGCTTATGAAATATCATGAGATATAGACCTAGTACAAATCAAGACCGTTATGTTCGTCAATGACTGTTGAAATAAAGCCAGAACGAGAGTTATATGTGACTGGATAATAGAGAGCTTAACGTTGTAAGTGAGAGAGTTTAAGAAAAAAAAAACGAGTTTCATTTGACATTGTCATTGAGTGGAAACCAAAACAAGTCCTGCCATTGAAATAGCCAATCAAGGTGTAACTTGTGACGATAGAAGGAACCCGTCTCACGGCATTTCTCGTCTCATAAGAGAGCCCAACATTGGTTGTAATTTACTAACCTTTTTGCTTTGTTGTGGCACGAGGCCGCATGAATGGAGCACCCAATGAGACTCGTGAAGGTTTGCTAGTCTTGCTAGCTAATCATTTAACTACCTGAGCATTGGTTGATACACTGTAAAACCAACCTACCAACGATGAAGAAAAGGGTGGATCGAATCTAATTAATGAATAGCTCTATGTGAGAATCGAACTCCCGTTCTGGTAGGGAGACGTGTTATTCACATCAACTACTCTATCAAACTGACCTACAAAGAGATGGTCGACACGAGTCTAAATTAAATCTATAAAAATTTTTGTTTAACTCGTTGGGGTGGGGGTCTTACCACTCTGGAGAGGTGCAGTTGGTGTATTCTACAGTCCCAGCCAACTAGGCAAGACTAGAGGTTAGGGAATCGCATTCATTTTACTTCAATGCTATCATTTTTGTTTAGATGTTTCTTGAGGGTACTTTTGTTTGCTGACGATACTGTCAAAATGAATAATTTTTAAACATAGAAGCAGGGACGAACTCATAAGAGATGTACTCTTATGGACCCCCACACATGGCCGTGCAAAAGCAGGACGACCAGCACGAACATACATTCAGCAGCTATGTGAGGACACAGGATGTTGTCCTGAAGACCTACCTAGGGCAATGAACGATAGGGAGGAGTGGCGAGAGAGGGCCAGGGATATCCGTACTACCAGCGCGATATGATGATGATGATTTAACCCATAGATAGGATCTTAACAAGTACCTACACTTTAGGACGGAATGGACTTAGGATTAATGGCAATGAAAAGGTTAACCATTCTCTCTAGATCTGGAGCCTCACAGTTTAGAGTCATACAAAGAAAACCTTTTTTTTTTTTTTTTGCTGATGGGTGTCTTATATCTCAGCAAGAGAATTAGTCATCGTATCCTAAACTTTGCAAATATGGAATATGATCATTTTGAGTGCAAAACATAGAATGGCTCGTAAACTTGTCTCGCTGACCAACTACAACTGAATAGTAAATTCGATCACCACTAGGTGGCCCAGATTTACTGCTTTGTGCCAAATCTGATTAAAAAAAAAAGGCTCAAGAGCAACTACCACTGAAAGCACTAGTTCTCTCTAGATTACCGAAGTCAGCCCTTCCGGCTGGGGTAGTTGAATACGCCGACTGGATCTCGGCAGAGGGTTAAAACTCCTCCAAGGAATGACCTGGATACAACACCAAAAAATCTAATAGCGAGGCTGCAGGTCTGAAGATCAGGAAATGCAGAGTACCCCTTCCTTGTCATTACTCCTAGGTCCACACTGACCAGGAGTGGTAATACCTTATAGTGTCCCCCATCTATCGATCAAATAGAACTAGTTAAACATTTTACAGTGTGCAAACAAAAGACTGATATTAAATTCAATTGTTAGTATTACATAGGGATGCTTGAAACTATTCAAATGTGTGCAAAGAAATTATTAATAAAGACAATTGTTGATGTTCGATAGGAATAATTTAAACCATTTAACTAAAAATTGAATTATTGGTATTACATAGAAATAAGCGTAAACTTTATTGGCAAGTGGGCAGAGTGTTCGCCTTTGCTACAGGAGACCTGGGTTCAATCCCAGGTTGCGTCATACCAAAGACTTAAAATGGTATTTTGATACCTCCTTGCTTAACACTCAGCAAGGTACATATGAAGGATAAAGTAAAGCAATCCAGGGAAAGGAGTAGCGCCCTCCCTTACACCTCGGTGTAGTAGCTTTTGAAAAGGGAGCTTTCTGGTCGCCCTAGACTACGGTCGCCGACTTTACTTTTACTTGAACTGTTTACAAAAAATAATTTATATCAAAAAGAATTATATGTTAGATAATAATACATGAAACTTGTTAACTATGTGCAAACAATAACAATAATATTGTGTCTGCAAATTTGCTCTAGACTATTTAAAAGTAAGGTTAAATGCAAACTATTCATTCACAAATCCTATATGTAAAAACCATATTAAAGTGTGCGCACTGTGAAATTAAATTGTTAGTGTTACAAAGTAATCCTTGAAGTCGTCTGTGGGAAAACAAATGAGGTCTTTTTCAGTTAAAGATATCATCTACAAATCGAATATGATATATAAACAAAATTTGGCAATAAAAACTTAAAGATGTTGATATGTTATAAAACCCAATCAAACCAACTCCTATATATTTAACATGTATAAAGAAGATTTAGCATAAAATATCCTATAATAGATTATATACCATAAACCCAACTAAATACTATATATATATATATATATATATATATAAAGAAGATTTGGCATTAAATAACCTATAATGATTTATATGCCATAAACTCAACCAAATACTATGTATATTGTATATAAACAAGATTTGGCATTAAATAACCTACAATGCCATAAAACCCAACCAAATCAAATCATATCTATTTATCATATATGTATAAAGAGGATTTGGTATTAAATAACTTAGAATGGTTGATATGCTATAAACCCAACCAAACCATATATGTTTAATATATATGTATTTACAAAATTTGGCATTAAATGACCTAGAAAGGTTGATACGCCATAAAACTCAACGACTAGTGCTAAAATAAAGGAAGTATAAGCTTTTTCGTGAATAAATGGTAACTAAATGGGAACAATAACCTGAAGTTCGTCCGTCTGACTCAAGAAAGCTTAGTAAATAAAAATCCACCACGTTCGTCACTATGTCACGGGGAGTGGTTCCTATTTACATGTTCTCTTGTAATATAGCCTGTTCAGGAAGTATCCGTCTGTTTTGATTATCGAAGATTAGGTAACGCGACTTCTGTGAAACTTATAAAACTCTGAGGCGGAATGGTTACTGCACTACGACTTTCAGTTTATTTCCACATCTTTCAAATAATTCAGCGATTTACTTGCAGGGCTAGTCGAAGACGTTGCTAAGAGAAAAAAATCAAAACTTAATAATTACTGTGTAAATTCTAACACACACTTTGTATATATACATGTCATCCACAGACAGACTGTTTCGTTGCATCACAACTCTTCAGTGTAGCTAGACACACTGGACGCTTCAAGCTGGGATCGAAACTCGTCCAACTTTACGTTAGACTTACAATCTTTCCACTCAACCCGCAGGCAACTTACGTCTGCTTGGGAATTATAACTAATTATATATTAGCTTTTGTTTGTTTACATTTTGCATTACCAGTTACCGGAGTGCTCAGTTTGTTAGAAGAGCTTTGCATTATGTGGGTGGGAGGTATTACTTCCGCCACGAGAGTGCTCAGAGAGAGAGATTCAGTAAGATCTGCTAGTTTGCAAACAAGAATATCACTAATTCAAAATATTATTTATATAGATGCCGCCAGGACTTGTTCAATATTGCTTGCAACATTCTGGTGTAATTGCCGTCTACCTTCTTCTCCAGCCGTTTAGTTAGCGTCCAAGTAGTGCATCCATACAGCAGTATCGATACGACCGTTGCCTGGAAGAAACAGCGTTCAAGGCACCAAATATACGGCCACCTGCCTCCTATAACGAAAACTATCCAAGTTAGATGAACCAGACATGCAGGACACTGCTGGAGAAGCCAGGACGAGCTCATAAGTGATGTACTCCTATGGACCCCAACATATGGCCGGGCAAAGGCAAGACGACCAGCTCGAATCTACATACAGCAACTATGTGAGGATACAGGATGTAGCCCTGAAGACCTGCCAGAGGCGATGAACGGTAGGGAGAAGTGGCGAGAGAGGGTCAGGGATATCCGTGCTAGCGGCATGACATGATGATTTATATAGTAAGAGACAGATACTGTAAGTAAGATCTGTTTGTTTTCAACCAGCAATATTACATTTTCAAAATATATATGTATACCCAAATTTTTCATAGACTCCTAGTAATTTGGCCAAAGATACTTAACGATTTAAGACCCGGACATCTACAGACCAAAAAGGTCTAAAGAAATATTGACCAATCTCATCTATTTCGTAAGGTTACATTAACCCTGCTGTAACACTTAGCAAGCCAATGTTGCAGACAGTTAAAAGTGTTCGTAGATTCTTCCTTACTGATTCAATATACCTGTGTATTAAACCAAGCGAAGCTTAATAAATATCTACTTGACATTGCATCTTGTCACGTTTCTCATTAATATTCAATCTATTATTTCTCCAGAATACTAGATTAGCCCAATAAGTCGTAATATAAAAATATCTTACTTTAGCACAATGACAGAACACCTAATAAGAATTGAACTCATTAGCAAAGATCTGCTTGCCAAGGACACTGAACATGACACCAATCGAGGTATCTTGAGTAGACAAATTAATTGCTATATATATATATATATATATATATATATATATATATATATATACTTACACACACACACACACACACACAGAGAAGGTTATTGTGCTTTAATGGTTGTCGTTGCAGGAAATTGACACGGTGACAGTTCAAATCCTAGATTTGACATTGCATTTTACATAGTACTTACCAATGGAAAGATAAAAATCCAATTATTCTCCCTCTAGCTATGGCTAAGCAGTTGGGCAGACTGTGTAAGGCAACAAGTTTGAGAGAAAGAAAATTGAATTCAAACCTGTGAAACTCCGTTAAATTAATTAACCTTGTGTCATATCCAGCTCGAGCGGAGGGATTGGTAAATATGTGTGTGTATATATATATATATATATATATATATACACACACAGACGAGGGTCATTCAAAATGTTCTAAGCCCCACCTAGAAAATAGAGCTATAACTGAACATTTTAACTGAAATTTTGGGGATAAGCAAGCAGTCTGCAAGATGGGTTCCCAGAAAGTTGACGCCAGAGCGGAAGCTGAAAACCTAGACATTTCCGTGACACTTCTGACTCTCCGGTTCTTTCTGGGTGTGGCTATGAACTTTTTCAATTATCCACGTGTGTATATATATATATATATATATATATATATATATATATATAAACAAATGAATAACGAAATCATTGGTAAAAGGGGAAACTATTTCAAAACAATTAAACAGCGAGGACCCTTTCGTCCGGCACTTGTCAAGTTTAGTCACCGGAAAAATAATTAAAAACGTGGTGTAAATTAAATCATTGGAAAAAAAATTCAAGTCATCTCAGTCTCCAGCGATTCCCCAAAAATATCTGAAATATTTAATATATATGGCAAGGTCAGGTAGGATTAAAACCGTTAATTCTGTTTAAAATTGACCTTCTGTTTCATCCTGCTTATACTGAGGGTTTGGTTATATATATATATATATATAACTATTCACAACTGAATTGAATGCACTAACAAAGTAAGATATGTTAAAATAAATGTGCACTATATATATATATATATATTTATATGTGTGTGTGTGTGTGGCTATTAGCATTTAATACAGCGCTAAAACTCTGGCGAAAATTCTGAATCGAACTATTCTCATTCCGCTAATGGGTTATAGTAGGGAAGTCTCATTTTCTTTATCATTGGTACGAGAAGGTAAACGGAATTCAGACCTTAAAATTAAAAGTCCACGTAAAAATTGGCTTTATGTAGCATCTTGATCATGGTGGAGTGGTCGACTATATAAATGAGTATATATATATATATATATATATATATATATATATATATAAATCACATGTGCGTATTGGCGTCAACGTGTGTGATGACTTTCACTATATGAAGCAAAATAAACGTGCTGCTTCACGTATCTTTCTTGGAAGCGGTATTTGTCTCTGCCTCTCACCAGACAAGTCATTGACTCAAAGGTTGGCTTAAAGTAGGGGTCACGGGAGGGGGAAGGTCGGACACGAGCAGAGGCTCGAACAGCTCACAATAGACCGAGAAGTCAAATGCTATACTTGCTGGTCAATGACCGTCCACTCGTGAAGTATTTTTTTTGGAAGTGACAATTTAGAATGTGAATAGAGTGCATACGCAGGTTGGGGTCTGTTCCTATTGCTTTTATATATTTTTCATGTATATAAAGATGCTTCCGACGTGACGCAGGGTAGTGTGTTAACGGCCGTTAAGAAAGGAATAGTTCGAGAGTGTTTTATAAGGTATAACTAAGTGTCAAACATTTGTGAGAGACAGTTATGGGTGGCAGAGTGAGTAGGAAAACGCTCACCGTCTACCTTAGTCAGTAAGAGGAAATAAAAATAAGTTCCCCTTTAAAATGCTGTTTTGACTACAGTCAGAGGCACTTGTTACGAAAGAGGAAACGTGTTTCTCAGAATTTCACATTACATGTTCGTTTATGAGTGTGTGTGAGTATATATACATGAGTGAGTAAGTGAGTGTGTTTATGAGTAAGTGTATGAATGTGTGTGTGTGTGTATGAGAGAGAGAGAGAGAGTGTATGTATGTGTGTGTGTGCATGAGTGAGTCTGTGTGTGTGTGTGTGTATATGAGCGAACGAGCGAGTGTGGGTGTGTGTGTATGAGTGAGTGTGTGTGTGTGTGTAATGAGCGAATGAGCGAGTGAGTGAGTGTGGGTATGTGTGTATGAGTGAGTGAGTGAGTGAGTGAGTGTGTGTGTGTGTGTGTATGAGTGAGTATGTATGTTTGAGTGAGTGAGTGGAGGTAAGTGGAACATTATAGTAATTAGAAAATGGTGGATGAGAGCCGTGATTAAATCCTGAGTTTCGCGAATAGCGTTCCCCTTTGTGTTAATGCCCAAAGGAAAATATCTACCAACCCACCGACAGTTATCATAAAAGGAAATACCGAGCCCCGTAACTGGCGGATGAAACGAACCCATAAGAGCCATGCTCAATAAATGTTACTCTAAATCCGAAACCCTCTGAGGCAACAGGTATTTATAATAAAAGCAAAAAATTGATTAACAAAATTAATAAAACGTATACAACTTCTACTTAGCTCATTATGTTTATTTGCTGAAGCTTTATGGTAACCCAAGTCGCTGGACAGAGGAAGCTGCAATTTGGTACGAAAGACCAATTCTTAATCGAGAATTATTATCACATCATGAATTCATTGTAAACTACAATCGACCTAAAATTATTAGATTTGTGAAAAATTATGGCGAGTTATTTTTTCTCTGATGGCCATTAAATTTCACCCTTACACCAACATTAGTATATATGTTTGTTTTTTTTCGGTTAATTTTCTCAAGATATTTTATTTATATATAAATAATCGAAATCTAGCATTTTTCAAAAAAAAAAAAAGAAATTAAAAAAAAATTTAAAAAAATTAAATGAGAAAGTAAAAATAATCGAAGTCTTTCATTTAGAAAAAAAGTAAATAAATCAAAATATAATCAAAGTCTTTCATTTATATATGATTTTTTTGGAGTTTGGCGGGGAAATGAAAGACATCAATTATATTTTTATTTATCTACTTTTTTTCAAGATGAAAGACTTCGATTATTCTGTTATTTCGTTTTTTTTTAAATGAAGATTTCGATTGTATATATATATATATATATATATATATATATATATAAACAATCGAATATTTCATTTTTACAAAGAAAGAAAATAATATAAGTTTTTCATTTCAATTGTCAAAAATATAAATAGTTGAAGTATTTCCTTTAAAAAAAAAAAAATAAAATAAAACAAAAAAGAAATAAAAAAAAATGAAAAAAATATTTTTGATAGATAATATTTCCACCCCTTTCGGGATTAATTTGAATTAATTCTGTGAGAGCCTTTTAATTTCGCATCCATTGAATATTTCATTTGACTCTTATTTTTCGAAATGAGATCTACGATTAATGATCAAAACATTCAATTTTTTTTACTTTAAATCATTTCTACAAGTTACGCTGAGATAATTTTCTTTCTTTGAGAGCCATTTGAAATACAATTAAGTGACGATGTCAAGACGTCTAAATTGCTATCTAGAAGAGTCTGGCCTTTTTCTCAATACTTTTATCATACAGTGTCAATACTGCAGTCATTCTGGTGGAACAAGATTGTCCAAGTGCAGCATACTATCGTCATTCTCAACAAACTTATGAATTGGTTGGGTTTTACGGCATATCAAATATTGTAGATTATTTAATGCCAAATGCTCTTTAAATATAGATATCAAATATATATGATTTAGTTTTGTTGGGTTTTATGGTATATCAACCATTATCGGTTACTTAATGCCAAATCCTGTTTATACATATATATTAAATATATATGGTTTGATTTTGTTGGGTTTTATGGTATATCAACCATTGTAGGTTATTTAATGCCAAATCCTCTTTGTACATATGTAATAAATATATATTTAGTTTGGTTCTGTTGGGTTTTATGGCATATCAATCATTGTAGGTTATTTAAGACAAGAGATGTCTTTATTTAAATTGGATCAACGCATGGAAACTCTGAAGCCTGCTTACCTTTTCTTTAGACAATCTAAAATTTCGGTTTAGATTGACCTTTGAAATTGACTTTTAAGTTTTTTGTTGTTATAAAATATAGAGTTACATAGAAAAGGTAAGAAGTCTCGTACTGTTCGTATAACAATGGCAGCGAAATCTCTGTACTAATAACGGTGAGAAGAGTCCATTATAGTGATATGGGTAAGGCTCCCATAATAACTCTCCATATGTTTTTGTTCCAGTTAATACTCCATATTGTCATAGACTCGTAGAGAGGACGAGAAGAATTGAAATTCAGTGGAATAATCAAAGTCATCCAGACTACAGCATTCATCCAATCGACCAGGATCCCGAGTAGAGTTCTGAGGATATTCAAACTGAATTGCTTAAACTAGAACTGTTTTAACATTTAACTGTGTGTAAACAAAATCTACACTTATTGTAAACGGAATTGGTTGAATTAGAACTGTATGGGTCAAATAGAACTAAACTGCGTACTTATGCTAAACTGAATTGTTTGAAATGGAACTGTTTTTGACATTGAAATTTTATTTACTCTCAACTGAATTGTTTAAAATAGAACTGTTTTGATATTTAACGTGTGTAAACAAAATCTATGCATTAATAATTTACAAGCGAAATTCTCAATTTTTAACTACATTTTTTAAAGTTCTATTTCTTTTGACAACATATTGCCTTGCCCAGTCAGCTGGGGCTGTTGAGTACACCGACTAAATCTCTGCAGCGCGATAAGACCCCCCACACCGAGTGTCCTGGATATGATATTAACCAATCTGATGGTGAGATTCTAGTAATTCTGGAGTTTTGGGGAATGCAGAGTACCCTTTTATTGCCATAGGTCCCAGGTCCACTTTGGCCCGGAGTGGTAGCACCTGATCGGGTCCTATCTGCCAGTCAAATAGAACTAAACTGTACTCATGCTAAGCATAATTGCTTGAAAGAACTGTTTTGACATTTAAAATACGTACTTATGCTAAACTGAATTCTTTGAAATGGAACTGTTTGACTAAAATGAATAGCTTGAAATATAAATGCTTTTGACAATTAAACCATGTACTTACGCTAAACTGAATTGTTTGAAATAGAAGTGTTTTGACATTTAACTGTGTGTAAACAAAAAAAAAACTGTTCTAATACTAAACTGAATTTTTTAAATTTTTTTTATCAAAATGACTTAATTAGGCGTTAGAGGACCCGAAAAGGGTTGGTATGCCGTAAAACCAACCAACCAACCAACATATTACCTCATACGTTTACTCATACACATACATTCCTGAACTGAAAACACCTGTATGTAAATAGAGAGCGATCTATTTGGACTTTTCTCTTCATCTTATCTACCATGATGACTATGCTTAGATGATAATCAGTAATTTTCTGAATTTAGAACCAAACTTTATTTAATTCCCTTGGGGTGGATGCATTACATTGAACATTCGATGAGAAATCACGTGGGTCAGATAATGTCTCCTTGGGATGACACAATTCATTTTTATTCTAAACCAGAAAATATGATGGTAAAACCTCACAACCACGAACAGGATTCGACACATGGTCAATTTTTTAGCAGAATGTAACATATTTGAATTCAAATTTTCTTCTTCGAGACTAGATGTCATACCAAGTTAAAAGAACTATGTCTACCCAACTATTTACACAAAAAGGGAGGAAGAAACTTGGATTCATATCTTTCCTCGGGATATTAACCCTATTTGGAATGCAAAGGTCCGTGTCCAGGATTTGGACTCGGATCGCCGTGTCCATTTCCTATGACGATAACCCAACAAGCTCAAGTGTGGCACAGGGCCTTTTCTAATGTGAGAACTGGGCACAAGCCAAAAGTCAAGCGCGCTTGTGGGCTCAAAAATCCCTTGTTTTCCTCGGCATTCCCATAAAAAAAGGGACGTCTGAGGCGCCAGGTTATAAACCTAGTTTGTGGTGTGATGGACACGGCGACACGAGTTCAAATTCTGGACGAGACTGATTGCATTTCACATAGCACTAATACCCTTGGGAAAGGTATGAATCCAATTATTCTCCCTCCAGCTATGTGTAAATAGTAGGGCAGATTGGGTTCTTCAGCCTTGGTAAGGCAACTAGTCTAGGAGAAGGAAATCTCTGAATTCAAACCTGCTAAACTCCGCTTAAAAATTGCCATTGTGTCATATCCTGCCCGAGCGGAGGGGTTGGTAAATATGATAACCTCTTGGAGCCAAGGTTGAGTGTCGGTCTCAGTTATCCGAGACGAATGCTAGGGTTCCCCTGCACACATTTCCGGCAGCCTTGTCCGACGTGAACAAGACCACACGAACCGGTTCGTTTACGAACCAACAGAGCTGGCTGAAGTGTGATACGTTCACACTGTCGGTGTATAATTAATTTGAACCGAAAACTGATGTCGTCTTATATGCTTAATATGACATGAGTACTCTAAGTCGGATGATGTAGGGAACGTTGTTAGCGCATGTAATGATTGACGCTAGGCTTAGTTCCTGTCTTGCTAACAACAATAATACTATCTATTGAAATCGCTTACGTTAATTCACTTTATTTTAATTGAATAATAAGTGTTGCGTAATCAAAGTTCTCTTACCTTATATAACTTGGGGTATGATTGTACAACAATAATAAATTCATATGTTCAAGTGCAATCCTCAACTATCGCAGTATTGGAGGCAGATAGATCTATATTATTATATACTACTTATGATATTACTAGATATAGTACAGTGAAGCTCGATAAATGTAACTGTTATAGTTGTAACCAATATTATACATTTTTGAGAGGTGCCCGTGGTGTAATGGTTATCGTCGTAGGAAATGGACACGGCGACACTAGTTCAAATTCTGGACGAGACTTATTGCATTTTACATTGCACTTATACCCTTGGGAAAGGTATGAATCCAATTATTCTCCCTCCAGCTATGGCTAAAATAGTAGGACAGACTAGGTTCTTCAGCCTTAGCGAGGCAACAAGTCTAGGAGAAGGAACACTTTGAATGCAAACCTATTAAACTCCGCTTAAAAAATTGACATTGTGTCATATCCTGCCCGACGAAGGGGTTGGGTAAATATGAACATTATAAATTATTGAGCAGTGCTTTGTGCCATAGTTATCCTGTATATATATATATATATATATATATATATATATATACGTTGAGAATATACGTGAGTGCGATACAGATTAACTGCAGGCAAGAGAAGAGGTTGCATGGGGTTGTTTGCACAGGGGATGTCCAAAAATGCACACCTGCTTAAGTTCTGTTTTTTAAAGATTTTAGTCAAAACGATAGAAACAAAAATTAAAAAAACAAATGTTTAAAATACTTTTAAACGCCAAGAATATTTTAGACTACCATATCCACAATTCGCACCGAACCTTGTATTGGTCGATTGGCTGCCTTGAAGAGAGTAGTTTTGTACGACAAGAATCATCCAAAACCTACATTTTAAACTAGAAATTTTGGGGATCATGTCATACACCGACTCCTTTTAGACGCCAAAAAAGTGAGCGAGTTAATATTTGTCTATGCCTCCTACCAAACAGGACGTGAAACAAGCTTAATGACTCAAACGTCGGTTTATAGTGGGGGTTAAGGGAGAGGGTGATAGGGTTCGAGCCGAGATTCAAACCCAGCTGGACTACGCTGGTCATCGGTTCACTTAGTGCAATCTGAGCCTGATGAGTCTTGCTAGACGTGGACTCAAACACGAGTCCAGGTATGGATACCTGATGATAGCGTAAACTGGTTTAAGACGTCCAGTGCTATACAATGCTTGTCAATGACATCATTTCTCATCAGGAAGTGGCCCAGCTGAACTCAGGAGCCATTCGGCCTCTAATTTATCCTTGACATTGAAATCGTGGTGGAGGTACAGATACCTTCTCCGAGCCGAAATTTGGACGTCGAGTTCAAACTTCAATTGCACTATTATGTTCACTTTCGGACAGGCATGAACCCCTTTTATCCCCAGGTATTGGTTAAAATATCATAGCTGTTCTTCTACAAAGATGGCTTTGGCATTGAATAACTCACCAAGTTTGATATACCTTAAAAATATGAAACATCACACACACAGACATATATATATATATGTGTGTGTGTGTGTGTGTGTGTGTGTGTACACTAAACTAAAATCCTGGTATTTTTAATGTATAAGAAATTTTATGACGGAATTGGCAAGGATATACGGTCTTACGAGCAATAGTGTAGAAATATCAATACGCATGTGTATATGCACTCAAGTGTGTGTGTGTGTGTGTGTGTGTGTAATAGAATGAACTTGTCCCAAAAAGATATCGGTTTTAAAATGATACATACATCTCTCCATGAACTTAAAGATGACAGCTTTGAAATACCACAACGGACAAGAAATCTTTGATTGGATTCAAGAAATAGTACGTTGAATGACGTCACGAACAAGACAAACATCCAAGAGTGATTGAAAGGAAGGGCCTGATGGTAAACACAAACATCTCTTTGTCCATCCGAACACAGCAAAATAGATAGCGTGATGTCAAAAACCTTTTTGGCCAATGTCCATTTTGTCCTGACTGTCTTAAGATTTAATTTCAAACATTTCTGCCAACACTTGTTGAAAAGACAGGCTTTTACATCATGATAACAACCCTTTGTACATGATTTTAGCTAATTTATGCGACATTAAACTTAACCTCTAAATCACTATCTATCCCAGTTTGTTTATCTATGTACCCGGCCTTCTATTTGGCTGATTGTTGAAGTAAAACGTATTCTTCAGAAATAATAATCGGTATTAACAAAAATACACAATTGCGGGGGGGGACTTTCGAGCTGACAAAGAAAAGAAGCAGAATGTACCCCGCAAAAACAATTACCGACGCCTACTACGACGATGACATAGCGATACTGGCAAATACACCCAACCAAGCCGAAACACTACTGCATAGTTTGGAACGAGCTGCGGCAGGCATTGGCCTCCATGTCAATGCACACAAAACGGAGTATATGTGCTATAATCAAACAGGCGACATCACCACACTAGATGGAACCCCTCTTAAACTAATAGACAAATTCACCTACCTAGGAAGCAGCGTATCATCAACAGAAAAGGACATCGATACGCGGCTAACGAAGGCATGGACAGCTATCGATAGGCTATCGATCATATGGAAATCAGACCTGACCGATAATTATGAAACGCAGTCTCTTCCAAGCAGCGGTCGTATCGATACTGCTGTATGGATGCACTACTAGGACGCAAACTAGACGGCAATTACACAAGAATGTTGCGAGCAATATTGAACAAATCCTGGCGGCAACACCCCACAAGGCACCAACTACACGACCACCTGCCTCCCATCACGAAAACTATCCAAGTTAGACGAACCAGACATGCAGGTCACTGTTGGAGAAGCAGGGGCGAGCTCATAAGTGATGTACTCCTATGAACCCCCACATATGGCCGGGCAAAAGCAGGACGAGTAGCTCGAACATACATCCAGCAGGTACGTGAGGATACGGGATGTAGCCCTGAATACCTGCCAGAGGCGATGAACGATAGGGAGAGGTGGCGAGAGAGGGTCAGGGATATCCGTGCCTGCGGCACGACATGATGATGATATACTAACAATTGGTGCCATCCATTCCATCAATTTATCTATCTATATCGATATGAAGGTATACGTAGTGCAATGGTTACTGCCGTATGAAATGGACACAGCGACCAAAGTTCAAATCCTGTGCAAGGCTATTTATATTTCACATAGCGCTACTATCATTGGAAAGGTATGAAACCAACTATTCCCTCCAAGTATGGATAAACAGTAGGCCAGACTGAGCTCTTTAACCTTGGCATGGCAACCGGTCTAGGAGAAGGAAAACCGAATTCACATCTACTAAAATGTTTACAAATTGACCCTGTCTCGCATACAAATTGAGCGGAGGGGTTAGTATGCATTAGTTTATTCTATTGTATGCGATTTCTCCCTGGTCCACTCTGGCCTGGATTAGTAGCATCAGATAGGGTACTATCTATGGGTTAAATAGAACTAACTGCATACTTATGCCAAAACTAAGCTGTTTGAATTAGAGCTGTTTGACTTAACTGAATAGCTTGAAACAGAAATGTTTTTGACAATTAAACTGTACTTGCATTTAAACTGCATGCTTAGGCTAAACTGAATTGTTAGAAATGGAACTGTTTTTGTCATTGAAAGTGTACTTCTTAACTGAATTGTTTAATATAGAACTTTTTGGATATTTAGCTATCTGTCAACAAAATCTGTACTTATACTTAGCTGAATTAGAACTGGTTGAATAAACTGAATAGCTTAAAATAGAAATGCTTTTGTCACGCCATAAAACCCAAACAACCAATCAACCGAGTATTGTACGCACGAATGTACTCATACAAAGAATCCTGCACCGTATAGGTATAAACGGGATTTGGCATTTAATAACCATCAAGGATTGATATGCCATTAAACGAAATAACACGAACAGGATAACAGATGAACGGTTCTCCAGTTTGTCATATATTCTCCGTGCGACATAACTCAGTCTTTGAATTTAGACCTGTTTGCCAACCATGGCTAGAGAGCCCAACTTGCCTTACTATGTAAATATATCTTAAAGCGTGTTTGGTGAAACGGTTATCAAATAAAATGGGATGTACGTTGTCTGTGAAACTATTTTGAAGAAAATTAACACTTTACTCATGGTTCATTTCTCTCTTGATAAATACAGCTTCATTATCAATACCTTTTAAACACTGCTCGTATTTTCAAGAAAATTGATGTTTCACTTCTATTTACGTAAATCCAGCTTCAAATTTAACACTTTTCAAACACAGCTCGTATTTCGAAGAAAATTTATGTTTCACTTCTATTTACGTAAATCTAGCTTCAAACTTAATACTTTTTAAACACAGCTCGTATTTTGAAAAAATAGCGTTTCATTTCTTGTTCATTTTTGTCTTAGTAAATACAGTTTCCTTCATGGATAAATACAGCCTCAATCTTGATCGTCTGCGAACATTCATTAGAAAATATAACGGTATTTCCAACCGTTTACATGACGACTTTTGCAGAGTACGCCTATGTTAGAACATATGAGATATGAACGTGTACGTGAATGCGTGTGAAATCATTGGTCTGAATATGCGAATCTGAAAGAATAGCTCACTTGTACGCATACGCACATTTGCGCATGTGCGCCTATTTGTTCATTCATTGGACGACGGTTAAATGGACTTTATATAAGCGTTATAGCGAGTGAATAATCGATGCCTAATTTGACATTCCTCGTTTATTATTCCAAGAAATGATTCGTTTATTTAAGAATTGACAGACGAGTTACCATAGACATAGTGTCGTCGACTTGAGCCCGGAAATTTAAAATCGCAAATCTTGAATCAGGGCTAAGCTATGGGATCTACCGGCTCTACATCTCATGTTTACAATTTTCTGTGTCATATTAATGACGCCCAGTAAATTAGTTCGTTGTTATGTCTCATTAATCCTCATATTTGACTACTTGATCCAAAACGCCAATCCTTCGTTTTCATTTTAGTCATGGCGTGTTTGGACCAAATCTTGAATCGTGTTTGCTGTTTAAGCCCATTATCTATCGAGTGAACGGGTATCAAGTTCATGTACACGATAATGTACGCATGCTTTAAAAATTCATACTCTGCATACATTGCACACCAGGACATTAGAAACGTCTTTCTTTTAAATCTGTATAATGCTAAGATACTTTCATTGTAACTTTTACTTAACCTTTCAGCTACGAGCAAAGTACGATATAAGGTCAACATAGTTTGGTTTCTTTGTTTTAATGACATATCTAAGTTTCTGGGTTATATAATGCCAACGTGCCACTGACAAAAGAACAGCCGTAGTACTATTTAATCCATTGCTGAGGAAATAAGGGTGTTTGTATCTTTCATCAAGCGCATTAGTCGAAAAGTGAACGTAATAGCGCGACTGGAGATCGAACTCGCTTACTATAACGTCGCAGTTCTGCACGTTTGCCATTACAGCACAAGGACTCCGCCAGGTCAATTTGTCTATTGGAGTTCAATAGGTTTGAGTTCAGAGTTTCCTTCCTCTGCACTCGTAACCCAATCTGCCCGACATTTTACCCATTACAGACAGTAGAATCCTTGGATTTACACCTTTCTTCGATGATTAAGTCTAAGTTAAATGGAAACAGTTTGGGCCAGGTTTTGAAATCGGTTCGCCATGTCCACTTTCTATGACGTTGACCCTTATGCCATAGGTACAGTTGACCTATTTGTTTAGATTTTCTTCACAAATGCGTGAATGTGAGTATCAGTAGGTCAGATATCAAAATTTGCTGTTAATCAAAGAAAATCTATTCCTTTTTTAGTTTTATTTATTGCAGGGAATGAATAAGGGATTATGGATTGATTTCGATGACATGTCAATGCATCAGTGGTTATTTTGTGCATGGGAATCGCGTTCATTGTAAGCTTATATTTTTGTGTAGTTGTTTTTGTAGCACACAGCACAACTGGATACGACTTATTCTTAAATAGATCTATTTGACCTGGATGAGGTTTGGCTTTATTGCATATCAACCATTGCAGGCCATTTAATGCCAAATTTTTTAAATACATATCTTAAATATGATTTCTAAACACATTTTTTAGATAAGATTTTAAAACAATTTTGAGCTTTTTTTGCCCACAGTTAAGTGGCTCCAGTTTAGTAGAAGAACAGTTTCTTGTTTACACTCTGTCGTTTATTAAAATACAGATTTTTTTCATTTACACACAGTTATATGTAAAACACTTCTATTTCAATCAATCCAGTTTCGCATAAGTACACAGTCTAAATGTCAAACAGTACTATCAGATGCTACCACTCCAGTGCCAGAGTGAACTTGAGAGCGATGACAATGAAGGGGCACTCCTCATTCCCCAAAGCTCCAGTATTACTGAAGCTTCACCATCTGATTGTTTAATGTCATACCTATTACACTCGTTGAAGGGGTCATACCCCTCTGCCGAGATGCAGTTGGTGTATTCTGCAGCTCCAGCGAAGATCAGCTGATTAATATAGTTTCATGGAATGTGATCAAATGAGGTTAATTTTCCAACATACTTTTCCCAATAGTCCCAAAACTTCTTCTATCGATGTTGCAGTGTTTCAATCTCACTAGTAAACCAAGTCATCAACAGCCGATATGACTTTCTCATATCAACTTTTTAGCCCACTCTCGAAGTTTTATGAACGGATATTGGCCCGGGAAACCTGGATTCCATCCTAGGTCGAGTCATACCAAAGACTCAAAAAATGTTACTTGATGCCTCCTTGCTTAGCACTCAGGTACGGATCAAGGGTAAAGTGGAGCAATCCAGGGAAAGGAGTAGCGCCCTTCCTTACCCCTTGGTGTAGTAGCTATCGAAAAGAGAGCCTTCGGGTCACCATCGACTATGGTCAACAACAACAATCATCATGTTTCAGAAAATTCTTTGGGCGATTACACTTATTCTATTTATTTTAGTATTGGAAAACCGTTCCGACCGGTGCATTCTCCATCCATTTTAGCTGTAAAATGCACTTCCGTAGGGAGAGATACACTTGTTCTTATGGCTTACTTTAGAGTGCAACGTAAAAAAAAAAAACAACATAAAAAGGTATCAAACCGAATTCTTTTGACATTGAACTGCTCTCAGATCTTTTCACAGAACACCATTCTATGGCTTCTGCTATTCAACAGAAATAAGGTACGTGAAATAGAATTCTGTGATATGTCTGAGAACAGCTCCATGTAAAACTTTTCACAAAATGTAACAAAACAAAGACAAAAATAAAAATGAAACAAAAACCAAAACAAATGCTTGATACCATTTTTGCTTTGCACTCCGAAGAAAGAGTGAAGAACACGAATATCTTTCCTAACGGAAAGAGACTAAGAGTCTAAGAGTTCTCTGACAAAATTCTATGGCATCATTCCAAGTGAGGGTAGGCGTAGAAAAATAAATAAAATAAAAAAAAAAATTTAAATCAGCGCGTGAAATCCCGGTTTTTACCTGTGTGCAACGAAGAAAGAAAGAAAGGCTGGCTAGAAAATATGTAAAGAAAGAAAAAAAAAAACGAAAGAAAAAAAAGCCTCGGAAAGAAAGAAAAAATAGAAAAGAAAGAAAGGTTAAGAAAAAAAAAAAGAAAAAAGAAAGAAATACTCGGAAAGAAAGAAAGAAAGAAAGGCTGGCTAGAAAATATGTAAAGAAAAAAAAACGAAAGAAAAAAGCCTCGGAAAGAAAGAAAAAGTAGAAAAGAAAAAGGTTAAGAAAGAAAAAATAAGAAAAAAAAAAGAAATACTCGGAAAGAAAGAAAGAAAGAATGAAAGAAGGCAGGCAAGAAAATAAGTAAAAAAAAAAAAAAAATAAAAAAAAAACGAAAGAAGAAAGCAAGAAAGCGAGGTAAGAAAAAAAAGACAAAGGTTAGAAGATGAATACTTTGCATAAAAGCCAGTAAGCAAGAATAAAAGGCCTGGTAGAAGAAAAAAAGAAGAAAAAAAGAAGAAAAAAAGAAGAAAGAAAAAAAGAAGAAAAAAAGAAAGAAAAAAAGAAGAAAGAAAGCCTAAATAAGTGGTAGATAAAAAAAATACAAAACTGAAAGGAAGAAATAAAACAACAACAAAAGCACGATAAGTAAAAAGAAAGAAAGAAAGAAAGAATGAATGAATGAACGGATAAGTTAGACAAAGAAAGAAAGGCAAGAAAAGAAAGAAAAAATAATTCGTAAGAAATTAAAAAGAAAGACGAAGAAAGAAAAAAACGAGCGTCTACCATATGATGAAAAGGACTGTTATTACGAAATAAACGCAAGCTGTTAAGCTGTTATTTGCTATCAGCTGCCCGGTTCCTTTTTCCGTGTCAATAACCGTTAGAGCTGCACCACTCTTTCTTAGGCACTGATTAGATATTGTTAAACCTTTGTGTCAATGACCCAGGCTCAACTTTGTAATAAATTAAAACTTCTGAAGTTTTGAATTCGAAGACAAATGTATAAATATTGAAGTAAGAAGAAACCAAAAGCTAGGGAAGGCCCGCTGTTCTGTTATTCACCCGAACTCCCCCACCTCTGCTGAATACTTTCAAAAGGAAGTTCAAGCGACAGTGCATACCAGCCAGAAGAACTTCTGCTCCAAGGGCAGATAATAACTGAAAAGCCCGTCGAACTAGAGAATGTCAATGCATTAATGGTTCTCTCTGCTCTGAGTGGCACTAAGTGATGTTTACGGTCTTGCGAAGGAAGCCGGTGAGAGAAAAAGAGGATGTGGTGGTGGAAGGACAACGAGGTGGACGTTAGTGGTAAGGCAGGTGGAACGAAGCTTAGTCGGATCGGCGTGAAAAGTAATTCGTTCACTGAGAGACAGAGACAAAAAAGGAGAGAGAGACAGAGAGAGAGGGAGAGAGAGACTGCTGGATAACACGAGTACAGTAAATAAAGGGATGGGTCACACTCATTGCACCAACTTAAAATATGAAAGCTTGCTATATATATATATATATATATATATATATATATATATATACACACACACACAGAAACATTGAGCACATGCAGACACAAACTCTCTGTCTCTCTCATATATATATATATATATTTGAAATTTCTGATAAAATAAAACAGGATTCCTTCCAAGTTGTTCTAACACTACTATATGGATGCACTACCTTGATACGAACCAAACGCTTTGAGAAAAGCCTAGGTGGTAACGACACAAGAATGCTACGTCCTGTTTTCAACAGATCCTGGAAACAACACCCAACAGCAACTGCACGGCCACTCTCCTCCTATCTCACAAACCGTCCAAGTCAGATGGAGAGGACATGCAGGTTATTGGCGGAGAAGTAAGGACAAACTTATAATTGACATTCTCTAATGGACCCGCCAGTGTCGGTCGGCAAGCAAAGACTCATATACATCAGCTCTGTGTGGACACTGGATACAGTCTAGAAATCCTCGAGCAATGAATGATAGGGATGGGTGGATTGAGAGAGTCAGGAAAATCCAAGCAGTAACTCGACTTGATGATGATGATATATATCATCTGAACAGATGAGAACAAACAATCGTTAAAAAAAGTTTAATTGATCAATGAATGATGTATAAAAACTAAAAGTAATTAAAATTTCGGTTTCTTACAATAGGTTCTGTTGTGTCGTGAAATCTAAGAGTCGGCATATTTAAAGAAAGTGATATTCGGTTAAGGAGAGAAATAGAGTTCGCCGACTAATGTAAGCAACCTTACTTGTTTTCAGTTGGAAAGACAGTCAGACTTACTTTCTGACAGTATTTGTCGTATGTCCCACCAAAAGCACTAGGCCTTTTTTTTATAGCGAGTTCGGGCGCTGGGCCAGAGTTTAGACACACCCAGCATTCTCCAAAATGCCTCGAGCCACGTCGGTATTACCTGAAAAGAGGCGCCTCGGGCTCCTGGCGATAAACATAGCCCCTCCGGAGAGGTTTACAGCCTAAGAGGACGGCCCCCTGAAGCATGAGGTAATATCGGTGGCCGCTACGCGGACTGAATCTCGGCTTCTTCGGCACTCAAAATCGGCAGCCTTGACCAAGTGACAAAACACATCCGACTAGAATCGCGATAAGTGAAAACGACCGGCACAAGCTTGAACGATCGCACCGCAATCAGAGTCAAGAAGACTTACTCCTTTACAGTCAGACCAGAGCGAGCACTGCTCTAATGTAGTCTTCAGACCCGTCTATTCTATAGAGACTCCAGTCACTCGACAACAGTTCCCCCCCCCACTATCAGTTATGTCTCTATGTACAAATGGCAACTGAAAAAGAAACCATAGCTTGACCGAAATATACTCATGAAAAGTAACAAAATAAGGTTTATCTTACAACATAGTCTTCCTCGTGGAAATTTACTAAGCTTTTTGCTTAGATGTGGCACAAGACCATATGAAAGGGGCACCCAATGAGACTCGAACATAGTCTTCCTAGTGGTTCACACACTTCTTCCATCAGTGCTACGGCGCTTGAATCTCATGGCTCAAAAAAAGTCGTCAACCAGCGACATTTTGTGAACTTTTCAGCCTACTCTCGTATACGTCTCACACTAATGCATATAGCTGAGTGTTAAGCAAGGAGGTATCAAGTACCATTTTTAAAGTCTTTGGTATGACTTGACCTGGGATTGAACCCTGGTCTCCCGGACCATTGGCGAACATTCTACCCAGTATACCAATTGAAATGAATGCTACATTATGTAAATATAGAGATATGAAAAAAAAAAAAACGTGTATTAAGAAGATGAGTTTACTCATAGTTGAATAAAGTCATCCTCTGAATACAATATATATATATTATCGACTGAAAATGATATGCCTCGAGTAAATTTTTATAAAGTGTTAATTTCATTCTAAACCAGAGATCCCAATTTTTAATTATTTCCAGTGGAATATCAGAAAATGAAAACGGATATTACCAGACATTCATTATCCAACTGAGTACCCAAAAATAAAATTACATAAACAAGAAGCTATACTTGAAGCTTTACGTGCCAATTTAATTATATATATATATATATATATATATATATATATATATATATATATATATATGTGTGTGTGTGTGTGTGTGTGTGTTTCGTATGATTTCTCTTGCCCATTGGGGGGAGATTGCATCTTCAACAATAATGATAAAACACTTAATTCATACATTAGACATAATTACTACTCTCTCCCACCTACTAACTTACAATTTTTCTAATGCTAACACCATCGTTCTCGAGATCAATAAACCTATCTTACAAGACCACAACACCACCACAAATATTAAAAAATTTTACTAGATAACAAAAATTCTGTTTACCACGAACTGCAAAAAAAAAGTCTCCTTATACTAGAAACCATTCTTATCTAAAAAAAAAAAAAAATAATAATAATAATAATGAGACACGCCACATTTAAACTAATCGTTTTTTTCAATTTAGGAGGTAGAGTACTTAAATTCATCTGAAACTGTTTTATAGTTCCGCAGCCTCTGTGGTTCATTGTAATGTGATCCTGATCAGTGAATTCTACTCATTCAAGCAAACGGACTGTACGATCTAACACACAGGCAGCTTCTCACGATGAATTTTCGCCCTCAAAATATTCATCGCTTACATAAATCATCTCATTATCTTCGGGGTAGTCACACCGACATTTTCAACGATGCCCAACGAAGGTCGAAAGCACGTTTACTTGGGTTGAAACTTCAGAGATTTCGGACAGTTATTAAACCGCCTTCATCTTCATTTGTGTTATTTAACTCGTAAACAATAAAAGGCTAATAAAACAAAACTAGATTCCAAATCCTTGTCTGTCATCTTTAAAAAATATACATACAATAATATCTGGTGCATAAGTACACGAACAATATCATCATCATCATGTCACGCTGGTAGCACAGATTTCCCCGACTCTTTCACCATTCGGGTTTATCTTCCGTCGCTTCCGGCAGGTCTTCAAACTACATATGTCCGTACAGTATTATTGTAGATAAGTTCTTTGTCGGGCAACACTTGTATGTCTGTGTGAAGGAGTCCCTTGAAGAAAGTCGCTCATGAGTTTGTCTTTATTTCTCCAGCAGTGTCCCGTATGTCTTGTTCGGATAGTTTTAGATATGGGAGGTAAGTGTCCGTACAGCTGCTGTTTTGTGGGATGTTGCTCCCTGGATTTGTTCAATATTGCTCGAAGCCTTCTGAGCACTCAAAATCAAATAGTTCAGTCAGAAAACTACTGTTACTTATCACTAAGGATGGTGTCTATTGATGAGATCAAAATACAGCCATCTAAAGTTTAGCATGATGCACTATATATATATATATACATATACACACACACGCGTCATAATCGTTCAAGTGCTGCACTGTGATCTCGAAGTAAGCGACATCAAATTCTAGTCAAACGATTACATTCATTTTCCATTGACAAAAGTATGAAACTCCTTATCATCCTAACAATAGGATTAAGAGCATCACTGTTCTTCTTCAAAGATAGCTTGGGCATTAAATAACCCACCATTCGAAGGTTGATATGCCGTTAAACAAATAAACCAAACTATGTATATATACACACCTTAATCCTTAGTCGAGGGCGACCCAATGGCCCCCTTTTCAATAGCTACCACACCGGGGTGTAGGGGAGGGTGCTACTCTATTCCCTGGATTGCTCCACTTTACCCTTGATCCTTACTTTATAATGCTGAGTGTTAAGCAAGGCGGCATCAAGTACCATTTTTGAGTCTTTGGTATTACTCGACCTGGGATTGAACCCCAGTCTCCTGGACCACTGGCGAACACTACTCATTAAGCCAATGACATGTACATATGAAGCATTAACTCGAAAGGGTTTATCATCAATCATTCAATTAACGCCCAGTTTATTGCTATACAGGATAACCTGGGTTCAATCCCAGGTCGAGTCATACCAAAGACTTTAAAAATGGTACTTGATACCACCTTGCTTAACACTCAGCATTATAAGGTACGGTTCAAGTGTAAAGTGGAGCAATCCAGGGAATGGAGTAGCGCCCTGCCCTACACCTTGGTGTAGTAGCTATCGAAAAGGGAGCCTTCGGGTCACCCTCGACTATGGTCGCTAACTTTACTTACTTATATATATATCCACCCAGAAGAAATGCAGATAAGCAATTAGTTTACTTATTACAAATTCGTATTTTTGCTCAAAAATATGTTTTTTGATTCACATAAGATTCGTGCCAATCACCTGATGCTATGTGACATCACCCAAAACGGTATCGACTGACATCCAGATACTTGGTCGAGTACTTCCCATGTGAAGCTATAACATCTATAAAGTTCATTGGCTCTTTGAACTTGCAGACAAAATAGCTAAAAGTCTGGCTTTTAATCGAAATATTGATCGGAAAACTGCTTTTCCATTGGGCTAACGACATGTCAAAAAAAAAAAAAAAATAAAATAAAATAAATAAATAAATAAATAAATAAATAAAAAAATATAAGAATCAAAAAAGTGATTGCAGCGTTCTTTCTTCGAGACAATGATACTGGAACTATTTATTTCTTTCTCGAAGAAATCGGATTGTATTTGCTGCCATCATGGATGGGAAATATTTTTTAGAAGAATTTTCCTCTTTTCGCATTCATGTGTTAGGCAAAAATAAGAAATAAAGAGTAAGGTGAATGCAAAGAACGAGTCATTAACTAAATTTGGCTTAGCTAGGAAAAAGGTCAGAAGCATGTGACATCCAGTGAGAATCGAATTCCTCTTTGTGAATTCTTAAACTTGGTAGCAAATAAATACTTTACACTGGTACCCAAGGGACTGTGAAGTGTTAAGTTGATGTAATTAAGAAAGCTACGTCGTAAAAAGAGCTGAAATTGAATTACATAATGTACAGTCTTTTGTGGGGGTTCCATACTCACACTCACGCAAACACATATGAAAGAGAGAGAGAGAGAGAGAGAGAGAGAGAGAGAGAGAGAGAGAGAGAGAGAGAGAGGGTAATTCGAAAGGATTAACCAAAAAAATGTGTAGACAAAGAACGTCCATTATGTTCAATCAAATATGTATCAATGGAGAAATGCTGCCAAAATATACATATATGATTTTAATCTTTATATCTAATCAATAGTTCAGTTGGGGAAAAAAAACCCAGATTGTACAATTCTGCAAATTCTACAAACTGATATCTGGGGAAAAGATTTCTGTAAAAAACGAAAAACACATGTGCTACTTGAAAATAATTAAGCAGCGCGTATGTCTCGTCAAAAAAAAAAAAAAAAAAAGAAAAAAAAAAAAAAAAAAAAAAACACTGACATAATTACCTAAGCTAAAACGAAATAAAGTACTCAATACATGAGATAGAGCTAATATTATGAAAATAATTCCTACATGGCCAAGAGAGAGTTTACCTAGGTTTCACCAAACGGCTCTTCAGGATTGCCCTAGGTGGGTTAGGATAAAATACATTTTATTAGTTAAAAAGACCCTTCACCTATACAAAAATAAGCCTATAAAAAAAAAGGGGAAAAACTTTTTTGTCAGTTTCTCGACTAAAGTTTTTTTTTAAATATGCTAATTTCTATGTAGGTGAGGGATATTTTTAACCAATAAAATCTATCTTATCCTAACCCACTTCGCTAGAGCAATCCTGAAGAGCCGTTTGGTGAAACCTAAAGTGACTCGCTCTTGTTCATGTAGGAATAATTTTCATTATATATATATATATATATATATATATTAGTCTTTAACCGAACATGTTTGGACAACAACTTGCTGCCTAAGTATACTATGTATATATTCACACAGAAAATTTCTCTTTTCACCCCTTGTGAATTATTTAATGTAAAATCTTTGGTAATTCCATGTGAATTGATATTAGATAAAATAATATTCATTAACATGTTTTAATCATCATCAAATTGCACTGAGCGCACGGTATTCCCTGACGATCTCTCACCATCTATCCCTACCATCCATCACTTCTGGGTGGTCTTCTAAGCTGCTTCTGGTCCCTGCGTTAATCTAAGTAGTTGCTGATTGGCCAGATCTAGCACAACCATTCCCTGCTTTTGCAGCAGCACAGCTCCCCCCGTGTCTTGTGGGTACCAAGAAACTGCAAGAAATGATTTTCATTAACTGTTTCTTTCGATATGGTTTCATTTTCAACTACCGCTTTCTCGCACCTTTAAGATTGAAAAAGTTGTACATTTTCATAATTTTTGGTGCAAAGTTTAGACATTACTAGCTGACTGATCGCAATGTGTCACTCCGACAAGCTGTCTTGTCCAATTAGGGGCCAAAGTAGTGTGTTGCCTGTCACGTGACCAATTAGAACCAGGGTCACGGACCGCTCAGCCACCAGGAGCTCGTCTTCATGCCTTATTGGTTGCTCTTAATAGCCAACATGTGGTCCCATTAATGTTGGCGTATAAATTTGCCCCAACCGAAACGGCGGCCAAGCTAATGGCAAAGTCATAAAACGTACATACAATTCTGCATAATCGCAGTTTATCACACTGGGCCTATTTCTTCCTGAAACTTCACTGAACACACACTCATATGTGTGTGTGAGTGAGAGAGAGAGGGGGGGTCGGGGAAATGGAAATAAATCTGAGGTAAGTAAATATAAAGGAAAAAAAAAACAATGTTCAGAGAATGCTTATTTATATATGATAACGTGCCAACGTTTCGTGAGGAAACAAAACATCTTCAGAGGAGATGTAATTGAGGTTAAAGTGTTAGGAAAAGTTTCTCTCGTTTAAAAATATTTTTCGTAAATGAAAAATACTTCGTCTAGATATTGTTTTTTAATCATATTACCTAACACACCTCATATGTATCATATATGGTGCATCCAAGAAAACTATATTATATATATATATATATATATATATATATATATATATATATATATATATATATATATATATATATATATATATATATAATAAACAAAGAACTGGTTATGAAGATGATTGTTTTTCAGACCTGCATAGAGCTAGAGATATATCCCACCTCAAATTTCTAGAGGCGATTTATATCTCTATGAATAGCCCCTCTCTATGCAGGCAGGTAAACAATCACACTCTTAATATATTTGGGGAACTCTTAGATACAGAGGGATTACTTATTTTTTTTTGTTTCGTTTTTCCCCCCTCTATCTGGCCATCCTGATTATATATATATATTTCTTTAAGAAAAAACAACGAAACCAATCACAAAGGATTATAAATTTATTTCCATCCTGTTACGCATTTTTGAAATTTTCAAAAACACGAAAAAAAATTAACAGGACTTCATCAGATCAATTAGATAAAAAAACTAGAGTATACACATAAGAGTGGGAGGGGATAACTGGACTAAGTATTCTCTCTCTCTCTCTCTATATATATATATATATATATATATATATACATACCCCTTTTTAAATTGAATTTCCGGTGTTTAATAACTTGAAAAGAACCGGACGAAAAGGTCCTTCGTTGTTTTATTGTTTTATATAGTTCCCCAACTGTAATTACCAATGGTGTCTTTGTTTATTATATATATATATATATATATATATATATATATATATATATATATATATATATATATATATATAGTACGTTTCCATCTCACCTCATACTGAGCGGCGTGTGTATCATAGAAGTAAGCAGTTCAAGCTGTGGTTGATACCAGCTATTGTTGGTTGTATCATGATTGTGTGCTGAGACGTTGTTCATTTCTTCACCTCGTATGCGATTTGAAAGATGCACTGATGAACGTACAATGTAGACTGATTAAAAACTTTTGCTTAATGAATTCGAACGACGCCATAAATCCGAAAGACGAAAGTTCAGTGTATCGCAGTAACCAGATGTTTCGACAAATATCATTCGGGTCGCAAAGATCTCAACAATCGGGCACCATTTTGTAGATTTAAAACTGGATTCCGAAGCCATAAAGCGAAATCCAACGTGAAGCACTTAAAGAGTATCAGGCGAGCTCAGCCTCTCTAAATCCAGTGGGACTTGTTACTTTCATGAACTCGATCAAAGCATCTAGAGATATTGAATTGTTCTTCACGTTAGGAATACATTGCGAAACTTTTGATTCCCACTCGTACACACACACACACACATATATATAAATAAAAGAGTGCATCAAATACGAATCTTTTTCAAAAATTTCAATGGAATAATTTGTCCCCAATTAAATTTTATTCCATTTGTATAAAAAGGTTGTCATGCAAACAATTGAGGAATTTTGCTTATTTTTGTATGGCCATCTTGTCATTTTATCTTTATTCTATTATGCCATGTAAAATCTTTTGTCACATTTAAGAGGATATTAGAAAAACTAAATAGAAATTTGTAATTAGTTCGTTTTATGGACATTTTAAATAGATAAATTCATGTAGTTTATAAGCCTGTATCAAAACCCATGAATAGTTGATTCACCATAATTTTAAATGTAATGAAAAACATGGATTTCCACTAAAATTATCATCTATAAACAGATAATGCTGCAATTCAAAGAATTGAAATGATTTATATTATATCAATAAAATATCAATAAAAGATTATATCAGTATATTGCTAAAAAATAAAACATTATATTACACCTATTTTGTCAAAAATCATATCCTAAAAATATGAATTTTGATATAAATTTCTATGTTGAGCGATATTGATATTGAAGTGCAACGTAGTTGTAAAAGGCAATATTAAAATAACTCCATTTTGGAAATGAATATTTATTTCATATAGCACACAAAATAAAATTAGGGACAGACCACATTTTTAATGCCAGAGCATAGATGTGTGTGTATATATATATATATATATATATATATATATATATATATATATATATATATATATATATATATACACACACATACATACATACGCACTGAGAGAAGGAGAAGTATTTGTTTTTAAAAAGCTTCAGACTTGATAGCTTTTTTATTTTTTAAATAAAAATTAACAGTGACTGAAAAGTTACTTTTTAAAAAATATATTCCCTTTGGCATTCAATATATTCCAGCAACTACATACTGACATTTGACCGGCCGTGTAAGTTCGATGATTTCAAAAACAGGACGCAGCTGTATCATAACGTATTCATAAGACTGCGGTAATGCTACGAGAATTACGTGGGCGGGATGCTGAAAAGAAGAGTAACCCCAAAGTATGTGGGTGTCAGAAAAATATATAACAACGGAAGTTTTCAATCGGGCCCGGAGGGATCCCGGACGGTCCCGGGTTTAGAAAAATCTTAATGTACAAGACTCCCTAATGTCGAAAGCGAGTATGATCACAGAACGAAGATGATTAAATGTTTTAAGACAGCCAAGAGTCAGTCTCATAGAAGCAGAGTGAAATAGTAAGGCTCTCTAAAGATATCGGTATTCTTGCGGTTCCCTGTCTATTCGACTCTCACTCAAGATTTCACGCAACAATTCCATCATCAAGAACATAGATGCATATTCTATAAGGGTTGTCACTTTATCCCGGATAAATAGAACAACCAATTTTCCATTAATCGATACGTTTTTGAAAACATCTTGAAACTTTGAATGAGTGTACTTGTATATACTCTCAATTAAGAGCGGACACCCTGTATGCATCAACTTTCGGGAGGGAATTCCTTGTGGCGCCATGGTTAACGCGATGAACTGTGATATCGTAGCAAGTGAGTTTGAACTCCAGTCACGCTATGGCTTTCACATTCGGACAAATAACTTTTGGAAAAGTAAAAATCCCCGTATCTTCCCCCAGTCATGGGTTAAATTGTATCGCAAGTATTCTACAAGAATAGCTTTGGCATTCTATAACCCACGAATGTTATGAAATTTAATAAAGAAAACAAACCGATCCAGCTTTTTCAGTGAATAAGTTGTTCTTAAAGAAGACGTTTTTCTCCTGTGTGGTTACCATTAAAGTTACACTTCCACATTAAATTATATATATCATTTAGAGAGGCAGAAGTAATCTACCGAAGTTTCAGTTTGTTTTTTCCTCACCGTCATAATTATATATATATATATATTTCTCAGTTTTATTCCTATTCTACATCCGCGTGTGTATCTGTGCATTTTACTTTTATTTAAAAAAATCTTTCTTGTTGTTGTTCCAGTGTATTTCGAAACTTGACGTAAAGAAATCAAAATGAATTGACAACGATCGTCTATTTAAAAATGGTAAAACATGAAACAGGCTCGAAAAATACTTCCTCACACACACACACACACACATAAAATAAATAAATGCACGTTTTAAACAAGACGCCTTTTTCACATTAAGTGGTGACCCTCTGAAATTTGTAGACCAGTTCAACATACCTAGGTTTCACTATCTTTTCAAATGAGAGAGATTTTAACACGTGCTTATTGAAGGCGCGGGTAGCCATGACAGGTTATCAGTGAAATAGAAATCTGATGTCGCTAATAAGATAAAACGGGATGTCTTTCAAGCAAGATGGAAACTACACAATAATTCTTCATACTGAAAAGCACCCTATAAAACTGCAGCTGTTAGGTTACTTACCGCCCATTTCACAAACCAGCCAAATAAGGCGAAAGAAACAAGATGGGCACTGTCAAAGGAGTAATAAGGAACTCATGAACGAAGTTCTCCTATAGACTCCTACACATGGACGCACCATTGTTGGCCAACCAGCAAAACGTCCATCAACTCCATACAGAGGGTGGGTGTCGTTTAGAGGACCTGCCAGGAGGGATGAATGGCAGGGACGAATTACAAGAGAGTTAAGGGACTGTGCTATCAGCATAATTTGATGATATTTCCCAGCCTTTCCACATGTTCAGGCAGGCATATATACATACATTGTTAAATACTATCTTTGTTAGTTCTCTCCTTGTTCTGCTACCTAAAATATATATAAGTTGGCTGACCCGAAGGCTTCTTATTCAAAAGCTACTACTCAGATGTGTAGAGGAGGACCCAATTCTTTTCCCTGGATTGCTCCACTTACCCTTGATTCGTACCTTATGATGCTGAGTGTTAAACAAGGAGGCACCGAATATCATTTATTTTTAGTTTTTAGTATGACTCGATCAAGGATTGAACTTTAGTCTCCCGGGGCATTGGCGAACACTAACGATAATGCTAATTGGTATATATCAGAGAAAATGGAAATTATTCATTACTACGAGCGTTAATCGTTTTGGCTTTTATATAATACCATCATCAAGTTAATGTTTATATGTGATAATTTATCTTCTGAATTATATTCAGTTTTGTAATGAAACGAGAAAATGAGGAAATTCTCGGCCTACTATTATCATTAGTAGCGTTTTAAGTCAAGGTGGCGTAATTAGTTTTCAAAATTTATTCTAAAGCGTAACGTATTTGCAACGAAAAAAATTCCCCTTTTCTCTTTTAAAATCTAATATAATTCAGAAGATACAATATCCTATACTAATATGCCCTGATGATGGCACAATTAAAAAAATCCGAAACATTTAATGTTAGCTAATAATTCAGCAATAGAATCATCCTCTGAATACCATTTTTTTCATATTTGTATATTCACACACACAAATACATACAGGCACACACACACAAGTTGATATAGCTGATACATACTAATCTAGTTTTATCTCTAAGATTTATTTCCTGTCATTGAGCTTTCCATTGGTTTCTGTGGGAATTTCTTTTCTCCTGATTTATGTTTCGATAACAGAGGAAAGTAAGTTTAAGTTTCTTCAATAATAACCTTAGAAAGTTTAGCATGAACAATTTTTCATTTTAATTCAATAAATCCACTGATATCGTTTAACCAATTCTTAGACTACAATGACGCATAAAGAGAGTGGATATAAAATGCATCGTATGAAAAAGATCAACCTTTACGCCAAAATGAATATAATAAGCTCATTAATACCCCCCCCAACAGTGCGATAAATTGTTTGGGTAATAATATCAAATAAGGTCGTTATAATGACCATAATTTCGTATAATTCAAATCAATGATACAGTTTGACGCATTCACACACACACACACATATATAAGTGTGTGTGTGTGTGTGTCCATGACTAGTTAATTCGGCGGAGCTTATGTGTGATATCAACCGGTGGCCCAGTGGTAGAGTTTTGTCTTTTGCATAATGTGGCTATTGGTTCGATCTCCAGTGGTGGAGATGACGGTGTGCACTGCAGATGAGACCCAATAAGGTCGAAACAGCTGTTCAGTGTTCCGTATGTCACGCGTAGTTGTTTGCCTGATTTTCTTATGATAATTCTAATATATATATATATTAGAAAAGCAACTAATTTCCATACAAAAAAAAATGTTAATTTTTGTGTTAAAGTAGGCTCGAGAAGCTTTACAGTTTGTATCTGTATTTTTGCCTTAATTGACCAATCAGCGTGTACGTACTCTTTTTGAATATCTCTGAGATTTCACAGACGACAATATTTGACATAACACACTAATTTGAAGGATCAAAACTCAAATTAATTTAAGAAATCTTTTCCATCTTAGATTAGTTAAAAAATGTAGTTTTAACAATGTGGTCCCATTAGTCTAGGCGTATTAATTTGCCTCAACCGAAACGGTGGCCAAGCTAATGGCAGAGTCATAAAACGTAAATACAATTCTTCATAATCATATCACAGTTTATCACACTTGGCCTATTTCTTCCTGAAACTTCAATGAACAAACACACATGTGAGAGAGAGAGAGACAGAGGAAAAAATGGAAATAAATCTGAGGTAAGTAAATATAAAGGAAAAAACAATGTTCAGAGAATGCTTATTTATATATGATAACGTGCCAACGTTTCGTGAGGAAACAAAACATCTTCGGGGGAGATATAATTGAGGTTAAAGTGTTAGGAAAAATTTCTCTCGTTTAAAAATATTTTTCATGAATGAAAAATACATCCCCTATATATTGTTTTTTAATCAAATTGCCCAACATACCTCATATGTATCATATATGGTGTATCCAAGAAAACGGTATACATATATATAATAAACAAAGAACTGATTATGAAGATGATTGTTTCTCAGTCCTGCGTAGAGCTAGAGATAAACCCCACCTCACATTTCTAGAGGCGATTTATATCTCTATGAATCGCCGCTATCTATGCAGGCAGTTAAACAACCATAGTATTAATATTTTTGAGGAACTCCTAGATACAGTGGTTACTTAGTTTTAATTAGAATGATTGATAAATCAACTTTCTTAAAAATCTAATTTTGAGCCTATCACAATTCTATAAATAAGCAATGAAATAGATAAATTTTGAATGGATTTATCGATACATTCTGTAAATCTATGCCAAACTTTCGAATCTATTTCTTTTGAGTGAAAATTTTAACATTCTGTTCCTTCAAGAAGGCATTTTCTTTCAACGTCACTTAATTATTTCTTACTGAACACTAATAATATAATTAGACTCTTCTAGAGTCAATATTTTTAGCTGCTTAGTTTCTTCCAAGCAGCGGTCGTGTCGATACTGATACATGGATGCTAACTAAACTTACAGAGAAAAAGCTTGAGGACAACTACGCAAGAATGCTCCGAGTAATATTGAACAAGTCTTGGAGACAGCACCCCACAAAACAGCAGCTGTACTGCCACATACCACCCATCACGAAAACTACTAAAATTAGACGGACCAAACATGCAGGACTCTGCTGGAGAAGTAGGGACAAGCTCATAAATGATGTACTCCTGTGGACCCCTTTACAAAGGCAGGACGCACATGTAAAACCTACATATAACAGCTCAGTGACGATACGGGATGTAGCATTGAGGACCTGTCGGAAGCAATGGACGATAGGGATGGGTGGCGAGAGAGGGTCAGGGATATCCGAGCTGATGGCGTGACATGATGATGACATAAGGCACAAGTATTCTTTTCCTGTGTAGAGACAAACACATACAGAGAATATATCGACTACATTTTGCCAATGCAAATTCTACGTTGAAAGCATAAACTTTTCTTTCAAGCAATGTGAATATTGGAGAATATTCAAGTTTTGATATCCTTTCTTACAAGATAAAATTTAGTAACTTTGTCAATAAATTTTTCCTTTAAGTCAAAGAAAAAAAAACTCATAACTTTTTTAGATCTATGTTTTAGTCAATCATTTCCCGCTGCACACACATGCATGTATGTATTTATTTACGTATACATGAACCTAACCTCTCCACACAAGCAGGAGGTAACACAAGGTAAATTTCTAAACAGATTTTAACAGGTTTTTATACAGAATTTTCTTCTAGCCTGGTTTCCAAATCAAGGTTCAAGAACTTAATCTTCCCTGCGATTTACGCACAGCTAGAAGCAGATTAGTTGGATTCATGCTTTTCCGCAAGGTATTAGTACTAAGTTAAAGTTCAAACAGCTTAGTCCAGTATTCAAAATTAGGGTGTCGTATCCATTTTCTACGAGGATAACCACTGTACCACAAGCACATCTTAATTATATTTGAACTCGTGTCAATTGAACTCGTGTCAATTGCTTCGGACAATAACCTTTGCACCACATAATACTAGACGAATCCATCTGTTGTGAATCCATTGAGTTTCCTTTGTAAAACCGGTTCATAATGACATTGCTACTTCTGTTCAACATAGGGATATTGGATTCTAATTAGCATTTTATATTTATCTCCGTTTTAACTTAATGCCGTTAATTTAGATGATTAAACAATCAGATTTTGCACGGAAACTGACCCCGGAAAATAATCATTCAACTGCGAAAACTGACTGGAAGTATGTTTATTCTGCATATTGAAGCGTTTAAAGTGAAATGCTCAAAAGCCACAAAAAATCGTTATGATTAACACTTTTTCTTGGCTGAATTTACCCCCCTACTTTACTATATATGTATTTTTTTTTTCTAGGATCGGCTGAAAAGTCAATAGGTTAACCATGATACTCGCATGGAATAAGACTAAATGGGATTTATTTCTCAGCATAGATTCCTAGTGGTCCACAATCTTCTTCCATTAGTATTACCGTGCAAGAATTCCATGTGTAAAAAGTCATCAACAATTGATACGACGTAATGAAATAAAATTTTCCGCATAGCCTCTTTATATATATATATATATATATATATAAAAGAGAGAGAGAGAGAGAGAGAGAGAGAGAGGTATAGATAGAGAGAGAATTAGCATTGTCATACACGTATGTGTGTGTGCGTGTGTGATACTAAGTCTATTTCAATGTGTGCGAGACAGAAGGGGGAAAAAAAGATATAAGTTTCCGGTTTTCTAAACATGTTTAGACAGGAGACATCAATTTACGCACGAAAAAATAAAAACAAAAATCAATCAGACAGAGATCAAATGAATAAAACAAGATGGCGATCAGTCAAATTTTCGATAGCTTCGTTTCTTCACGGTCTGTGGTTCACCTCTCTTTTTTCATCTTCTCAATTTGATTGACCAGAGTTCTTTCTGCGCATGTATACTTGTCACGTATCTGGTCTGACAAGTCTGAGCGATCACAAAAAAAAAAAAAAAAAAAAAAAAAAAAAAAAAAAAAAAGAACTTTGATCGCTTCGATGGTCAAGGCTAAACTGAGTCGCAGTTGGAAATTCCTTGACCAAGAAAACGGAAACAAATTCGAAGAGAACAATAAGAATAAAACGAAGATAAAAAATAAATTAAATAATATTTTAAATTAGGTATGACAAAAAGATGGTTTTAGTCAATTCGGTTTTCAGATATAGATCGCTTTTTAGACGTAGTATTCTATAGTTTGCTTGTTTTATGGCACATCAACCTTCGTAGGTTATTTAATGCTAAATCCATTTTTATACAAATAAAGAAAGTTGGCAATCTTAGTCGAGGGTGACCCGAAGGCTCCCTTTTCAATAGCTACTACATCAAGGTGTAAGAGAGGGCACTACTCCATTCCCTGGATTGCTCCACTTTACCCTTACCTTATAATGCTGAGTATTAAGCAAGGCGGCATCTAGTACCATTTTTTGAGTCTTTGGTCTAATGAGTAGAATGTTGCCATGGTCCTGGAAAACAGGGTTCAATCCCAGTTCTAGTCATACCTAAGACTCAAATAGTAATTGATGCCGCCTTGCTTAACACTTGAATAAGGTAAGGATCAAAGGGAAAGTGAAGCAATCCTCGTAATGGATTAGCAACCTCTCCTACAATTTGGTGTGATAGCTATTGAAAAGGGAGCCTTCCGGTCACGCCCGACTAGAACTGCAAACTTTACTTTAAACAAAAACAATTTTATTTCAAACAATTCAGTTTGGCAAAAATACAGTTTATCAAAAACATTTCTATCTCAAGCTATTCAGTTTAGTCAAACAGTATAATTTTTGTTTACAAACAGTTAAATGTCAAAACAGTTCTATCTCAAACAACACAGTTTAGCGTAAGTACAGTTTCAATGTCAAAAACAGTTCTATTTTAAACAATTCAGTTTGACACGAGTACAGTTTAGGACCATTTGACCGATAGATGGGGCTCTATCAGGTGATACCATTCCGGGCCAGAGTGGGCCTAAGAACGAAAGCAATGAAGGGGTACCCAGCATTTCCTAAAGCTCCAGCATTACTGAAACATCACCATCAGATAGCTTAATGTCATATGCAGTGTTGCAGTCGGTGTATTCTGCAGCCCCAGCCGACTAGGCCAGTAGCCGCTGGACTAGCTTACTAACCATCGAGTTATAAGTCTTTCTAAATGAGTTATTAGACCAAGCCAACGTTAATTCAAACCTACATTTAATGATCCCTCTTATCCTCTGGGTTAAATCAGTTAAATAGTATCATTACTTGGGTTGGGTTTTATGGCATATCAACCTTTGTAGATTATTTAATACCAAATTCTTTATACAGTTTATATATGATTTGTAAACGCAGAGTTTGTTGATCACATTTTAAAACGAGCCAGAGCTCATTTCTTTGCATAGAGTTAAATGATAATACATTTGATTCGTAAGTCAATAGTTTGTAGATAATCATATTTTTGAATTAGCCAGAGCTAGATTGTTTGCACACAAATATTACTATTGCTTGCACACAGTTGAGTGGTTTTAAATATTCTTGCATAAAGTTCTTTTTAGTATTATTCATTTGTTTGCATTCATTTAAATGGTTTCAAGCATCGCCATGTAACACATACAATTCAATTTGTACACACAGTTAAAGAATTTAAAGTATTGCTTTGTATCAGTAACAATTTTATTAAACAACATTCATTTGGTTACACACCGTTAAATGGCCAAATAGTTCTATTTCTAACAATTCGAATTAACATAAGTCATTTGTTTGCACACAGTTTAAATGTAAAACAGTTCTATTTGACCCATAAATTGGACCCTAAACACGTGCTATCATTCTGAACAAGTATGGTCCTAGGAACAATGGCAATGAAGGGGTTCTCCATATTCCTCAAAGCTCCAAGGCTGGAGTCTCGCCATCAGATTGTTTTATGTTACATCCAAAACATTCGTAGGGAGTTGCAGTCCTACCCCACTGCAGAGATACAGTCTGTGTATTCTATAGCCCAGTCGACCGGGTAAGAAGTATTATATCCGTGTATGGGAATAAAGGAAAAGAATGAAATAGAAAGAGTGGAAGGCAGACAACTTAGAAACAAGGATTGTGGTACTGACCGCTTGATAGCTTGTTGAGGTTGGAAAAAAGGATAGAAACATAATCACTCAATTCACTAAGAGATAATCAAATTTCAAAATAAACCAATTCTTGAAGATCAAGATGGAGACATTGGTAGCATAAAAATATGACTTCATCAGTAATTTGTACATGTCCAACGGCACCATTATCGACGATTGTGACATCATGGTACTAAATAGACATTCCTAATTCTACTTCCTCGAACATGTTCATGGCTGTATCTCTACGTCTATTGCAACCCCACCTAGCTAAAATTTGACGAACGCACTGTTTTCATTCACTACACATACGTTTAATTACTACGATAGTTTTTAAGTAGTTACCGTGAGAAAGAAAAAGGGTATGAAAGCCGAGTCGACCCCGTTAGTGGAGCAAAGAGAAACAAGTCATGATGAGAAAGAGAGGGAGCAGACACAGACCTTGAATTTTCTTCTTGGTTTTCTATTGTGGTTCAAACATGCCTTTCTGCTGGGTAGCTTCTCGTGTAAAGCAACTTTTCGGAACCCACACACAAAATAAGGCTCGTAAACTTTCGTCTCCTTAAATCTTCGTGACAAGTGTTCTATTGACTGTCTTTACCTCCACACGTCTCACCAACAACAACCTCTAAACGAGTCTTCCTTTCCCTCCGCCTGGTGTCGGTGGAAGGAACATCCATTCCCGCTGGATCAACACCAATGCAGAAGGTTGTGAATCCCACAGTTTTTTCCTTGTCATTTTTATTTACAATGAGTGCTTTGACCTGGCTGTTCGAAGACTGTGTTGCCCAGTCAGCTGGGGCTGTAGAATACACTGACTGCACCTCTGCAGAGGGGTAAGACCCCCCCCTAACGAGTGTCCTGGATATGACACTAAACAATCTGATGGTGAGTTTCCAGCAGTGCTGGAGATTAGGGGAATGTGGAGTACCCCTTCATTGCCATCGCTCCCAGGTCCACTCTGGCCCGGAGTGGTAGCACCTGATAAGGGTCCTATCTATGGGTTAAATGGAACTAACAGCATACTTATGCTAAAATGAATTGAGTAGACTGAATAGCTTGAAATAGAAACGTTTTTGACCCTTAAACCGTACTTACACTTAAACTGCGTGCTTATGCTTAACTGAATTATTTCAAATAGAACTGTTTTTCGACATTAAAACTGTATTTAAACTTAACTGAATTATTACATATAACTGCTTGAATAGTTTGAAATGGAAATGTTTTTGACAATTAAACAGTGTACTTATGCTAAACTGAACTGTTTTCAATAGAACAGATTATTTACATAAAAATGGATTTGGCGTTAAATAAACTATAAAGGTTGATATGCCATAAAACGAAACCAAACCAAAGACTGTGCTTTTTTTATGCATGCATTCATTTTTTTTTTTTCAATTTTCTATGATCCGTTTAATTACGTTACACAATTATGTTGCGAGTTGGATGACACAGAAGGTCAAATTTTTAACGGAGTCCTGCAGGTTTAAATTCACTTAGATCAGGTAGACGAAGACTTCTTGAACGTACCTCGTATTTTGAATAAAATGAACGCTTCATAAATTGTTCATTTTTGTCTCGGTAAATACAGATTCAGTCTAGACACTTTTTGGACACTTGCAAAGGTATGGACAGCTATCAATAGGCTATCGGTCATATGGAAGTCAGACCCGACCGATAAAATGAAACGCAGTTTCTTCCAGGCAGTGGTTGTGTCGATACTGCTCTATGGATGCACTACATAGACGCTAACGAAACGGATGGAGAAAATGCTTGACGGCAACTACACTAGAATGCTGCGAGCAATATTGAAGAAGTCCTGGAGACAACACCCCACAGAGTAGCAGCTATACGGCCACCTGCCGCCCATCACGAGAACTCTAAGGGTTAGACGAACAAGACATGCAGGACACAGCTGGAGAAGTAAAGAGGGGCTTATAAGTGATGTACTCCAGTGAACCCCTTCACATTGCCGAGCAAAGGCAGGGCAACCAGCCCGCACCTGCATACAGCAGCTCTGTGAGGATACGTGTTGTAGCCGGAAGCGATGAATGATAGGGAAGAGTGGCGAGAGAGGGTCAGGGATATCCGTGCTGATGGCACGACAAGATGATGATATTTTGAAAAAAAAATGATTACTTTTTGGATACCTCATATTTAAAAAAATACTTTATTAATCATTCATTTTTGTCTTAGAGAATATAGCTTCAATCTCGATACTTTTTGGACACAGATCGTATTTGGGGTGGAGGGTTAAAAACCGACGTCTTTATTCTTAGTTCATTTCTGTTTCGGTAAATACAGCATCATTATTTTTGAACGCATCTCGTATTCTGAAAGAAATTAACGTTTCATTTGAGTTTCGCTTGGTCTAAGTAAATACAGTTTCAGTCTAGACACTTTATGAATACCCCTCATATTTGCACCCCCACAAAAAAACAAGGAACGCTTGTTTCTTTCTTCATTTTTGTCTTGGTGAATACAGCTTCAATCTTATCTCGTATTTTGAATGAATTTAAGGTTCTCTTAATAGTTCTTTTTTTAAAGGTAACTACAGCTTGAATCTCGATACTTTTCGGACACAGTACGTATTCCCCGCCCCACACCTTAAAAAAAAAAAAACAAAAAAAAAAACGAACGCTTTTTTTGTTCATTTCTGTCTTGGTAAAATCAGCTATTGTCTCGATTCTTTTTTGTTGTTGTTGTTTTTAGCGCATCTTGTAATTTGAATGAAATACTGTTTCATTAATTGTTCATTTTTATCCTGGTAAAAACAGCCTCAGTCTGATTACTTTTTGGACGCACCTCGTCTTTTGAAAAAGGAACAACATAAAAACAAAAAAGGAATGCTTAATTCATTGTTCATTTCTTTCTGGGTTATTACGGCTTCAAATTTGATTTTTTTTTTTTTTTTTTTGAACGCACCTCGTATGTAAATATTTTTTAATGAAGAAATAAGGTTTCAGGATTTTCCACCCACGAGCATTGCTAGATACATCTGATAGTTACTTAAATACTTTTCCATTTGTTGTGACTGACTGAAACGATTTTCTATATCAAAGCCACCTTGATGTCCATTATAAACGGAAGTCAGAACAATTTCTTTGGCTGTGTCAAACTGTCTTAAGATTTTAAATTCTAATACTTTCTTCCAAATCCACACAATGCATAATTCTAATTAGACAAAATCGAATAAAATAATTAACTATCGTTAATTAATCTGGATATTAGTTGTGTGAAAAGTGAATTGTGAAAATATTTTCTTTCCTTGTTTTTAGCTTCTAACCAAAGTGAAAGTTTTTATTGCAGGATTTTGCTTGCTAATAAGGAATGGAATTAATTCTTCAGAAGCGTCTTTTTTCATATTAATGCAGTAACGTTTTGCTGTTTTCATAATTAATTAATGATAAAAACAGACATTATATCCCGTTAATATTTTGAAGATGGGGGCGGAGAAATATGATTCGTCTAAAATGCAGCTAAATATCAAGACTAATGTGTTAGTCGATCAGAAATAATCCGAAAGATTTCTTTCTCATCATCTTCCACAAAATCTCTGAAGTATTAAATGCATTTGGATGCAAAACGAAACCTCCTCAAATATGTTATCAGATCGGATTTGCACCAAATAACACACTCTGCATCAAAAACTTCGCAATAAACACCAAAGCCGTAAGTGTAATATAGATTTGTTATAAATTATATTGCTCAAAATAATTTTCATATAGTTAAAGCTTATTTAACTTTGTCTATGAGCCAATATTATGTTTACACATCTCATGCCCCGTCGGCTAAGGCTATTGAATACGCCAACTGCATTTCTGCAGAAGAGGGTCGACTCGGCTTATCTAATGATAAGGCTCTATAAGTTCTGGAGCTTTGGGGAATGCAGTGTACACCTTCATTACTATTGTCCTCAGGCCCATTCAAACTGACTGGTAGCATCTGCCAAGATCTCATTATGGCTCGAATAGAAATATTTAATAATTTACTGGAAATAAAACCATTCAACAGTGCGTAAACAAATGACTTGTATTACATTGAATTATTGGTGTCAAATAGCAAAACTTGAAACCATCCGTCCGCAAATAAATGCGCTGTGGCTTACCTAAAAATAATGTTACCTACAAACTATTCATTTACAAATCCTCCACTTATCTAATATATATCTTATATTTTTATTAATACTATTTCTAATGAAGTCACTGTGGTCTTTTGGTTTAAGTGTTGGATAGCGACATCGTAGTAAGCGAGTTCGAACTCCAGTCGCGCCGCGCTATTACGTTATCATTCTTATTCATGTCTTTGGGAAAAGAGATAAAATACCTTATTTCCCAGTTTTGGGTTAAATAGTACGTCTTTTTTCTGAAGGGATGGCTTCGGTATTAAATAACTCACGAAGCTTGATATGCCTTTAAAACAGAAATTGAACCAATACCATTCCACTGCCTACCGTGTTCCAATGACTAATACAATACGAAGAATAAACATAAGTACACATTATATGAACTTTTTTTGATAGTCATGTATTTTTAGTTTTAGATAGAGTAGTGTTGCATTTTTATCAATGGATTGAGACGCGTTGCATTTTCATTTTTAAATATAGAAGTATGGTATTTTTATCATTGGAAAGAGAAGCATTTCTCTTTTATTATTGGACTGAAAGAGTCGCATATTTATTATTAGATTATAAGTATTGCATTTTATAATTGGATTTTGAAGTATTGCATTATTATTGGATTGAGAAGTGTTTCTTTTTTTAATAAAGAAGTATATTTTTATAATTAGATTGAGAAGTGTTGCATTTTTATCATTGGATTGACAAGCGTTGCTTTTTCTCGCACAAAAAAGAATTACATTTTTATTGTTGGATAGAGAAGTGTTCCATTTTTTTTTAAGAGAAGGATTATACTTTTATCATTAGATTGAGTAGTACTGCATTTTAGAAATTGGATTGGGAATTGTTTTTTTATTAGTCGATTGAGAAGTTTTGTATTTTTGGATAGAGAAGTTCTGAGTTCTTATTTGATAGAACAGTTTGAATGTTCTTTTTTGAATAAAGAAATGTTGCATGCTTTGTTATTGTCTAGAGAAGCGTGGCAATCTTATTATCGCATAGAAAATTTAGCATTTTTTTGGTATTGCATTTTTATTATTAGATTGAGATCTCCTGCATTTTTATTATTTGATAGAGAAATATATTTTTATCATTTGATAGAGAAGTATTGCATTTTCATTTTGTGTAGGGTAATGTTGCATGCATCGTTATTGGATAGAGACGTGTTGCAATTTGATTACAGGATAGAAGAAAGATGCATTTTTTTTATATAGAAGTATTGCATTTTTTTATTAATTGGATTGAGAAGTGTTGCTGATGTTTTTTTTTTTTTTAATTGAGAAGTGTTGCATTTTTATTATTTGATAGAGAAGGGTTGAATCTTAATAATTGGATAGTGGATTGGTGTTACATTTTTATTTTTCAATACGGAAGTGTTTGTTATTATTAAATTGACAAATGTTGCATTCTTTTTTATTTTTGGTTGTTGTGATGTTGCACGTCTTATTTTAAAATAAAGAAGTTTTAGGGGATTTTTTTTAGGGTTTGGGGTTATAGAAGTGTTGTATTTTTACTTTTGGACATAAAAGTGTTGAATTGTGGTTTTAGGGGGTCGATAAGTGTTACATTCTTATTTTTGGACACAAAAAAGTTTTATTTTTGGATACCAAAGTGTTGCATTTTTATTTGTTCTAGAAGAGATGTAGAATTTTCAGTTTTGGATGCAGAGGTGTTGCAGTTTCAATTTTAGATACTGAGGTGAGGAAATATAATTCACTTAAAATTTAGCTAAATATCAAGATAAACGTGTTAATTAATTGAAACTAATCTGCAATATTTTTCTCATCAAATTTCCCCAAATCTCTAATTTAAGTGCATTTCATGCAAGAGGAAATCTTGCCAAATCTCAATTTTTTCTTCATTTTTATCAAAGTTTGGTTAACACCAAAAAATGCACACTGCATCAAAAATTTCACTTTGAACACAAAAGCTCTATACAAGTTTGGTAGAAATTAGTAGAAATTATATTATTGTAACAAGTCCCGGAGACAAGGCCCCACACAACAGCAGTGGTACGGCCACCTACCACCCATCACGAAAACTATCCAAGTTAGACGAACTAGACATGCGGGACACTGCTGGAGAAGTGGGGACGGACTCACAAGCAACATACTCTTGTGGACCCCTTCACATGGGCAAGCAAAGGTAGGATGACCAACAAGAACCTATATACAACGGCTCTGTGTTGATACGGGATGTAGCCTTGAAGACCTCCCGGGAGCGATGGACGATAGAGACGGTTGGCGAGAGAGGGTCAGGGAAATCCGTGCTGGTGGGGCGACATAATGATATTATTGTATATCAAAATTTATTTTTCTGGTTTTATTCCATATCTTATATGATGTATATATATCGAAATACAATTCAATATGAAAGATTGAATATTGAGATACTTGCAATTTTGAGGCATTTAAGCGTCTTTGAAGCCTTAAGCTAGGCTTCAAAGACACTTAAGTTACTCGCTCAATACCTAAAGCCGAACGAAACGAAATATCATCTGACTTTTCTGACTACAACTGGTTAAAGTGTATTAAGACTGGTGATGTTTATTATGAAACAAAACTTGGAATTCTGTGATCATCAATTTCCGTGATTAAGAAAAATGCATTTAAAAAATTCAATATCTACTTTGTTGTTAACTGTAGTAATTGAATATGTTGGACAGTGAGAGGAGGTAAATTTCCATAATACGTAGTGTTATGCTAATGGAACTACTTAAATATAGCGTGTAACTGAGGGTAAAATTACGCGACTCCTTTGCATTGAAAGACAGGACGTTTTCTCTTCTTCCTCTTTCTCCTTTCTTCCGATATCTCTCGATTCCTTCTCCCTTAATCTCTCTGCTGGTGTATTTATATAATTAGAAAGGATGTGTCCTCTATAGACGCTTAGATAGGGTTATCCATTGCTATCATATTTAATATAAAGTTATTAGGCTGAGGCTAAGGTTTTACGACAAAAAAAGGGGTTTTCTATGAGGAGAGAGGGCTCTCGTAATAAACAAAGATCTATAAAAAGTCATGTTACTATAAGAGGTAAGTAGATGTATAAAGTAAGTTAGCGACCATAGTCGAGGGTGACCCGAAGGCTCCCTTTTCGATAGCTACTACACCAAGGTGTAGGGGAGGGCGCTACTCCATTCCCTGGATTGCTCCACTTTACCCTTGAACCGTACCTTATAATGCTGAGTGTTAAGCAAGGTGGTATCAAGTTCCATTTTTAAAGTCTTTGGTATGACTCGACCTGGGATTGAACCCAGGTCTCCCGGGCCATTGGCGAACACTCTAACCGCTAGCAGATTATGTTTTACTAAAATAATTATCCATGTTTAATTAAACAATGTTTACTGGAAATTAAGCAGCTGGTTTACAGTATATATGTAAATGCTCTATTATTGATATTGAGCACTATTTAATAATGCTGCAAATTTTGGTCCTTCATTAATTCACCTAGTGCGATTGTAAGAGTTCTATTATTGATATTGAGCACTATTTAATAATGCTGCAAATTTCGGTCCTTCATTAACTCACCTAGTGCGATTGTAAGAACCATATATATCATGTCGCGCCATCAGCTCGGATATCCCTGACCCTCTCTCGACACCCTCTCTATCATCCATCGCTTCCGGCTGGTCCTCAGAGCTACATCAGGTATCTACATTGAGCTACTGTATGTAGTTTCGAACTGGTCGCTCTGCCTTTGCTCGGCTATGTGAAGGGGTCCACAAGAATACATCACTTATGAGCTCGTCCCAACTTCTCCAGCAGTGTTCCGCGTGTCTGATTCGTCTAATTTTGATAGTGTTCGAGATAGGTGGTAGGTGGCCGTATAGCTGCTGTTTTGTGGGGTGTTGTCTCCAAGACTTGCTCAATATTACTCGCAGCATTCTTGTGTAGTTGCCGTCAAGCTTTTTCTCCATGCGTTTAGTTTGCGTCCATGTAGTGCATCCATATAGCAGTATCGACATAACCGCTGCCGGGAAGAAACTGCGTTTCATTTTACCGATAATATATATGTATATATTATACACACACACAGACGTGTGTGTATTCGTGTTCTGAGTTGAATAGATTTATATCCAAAATGAATAAAACTGAAGTAGCCCGGCCTGATATAGATGTATGCAGAGAAATGGCTGCTAGTGGTGTGAGATAGCTATGAATAATTTGAGATTGATTGATCTTAGCATAGACAAAGAGAATGTGAGATTTATAAAATCCATGTTTTCTGCCAAAAATCATAATATCTTAACTTGATGTTGCAATACGTTTCGTGTCATTCTCACCCTAATCTCGCACAGGCAGAAAACACAGACTTGAAAGAAAAATTTGTTACAATATTTGGGAAGAGATTCTTAGTCTCCACCACTCTCTTCTTGCATTCTATAGACGGTTAAATCTAATGCTGCCTAATTTAATTTGGTAGCCATTCTTCATTTAAAGGCATTTCAACTTTCGTAGGTTATTTAATACAAAGTGTTAATTGAAAAAAAAAAGAAGAAGAAACAGTAGTTGTACTATTTAACCTATAGTACAAAGTGGTTCACACATTTTCCAAGGATATTTGCCTGAAAGCAAACGTAATGGCGTGACTGGGATTTAAACTCAATACCATGGCACATAAAGGTGCCTTTGGTACACTGAGTATCGTCACAGGAAACTGGACATGAATTCAAATCCTGGACGTAGCTGATATCATTTCACAACACTAATACCTTTGAAAAAGGTAGGAATCCAATTCTCCTTTCAGCTATGGGTAAATAGTAGGACAGACTGGGTCCTTTTAACTTGATTGGGCAACCAGTCTAAGAGAAGGGAAACCGAATTCAGACCTGTTAAAGACCGCTTAAAAATTGACCTTGTGTCACCTACTAGTGCGGAGTGGTTGGTAAATACATATTACGATGCCTCAGTTCAGCGCGTTAGTCACTCTGTTAGACATACTTTTTGAAGATGATTTTAACGTCGAATATATTTGTTTATGATTGGTGTAAAGCGAATTTTTTTTTTTTTATCTAGATGGGTGTATATCGATAAATGGAAACCAGAGGTAAGTCATGGTGCTTCCATACCTGACTAGTTATAAGAAAATAAAAGCTAAGTAAAGCAAGTTGAGAAAAATGAGAGAAACCCCCCCAAAAAAAAACCAACAAGACCCGGTCTATACCAAGTATTGGCAGACTGGTCCGTTTGCCACACACGGCCTGCGGTGCTATCGTCTGCCTAAGAATTTTTTTCTAACAGAAAAGGTAATTTTTAACCGAAATGAAAAATCTTTTTCTCCATTTCGAATGCAGATTCATAGGCTCTTTAGTGAAAATGTTTGACAGTTTCAACGAAAATTTACCTTGAATTTTTTGTTGTGCCGACCATCTCATAATTTGGCAATGTTAAATGTAGCCCACTTCTAAAAAAAATTGCCCCTGCCACCTCAATACGATTCATAAAAAATGTTAGCTTAATCATATAAACAATTTCATACCTATATAGATAGATAGATACCGTACTTCCTTTAAATGAACTTAAGTCAAGGAATTATTGATTTATTAAAAGAATTGTTCGTCTCAACTCGCTTTTCAATATAACGTTAATGATAGAAATTATTTTGCGGTCATGACTAAAGTTTAAAGACAATTATATGGTTTGGTTGGATTTGGTTTTATGGAATATTGACCATTTTATGTTATATAATGGCAAATCCTCTTTTGATATATATATCAAATATATGATTTGGTTTGGTTTTATGGCATATCAGCCATTGTAGGTTATCGCATGCCAAATCCACTCCAAATTGTATAATATTTATAAACGCATAGTTTGTAGATAACATTTTTAAATGAGCCAGGGGTTAATTTTTTTTGCACACACTTTAATGGTTATACATATGACTCGTTAGTCAATAGTATGTTGGTAGTCTTGTTTTTAAATGAATCTGAGCTAATTTGATTGCACACAAGGATTACTATTATTTGCACACTGTTAAATGGTTCCATTTATTCTCACACGAATAATTCTATTTAGTATTAATTATTTGTTTGTAGTAACTTAAATAGTGGCAAATATTGATTACATAAATCATTTGGTTTGCACAGTTATATGGTGTCAAATATTGCTATGTAACACTAACAATTTAATTTAGTCTCGACGTTAAAGAGTTGTAAGAATTAATAATCAACAGCAACCATTCTATTCAACATTACTCATTCGTTAGTACACAGTTAAATTGTTGCAAGTATTGCGCCGTGTTAGTGGAAATTCAGTAATTTTTTGTGCACACTGTTAAATGGTCAAATTCTATTTCTAACAATTCGATTTAACATAACTCATTTGTTTCCACGCTGTTTAAATATCAAACAGTTCCTTTGACCGATTCATGGGACCCTATCAGGTGCTACCACTCCGGGTCAGAGTGTACCTGAGAGTAATGGCCATGAAGTTGTGCTCCATATTCAGCAAAGCTCCAAGACTAGAGCGTTACTATCGGATGGTTTTTGTGTCAATTCCAGGACACTCATTGTGAGGCGGGGTGTCTTATTCTTATGCAGAAATGCAGTTGTGTCTTATTCTTATGCAGAAATGCAGCACTTGCCGACTGGGCCACAGTTATAAGAAAATTTATTACTAAGGAAATACACACCGACATCAATTATATTACTGTGACCAAAAGGCCAGAAGCGTGCTCGAAATTTTGAAGGCTTTATTCAAAGTATTGATCAGGTTGACTAATTTTCTCTTGCTTAGAAATTTGCAAAAAAAAAAAAAAACAAACAAAAAAAAAACAGTATATGCGTGAGGTAGTGAACAAAAAGGAAAAACAGTTAGCGGCAAAGAAAAGAAAATGTTGGCCTCAAGCGCCAATCATAAGAATAAGACGTGATAAAAGCAGAACGATAGACGAGCGAAAATGAAGTCATCGAATTGAAGAGGAAAAATATATCGATATATAACAGTGCGAAGTTACTAGGTTATGTAGGATAAGGTAAATGAAAGAAAAGACAGCAAATTCGAGTCCTGACTGAGAGAGAGAAAGTGAAAGACAAATACGATCAGAAGATAGGTAGGTATAGCGAAAGATAATACATCCGTACTTTCACCTACCTAAGAAGTAGTATCTCGTCAACCGAGACAGACATCAACACGTGACTAGCGAAGGCATAGACAGCTATCGATTGGCTATCTGTCATATGGAAGACAGACCTTACCGATAAAATGAAAAAAAAAAGGTTTTTCCCAGCAGCAGTCGTTTCGATACTGCTATATGGATGCACTACATGGACGCTAACTAAACGCATGGAGAAAAAGCTTGACGGCAACTACACAAGAATGCTGCGAGTAATATTGAACAAGACCTGGAGACAGCACCCCACAAAGCAGCAGGTGTACGGCCACCTACCACCCGTTACGAAAACTATCCAAGTTAGACGAATCAGACACGCGGGACTCTTCTGGAGAAGTAGGGACGAGCTCATCAGTGATGTACTCTTGTGTACCCTTTCACATGGCCGAGCAAAAGCAGGATGACCAGCCCGAACCTACATACAACAGCTCTGTGCCGATACGGGATGTAGTCCCGAAGACCAGCTGGAAGCAATGGACGATAGGGATGGTGGCGAGAGAGGGTCAGGGATATCCGTGCTGATGGCGCGACAAGATGATGACTTTATTGATATTTCTAATATATGTGTGATCGTATGTATGTACGAGGTGCATACGATAAGTTTCCAGACTTCTTTCGTATGGGTATTTAAAATTGTTGTAGACTCTTGAATATTCAGTATATTATTGCTATACATCTGATGAGATGACTGACCAATTTTTATGATTTCAGGTTCAAATGAACAGCTACAGTAGCAATTGGAATACACCTTACACAAGCCTGATTGTCACAGCTGGTGAATTTCAAAAATGCAATCTGACACTTGAGAAGAACGATATGCAATAAAATTCTGTTTTAAACTCGGAAAAAATTCCACAGAAACGTATGGAATCCTTCACACTGCTTTTGGAGCATCTTGCATGAACCGAGCATCAGTTTTTGAGTGGTATAAGAGATACAAGGAAGGCTGGGAGTCTGTAAGGGATAATGAGAAGTGTGGGAGGAGTAAGGACGTGAATACACCAGAGTTGATTGGTCAAAGGGTTAGGGTTAGGGTTACTATGTTGAGGTTTTAAGGGAGTTCAGGAAGAGATTCCATCGGAAGAGGCCAGCACTCTTCAAATCGGGTCAGTGGCATTTCCACCAGGACACTGCACCAGTCCACAACTCCATCTTTGTCACAGACTATTTGACCAAGATGGGCATCAAGACAGTTCCTCACCCTCCAGCCTTTGCTCCCTGTCACTTTTGGTTATTCCCTAAGCTCACAGGCTGTCGTTATGAGACAATAGAGGAGATGAAAGAGGCTGTGACGAAGGTCATTGACACACTCACACTGGAGGACTTCCATGGGGCCTTCCAGAAATTGTTGGAACGGTGCAACAAGTGCAGCCGTAGGAGACTACTTCGAAGGGGACTAGAGTTTCATGTGTGTACTATCAATAAAAGTGCCCATACAAAAAAGTCTGGAAACTTATCGTGTGTACCTCGTATGTATGCGTGTCTGTAAGTGTGTATGAATACCGGAGACATGTAAATCAGCAAATCATACAGTGATATTAAAAAAAGGTACACCAAACTGTTCTTACGTAGAGATTTAAGTAATTTCCAATCCAATTTGAATAACTAAAAAAAATCGGCGGTGTCTGCTTTCGCGCCGAAAGACTTGCAGAACTTATCTGCAATAGATAAATGATAAAATAAAATAAAATAAAACAAAATAAAAACCCTTCAAAAATAGCCAAAATCGGCGTATTCCTGCGAGATTCTTAGGAGACCAATACATGTAAAGTCCTTTAAATTAGAGAAAAAAGCATTATTCAATCCAATTTAGAACATGTAATGATGTGGTATCGCCATCACTCTAAACTTCATTATGTTTGTGTCTATCTATCCGCCCTGACTCAAACCGTTGAATACACCGACTGCATATCTGTAGAGGAGTAAGATCCACTAACGAGCGTCTTGGGTGTGACTCTAAACTTCATCTGATGGTGAGGCTCTAGTGTTAGTTCTCTGGGGAATTCGGACTACTCTTTCATTGTCATTATTCTCTTGTCCAGTCTCATCTGGTTTGATACTAACTGATGGGGTCTCATCTACGGGTCAAAGGGAAATTTTAAATCATTTACTAAAGCTTATTATATTACTTCTTGGGAGTTTTTCACCACAGCGTTAGCTGATTCTCTTTAACTGGAGTCTGAGTGATTAAGTCTCAAGTCTCCAAGATAATTCTGTATTTTAGCAGATCTTAAAAATGTTGGAATGTTCTAGACTCGAACTCTGATTTCAAGCTCTTCCTATCTTCTTTGCAAGCCTTTGGTGTTTGTTCTGGGTGGACCAGTTATAATTGGTGTCCCCACCATTTTCATGTTCCAAAACTTATTTAGTTCTCTTGCAAGATCTAAGTACTTCTTGTTTTCTTTGATTCTCACTGTAGTCCACTGGGACAGCAAAGTTCATCATCCGAAAGGTTACTATTTGAAATCATAAAGTAAAAAAAAGTAAAGTTGGCGACCTTAGTCGAGGGTGACCCGAAGGCTCCCTTTTCAATAGCTACTACACCAAGGTGTAAGGGAGGGCGCTACTCCTTTCCCTGGATTGCTCTACTTTACTCTTAATCCGTACCTTATAATGCTGAGTGTTAAGCAAGGAGGCATTAAGTACCATTTTTAAAGTCTTTGGTATGACTCGACCTGGGATTGAAACCCAGTCTCCCGGGCCATTGGCGAACACTCTAAATGCAAGGCCAATGTCCAGTTGATTTTTTGAAATTTGAAATCATAGCTGTTTGCAAATTATTTTTATTACATTGAAATACATGATAAATAGAATTATTATTGTTTGATAGAAATACTTATAAGCATTAAACTGTGTGCAAACAAACGGTTGATATTAAAAACATTATTGGTGTCAGATACGAATATTTACCAGCCAATTGGACTTGCAGGTAGATTGTTCGCCAATGGCCCGAGAGACCGGGGTTCAATCCCAGGTAAAGTCATAGCAAAGACTCAAAAATGGTACTTGATACCTCCTTGCTTAACACTCAGTACTATAAGGTACGTATCAAGCGTAAAGTTGAGCAATCCAAGGAAAGGGGGTAGCGCCCTCTCCTACACGTCGGCGTGGTAGCTATCGAAAAGGAGACTTCGGGTTGCAAACTTTACTTTTTTGCCTTAAGAATCCTTGAAACTATTTAGGTGTCTGAGAACAAATGAACTAACAACTCATTTAAAAGAAAATTACCCGCAAACTATTCGCTTACAAATCATATAAATATATATTAACCAAATTTAGCATTAAATATCCGACAAAGATTGATATGCCGTAAAATGCCGACTAAGCAAACTTCTATATAAGTATCTATTACTAAAAATCTCACATGTAACAGTAAAACAGCAAAACGAACGTACAGCGAGATTTTAATTAGAGCAATATGCTTAAAATTGTCTAAGGGAGTGAATAAAATATTTTCAAGTCCAATTTGCAATGTGGTGTTGAACAACATTTTTTAAACATTTAAATTTACGATAGAATAGCATAACTATAAAATGCTAATTAGAATTAGTCACTTCTTCCTAAATAGAAGCATCAATATCAAGGATCTCTGGTATAACAGAACTATATATGTACATAAATTTTCGCATAATCATATATATATATATATATATATATATATATATATATATATATATATATAAATGTATTTCTATTTTAGGTTAATCTCTAACTTTAACTCTGGCAGTGTGAAAAAAATAGATCCAATTTGTGAATAAACAAATGCACAAATTGATATTTGGGAAAAAATTACATAAAGAAAGACTAAAAACATACGTATTGTCTGATTAAAAAAGTGAAAAAATATCGTAATGTCTAGCCAAAAGATAAACTGACCGAGGACTAAATAAACGAAAAAAATGTTCAATACGGAGTAGCGCAAATGTAAATATAAGTACCTAATGGGTCAGAAGATATCTACAAAGGTTTCACCTTACCGGATCACTAGAATAAAATGGTCAGTTATAATACTGATTTATTACCGAGACAAACGCAAAAGCGGTCATTTGGACCACGTCCTGTAAAAAAAAGCATCCTTTGATGTTTTTTTTTTAAATTGTTAATATATCAGCTTCCAGGACATGTAATCTTTTTTGAGTTTCTTGTCTCAGTAATATATTATTATTCTATTAATGGGTTGTATCTATTTTGAGACAATTTTGAATGATTTTGTCTCCAAATAAGTTGTGACTCAAAATACTTTTCCTCTCTTGTCTAAGGCATTGTGATCGAGGATTAATAGTTGTTATAGTATACTATTTTTAAATCTGAAACAAAATAACATTATTATTAATAGTAAAGTTATTAGCAGTCACATGGGTCCCATATTTATACTGAGACATCATTTGTAAACCTAATAAATATATTTAATATTAGTTGTTCGGTTGCACACACTTAAATTGTTTCAAGTAAATGATTGAATAGTTCTACTAGACCCATAGATGTAATTCTAACAGGTAATAATAATCTGGGCCAGAGTGGACACGAGAGTAATTTCAATGAAGGGGTACTCCACATTCCCCAAGGCTCAAGAAGTGGAGCCTTACCTTCTGATGCAGTTAAGTGGCATATTCAAACAACTGGCTGCCAGTGGGGATACACCTCTGCAAAGGTGCAGTCTGTGTATTCTAAAGCTCCAGCTAACAAGGCACGAACACAACAGTGCTAAAAACTACCTGATTAATATATTAGTATTTCTACTTTATTGATAAACTTTAATACGTGTTTAATTAAATTAAACATAAAATAACAATAACTCAAAAAATGCTGAAAATTTTTTAAAAAATTCAAATCAGCTCAAACTTTATACAAACTTAATTATTCATCAGGTTTCATTTGCGATCTTGTTTACGATTGCAAATAATTTTTAAAAAAAATTATTAAACATTTTTCATTTCTCCTTTTTATCATCATAATATTTTAATGTTTACTAACATTTCCAGGTTCGATCTAAAAAAAAAAAAAAAAAAAAAAAAAAAAAAAAAAAAAATAGTACATGCTTCCTTTATTCTTTTTCCTCAGTAATTGTCTTAAATTAATTAGCCGCTGGCCGTGGTTATCACTTTTATTTTATTTCATTCTAGCATCTTTCATTCGACGCCATATTTCATTATCTACAAAAGGAATACCATCAAAAAAAGGTGGGAATCTTTTTTTTTTTTTTTCGCACAACTCAAAAATGCTGATATCGTGACTACGCTTCTCTTTCGGTGAATTTTTTTATACATTATTATAATGAAATAAAAACAATATGTAGAAGGAAAAAAGTTAATGGTAATCAAAATCAGAAAATAAAAAAAAAGATGGCGAGAGCAACATGAAAATTAGATCTCTGAAAAATTATAGCAATTAGTTAAACATAATAACATAAACATCTTATTCTCCGATGAGATAAAACGGTGAATAAATATGGTACAAATGCTAAAAATAAGCAAAGTATATAAATAGATTGATAGATCTGAGCTTGAAATAAAAAAATAAACTCACTATGAGATTATATATATATATATATATATATATATATATATATATATATATATAGAGAGAGAGAGAGAGCTTAATAGTTAGCTATATACAGAGATATGAACAGGATAGATTGACTTATATAATTGATTGGTTTCTTTATGCTTATCAAGCTTTGTGGGGTACTTAATGAAAACACCATCCTTTTAGAAGACCTGCAATGGTTCTATTTAACCCGTAGGTGAGGGAAATATGGTGGTTCATACTTTTCTCAAGGACATCAATCAAAGAGGGAATGTAAAAGTTGTTTGTGTGTGGGACATAATAATCTTTCCATGGCTGCTTTTATTCTAATCTATAGAAGCCACCTTAATTGATGAGCAGCAGAAGTTCCCCGATCGAACTATTTGATCTTAGCCGTTGAACCGCAGGATTCATACGCCCAGGACCTGGTTAGGCATTACGTTGAACCGTCAGAGGGTTTAACCGCTTGCTTTTACGTCCACCATGCTGCTTTCCATGGCTTTCCAAAATAATTTTCCCCACTTCTGTCGTTATTAACTTTTGATTTAGTTACACTCCACAATTACTTTCCTTTTCTTAAAATTTCCTCGCAGTCCTTATTTATACTTCTTTGCATACTTATAGGCATTTTATTTTACTTAGGTTTTTAGTTTCTAATAAAGTCCAATAGTGATAGCTTCTCTTGACAAGGTTCAATTGTTACTTGGAATTACTGTAAATTGTCCTTGCATTGAAAGCTCCGAGGGTGCTGTCATTTTAAAAATAAAAAATAAATAAACTCATTCATGCATTTTTAAATGACAATATAGTAAAAGAAAAATTACTAAACATTTTTTAACTGTCCGTCTTGGAGTGGATATACTTAGTATTTTAGAAGTATGCTTAAGACGCTTCGTCTCGACTGTGTTTCTAAACTTTATACCCCTTCATATGGACGAGCTAAGGCAGGACAACCAGCTAGAACCTACATACAACAGCTCTGTGCCGATACAGGATGTAGCCTTAAAGATCTACCAGAAGCGATGGACGATAGAGAAGGTTGGTGGGAGAAGGTCAGGGATATCCGTGGTGATGGCGCAACATGATGATGAATGTAAAAGTTCGACTCGAGGTCAAACTTGCTAATTACAACGTTGTCGTCTTGCACATTGACCATTAAACAACGGGGATTTCCCTGAGAGATACGAAGATCAGACGATAGATATCTAGTGTATCTATATATGATTAACGTTTCTATAATGGATATTTCTATTTATATGTGTACACCGTGTGTTTGGTTTGGCTTTATGGCATATCAACCATTATTGGTTATATAATGCCGATTCCTGTTTTTACTGATATATTTAATATATGATTTCTAAACACATTTTATAGACACACAGTTAAATAATCAAACAGTTCTATTCAATTTGGCATAAGTCAACCAAGTTAAAAAGTTCCAATTATGACCATGTATCACTAACCATTCAAATAACTATCAAATATTTGTTTACACACTGTTAAATGATCAAACAGTTCTATTTCTAACAATTCAATTTAGCATGTCAAAGTTAAATGGTTCCAAGTGTTATATATCCCTAGCAATTCGGCTAAACATCAGTCATTCGTTTACACACTGTTAAATGATCAAACAGTTCTGTTTCTAACAATTCAATTTTGCACAAGTCATTTGTTTGCACTCAGTTTGAATATCAAACATTTCTATTTAACACGGATAGGACCCTATCAGCGGCTATCACTCTGGGTATGAGTTGACCTGGGAGCGATGGCAATGAAGGTGTACTCCGTATTCCACAAAGCTCCAGCATTACTAGAGCCTCGCCATCAGATTGTATCGGGACACTTTTTCGGGCGTGGTTTTACCAACAGCCGAGATGCAATTTGTATATTCTACAGCTCCAGCCGACTGGGCCCACCCGTCAAAGTTGTCCTGGAAATAGCAAAGAACGGTAACTTCACATTCACCATAGCTTCACAACGGGAGCCTTAGTGTTCCGTGTCATTGCCAGGACACAGATAAGATCATACAATAGATTGTGTATCTATATATAATTAACGTTTCTGTTATGTATATTTATACTTATGTGAGTACACCGTGGGACAGAAACAACTAAATCAGAGCGATACGTTTAGATCAATACAGTAAACTGTTCTTACGTAGAAACTGAAGCAATTTCCAATTTAATTATCACTAAATGGTAGTGTGTAATGTCTGCATTCGCAAGTGTACATCATTCAAAATATTGATATTACAGAGACTTGCAAATTTAAAGAAGGGCTCTGACCATCGTAGAATACTCTTACGAGAAGAAACCAAACAGTCTATCATTCCTCTGGTTTACTATTTAACTGAATTTATCAATCTATTTTTTGCAAAACTTGCCAGCACGAGAGGAACGCGACACAAGGTCAATTTTGAATTGGAGATTAACATGTTAAATTCAGAGTTTTTCTTTTCCGATACCGGTAGCCATACCCTGGTTAAAGAGCACAGTCTGCCCAACTATTTACCCATAGCTAAAGCTGGAATAGCTGGATTATATTCTTCTCAAGTGGTTGGCACTCTGAAATCCAAACAGCCTTGTCCAGGTTTTGAACTCTGGTTACATTTTATACGATAACCATTGTACCACGAGCGCCATTTTTCTCATCTGCGTGTGTGTGTGTGTAAGAAAAATCAAAACAAAATAATCTTAACAGTTACTTTCTATCATCTCTTTTGCAGTTGTTTCTTTAATCACGTATTCAATCATGCAGGAAGAGTTCTGGTGAAAAATATAAGTCAAAGCGTGTACAACAGCTAAATCGAAAGTGAGTCTTGCTGGCACTTGCTCCCAGACGAAGTTCAGAAGCCGTTGATTTTCAAATCACATCTATGAAACAAAATTCAAAATACAAATACGTCGCCTTTTTTTTATATTCTCTGAATTTGATACTTGTCATCATTTACATTTGTTTCCTAAGCCGTGAACAGCGTCAAACACACACACACACTATATATATATATATATATATATATATATATATATATATGATACACTAAGCAAAAGCTTAGCAAAGAAAAAGTTGGAAGTACGTCAGTATTTTGAACGATTTGATAAATGAAGAGGTCATTTCAAGTGAAGCCATGGAGAAGGATCATTGAGAAAAGTATTTTCTTTTTTATGACGGCCTGATAAGATAAGTTTTGAGTAAATTGTTTTATATTTAATTTAATAATATCGAGGTATAAACGCATAAAAATATTCACTTACATGAAAAATAGAAGTCACCACAGAAAGGTATCATGAATACTTGACTTTTTGACATTTTTCTTCACATTTTTTTTAGTCTGGAAGAGTTGGAATTTCTGAAAAAAATGATTCCAAACAATTGGTTCACGACCAGGGTAACTGAATTTATCAAATTCAGTGTGTTGCAACTCTAACATTTAAATGTTACCTTAGCCAGTATTTATTATAGCGTTTCCAATAGACATTAGGTTGGTTGTTTGGGGTTTTGTTTAATAGCATATCAACTTTCGTGGGTTACTTAATGCCAAATGAATCCATGAAGAAGAACGGTTGTGGTACTTTTTCACCCGTTGCTGGAAGGGATAAGAGAGTTCATACCTATCCAGAAGATCATAATAAATAGCGCGACCAGAGTTCGAAATTACTATGAGGTCACAGTCCATGGCGTTAACAACTTTCTAAAAGGAACTACCTCCACCACTGGGGTTGGTTTGGTTTGGTACATCAACCTTTCTGGGTTATTTTTATCCCAAATCCTTCCTTGTAGAAGAATAGTAAAAAAAAAAAAAAAAAAAAGTTGGTGACCGTAGTCGAAAGCGACCCGAAGGCTTCCTTTTCACTTGCTGCTACGCTGAGGTGTACGGAACACAACTCCTATCCCTGGAATACGCAACTTCACCCTTGATACATATCTTTTAATGGTTAGTCAAAAAGGAACGCAATAGCGTGACTGGCGTTCGACATCACTCACTATGTCGCAGCTATGCAATGAGGACTCCCACTACAGTTACTAGGAAGCGAAGAAAATCTCACTTGTCATTTTTAGTCTGCATGCCCGAACGAGCTCAAAGAAAAGAGTTAAAGGCTCTAGCTTCTCAAATACGTTTATTTAATTCTATATATAAGCTACCAATAACTCAATGTACTGTCTTAGGGTTTGACCACGTTGTCGTATTAACCAATCAAAATCCATATTTTCATTAAACCATCTTTTCCGTTTTAATTCTAATATTCCCGCTGAGGTGACACTTGCCCAAATCACCGAAATATGGCAATCGTTCCAGATGACATTGAAATTCAAATATATTCCCTCACTACATTAATTATATTTACTCAGCGCACATTTTTCAAAGGAATGTTTTTCTTTATCCTGTTTTTGTACACGTACGTTTACATGTCGGTACGCAGAGGGAAAAAAAAAGCACATTCCTTTATTTAAGTCCCATATATTTCGCCAATGGCACGTAAAGGTCAAGTCATACCACCAGATCAAGTCATACCACACATATTTAAAAAAAAAGTCTTGATACGTCTTTTATTAACTCTCAGCATTATAAGGTACGTAACAAGAAAAAGTGAAGCCAACTTTACTTCACACACACACACATATATGTGTATCAGTGGGATTAAATATCAAATATATGGTATATGTGATATAACGGTCATTTGAATAAAAATTTGGAGATTGTAAAGTTTCCTACATTTATTAAACGTCTTTTTTTTTTAAATACATAAAAATTGGAAGAGAAAAAAATGTCAACAGCACTAATTATGGCTACCAAGAAACGCATAAAATTAAACGCTGTCTCATTTTATTGGTGCTTGGCAATTTTTTTTTTTTTTTTTGCTTTCTTATTGGCTAGTTTTAAAAACACCGTTTCATTTAGTGGTGGTCATTTCAGTGATATATTCTATAACCAATAAATATTATATTTCGGTTTACGAAATCAATTTCAGCAAATATATATTTTTTTTTTCTGAAATTTCAGAACCTTAAATGGTCCTAACCTAAACATTTAATATTTTTCCCTGTATGTCTAAGTGAGGGAATTAATGGTTGCCACTCGCATAATGCAAAGCTCTTTGAATGAATTGAACACTCGGTAGCCGTTAAGCGTATATTTGTAAGCAAAACAAAAGCGATACATATTTGTTAAAATATCTTCGCTTACGCTGAGTTTTCTTGTGGCTGTGCGGTAGAATCTCCGGCTGGCGTAAAAGTCAGCCGGGTTTCGATCCCAGCTTCGAGTATCTCGCGTGTCTTGCCACACTGAAGAGTTGTGATACAATGAAACTGTCTGGTTTATATATATATGTGTGTGTGTGTGTTCTGCACGAGCAGGATATGAAAAGGTCAATTTAAAAGCGAAGTTTAATAGGTAGGAATTCAGTTTTCCTTCGAGATCCGTTTTTGTAGCAAGGGTAAAGATTCCGCTTTGCCCTACTATTTACACAGAGCTTGAAGTAGAATAGGTGGATGTAATACTTGCCAAATCGTGTTAGTTTTATTTGAAATGTTATCTGCTTCTTCCAGGATTTGAACTCGGGTAACCGTGTCCATTTCCGACAATATCCTTCGCGTATACGCATATATGAATATAACCGTGTTTACTTGGGCAGTATAATACGTCGACAGTACCTCTGCAGAGGGGTAAACTCTTCAGCGAATATCCTAGATATGACACTAAACCATCGAATCGTGAGGCTCCAGTACCTCTTCATTACCATTGCTCCCAGCTTAACTCTGTCTTGGAGAGGGGGTTCTTGTTAGGGATCCATCTATGGATCATATACAACAATCTAATCGCTTGATATACTTCATACCATTTAACTGTAAAATAAATGAATAATGTTGAAGATCATGTTGGATAGAAATACTTGAAACCATTTCGTCTCCGTGGTATGACATTAAATTGCATCTGACGGTGAGGCTCCGATCTTGGAGTTTGGGAAATGAGGCAATGTTCAATCTTTCTCTCCGGATAATCGATAATATCTAATAGAATTATTAGTGTTCAATAATAATTGTTGAGAAATTTTTAACTGTATCCAAACAAATAGCAATAATTGAAACCATTCAACTGTGTACAAATCAATGAAGCCTGGGTCGTTAAAACATGTTACCAACAAACTTAAAAATTAAATATGATCTATATATATATATATATATATATATATATATATATATATATATGAGTTGTAAAGATTTTGTAGAGCCTGAGCTCTTTTTTGCAAACAGTTAAATGGTTTTAATTGTTACTATATAACAGTCCCAACTTAACATTAGTCATTTGTTCGAACACAGTTTGTTCTATTTGACCCATACATAGGACCCTATCAGGTGCTCACGCTCCAGGTCAGAGTACTTTGAAGCAATGGTAATGAAGGGGCACTCCTCATTCCTCAGACTTCCAAGTCTTAGCATCAGATGCTTTAATGTCATATCTAGAACACTCGTTTGGGAGGTCTTAACTCTCAGTGAAGATGCAGTCAGTGTCTTCCACAGAACCAGCCGACTGGGTGTTAAGTAATCATCAAGACTTGATATGCTTTCAAACCAAATTATTTAACAAATACGCGCACACACACACACATATATATATATACACACACATTTCTCATGACTCCTTGTAAACTCATTTCAGACTGGTTGACCTTCCGAAGCTATAAAGTTGTCTGGTATACTATTTTTCGTATTGCTTAGATAAAAATATATACAAAATTGAACAATAAAATAAATAAAAGTGAATGTATCCATTTCACACAGATGTCTTCTGTTGTTATATATATATATATATAAGAGAATGAGAGAGGAGTGGTTAGTTTTGTAAGCTACTCGGCATATAAATGAAACGATGAATAGAAAACGAAATATAAAATTACAATATTGGAAGGAACATTAAATAAAAAATCGAGTAATAACAACTCTCGTTATTTTTCGAAGAAGTTTCAAGATTTTCTCTTTACAACTCTAAAGACGGAGAAAAATGCAGGGAATATTTTGAATGTTAATTATTCCAGTTTGAGGCGTTTTTTGTAACGAGTGAATCATAAAGATTCAGAATGGGAGGAGGAGTAGAACCACTGCCATTGTCAGGCAGAAAATAGGAAGTAGAAGTCAGAACCCCCTCAAAAAAAAAAAATAAATAAATAAAAAAAATAAATAAATAAAATAAATAAATAAAATTGACAGTGTTAGGTGTTGATATGGATGTGATTTTTTTCCTTCCAGAATTTCTCATGCTTCTCCTGGCATTTAGTATGACAATAGAATTAACCTTAAAATGCAGAGAGAGAAAAAGAGAGAGATGATGAGGAGGGGGAGGAAGTAAGTACAAGTCATTGGAAGGTAGACAAAAGGGTGAAGGCTATACTCAGAGAAAGAATATATATATATATATATATATATATATATATATATTACATAGTAGAGTTTGTGACCCTGGGTTTCATGCTTTAGGCATTCATTATACAGACTAGCAAGTTAAATATATAAATAGTCTTATATGAATGAAAGCTTTCATTGACATTGAGCTCTATTTAATAATACTGCATAATTAGGTCTACCATTAACTTACCAAGTGAGCTAGTGATAACCATACACCACTATTATATAAGTAAAATCTACGACCGTAGTCAAGAGAGACCCAAAGGCGACCCGAGGTGTAAGGGAGGGTGCTACCCCTTTCCCTGAATTGCTCCACTTTACCCTTGATCCATGCTTATTATGCCGAGTGTTAAGCAGGGAGGCATCGAGTACCATTTTATGAGTTTTTGGTATGACTCGACCTGGGATTGAACCCCCGTCTCCCAGGCCAACTAGAAAAATGGACCAGTTTTGGGTTGTACTTCTGGTTTGATTGCTACATATTCGTATTTTTGTTTAACGAACTCCAATGCTGTTAACTTTTATATTATATATATATATATATATATATATATATATATATATATATATATATATATTTGGGAAAATGGAAAATAAACAATGATAAAAGAAACCGTGATTATGACCAAAATGGGGAAGCGACCGATTATATATATTATATGAGAGAGAAAGCTATTTAGTAATTTTTGAAGCGCTCGTAGTGTAATGGTTATCGACATAGGAAATTGATACGGTGATCCGAGTTTAAAACCGGGAATAGGCTATTTGCATTTCACCAAGTGTTATATCTTTTGGAAAGCTTTAAATCCAACTATTATCTCTATGTGAGTGTGGTATTTTACAAATTTGTTTGATTCTTAATAAAATTCCTTTCAGAATCTTAGAAAATCTTATGGAAAAAAGACCTCCTCCGGAATATCTGTATATCTAACCAATACCAAATATCGGAGTTCGTGACAAGACAAAAATAGAATTTCGAAAGCTGATTTTCAAAGCAGGATAGTTATCTTTACTTTGAAGATCGGCACAATAGAATCTTTATTACAGCATTATATAAAACAGAGTTGATATTGTGTCGTAATAAGCTTATTGAAAAAAATTCATAAATTAGACGGAAAACAGTAAATAGAGTGAGAGACAGAGAGAGAGAGAGAGAGAGATGAAAGAAATTGAGAGAGACTGACAAACAAGCGCAGCTATGATTAGCGAATGTGGCCTGTTACAAAGCCTAGTTCTACTTGGCTGCTCAGGTTCCTGAACAAAGGACAATCTGTTAGAATCGAAATCATTAACTATTGTCAGATAGCTTGCAAACCAATATGCCATACAATGTGCTCGGGTGGACGCCTCCGGTTGTGTAATAGTTAGCAAACCTTCACGAGTGTGTTCGAGTCTCATTCGATACCCCATTAATACGGCCTTGAGCAACATCTAAAAGATCTTAGTAAATTACAACAAGGTGCCCGCGTCGGACGAGAATAATTATCGAATCTATTTTATTAGGAAACGCTTCTCTGTGATTGGATAATTTATGATAGATAGGGGTGAAAAGAATTCTGGGATGATGGGAGAAACAATAATAAGAAGGCTGTTTTTAATCTTCGACGAACGATTCTCATTGATTGGGTAAAAGCAAATAAAGAAAAAAACTAAATAAGGTTGTTGAAATATTTTGGAATATATTGATGCAATGAATATGGAGAAAAAAAAATGAGATGGGAGCAATTTATTTCCGATACACATAAATAAAAGCTGGGATATTTCGACAAAAAGAAAACTGAATGGATAAAAACACGCTGGGAATTCTATAGACTATTCAATAGAAAATATTCAGTGTAAAAAAAAAAAAAATTATTTGAATAAAAAAAAATCATTGCAACACTTTCAATGCGCTGGATGCCAGATCCCCACCCTGCTGGGTGCTACGTTCCCAACCCGGCTGGATCCAGTACTTGTTGTTTGTTGTTTCGATCCCACGCTGAGAGAGAGAGAGAGAGAGAGAGAGAGAGAATGGGTGATTGTATGTTTACATTTTTATGGTTTTGTGTTACTTCTCTTTCTTGGGAGTGGCTGATACACAAAGAAGGAGAAGGTTTTCCGCGAAGTAATTAATTGTCGAGGTGGGACTGCTGCCTGCTTTCATTTTCTCTTCTGCTGAATTTATTTTCCACCATTCCAATATTCTGTCCCATTAAACGTTCTTTTACGTCATTATTCAATAGTTTAGTTCCTTCTACTGAATCCGATTTTCCTTTGGTCGTGTTTTATGGCATATCAATCACTGGGGGTTACTTAATGCAAAATCATGTTACTATATATAAGTAAGTTGGCGACCGTAATCGAGGGTGACCCAAAGGCTCCCTTTTCGATAGCTACTACACCAAGGTGTAGGGAAGGGTGCTACTCCTTTCCCTGGATTGCTCCACTTTACCCTTGATCCATACCTTATAATGCTGAGTGTCAAGCAATGTACCATCAAGTAACATTTTTAAAGTCTTTGGTATGACTCAACCTGGGATTGAACCCAGGTTTCCCGGGCCATTGACGAACACTGACCATTATGCTAATGTTTAAATATAATCTTTTTTTTTTTTTTTCAAATTGACCCTAAGAGGAAAGCCAAGGGTTAGGAGTATCCAATATGAGTGCACAATACTAACGGCTATTGATGTATAATTAATTTGGGATTAACGATACATCAACACTCAACGTGTAGAGCTAAAAAAATCTTGTGTTTGTAAGCAAATAGTTTTTAGCTAACATTTTTAAACAAGCCAGAGCACATTTATTCGCATACATTTAAATAATTTCAAATATTGCTATATTTTTTCAATCATCATACAACGTGTGAAAGCACGTGCGATACTCAATCCTCATCAGCCGCCAACCAGGATGATAACACAGTTTCGGTAGCTCAAGCCGGTACTGGCACTCCTGGCGCTACCAAGCAGCTTTTGCAACCGGACAGGGTATTTAAAAGAAATATATATAACTATTTAAAACCAACTACTTTTTACGCACAGTTAAATGGTTTCAACTATTGCCATTTAAGACGCCGTATTTTTTTTTTATTTAATATTAATAATTTGTTTGAATACAATTAAATGGTTTAAAGTATCATTATGTAACACTAATAGTTCAGCTGGTACACATGTAAATGGTTTCAACTATTACTATTTAACATTAAAAATATTATTTATCAAGTATTTCCATATAATACATAGCATGCCTTTCCACAGTAAAAGGCTTTCAAGTATTGTTATTTTACATTAATAATTCTATTTAATACTGTAAACAATCTCTTATAAAAGATTGAAAAGTTCTATTTCACCTGTAGAGACCATCCTAAGAGGCACAACCACACCGAGTCAGAGTACACCTGGGAATAATGACAATGTGGGAGATATTCACATAACCCAAACTCCAAGAGTGAATTCTCACAATTAGATGCCATTAGACTGTAGGACAAGTGTAACTAGTTTTAAATGCCATTTCATTTTTAATTACTTTTTAATATCAATCGATGACAAAGTACTCGATATCTTTGTGAATTAGACTTCTAATTCTACGTTCAGTGTATCGATATCTCTGCGTTACATAGCCAGATACGGATATGCGAAATGGACAGGGAATGTATATATATATATATATATATATATATATATATAACATAGGAATCTCGAAACACGAAAAACACTGACGACTTCTTAGTTCAGGTATGAAACTTTATTACCTTTGAGTTTAAAGGTTCTTCAACATAAGGAGAGAGATACACATTCTTTCTGTTCTGGCTTTTCCATCTGCCCCACCCCACCCCATCTCGTGCGACACCTGCCCAAGGCCTCCGCGTGCAAGCGAAAATCAGCCGTCTTCTCTCGAGGCAGGACCCAACTCAAATAACTGACTTTTTCAAAATCCCCCAAATCCTCCGCGCGCTTCCGGTGCATGACGTCACCCGCACTCTGTAGCCCCGTTTCACATCTGGGCTATTGTGACACCTCTGGGTGACTCGTCCGCTCCGTCCGTGCACGTGCGTGAACACCTGTGTCAATGTTGCACCTAAGTAAACCATACACTGAGCCGAAAGGTTCTCAGCCTAACTAAACCCAAAGGCATAAAACGAAATTCCTCGGCCATTATATTACATCTGTTAAAGCAAATATTAAATCAGTTAATTAACATTTCATTGCTGGACTCATAAAATCTGGATACGATGTTTTGATTGGTTTGGTTTGGTTTTATAGCACATCAAACATTGTAGGTTTTTAATGCCAAATCATCTCTATATATACGTATCAAATATATATGATTTGTAAATATTTTGTTGATAGCATTTTTAAACGAACCTAAGCTCATTCTTTTGCACACGGTTAAATAGTTTCAAATATTACTATGCATCACTAACAATTCAATTAAACATCAGTTATTAGCATTCAGTTTCAACCTCAAAAAGTTATATTATACCCATCGGTAGGACCGTTTTTGGTGCTACCACCCCGGGTCAGAGTGGACCTGGAAGAGATGGCAATCAAGAGGTACTCCGTATTCTCCAAAGCTTCAGCATAACTGGAGCCTCACCATCAGATTGTTTAGTGTAATATGTTGGACAGTTTACGTACGCACGCTAAACTGAATTGTTTGAAATAGGACTGTTTTTGACATTTAATTATGTGTAAACCAAATTAATACTATTCTGAATTGTTTGAAAGAACTGTTCATTTGTATAAAATGGATTTGGCATTAAATAACCTACAAAGAGGGATATGTCATAAAAACCAGCCAACCAACCGTTATCTTTTTGCTAGCTAATGTATTTACCAACTTTTACGCACAAGCAGAATGTCGCACAAGATCAAATTTTTGCGAAGTTTTACAGGTTTGAATTCACTGTTTTCCATTTCATAGATCAGTTGTCATACCAAGGTTAAAGAGCCAGTCTGCCCTACTATTTAACCATATCTGAAAAGAGAATAATTACATTCATACCTTTCCCAATTTATGAGCAACATATGTATAAAATATAAATCAACATAAGTTAGTGCTAATTGCATGAATTGGTTTGGCTTTATCATATTGACCAACCCCGTCGCTCGGGCAGGATATGACACAAGGTCAATTTTTAAGCGGGATTTAACTGGTTTGGATTTAGATTTTTCCTTCTCCGAGACTAGTTGCCTCGCCAAGGCTGAAGAACCTAATCTGCCCTATTATTTACCTATAGCTGGAGGGAGAATAATCGGATTCATACCTTTCCCAAGTGAAAAATCACTCAAGCATAATTCAAAGTTAACTTGTTCCAAGAATTGCTATATATCACTAACAATTCAATTAAACATTAGTCATTTGTTTACACAGTGAAAAAAAACTGTTCTATTTCAAATAATTCAATTTAGCCCAAGTCATTTATTTGCACATATTCAAACAGTTCTATTTGAACCAAAGATAAGACCTTATCAGGTACTTCCCCTCCAGGCCAGTTAAGGGGTACTCCGCATTGGCCAAAGCTCCAGCATCAGATGATTAAATGTCATATCCAGTATACTCCTTGGAGTGGAAGTCTTACCCTTCTGTAGAGATGCAGTCGGTGTATTCTACAGCCCCAGCCGAGTGGGTTGTGATAGCTTCATTCCCTATCGTTTATCATTCCAGAGAGATCTTCAAGACTGCATCCAGTGACCGCACAGAACTTATCTAAATCCTTGCAGAACAGTAAACATTGGTGCGTTCCTGCGTAGTACTTCACAAGAGAACGTCGCTCATGGATTCATTTTTACTTCTCAGTACCACGCATATCTTTTTAGTTTCGACAGTTTATGAGATAAGAGGTTAGTGACCGTATAGCAGCTGTTTTGGGAGATGTTGCCTCTGAACAGCACGTAACGTTCTTGTGTAGCCCTTTCTTCAAACGTTCCGTTTGCGTGTATATGTATATATTTAATTAACCAAAAAATAGGATTTGAGGTGTAATGAATAAAATAAAAAAAATGGGAAGATACCATGTTATGCGTAGGTACTTTTCCAAGGCAGGGTAACTGAATTAATAGGCACGAATATAGATTTTGAATTTAAAATTTCAATTTTAAATTTAATTTAAGATAATTATCACTGTAATCTTTACATAAGGATATTAAGAAATGTTGTACTTCCCTAAATTATTATTAAATCTGGAGTTTTACGTTGAAATGTATTTAAAATAAAAATAATTAATTTACTGTAGAAAGGGAGTTTTGGATATAAGTCCAGTTACATTATTGTGATTCCAACCGGTAATAAAAAAGAAAAACCGGAAGTGGGTAAATGGGGAGGAAACTCTTCCCCCTCTCTCCTGGCTCCTCACACCCTTCCGTCCAGTGTCTATTCTGACTGTAATTATTTTATCCATTAGATCTGAAGAAGTCCTGTTATTTTTGGTGTTATTGATTCATATCAATACCCATTACAGGATGGAAATAAATTTATAATCCTAATGTGACCGTTTTTTTTTTTGTTTTTTTTAAAGAAAGTGTGTGTGTGTGTGTATATATATATATATATATATATATATATACACACAGCATGTTAGTTATTTTGGAGGTGTTCGTGGTGTGATGGTAATCGAAGATGGAAATGAACATAGTGAATCGAGATCAAATCCCGACTGAAGCTGTTTGCATTTCACATTGCGTTAATACTCTTGGGAAAGGTATAAATCTATTCTCTTCCCAGCTATAGATAAGTAGAAGGGCATTCTCGTCTCTTTAGTCTTGGTATGGCAAACAGTGTTAAACTCCGCATAAAAATTGACCTTGTGTTACATTGTGCTCTCATTGAGGGATCAGGTGTGTGTACACTCACGCACAACTACTATGTAACACAATAGCAACAATTTTCTAGTATTTGAGTTGGTATAGCAGATAATACATAGAACTAATCTTCCATGTAGCAGAAAAAAAAAATTTGATTTATATTTTTTTTATTCTGTATTCTAGTTTAAGAAAAACTGCTACGTGAATAACCCCGCCAAAAATGATGAAGCTCAAATTAGCAAGGTCGTGACTCTGAGGTCAGGAATTATTGCTGAAAATTGGAACATATCTTATACAAAGCTAAAAGAAAAAGAAAAACCAAGTAATGAATCCTTTGAAAATTTGAAGCCACTATAATCAGCTCTCGTATAAGAATCAAAAGGAACATCAACAGTCTTTGATTATCCATATAAAGCGTGCTGTTTTCCGTGCAACAGTCGTTGAAAAGAAGTAAACAAAGCGCTTTTATATTTGAAAACCGGGAGAGGCTACAAATTGCCCGGGTGGTGGGGGCGAGGGATACGATAGTCATGTACATTGCAGCAATTCATTGCAAAGGAATTTACTCAAGAAATCACCCCTGCCCTGTCGGCTGTAGAATACGCCCCCTCCTACCTATAAGTTCCGGGGTATAACATTAAACTGCAGCTGATGGCGAGACTCCAGTTTTGGAGCTTTGGGGAATATGAAGTGACCGTCATTATCATTACTCTCAGGTCCACCCATTTGCACTGGTAGTGCCTGTCAGGGTCCCATCAATGAGTCAAAAAGAACTGTTCAATCATTTCCTCAGTTTTATTATTGATTATATATATATATACATACACACACACAAACTCACATTCTGGGGTAAGACATCCGACTGACGTAAAGTGTGCTGCGTTTCGATCCCAGCTTGAAGCATCTCACGAAACATTGGAGAGAGCGAAAGAGAGAAATGGTAGATTTAGTAAATCCGACAAGATTTGGAAAAACAAACACGGACAACGAATTCAAAATCATTCCAAATTTATTATTTTGTAATGAAGTCATTATGAAATAAAGACTAAATATTAAAGTTGGAATGATTTGAATTCATTGTCTGTATTTCAGTTTATCCACTTTTAAACTTTTTTTTTTTTTTTGCATACACACACAATATAAACACAGTGGAAAAAAGTGGATAAACCAAAAACTTTTATTAGGTTTAATAGTAATATTTCGTTTTTTCTTCAGGGAAGAACTTCTTCAGACTTAACTCAAAGAAAATTAGTCTGAACAAGTTCTTCTTTGAATACAGAACCAGATATTAATACTCAACTAGTTGTAAGTATTTCATTTATCCACTTTTCCACTTATTTTTATCAGCTTACCAGATTCACCAAAATCTACCATTTCTACTCGCACACAAAATATATTTGAAGAGTATTTGGCACTGAACAACCCACAAGGGTTGATCTGCTATAAAATATCAATAAAGCAACAAATCAAGAGGTCATAAAAACCCTGTATATTTCTCTTTATTCTCGTATGAAGCGAACAAAATACAAATATTATTAGCTCTTCCTGATTGCAGGTATTCAACTGTAAGATTTTTTTTATAAAAGAATGTGAAAAGATCTACAAGGAAAATGATATTTAAGTAATCAAATATTCTTTGGTTTTTTTTTAGGTGTCTTCAGGATATATGTAAACAGTTTGAAATTGATATGAAGAAAACATCAGTTATCTCTTGATAAGTGTTAAAATTAGAAGTATGATTTTCAAAATAATTAGGGTTAAAAAAAAATTTAATTCTTGAATCTAAACAGGATCCAATACTAGCCCATAGAGAAGGATAAAACTTAATATGAATCTAATTTTCTTACTTTCTCCTGTGAGTTTCATAAAAACAAGTTTCAAAAAGACAATCTTCAAATGAAGCATGTATTCCTTTTCAGATTAAAGTGTGTGTACACACACACACGAGCTATTCTCTTTGGGAATTCTTAAACGATTTACTATTAAAAATTTAGCATTTTCAGGGAAATAGTTCCTGATGCCTGTTAAATACTTCCTTTAATATTTCATGTCTTTATACGAACATTAGTCACACTTCCATAAACAGTCTGTAAAATTCACATTGCAACTACTCACTAGCAGTTTTATCAAAATCGCTTTAATCTCATCCACTTGCTAAAATTCATTTTAACTACCATTTATCTCGGGTGGGAAAGGGGGATGGTCCAAATTTGCATACTTATGAAACTAGATGATCCAATCGGCAGGATTGGATTCTTACAGTTGCTTCTAAGACTAAGCAAGTTCATTTTTTTCCGGTAGGATATAATTTTGATGTTTTCTTCTAAAGATTTTTTTTGGGTGCTGCTTGAACGTTGAAAATTTCCTCAAGCCAAAATTTGCCAAATGCTTGAAACATTTGTAGTCTGTCTAAATAGATCTGGCAACTAAGCTCGGCGAAAAGGATTTTCATATGCCTTTAACCAACCCCTTCGCTACAGACAGGATGTGAACAAGACAATTATTTTCAAGCAGAGTACAAGCTGGTTTGAATATAGAGTTTCGCTTTTCCTAGACTGGTTGCCTTAACAAGAAAACAAACCCATTTTGGGTTATGACTTTGGCATAATGGTTAGAGTGTTCGCCAATGGTCCGGGAGACCTGGGTTCAATCCCAGGATGAGTCATACCAAAGACTCAAAAAATGGTATTTGATGCTACCTTGCTTAACACTCAGCTTTATAAGGTATGGATCAAGGGTAAAGTGGAGCAATCCAGGGAAAGGAGTAGTGCCCTCACCTTCACCTTGGTGTAGTAGCTATTGAAAAGGGAGCCTTCGGGTTACCCTCGACTAAAGGGAGACAACTTTACTTACTCATAACTGAGTAAAAAAAAAAAAAAAAAAAAAAAGAGTTAGATTCATACTTTTCCAAAGAGCATTGGCGCAAATTGAAATGTAAAAAAAGAATCTTTGTCCAGGGTTCCCACTCAAGTCACCGATTCCATTTCTTGAGGCGATCACCGTTATGCTAAGTTGGGCTCCGTATAAATTCGTAGCCCATTCCGTTCATTCTTTCGATTCGGATATTATCTTGAAGAATTAGCCCTTTTTTGTTTGATCAACATTTGGTGTCAATGATGATGTTTGTGGTGCATTTTTCCTATTTCCTGATCCAATTCCACATTTGCGGTGATTAAACTATAACATAAATTGCAAGGAATAAATTCCATTGGACGAACACGAAACTTTCGATGCAACTTCGGTTTTCGGAAGTGTTTTGGTGCTTCACTTCTTTGCAGCAATCGCGGAAAACGCAGTTAGTTGATTTATCTTGTTTTCGTTACAAGTCAAAACGTTACCAAGGAAAGAATCGTTTTTGATTTCGTTTAGTTTTTTTAATGTCTAATGGCATATCGACCTTTGTGGGTGATTTAATGCCAAAGTCATCCTTGAAGAACAATTGTGATATTACTTAATCCATGGCTGATGTAGTGTTCATGCCTTCTTTAAGACAACAACCATCCATGTAGAAGAAAAGTTGTAATAGTTTTTAATCAAAAACAAATGACAAGTGGGTTCAAATCTTTTCCAAGAATACCAGTCTGAAAAATGAATGTAATAGCAAAACTGAATCTCGAGCTTGCTTACTTAGATGTTGCAGTCCAGCGCATTAGCAACTGTAGATTGTTCCGAATGGTTTTTTTTTTTTTTTTTGCTACACAAAAGAACGACAGAGTAGCTTTCGCTTGGGTGAAAATTTGCTGAACTTATTTGTCGAGTTGTTGCAATTTTCTGTATGGTGCGCAAGGGTCGAACAAATGTCTAGTACTTAATGTTATTTGCATTTGCTTATTATATGGCTTACTATATATTTTCTTGCGAATTTTCCACACCAACACTAACTGGTATGTTCTTCTGAAACTTTTCTCGTTGTTTTGTGCAGCTCCGACTCACTAACAGTCCCCACTAATCGTAATACGCCGAGGGATATATATCCTCTTCATTTCCCTTACGAAAGGCGAGCTGCATGGTCATCGACAATATTCTCATGTTTTGAGAACAATTGTTATATAATTACGGAATGATTTTTTTTATATTAATCATTTTTCGTTAATTATATTTTATCATTCGGTTTGGTTGGGCTTTGAACCATTCGGCTTAGTGTAGGTGCCCCCACACACATTGAGTACAGTTAACTCTCGTGCGCAGAGGATATGACAATCGCAAATGAGACTGGGGTGTGAATGACGTCATGCCCAGAAGCGATGGGCTGAGAATTTGGGGATTTCGAAAAAGCAGTTAGTTGAGATTTGACTCTGGGCCGAGCCAGTCCAGCTGGGTGGAGGGGTTGACTGTGGGTGATGTAGGAACAGTCAGCATAGTAAAAATTGTCTCTCTCTCTCTCTCTCCTCGTGTCGAAAAACTAAAAGTCAAGAAGTGAATAAACGTTTCGTACCTGAACAACGGAGAGTCGTCAGTGTTTCGTATTCCGCATGCATATGTATATGTTACACAATTCAGACTGTGAAAAATAAAAGATGAAACTCTAAAACACATTCTTAATTATCGTAAAACTTTAGCTACAAAGGAAAATATATTGAGGCATGTCAGAGTGAGGTAGGTCATTCATTGTGGCTAATGCAAACTGAACGAGTTTGGTTTGGTAGGGTTTTTATGGCATATCAACCATTGCTTGTCATTTAATGCCAAAACTATTCATACCAATTATATCAAATCAATATGAGTTGTAAACATGTTTTGTTGATAACATTTTCAAACGTACCTGGGCTAATTCTTTTTGCACACAAATGATTTCAAGTATTGCTATCTAACATGAATACTTCTATTACTATGAATTGTTTGTTTGCCCACTGTTGATTAGTTTCAGGAACAGTTATGTAATAGTAACATTATCAGTCATTTGTCGTCACACATTTAAATAGATATACATGACATTTAAGAGATTAGTTTTTCGGTAATTGCATTTTTAAATGGGTTATAGCTAAGTTACTTGCACACTTGTATTGATGTTGTTTCTACACAGTTGATTAGTTTTAGTTATCGAATATTTAATATTCTATTCAATATAATTCATTTGTTTGCATTCAATGAAGTGGTTACTAGTATTACAATTTACACTAACAATTCTATTCAACATTACTCATTCGTTTGCACACAGTTAAATGGTTCCAAGTATTGCCCTGTATCACTATCAATTCAATTAAATCTCGTTCATTTGTTTACAAAGCTAAATTGTCAAACAGTTCTATTTTTAACAATTCAATTAATGTAAGTTATTAGTTTAAATGTCAAACAGTTCTATTTGAGTCATAGATAGGACCCTATCAGGTGCTACCATTCTGGGCCAGAGTGGACCTGGGAGCAATGGTAATGAAAGTGTATTCTGCGTTGCTCAAAGCTTCAGCATTACTGGGGCCTCACCTGACTGTTCAGTGACAGTTATTCAAGACACTTGTTAAGGGGTCTTACCCTTCTGCAGAGATGCACTCTGTGCATTCTACAGTCCCAGCCGTCTGGGCTGGGAACGAGTTTGATGTTATAAACAGGCAGTATGAATACAAACCTGAGAAGGTCACATCTAGTTGGCAACAAGCCAAATACTATCGCTTTAACAATCTCGACTCGTATTACAAGATCTCAAATAAAAGCTAAAATTTAGATTAAAAAATAGTAAAATACCAATTCCTTGTCTGGGAGATAATATAAAAACGAAAAAAAAAAGCAATTGTTTAAAGAATCTGAGAAACACGCCATATATCAGGAACCAGTGGAACAGTATAGAAACCAGGGTTGGTGGGCCTTGTGGGAGTCACCGGAAATGAGCTGTCAGAGTTTTGCAGTTAGCTTACTCAGCAGGATCTTGTCCAGACTTAGCATAAGAAGAGTTGCTAAAAGGTTATCCCTGTGTCCGCAGAAACAAATACAAAACACCAAAAATATAGTTGGACTGGGTTTATATAGTGAACCTGTTGGTAGTCGTTGCTGTGATGTAAGGTGGTTAGCGATTACCACCAGCAAAGACATCTAGGTGAGGGGATTTGATACTGAATTCACTAAGCTTTGATGATTCCAGGAAAAGAATATTTAAAGAACGTTGAACATGTTCAGATTACATCAAAACTACTTTTATTGTGGTTTTTAAAAGTAATTTTTATTCATTAAATAGAAAACTTCAGTCCAATAAAGAAGAGAATAATTAAAAAAAGAAAAAAAAAAGACTTTTACTGAACGTTTTTACATTTTGTGAGGGTAGCCCCGACAACGTTACGAGTGTGTTTAACTGTAGGTCAAATATATGGAATAGCATACGTAGTTCATGGCTCGAAATCAGAGGTAACAAACTTCAGCCTTTCTAAACCGTTAAGTGCCGTCTTCCTGACCTTGTTGAAAATTAAAATTATACATCTGTAGAATCTGACGTCCGAACTCTAATTCTCCCAAAATATCCCTAAAGAAGTTGTCTGAGCATAACACTAAACTGCATATGATGGCGAGACTCCAGTTCCGGAGATTGTAATTATTCCCAGGTCCACTCAGAACCGGAGTGGTAGAACCTGTTCTGGTCTCATTTATGGATCAAATATGTTTAGAAATTATTCATATTCAAATGGACCGAGTGTGTAAAAAAACCTTTAAGAAATAATTACAATAGAAATATAAATTAGGAATGTATAATGAACATAATTCCTAACCTCTAAGTATTAAATAACCCTAGATAAGCTGACGTGCCGTTAAACTCAATCATTTCTCAAGAAAAAAATCTCAAAATATCATTCGACGGCTATTAATGTTTTTTTTTTTAATTTCTTTTAAGTAGAATATGTTAATCAGATTAGATCTATGTTACGAATTCCAAGTTGGTTGGTTGTTCTACGGCATTCCAACCCTTTCTGAGTCATTTAAAGCTGAATTAAGTCATTTTGAAAAGGTTAAAAACAATTTGGTTTAGTATAAGTACAGTTTTGTTTACATGCCGTTAAAATGTCAAAACAGCTGTTTCAAACAATTCTGTTTAGAATAAATAAAATTATTATTATTTTTTTTTACACACTGGAAAAACAGATAATTTTAAATAGTTTAGTTTTGCCCGACAGCAGTTTGGTTCTGTTTGAGTCATACATTGGTCCCTATCAGGTTCTTCCACTCCGGGGCATAGGGAACCAGAGAGAGATGGCAATAAGGGGGTACTCTGCATTCCCCAAAGCTCCAGCATTATTGGAGCCTCATCATAAGATTGTTTAGTGTTATATCCAGGACATTCGTTGGGAATGTCTTTCCTCACTCTTGAGATGTAGTCGGTGTATTCTACAGCTCCAGCTGACTGGGCCCACGAATTCCAAGTTTAGACTTTAGATATACGAGGGAACATTCCATTAAATGTCATCTTTAACCATGACAAAATATTCAACAATGATTCCCCAGGGCTCTTATTTCTTGGTTAGACTGAGAACTTTAAGAGCACCTCAGGTAATATTCAAATAACTCCATAACGAAAGAAGTCTATTCAAAACCAGCAGTAATATTCGCCTTAGATCGGAAACGGAGTTTCTGCCTTCAAAGGAAGATAAGAAAATTGGAGTTAAAAAAAAGTTAAAAGCTGACTTTATTTTTTTTTAAAGAAAATATAAATGACAAGCACACACACACACACACACACACACACACACACACACACACACACACACACAGTATATGAAATTCTTTAAGAAGAAACGAAGTTCTTTAATATAACATATTGAAAAACAAAAAGACAAAAAGATTTGAATATCGAAATGTAAGTACATTGGCAAATATACTTTGTAGGAAACACTTCTTCTGTTCCCTCTATGCAGCATGATTTATTTCTACTTGTGTATATTTCCCTGCGGAGCACTTTCCTAACATCGTAATATGGATTAGATCTTTGCGTAAAGAAAGAAAGTAATCGAAAATACGCAATTTCAAACGAGTGGGGATATTGCTTGCATCTTCGAGAGCATAAAATATTTTATTACTAAAGGCGAAGTATAAAACAAAAAAAAAAAACAACAACAAAAAAGAAAAAAAAAATACTATGTGCATATATAATTTGGATCCTGAAGCTTATGTAAAATGACGGAAAATAAAAAAAGATTCCAACATTCTGGAACAAGAAGCCGATTTTGACCTGCGTAAGGTATTGAGACACGATAGACCTTGTTGTGGCCGCATATAGAGTTTGATACATGTGCGTATAATGTTTTTATTCTTGGTAGATATGAACTAAATAATATCAATATTAACATATATTACACACACACAATATATATATATATATATATATATATATATATATATATATATATATATGAAATGATAAATAAATATATATTAGACATATATATTTAATTCATGGAATTTAGACTGCGGCCCTAGGTTTCATGGAGTTTTTTTACAAAACAACAATCATCGGGCAGTTAAGAAAATGAAATGAATCAAAAAAAAAAAAAAAAAAAAAAAAAAAAATCGATTTTCGATTCATTTCATTTTCTTAACTGCCTGATGATTGTTGCTTTGCAAAAAACAACATGAAACCCAGGAGTCGCAGTCTAAATTCCATGAATATATATATTATCCTTATATAATAGCTCTATCCTACATATTGAGCACTCTCCATATTATTTAGTACTTGGTTCGACACAAACCCACAAGGTGATTTAGAGACAACCAACTCTTTTATAACACACACACACACACACACACACACACACACACACACATATATATATATATATATATATATATATATATATATATATTAAATGCATTGATTTTGATAAACATTGAAGCGCTAAATAAACCATGCAAATTTTAAAGTGAGAGGTGATATGAATTATTTTTCATAAGTTTTGGAACGCAAATTACATAACAATTTTTAAACAGATCACTAATTATGGAAATAGAATGTTTTAAAACTTTCTCAGCTTTTTCGTTTTGTTTAATATCATTCAACGGTTAGTAATTTTTTTTATATTTATTTCTTTGAAGTAGATTATGTTAATCAGATTGGGGCTATGTTACAAATTCCTAGTTGGATGGATGTTCTACGGCATTTCCACCCTTTTTGTGTCATTTAAAGTTTAATTGAGTAATTTTGAAAAAGTTTAAAACAATTAAATTTAGTATAAGTACAATTTTGTTTAAATACCGTTAAATGTCAAAACAGTTCTGTTGCAAACAATTCAGTTTAGAAAAAATACAGTTTTTTTTTGTTTACGAACGACCTGATGAAGGTTTAAAAACCAAACCGTTTAAGGTAGGCAACTATTTCTACTAGTAAAATCATCCTCTGAAGAACTTGTTTTTTTTTCCCCCAAATTTGTTGTTGCGAGTTGACTATGAGTGTAGATACATATATACCTATCTGTGGTCCAAGACATAACCATGCAGGCATGGGAAAGAATACGTTGAGTATGTATGTTGGGGTGTGAATATATGTACGTATATGGACGTGTCTATGCATATATTAATCGAATGATGGGCTAATGAATCAGGACCACCCTCACAGTTTATGAGGATCTTAGACCCACATTACTGTAATCTATGCCACCCATCTTGCTGCACCCTCCCCTGCGTTTCTTTTATCCCATTAGTTTAGATCCACTCCCCGACAGGGATAGCTCGGCTTGTTTTCGGTCCGCTTGGACACCGAAAAACAATCAGCTCTCCACATCATAAAGGTGAGACAGGAGGGTAACCAAACGGGGTTTTATCCTCTGTTTTTACCAATTAATTTTTTTTGTCTTTCTCCCCTCCTCCATCATTGCTCAAATTGTATATATGTCTTCATTGTAAATAAATCACTCATTTCGCCTGGTTTTAAGTAGGTTCTCATAAAGCGAATGCTGTATGTTGGTGATTTTTGCGCACCTGTTGATGCATGGTTGTCTTTTATTGTATTGTACGTCTGGATTAGTGAATGGGGCTCCCTAGATATCATAGTCTCCATCCCTCCTCAAAACTTTTGGGGCTTCATGCTCCCCTAACATTGTATGTTTTCTTACAATTTTGGAAATAAACAGGAACACTCCCACAGTTTTCAGGAGCCAATTGCTGAGCGACAGCACCCTGGAGACATTCCCAGCAAGCCAAGAATTCAGTGGCCGAAGGGTGATTAGAGAGCTACATGGGCAAACTTACGCCAGGAGCTTTCTTTTTTGCTCACCACCCATTTTAAGGGCCCCATTGATCAACAAATGACATCTTTCTGCAAAATCATAAATGACGTTTGTCTTTCGAGAGTGAAAAGTCTTCAGCATGAAAGAAATGCACGCGTAATCACCATTCCAGTTTGATCACGTAACATCAAGAAACGGTTATTGCAAGCGCGTAATGACATCAACGGCTAAAAGTAAACGCGTTATAAAAATCACAAACTGCACTTAAAATGAACGTATAATGGAATTTATTCTTTTAGTTGATCTGGCACACACACACACATATATATATATATATATATATATATATATATATATATATACCGACCTCTCCCCTCGGGCAGGATATGACACAAGGTCAATTTTTAAGCGAAGTTTAACAGGTTTCAATTCAGAGTTTTCCTTCTCCTAGACTAGTTGCCTAACCAAGGCTGAAGAATCCAGTCTATCCTACTATTTACTCAGAGCTGGAGGGAGAATAATTGGATTCATACCTTTCCCAAGAGTATTAGCGCTATGTGAAATGCAATCAGTCTTGTCCACGATTTGAACTCGTGTCGCCGTGTCCATTTCCTACGATGATAACACACACACACTAACACACACACTAACACACACACACACACATATTTTAAGTACATTGTCCGGTGGCAAAAGCTGTTTGGTAGTGCCAGGAGTGGCAGTACCGTCTTGAGCTACCGAAACCGTGTTATGACTCCTGGTTTACGGCTGGTGAAGGTAGGGTATCGCATGTGCTTTCACACGTTGTATGATGAAAAAAAATATATACATGTAGGCCAAGCAGTTAGAATGTTCGTCAGAGGCCCGGAAGAGTTATACCAAAGACTCTAAATAATGGTACTTGATGTCTCCTTGCCCAAGACTTGGCATATGTAAGGTATGAATCGAGGCTTAAGTGAAGCAGTCCAGGGAAATGAGAAACTTCCCTTCCCTATACCTCGATGTAGTAGCTATTGAAGAGGGAGCCTTCCGATCCTCCTTGTCTATGGTCGTCAACTTATATACATATATAAATATGATCCTGCAGACAATCTTGACTTGAAACATTAAAAGAGTTACAATTTTATTTTATTTTTAACTCTCTCTATCTCTCTCTCTCACACACATGTAAATGCTCTATCATAGATATTGAGCACTATTTAACAATACTGCAACATTTGATCTTCCATTAACTCACCATGTGACCTAGGAACAACCATAAGCCGTATATAATATAATATATATGTATACCACGCACGTAAACTAGACTGCCCTTCCGAGGTGGCCTCACAAATTCGACCACACTTATGCCCCTCACAACGATATCTAAAAGGTATACCTTCTGAGCGGTAACTACTTGGTCAAATGATTGCATATGCAAAAACCTGACAGTCATCAAACGCAATTGACTATGTCTACGCTTCTTTAATCTATATCCTTATATTATGACGAGGCGTTCGTAGTGAAATGGTTATTGTGCTAGGAAAGGGACACGGCGAACACAGTTCATATTCCGGACATTTCATGTAGCACTAATACCCCTGGGAAAGGTCTGAAAGCAGCTATTCTCCCTCCAGTAATATCTAAATAGTAGGGCAGACTGGGTATTAAAGCTTAGTCTGGCAACCTGTTAAGGAGAAAGGAAATTCAAATTTGGCCAACTGTGCTTACAAAATAGACTAAGTGGGGAGCAAATATAAAAAGTAAGTAAAGTTGGGGACCGTAGTCGAGGGTAACCTGAAGGCTCGCCTTTCAATACCTACTACACCGAGCTGTGGGGGGGGGCGCTACTCCATTTCCTGAATTACTCCACTTTACCCTTGAGTTTTAAGCAAGGCAGCGTCAAGTACCATTTTTTGAGTCTTTGGTATGACTCGACCTTGGATTGAACACCGGTCTCCCGAACCATTGCCGAACACTAACCATTTTGCCAATGGCCCTGTTAAACATTAGCGGTACCATTTGACTCATAACTGGGAGGATAATAGGGTTCATACCTTTCCCAAGGGTATTTGTCCGAAAGTCAGCGTAATAGTGAGACTGGAGTTCGAAGTCGCTTACTACGATTCCGCCGTCCAGCGCTTTAACCATTACTCCACGAGGACACAGTCATATTATTTCTGATTATGACGTTCTCATGAGGACTCCTACACAGTGACACGTTCTGTGTGGACACTGGATGCAGTCTCAAGGACCTGCCAAGAGCGATGGCCGATAGGGATGGAGATTATATGCATTTATATATATGAGATAGAGAGAGAGTTTGGGAACTCCTTACTATAAGCATTTGATGATGATTTTGAATCTCATTCTTTTATCATTTGTTTCCTTTCAACATTGATTTGTTTTCTTCAACATAAGGAATATTTTCAAACTACCTATTTCCCGACCACCCTGATCGATTGGTAAGGCCCTCATCTCTAACTACAAAAAAGAATTCAGATAACGTAAACAGATTCAAAACCAGAATTCCAGTTCCTTGTCTGGCAACAAAATCCTTTTTTTTTTTACCTTGGTTCCGAATGCTTTAATCAGTGTCTGCTGCGCACAGCTTAACTGGACAATGTGCATCGCTATCACAAAGCAGTAAACTCTACAGGAAAATATGACCTTAGGCAACAGAAACAAATTCTTGCTTTTATCAAAACAATCTAGCTTTCTATATTGACATAAAAATCGTAGGCAACAACACGAGAATCGTAAAATATTTTATAGCAGTTAATTTTAATACACATCTTACTAACTAGGATTTTCTTTAAAAAAAATATACAGTCTCAAGTGATAATCAATGTTTAAAAAAATATTTTTTAAACATTGATAATCACTTTAAATTGTATATTCTTTTATCATCAATATTTTAAAATCATTCCCATTTTTTGCTCAACATTCTTTTTTCATATACTCATTTGAAAACTATACATGTGTACTCTAGTTTTTTTTGTATTTTTTAATGTACTTTTCACGAAGCGATGTACTTCAGTGGAACTTTTCACACGGACGAGTAAGGGTTGGGTGACCAGCTAGAACATATCTATAATAGCTCTGTACTGATACATGATGTAGCCTTGAAAACCTGCCTGGAGGGATGGACGATAGAGATGAGTGGGGTGAAAGAGTCAGGGAAATCTTTACAAGAGGCATGTCATGATACTACTTTTCACACCATTAGTAGCGAATCAGAGGGATCTAATATATTTTAAGAGCATTTTATTATTTTGCTAGCAAGTATCCCGCTACGATTGCTATCTGGAGTGTTAAATGTTTTTTTAAAATCAAATTTGAGTGACAGATAATCTTAGGTCTCCAGGGCTCTTCTCAGTATAGTGGCCGCTATTAACAATGCTGTAACTGTTTGACGGTCCTGATTGTTGCTGATTTCCAATACCTCTCTCTTTTTCCGGGATTTTAGGGGACAGTCCCTTGTACACCAACTATAACGGGAATTAGCGTCACGTTCATGTTCCTCTTCATTCTCTGAAAAGGTTCAAGTATTTGTCAGACTTTTCACTTTCTTATTTTCATCTGTAATCCGGCTGAACATAATTTCTTTTTTGTTATTCAGTTCTAGGATTGCACTTCTGGTAGAAATTAGGTGAAGCGTTTGTATCTTAAAACCCTGTAGAATTCAATACGCCTCAGATTCTGATTTGTGAAAATACCATTTGTTTGTATAATCAAAATTGAATAATAGGTTTTTCACTGTATTATGAGAGACAGCTAGTTTCTTCAGCTTTTCAGGTCAAAATATTCTGATTTGCAGTTTTCTGTTCTGTATGAACTCGATTCTTCCTCTGATCTTGAATTCCTCTAGTCTTTTTTCCAAATCTTTAGTGACCATTCTAAGCACACCACTCATAATTGGTATCATTACTAACAAGTCCCACGGCTTTTTTTTTTAATTCTCTGGCAAGATCCAACTTTTAGTGCATCTTTTCGATTTTTTTTTTTCGTTTTCTTCTACGGTGTACTGGAATGGTAAAATCTACGAGAAGATAAGTTCTTTTCTTAATTAACGCTATGTCTGATCTTCCAGTTGGTTTTCACACCAACAGACCTTCACGGAAAGACGAGTGACAGTAAGAACGTCAAAACTTTTCTCAATATTATGAAAAACTTCAACCCTTCTCAAGCACTCTTGTTCCCACAGTCTTTTGAAGATTCTTCAGGATTTTCAAGAACAACCCAGAAGAATATTCAAAAGAGATTGGGGAAACTATCTCTTGATTAACTCTTAATTTTATTTACAACATACGCTGCATCTATTTTTTTTTTTTTCATTTTGAATCACCATTATAAGTATTTTTTTTTTCAAATACTAATCTTTAAAGTTTATTCTTATACACATGTGAAGACTATGTATAACATAATTATAGTATAAATAGTAACTTGAAGGAAAATTTCACCATTTATAATTTTTCTTTTTCTAAGACGATTCTTTTAGTCAGAGAAGTTCATAATGGACTGTCTCAACTTTTCTAGACCCTTCTAGGCCATGGTGACTGCATTTTATTCTTATTTTGATAATCTTATTTTTATGGATTTTATCCAAATCTAATTATATTGTTTACAAAAATGCATAATTTATAAGAATTTTCAAAGCTGTTTTATTTGATGTTTTCTTTTGGTAGTCAGGCACAACAAAAAATAAAATTTTTAAAAATTGTATAAAAAACCCAACCGTTATATTACGTATGTTTATAATAATTTCTGTAAGAAACAGGTTTTTATTTATTAATTTATAAGTCATTATTCGCTTCTATGCATATAAACAAACAAATACTTGAATTAGGCTAATTAAATCAGATTGGATTTAATAAATGATGATAAATCGGCCGTTTCAGATTTAATATTCAGTTTATTTTCATCTATTGCTAAATAAATTCAGAACATTTTGTTAAAATAGAATAATTTGTTGATTTTTCGGAGGATTTTGTTATTAATGAAATAACACGTCAATATTTTGTTGAAGAATAAACCCCCGCAAAAGAATTTCCAGATTAGCATTCTCTCTCGCACTCTCCTTTTAAGCAGTTAACAAGCATCTGTGGCCGAGAATTAACACCCTCTCTCCACATTCCTCTTCATAATCGTGAACCCCGGCAACTGCTAAAAAGAAAAAGGTTGCTCATCGTCTAAGTGCACCAATTTCCCAATTTTAGCAGAAGTCATTCTTATTCAACAGCGTCTATCATTTGAAGCTTGTGTTACACTTGGGCATTTCTGTGTTTCACTAAAAAAAATTTCATTCAAAATTTATCGAAACAGGTTTCATTTTTTTTTCAAATTTGTCGACACCAGGTGTTTTAAAAATCATCATTATTCATATATAAAATGTCTTGATTTATATTCATATCTGAGGTCTTAAAATTTATATATGATGTGTCTTCATATACAATTGGTTGGTTGGGTTTATGGCATATCAACCTTTGTAGGTTATTTAATGCCAAATCCATTTTTATACAAATAAATAGTTCCATTCAAAACAATTCAGTTTAGCATAAGTACACAGTTTAACTGTCAAAAACATTTCTATTTCAATCAATTCAGTTTCGTCAAACTGTCCTAATTCAAACAATGCAAGTAAAAATTATGTCCACACAGATGTCAAATCAGATCAACTTTCTACCATTCAGTTTAGCGTAAGTTTCAATGTCAGACCGTTCTATTTCAAGCAGTTCAGTTTAGCATAAGTACGCAGCTTAGTTCTGTTTAACCCATAGATAGGACTATCAGGTGCTACCATTCCGGACTCGAGTAGATCCGGGAGCGATGGCAATGAAGGGATACTCCGCATTCCCCAAAGCTCCAGAATTACTGCAAACTCACCGTCAGATTGCTTTGTGTCTTATCCAGGACACTTTGGGTTGGGGGTCTTACCCTTCTGCAGAGGTATAGTCGGTGTTTTCTACAGTCCCAGCCGACTGGGCAGTATCCATATATGAGGCGTCTTAAAAATTCTTATTGATATAAAACCTAGTTTAAAAATCCCAAAACCGAAGCTGTATTTACCAAGACAGAAATTAACGATTCATAATTTTTTTTTTTTCACAGTTAATCTCAGTGGCATTCAACACATTCATTCCAGCTGCCAGTTTTTTTTTTGGTGTGTGTGAGTGAGGGGGGGGGGGTCGAAGTAACTTTGAATTTCATCTTTTGACATGTTTGGAAGCTGCACCCTCTTTATCTTGTGATGAAATTTTAATTTAGGAAACAAGAAAAAGTCGTACTGGGTGGCATCTGTCCTTTAGGTTGTTGCACAAACCATTTTTTCGACGAAATTTTCAAATAAAAAAATAAATAAATAAAATAAAGCTTCTATGACGATATCTTTAGATGAGTTGACTATTAAGTACATACACGAATAGTATCCTTGTGTGTTATGGAATATTAACCATCGTAGGTTATTTAATGCCAAATCCTCTTCATACATAGATTAAATATACAATTTGTAAACAAATTTTGTTGATAATATTTTAAAACGAAACTGAGCTCTCTTTTTACACACTGTTAAATGGTTAAGACTTTATTTCTAACTAGAATGATTCTATATACAATTAATCATTTGCTTACACAGTGAAATGGTTTCACGTATTGATACATACCAGTAACAGTTTTTCGTCAGTTAATTGTTTGCACACACTTAAATGGATATACTGATATGATTTTCAAGTGAAGAGTCAAGTGGTAATTTCATTTTAAAATGATTTAAAACTAATTGCTTGCACATTGATAATGTTATTATTTTAATACAGCTAAATAGTTTTAAATGTCAATATTTAAAGCTGATAATCCTACTCAATATTAATCATGTTTGCACACAGTGAAGTGGTTACACGTATTGCTATTTAACACTAATTATTCTATTCACAATATTCATTTGAACACTGTCAAATGGTTCCAAGTATTGCTATGTATCATTGACAATTCAATTAAACATCATTTGTTTGCACACATATTGAATATCAGAAAGTTCTATTTGACCCTATCAGGTATTACCACTCTGAGTCAGAATGAACCTGGGAGTAATGGCAATGAAGGGTACTCTATATTCCTTAGAGCTCCAGGACAGGAGCTTCACCATCAGATTGTTTAGTGTTATTTTCAGGACATTCTTTGGAGAGGGGTTTGCCTTCTCTCCAGAGGTCCAGTCGACGTATTTTATAGTGTCATCCGACTGGGAACCAGTTTGAAATAAGGTTAAAGGTAAAAGAAAGCAAGAAAAGCCGTTTACTTGATGTTGCAAATAATTGATATATATATATATATATATATATATATATATATATATATATATATATATATATATATATATGTATGTATGTGTGTGTGTGTGTGTGCGCGCGTGTGTCTTGTATTAATTGAATGGCAATGATATTGACTTGAAGGGTTTATTTTTGTATACTTGTATTTGAGTACTATAATTCGCCGCCTCAATTATTTGAGTGTGAGGCATATAATTAGAATACTCGTAGCAGAGCAAATGTATTATGGCTCTATATTTTCTTCTGCTTAACAATTCACGATGAATTAAAAGTATAACTATAATCTGAGCAAATTTACTAAAATTAACACAGAAAGAAACAGTATATTACAAGAGTACATTCTAGAGAAAAAAATATCCTACCTTGTAGTCGAAGAGTCGTTTTGTAGAAGTAAAGAGTCCTTAATACAATGGAAGTTGCTGCATAAAGACTTAAACATCAAAAAGTAGTTGTAATTAACTAAACTTGTTGCTTAGATGTGGAATGAATGAAGCACTTAATGAGAATCAAGCTGCCTATGTGCCAAAGAGTAAATTATAGCCCGGAGACCAGGCCTGCTTTTACGACATTTATATATTATTTTGGTCACGCCAACAAGCGACCGTTAGAAGTAATATTTGATAGTCAAGGGATGTAATCCCTTATCACTAAATATATGAGTTTATTGGGTTTTATGGGTATCAAGCATTGATGCCTATTTAATGCAAAATCCCGTTTTTGCATTTATTCATCAAATATATATGATTTCTAAGTACCATTTCAAAGAAGCCAGAAAACATTTGATCTCAAACAGTTAAATGGTTTTACGTTATCCTATCTAACTTGAATAATTCTATTCAAAATTAATCATTTGTTTGCACACAGTTAAATGGTTGGAAGTATTTTTTTTTTAGCACAGATAATTTAACATCGGTCATTTATTTGCACACAGTTAAATATGGTTAACATCTCTATTTGACCAATAGATAGGACTCTCAGAACTATTAACATTGCAGATCACAGTGGACCTGGGAGTAATCGCAATAAGGGATACTTTTCATTGCTCAAAAGTACAGGACTGAAGCCTCACCATCAGATACAATTTACTGTCATATCCAGAAAATTCCTTTTGGGAGGGTCTTATCTCTCCACAGAAATACATTATCATAATGTCACGCAATCAGAACGGATCTCTCTGACCCCTCTCACCACCGCTCCCTATCATTCATCGCTTCCTGCTGGTCCTAAGGGCTACATCCCATATCTACACAGAGCTGCTGTACGTAGGTTTATGTTGGTTGCCCTGCTTTTGCTCGGACATGTGAAGGGGTCCACAAGAGTTCATCATTTATGAGATCGTCCCTACTTCTCCAGCAGTGTCCCGCACGTCTGGCTCGTCTAATTTTGATAGTTTTCGTGATGGGTGGTATGTGGTTGTTCAGCTGCTGCTTTGTAGGGTGTTGCCTCCAGGACTTATTCAATATTGCTCGCAGTATTCTTGTGTAGTTGCCGTCAAGCTTTTTCTCCATCAGTTTTGTTAGCATCAATGTAGTGCATCCAAATAGCAGTATCGACACGACATGCAGCCGACTGGGTTGTAAATGTTGTACAATAGTATTAGTGTATATATATATATATATATATATATAGTAGTATTAGTATATATATATATATATATATATATATATAACAGTATTAGTATATATATATAGAGAGAGAGAGAGAGAATAATATTAGTATATATATAATAGTATTAGTGTATATATATATATATATATATAAAAAATAGTATTATATATAGTATTATTGTATATACTTATATAATAGTCTATATATAATATTATTAGTATATATGTACAATAGTATTAGTATATATATATACATCTATAATATTATTAGTATATATATATATACATTAGTATATATATATATATATATATATATATATATAATAGTTTTGTATTAAGTATAATAGTATACATATATGTGAATATTTATAATACTATTAGTGTATATATATATATATATATATATATATATATATATATATGTCATAGTATTAGTATATATATATTATAGTATTAGTGTATGTATATATATACAGGGTGGAGCGATAAAATGGTCGCCCTAGAAAAGACGACATGATTCCATTTCCGTTTAATGAAAATCGGTTTTCTTTTTTGTTGTTGTTGTTGTTGTTGCAGACCATCTACTTGTTGGCCAGTTGTATACAAATCCCAAGAGCGATAGGAGCCTTTATTTATGTCTGAAAGTGATACAATGTTCAACGAGCGAGATCGGAGATGAGCCGCTGTACAACACATGCTCTCTAGCAATCCAAGTTATGATAACAGGACCATTGCTAGCACCCTCAAAATGCAAATTTGGATTGCCACAAATAACAGGGACGTACCCAAGGTGATAAAAACAAAGTTTCCGGCTAAGGTTATGATCTTTGGTGTTGTTTCAAATGAGGGCCACATTATGCCACGTCACATCTTCAAAGTCGGTTTCAAAGTTAACGCCAAAGTGTAACTGGATGTGCTAAAGAGTGCGGTGATCCCCCGGTGCAATCAGGTGGCCGGTGATAGTCCCTGGATGTGGCAGCAGGACTCAATCGTCCGCCCACGAATCCAAAGTGACCCAGGCTTGGTTTCAGAAGAAGTGCTACGACTTTGTACACTTCTCTCACTGGCCCCATCCTCCTCCGACCTAAACCCGCTGGACTACTTCGTTTGGTCATACGTCGAGAACATCACCAACATGACCTACCGCAACACCAAAGCCAGCCTGATCGCCGCCATCTGCCGAGTATTCACCGAGCTTCCGCCGGCACTTGTGGAAAAGGCATGCTCTCAGTCCCGGATCCGTATCGAGGCGGTGATTGAGGCTGAAGGTGGCTACATTAAATAAATGTCAGCTCTACTACATAATCAAGTTACCTATATATATATTTAATAATATTAGTATATATATAAAATATTATTAGTATATATATATATATATAATAATATTAGTGTATATATATATATATATATATATATATATATATATATATATATAATAGTATATATATAAATACATATATATAATAGTATTACTACATATATATATATATATATATAATAGTATTAGTATATATATGTAATAGTATATACATAAATTCATATATATAATAGTATTACTATGTATTTATATATATATATATATATATATATATATATATAATAGTCTTGGTATACATATATATAGTATATATATATTATATTATTAGTATATATATATATATATATATAATATTAGTATTTATATATATATATATGTATATAATAATATTAGTACATATATGTAATATAGTGTTACTGTATATGTATATATATATTCATATGAATATATATTATAGTATATATATATATATATATATATATATATATATATATATATATATATATATTTATATATATATATATATATATATATATATATATATATAGATAGATAGATATATATAGTGTATCACAAAAATGTGTACAGCCCTCATATTTTTGCAGATATTTAAGTATATCTCTTCATAGGACAACACTGACAAAATGACACTTTGACACAATGAAAATATATAATTATAATAGTATTAGAATATATATTTATTACGAATCTAGTGGTACTATATATATATATATATACATATATATATAATAGCATTAGTTCACTCCAAATTAAATGCTTCCTATTTTTCCCGAAACTTCAACAGATTCAGTGTGTTCAATTACTGTGTTTGATAGAACGAATTATTATGCTTATTTTATGCGTCGAAGCTTCCAGGGAAATGAAGAGGAGCCTTTAGTTTTTGCTTGGTTTGGTTTAATTTGTTTGTTTAATACCATATGATGTTTTGTGGGTTATTCAATTCAAAAGCCATTTCTGTTAAAGAGGTGTAGTGATACTATTCAACTCAAAGCCGGGAATGCATATATTTACACACCGCAGCAGAAGGATGTGACACAAGGTCAATTTTCAGGCGAAGTTTAAGAGGTTAAGAATTTTGAGTTTCTCCTTCACTGTTTGCTATACAAAGATTAAAATGGAGTTGGAGCTGCAGAATACAACGACTATCTCTCTGTAGAAGGGTAAGACTCCCCAGCGAGTGTCCTGTGATGCAGTCGGCTAGGGCTCTAGAATACACCGAATATATATCTGCAGAGGGGTAAGACTTCTCCAACGAGTGCTCTGGATATGACACAAAACAATCTGATGGTGATATTCCATTTATGCTGGAACTTTGGGTAATGCAGAGTACCCCTTTTTTGGCATCGCTCCCAGACCCACTCTGGACCGGAGAGGTCGCACCTGAAAAGGTCCTCTCTATGGGTAAAATAGAACTAAACTGTGTACTTATGCTAAATTGATCCGCTTAAAATTGTACTGTTTTTACATTTAAGTGTGTGTAAGCCCCAAAAAAACAACAAAAAACAACCTGTGTTCTTATACTAAACTGAATTGCTTGAAATGAAAATTTTTACATTCAGAAATTACTGATGGCCCTGTCGACTGGAGCTGTAGAATACACCGACTGCATCTCTACAGAGGAGTAAGACTCCCCAGCCACAACGCGTGTCTTGGATATGGCACTAAACAATCTGATGGTGAGGCTCTGGTAATGTTGGAGATTTGGGGAATTCGGTGTACTCTTTCATTGTCATCGTTCCCCGATACACACTGGCGCGGAGCAGTAACACCTAATAGGGTCCTATGTATAGGTTGAATGGAATTTAACAGTGAACTTATGCTAAACTGAATTGTTTGAAGTAGAACTGTTTTTGACATTTACACTGTTTATGTATGCAAAACTGAATTGTTTGAAATATAACTGTTTATATGCATAAAATGGATTTATCATTAAACAACCTTCAATGGTTGATATGCCATAAAACTAAACCCAACTAATCCAAGGTTAAAGAGCAAGTCTACCCTACTATTTGCATATAGCGGGAGGGAGAATGGTAGGAATCACACATTTCTCAATGTTCTTCGTGCTATGTGAAATACAATCAGCCTCGTCCAGTGTTTGAACTCATGTTGCCGAATCCATTCTCCCACGACGACAACCATTACAGTACGGGCATCTTCTACGGCTGGAAATGTAAGAGGGTCCACATCTTTCTAAAGTGTATTTATTCGAAAGTGAAGGTAATAGCGTGACTAGAGTTCGAACTCACATTCTACGATGTTGCTGTCTAGCCCTTTAGTCACTACCCTATGATTACTTCTCTCCCTTTGTTTTTTTTTTTTTTGTTTTTTTTTGGTGGGGTGCATTCCGTGTATTATTTGCCTCTACAAATAAAACCATGGATTTTTTTCTGGTTTCTGCTCATATGTATTAGTTCGATAATGTTGACATAATAATGAAAACATATAGCTAGGTTTTATTTTCTTGCATTTAAATTGTCTTCGTTATTATATTTACATGCACGCCTTTTTTTATTGTCAAATATCTTATTTTATTTATTTTTACTTCATTTTTTGTGCATTTGTTAGCAGTTTCCATGTTCTCTGATCAATTATTTATCACTATTGAAATTCTGAAAATGTCGACCTGTCCCAGGAAGTAACAAACCTGAATACTTTATGAGTCGACTGGTTGGATTGTGTGATATTTATTGGCCGTTTGTTTGCTAAAGAATCTGTCGGTAAAGAAGAGATTATAAGAAAGAGTTAAAAAAAAGAAAGTGCGAAAAATCTGAAAAAAAAAATGTCGAACGAACGAAAGTGTTGAGGAGGAGTAGAAAGATAGATAGAAAAGAGAAAGAGATGATACGATCTTGACCGGGAAAAGAAGAAAACGTTGAAAAACAGACGTAAAACACACTAAAAAACACTCATACACCCTCCCTTTTCTCCTCTTCTCATTCCTCCCCCTCCTTATAATAATAATAATAATAGTCATTGTTCTTATTATTATTATGTGCCTTGCAAATAGTCCCCAAAGTCATGGGAAAAAAAACTGGAAATAAGTGGTAGAATCGAGAACATCTAGACCACAGCACTGCTCGAATCGGTAATGCTAGGAGAAAACTCACCGATTCTAACTAGTGTGTTATCCTAGTATTGCAGATATTTCCTTGCGTTAAAACCTTAAAGAATACATTAATCTTAATTCGCCCAGACGGTTGGGGCTGCAGAATTCTTAGAAGGGAGAGACTCCCAAACGGTGTCCTAGATATGACACTAAAGAATCTGATGGTGTTGCTCTTGTAATGCTGGAGCTTTGAGGAATGTGGAGTACCTCTCTATGGCCATTGTTCTCAAGTCCACTCAAGCCTGGAGTGGTAGCACCTATAGGCTCCTATCTATGGGTCAAATAGAACTGTTTGACATTTAAACTGTGTGCTTATGCTAAACTGAATTGTTTGATCGAACTGTTTTTACATTTAATTGCGTGTAAACAAAAAAACTGTACTATACTAAACTGAATCGTTTGAAATAGAAGAGTTTGATCATTGAACTGTGTGTAAACAAATGACTAATGTTTGGTTAAATTGTTTGTGATACATATTAGTACTTGGAGCTATTCAACGTTTTTTACATGCTAAACTGAGTTTATTGAAATAGAAATGTTTTTACATTTAACTACGTGTAAAAAAACTGCCTTTAAACAAATGACTGTGTGTAAACAAGAAACTATATACTTATGCAAAATTGAATTGTTTGAAGTAGAACTGTTTGATAGGCTATAGGCTCCTATCTATGGGTCAAATAGAACTGTTTGACATTTAAACTGTGTGCTTATGCTAAACTGAATTGTTTGATCGAACTGTTTTTACATTTAATTGCGTGTAAACAAAAAAACTGTACTATACTAAACTGAATCGTTTGAAATAGAAGAGTTTGATCATTGAACTGTGTGTAAACAAATGACTAATGTTTGGTTAAATTGTTTGTGATACATATTAGTACTTGGAGCTATTCAACGTTTTTTACATGCTAAACTGAGTTTATTGAAATAGAAATGTTTTTCATTTTACTACGTGTAAAAAAAACTGCCTTTAAACAAATGACTGTGTGTAAACAAGAAACTATATACTTATGCAAAATTGAATTGTTTGAAGTAGAACTGTTTGATAATTTTACGGTGTATTCGTATCACGAGGTGCATACGATAAGTTTCCAGACTTTTTTCGTATGGCCATTTAAAATTGTCGTATACACTTGAAAATTCAGTATGTTATTGCTATACATCTTATGAGATGACTGACCAATTTTTATGATTTCAAGTTCAAATCAACAGCTACAGCAGCAATTGGAATACACCCTACTAAAGTCTGATTGTCACAGCTGGTGAATTTTAAAAATGCAATCTGACACTTTAGAAGAACGATATGCAATAAAATTCTGTTTTTAGAAAAATGCCACAGAAACGTATGAAATACTTCAGACTGCTTTTGGACCATCTTGCATAAATCGAGCATCAGTTTTTGAGTGGCATGAGAGATTGAAGGAAGGCAAGGAGTCTATAAAGGATGATGAGAGGTGTGGGAGGAGTAGGGAAGTCAGAACACCAGAGTTGATAGGCGAAATAAAGAAGTTCATGGACCGTCGTGTGTCTATAGAGACAATAAGCACACAATTTGATGTCAGTGTGGGAACTGTACACACAATTATTCGTGAGGAGCTGAAGATGCGGAAGATTTGCGCGAAGTTTGTCCTAAGGGTGTTCAGGTAGAAGATAAGAAATAAAGAGGTTGTCATGACAGCAGGGAGATGGTCGAGCTGATCAATTCAGATCCTGCAGTTCTTGATGCTCTGGTGACCTGCGATGAAAGCTGGATCTACTGTTATGACCCACAAACCAAGAGACAGAGTTCCCAATGGAAGCATGCTGGCTCTCCCAGACCCAAGAAGGCCAAACAGAGCAAATCCACCCACAAACATTTGATGATCCCTTTTTTTTGACAGCACTGGCATGATCTACATGCACTGGGTTCCCACTGGACAGACAGTCAATAAATAATACTATGTTGAGGTTTGAAGGTAGTTCAGGAAGAGATTCCGTCGGAAGAGGCCAGCACTCTTCAAATCGGGTCAGTGGCATTTCCACCAGGATAATGCACCAGTCCACAACTCCATCCTTGTCACAGACTATTTGATTAAGATGGGCAGCAAGACAGTTCCTCAGCATCCCTATAGTACAGACCTTGCTCCCTGTGACTTTCGGTTATTCCTTAAGTTCAAGGAAAAACTTAGAGGCTGTCGTTATGAGAGAATTGAGGAGATGAAAGAGACTGTGACGGTCATTGACACGCTCACACAAGAGGACTTCCCTGGGACCTTCCAGAACTTGTTGGAAGGGTACAACAAGTGCATTGCAGCCGGAGGAGACTACTTCGAAGGGGACTAGAGTTTCATGTATGTACTATCAAATAAAGTGCCCATACGAAAAAAGATCTGCAAACTTGTATGCAACTCGTAGATACAAATAAACGAAACCATTTACCTGTGTGACAAACTGAGCTCAGGCATGTTTGAAAATATTATATATATATATATGTGTGTGTGTGCGTGTGTGTGGGTGTGTGTGTGTGTCTAAAAAGGATTTGGCATTAAATGACCCATAAGGCCCCTAAAACCCAACCAAACCAAACAAAATATCCACAAGAACAAGCAGTTTAATAACTGGAATGAAGATCTATGATTCTGCTTATCCAAGTCAGTATCATCTCAGGGGACATAGCTGTAATATAAAGGCCGAAGGATTTTGTTTTATATATCTTGCCTTTGGGTTTAGTTAGGCTGAGAACCTTTCGCCTCAGCACATGGGTTAGTTAGGTGCAAACTTGAGCACAGGTGTTGACGCGAACGCGGGGAGGACGTGTCGTACACAGATGTCAAAATAAAAATCCCAGATAGAAAGGTTGACCAGTGGATGTGAATGACGTCATGCACCGGAAGCGCGCGCGAAGGATTTTGGCGATTTTGAAAAAGTCAATTAGTTGAGTTGAGTCCTGCCTCGGAAGAAGGCGGATGACTTTCGCTCGCTCGCCGAAGCCAGGCCAGTGGCCTTGTGGCGGGTGCCACACGTGTTGGGGGTGCAGATGGAAAAGCCAGCATAGAAAGATTGTGCCTCTCTCTCTCTCTTTCTCCTTATGTCGAAAAACCTTTAAAATCAAAGGTAATAAAAAGTTTACTACCCGAACTAAGAAGTCGTAAGTGTTTTTCGTGTTTCGGGATTCCTATCTTCTATGTATATATGTTATGAACATTCTATATACATTTCACCTATTTCGAATGGCTATGTTACATACCCAGCTGTGGGATTCAAATATTTTAAGAGCAGTTTCTCCCACTTCTGCTCTCACTAACGAGCTGTATTTATCCTACGTCCCACCAACGTACGAATATGGCACAAGGCCGTTTTTAAGGTGGGTCCTGTCGCAGGGCCGAAGCCCAACACGAGAGGCAGTTCCAAAAATGCCTCGGACCCCGTCGGCATTCCCCTTTTCGGGGCGCCTCAGGCGCCGGGCGATAAACCCAACCCCTCCGAAGAGGGTTAAAGCCTTGGGGGACGGCCCCCTGAGGCCAGAGGTGATGTATCCAGTGGTGGAACACACCCGAACAGACTGTGCAGCTCGCAACCACAGTCGGTCGAGAGTGCCCCACCACAGGACACAAAGCAGCATCGTCTAAAAAAAACGAGCCTCACTAACGAGAGATTCTTTCGCTCGCACATTTGTTACATAGCCATATACACGAATATGGCCATGTGCAAAATAGACATATAATGTTCATTACGATAGAACATAGGAATCTCGAAATTCGAAAACGCGTAACGACTTCTTCAGTTACGAAACCTTTTTATTAACTTTGAGTTAAAGGTTTCGACGTAAGGAGGAGAGACACAATCTTGATATGCTGTCTTATTCATTTGGCCCCCATCTCGAGCAGCCCCCATAGGGTGCAAGTTCGTCTCGGTCTGCGAGCACCAAAAGTCGAACCTCTTCGTTTGGCGTCTAGTACTCCACTCTCTAATTTCTTCAAATTCTCACATAAACCTCCGCGCGCTTCCGGTGCGTGACGTCATCCGCACCCTGTCACCTCGTTTCGTCTCGGACTAATGTGACATTTCTGAGTGACATGTCCGCTCTGTGCGCACTCACGCGTTACCACCTGCATCAAGGTTGCACCTAACTAACCCATGTGCTGAGCCGAAAGGTTCTCAGCCTAACTAAACCCAAAGCATGAACCGAAATCCCTCGGCTATTATATTACACATTCTTAAGCAGTATATCATGCTGGTTAGCCCGATATACATACAAGGGTTAGTCTTTTTATTTCAACTTGCTATTATCTAGCAAGTGTAATTATTAATGTTTTGTTATTTTCCCAACTTAAGATTTAAGAAAATGTCTAAATAAATAAAATATAGAGAACTCCAGATTTAATGGCGTTTAATGAAATTACGACAACAGATTCTTACGAACCAATGTGAGCCTGTTAAATTCCATAACTAAATATAACTATTAAATGTTAATTATCAAGCATTTATTCATATTAATTTCATTCACTTAACTGCGATAAACATGCAATAAGTTGGATGTAACTCGAATATGGCCCTTAAGTTTGGTTTGTTTATATGGCACACCAACCATTGTAGGATATTAACGACAAATCCATTTTAAAACAAAAAAAAACCGTTCTATTTCAGTATAAAGATAGTCTTTTGTTTAAACACAGTTAAATGTGAAAACAGTTTCATTTCAAACAATTCAGTTTAGCGTAAGTACAGTTTCAATGTCAAAAACAGTTTAGTATACAAAAACAGTTCCATTTCGAACAATTCAGTTTAGCATGAGTACACAGTTTAAATGTCAAAGCAGTTCTATTTCAAGCAATTCAGTTGAGCATAAGTACGTTGTTTAAATGTCAAAACAATCCTATCACAAGCAATTCAGTTTAGCACAAACACACAATTTTGTTTTATTTGACCCATAGATAGGACCCAATCAGGTGCTACAACTCTGGGCCAGATTGACCAAGCGATGGCAATGGAGGGGTACTCTGCATTCCACAAAGCACATGCATTACTGGAGCCTTACCATGAAATTGTTTAGTATCATATCCAGGATATTTTTGTGGGGGGATCTTACTCGTTTGCAGAGTTGCAGTTGGAGTATTCTACGGTCATAGCCGTCTGGAAAAGTGGCCTTTAAGATAATAATAATAATAATATTCAAATCGACAAACAAGCGAAATCTCACACGAGAGGCCAAGAAAGACCCGAAGAGAGAAACTGAATCTCTTCTAATTGTAGTACAAAACACGCCATAATCATCATCATCATGTCGCACCGCCTACATGGATCTCCCTGACCCCCTATCGCCACCCGTCTTTATCGTCCATCGCTCCCGGTAGGTTTTCAAGGTTACCTCCTGTATCGGCATAAAGCTGGTGTATATATGTTACATAGCCATACATGAATACGGATATGGGAAACGTACATAGAGTGTTCATAACGCACATATAGACAACATAGGAATCCCGAAACACAAAAAATACTTACGACTTCTTAGTTCAGGTCCGAAACTTTTTATTACCTTTGAGTTAAAAGGTTTTTCGACATAAGGAGAGAGATAATCTCTTTTAGCTGACTTTTCCATTTGCCCCAAACCACGTGCGCACCCGCCACAAGGCCTCGGCGAGTAAGCGAAAGTCAACCTTCTTCTTCCGACGGCAAAACTCAACTACCTGACTTTTCTCAAATCTCAGCCTACGCTTCCGGTGCATGACGTCACTTACATCCCTAGTCACATCCTCTATCTGGGATTGTTATTGTGACATCTCTAAATGACACGTCCGCTCCACGCGCTCGTGAACACCTGCGTTCATGTTTGCACCTAACTAACCCATGCACTGAGCCGAAAGGTTCTCAGCCTAACTAAACCCAAAGGCAAGATATATAAAACGAAATCCCTCGGCCATTATAGGTTTTAGGTGATTATCCTGCCTTTTCACGTCCATATAAAGGGGTCCACATGAGTATGTCCCCATGTTTGGTTCGTCTAACTTGGATAGCTTTCGGGAGGAGCGGTAGGTGGTCATACAGCTGCTGCTTTATCAGGTGCTGCATCTAGGGCTTGTTCAATATTGCTCGCGGGATTTTTGTGTAATTGCCGTCCAAAAATATTAAAGCAGAAATAGATAACACCCAACAAAATAAGTAAATGTTGGTGATGTAGTGATAATGACGAAACAATTAAGCACATAATAAGAGAATGCATCAAATTAGCGCAAAAGAGCATAAGTCTAGACATGACTGGGTGGGGAAGGTAATCCATTGGAAATTGTGCAAAAAATTTAAATTTTATCATACGAACAAGTGGTATATGCACAACCCAGAATACGTCCAGGAGAATGAGATGGATAAACTTCTCTGGGATTTTGAGATACAAACGGATCCCTTAATCTCGGCCCGATGACTAGATCTCGACATAGTCAACGACAACAAAAAAAAAAAAAAAAAAAAAAAAGACAACCTGCCGAATAATGGATTTTGCCGTCCCGGCAGACAAAAGAGTGAAAACCAAAGAAAGCAAAAGAGAGATAAATATCTCGTCCTTGCAAGAGGACTAAAAAAAAACTATAGAATACCAAGGTGACGGTGATACCAATTGTAATTGGTGCACTTGGAACGATCCTATAAGGCTTAATAAAGAGGCTTGAGGAGTTCGTAATCGGGGGACCAGCCGAGACTATTCAAAGTACAGCATTGTTAACATCGGCTAAGATACTGAGAAGAGTCAAGGAGACTTGGGGAGACTAGCTGTCACTTAGACTTCAGTGAGAGGCCATCAACTAACGATCGCGTAAAAATCTCGCAAGGAGTAATATCATCATCATCACCATCATGTCGTGCCGCTAGCACGAATATCCCTGACCCTCTCTCGCCACTTCTCCCTATCGTTCATCGCTTCTGATAGGTCTTCAGGTCTACATCCCGTATCCTCACATAGCTTCTGTATGGAGGTTCGAGCTAGTCGTCCTGCTTTTGTTCGCCCATATGTGGGGGTCCATAGGAGTACATCACTTATGAGCTTGTCCCTGCTTCTCCATCAGTGTCCTGCGTGTCTTGTTCGTCTAACTTTGATAATTTTCGTGATGGGAGGGAGGTGGCCCTATAGTTGGTGTTTTGTGGGTTGCTGCCCCCAGGACTTGCTGCTCGCAGCATTCTTGTTTAATTGCTGTCTATCTTCTTCTCCAGCCGTAGTGCATCCATATAGCAGTATCGACACGACCGCTGCCTGAAAGAAACTGCGTTTCATTTTATCGGTCAGGTCTGACTTCCATATGATCGATAGCCTATCGATAGCTTTCCATACTTTCGTTAGCCGCGTGTCAATGCCTTTTTCGGTTGATGATACACTGCTTCCTAGGTAGGTGAATTTGTCTACCAGTTTCAGAGAGGTTCCGTCTAGTGTGGAAATGACGCCTGTTTGATTAAAGCACATGTATTGTTTTGTGTGCATTGACATGGAGGCCGACCGACCCTTTTTTTAGATCTGTCTTTTTTCTTTACATCTGTTTTTTTTCTTTACACCTCCCTTTTTTTATCTATATATATGCCTTTTTTCTTTTCACCTCCCTTTTTTTATCTATATATATGCCTTTTTTCTTTTCACCTGTATTTTTTTCTTTACACCTCCCCTATTTGTATGTCTGTTTTTTCTTTACATTGGTCTTTTTTCTTTACACCTACCCTTTTTTACATCTGTCAATTTTCTTTACATCTGTCTTTTTTAACATCTGTTTTTTCCTTTACATCTGTCTTCTTTGAAAGTCTTTTTTCTTTACATGTATGTGTTTTTTTTAATCGATGTCATAATAGTTGTGAGATTTTCAAATAAATTTACTATCCGCATATTAAAAAGAAGTTTATAAATGAATTAATAATTGTGGGGTTTCGACGGGTACATACTTTTGGCGTACTCGGAGAATGGTAATTTGAAGGTATGAATATTGAACAGATACTACCCTTTGGTCTCTTGCCCTAATGTCGATCTATGGATAACAAGTTTTTCTTCATTTTTGAAGGTAACTCTGACCGGGATGACTTAAAGGGAAGAAAACAGAAGAAAAGAATAAAAGGTAGAGGAAGATTGGAAAAAGAGGGAAAAGGATATGAAGGAAAAGATGATAAGAGAAGAAAAATGTGAAAAATAATCGTAAAGCTAGAGAGAGGGGGGGCTAGAATATCTGATAATACTGAAGAAGAAGAAGAAGAAGAAGAAGAAGAAGAAGAAGAAGAAGAAGAAGAAGAAGAAGAAGAAGAAGAAACGGAAACAAACAACAAGAAGAAACAAACAAATAGTGAAAAATACGACAAAAAGGGGAAAGAAAAAGAGAGAGAGAGAGAGAGAGAGAGAGAGAGAGAGAGAGATTTGGTGATAATATTGACGGAGGAGAAGAAGAAGAAGCAGAAGAAGAAGAAGAAGTAATATGTAAAGGATGAAAAAATTGTAAAAAGTACGTCAAAAAGGAAGTAGAGGCGGGGGGGAATATATGATAATGTTAAAAAAAAAAAGAAACGAGGAGGTATGATTTGTGAGCAACTAATTTATTGATAACTTTATTTCTAAATGACTTAGAGCCCATGTATTAACACAAGGTTTAACGGTTTCAAGCATTGCTATCAAATACAATTAATTCTATTAAATACAATTAATTCAACTCAGTATTAATCCCTTGTTGCGCTTTCCAAACGATCTAGAATCCATTTGTTAACACTGTTCAATGGTTTCAAGTATTTTTTTTTATTATTCTATCGGGTGTTAATCGTTTGTTTACACACAGTTAAATGGTTTCAAGTATCGCTATTCAATTGTAATAATAATACTAATAATTCTATCTAATATTAATAATTTGTTTGCACGTTGTTTAAATGGTTTCGAGTGTTGTTATTAGCTCATATGACCCTCAGACAACACCTTGCTTCTTTAAGAAAAAATAGGGTTGGCTACTTGTTTGCCACAAGAGCAATCTAAAGAATACAGTCTAAAGAATAATATATATGTTAGGGCTTAACATGCCCAAGCAACTGATAGGACCGTCCATCTAGCCAAGTAAAGACCAATAAGGAGGGTTGCAGGAGGCTCCCGTGGTGTAATGGTTATCGTCGTAGGAAATGCACACGGTGACACGAGTTCAAATTCTGGGCGAGACTGATTGCATTTCACATAGCACCTTGGGAAAGGTATGAATCCAATTATTCTCCCTCCAGCTATGGGTAAATAGTAGGGCAGACTTGGTTCTTCAGCCTTGGTGAGGCAACTAGTCTAGGAGAAGGAAAACTCTGAATTCAAACGTGTTAAACTCCGCTTAAAAATTGACCTTGTGTTATATCCTGCCCGAGAGGAGGGGTTGGTCAATATGAATAAGGAGGGTTGCAGGTCACGTGGCCTCTTCAGTTGCCAGGTCACAAACAGATCCACTACCAACATCCCGTCCCCAAACATTACGGGTCGTCATCAGGAAAGGGCCATATCCTCATCAGTGGTACAGTCGGTGTATTCGACAGCCCTAGCCGACTAGGGAAGTATATTTCCAAGTGTTCTAATGATTTACAAAATAATATTGTTTCAATCAACCCAGTCCGTTGTGGTCGTAGTTAAATATACCGACTGCATCACTGCAAACTGGTAAGACTCTCATCACGAGTGTCCTGCATATCTCAAGAAACAATCTGCTGATGAGGCTCCAGTAATACTGAAACCTTTGGGGAACGCGGGGTACCCGATCATTGCTATCACTCCAAGGTCCACTCCGGCCCGAAGTGATAGCCACCTAATAGGGTCTTATCTATGGGTCAAGTACCAGTTTTTACGTTTAACTGTTTGTAAACAAAAAATTGTAATTATGTTGAACTGAATTGTTTGAAATATAACTGTTTTGACATTTAACTGTGTGTAAACTATAAAACTGTGTACTCATGCTAAAATGAATTGTTTGAAATAGAACTGTATAATTATTTAACTGTATGTAAATAAATGACTGATGTTTAATTGAATTGTTAGTGTAAGATAGTAAAACAAGAAAACATTAAACTGTGTGCAAACAAATGATTATTAGTAAATAGAATAATTCGTATTTGATAGAAATAAGTGAAATCATTAAATAGAGAGAAAAAAGGGCACAGGCTCCTTTAAAAATGTTATCGACAAAATAAGTGAAGAAATCATATATATATATATATATATATTATAAGAGTGTTGGTTGTCACTAAATCACTTTGTGGGAATGTGTCGAACCAAGTGCAATATAATATGGAGAGGGCTCAATATCTAGGATAGAGGTATTATATAATAATAATAATAATAATAATAATAATAAAATATATATTAGATATGTATATATTTAATCCATGGAAAATAGTCTGCAACCCTGGGTTTCATATATATAAAAGATTTGGCATTAAATGATCTACAGTAGTTGATATGCCATAAAACCAAACCAAACCAAATCCCCCAGCGAATGTCCTATATATGAAAGTAAAGTCCATTTGTTGGTGAGGCTTTAATCTTGGAGTTTTGAGGAATGAGAAGCACCTCTTTATTGCCATTACTCCTAAGTCCACCTTGGTAGCAGATACAAATGATTTAAACACGTTTATATGGTATGCAGTATTCTTATCTGTACAAATAATTTTTGAACAGATCCATTTGACCCATAAATAAAACCTTTACATTCTGAGTCAGGGTGGACCTAGGAGTAATAGTAATGAAGTGGTACTCCACGCCCTCTAGAGATAAAGGAATAGAGTCTCACCATCAAATGTAGTTTAGGGTCATTCTATGGACACTTCTTTTTTGGGTGGGATCAAACCTGTTCAATGGATACAGTCAGCATCTTTCAAGCCCCTTCCACGGATTGGTTAAATTTTTATGTTTCTATAAAAGAATAGTTTGCTTAAGAAGGATTCAAAGTCTTAATATGTCATATTTTCTTTCTTTCTTTTGATTGACTGCTCTTTCTTTTATTATATTCATATCCCTCCATCCAATCCTTTCTTTCTTTCTTTCTTATATTGATATTCCACTATATAGTTCTTTCTTTCTTTCTTTCTTTCTTATATTGATATCCCATTATATAGTTCTTTCTTTCTTTCTTTCTTTCTTTCTTTCTTTCTTTCTTTCTTTCTTTCTTTCTTTCTTATATTGATATCCAACTATATAGTTCTTTCTTTCTTTCTTTCTTTCTTATATTGATATATGACTATATATTTCTTTCTTTCTTTCTTTCTTTCTTTCTTTCTTTCTGATATTGATATTCCACTGTATAGTTCTTTCTTTCTTTCTTTCTTTCTTTCTTTCTTTCTTATATTGATATCCCACTATATATTTCTTTCTTTCTTATATTGATATTCTACTATATAGTTCTTTCTTTCTTTCTTTCTTTCTTTCTTTCTTTCTTTCTTATATTGATATCCCACTATATAGTTCTTTCTTTCTTTCTTATATTGATATCTGACTATATATTTCTTTCTTTCTTTCTGTCACCAAGATTTGTTAAAAACAGCACGGAGATTTCTTGTTTGATTCCCATCGAGTCATTTCACCAGGCGTTTTGCTCGTCGCACTGATGCAACTCTACAGAAATACAGAGACGGTTACAAGTTGGAAGAATTAATATTTCAGTTTACCAGAGATATCAGATTTCCATATGTGTTGCATATTGATCTCCGACCCGGCCGAGCTGTCAAAATAGGAAATGCACCTGTATAAATAACAGGTGCATCCGGTCGAGGAATATCAGGATATTAAAACCTTGACCGTGGACAGGTTAAATGAGCGCGAAATTGTGACGCCTACAAGATGAAGATCCTATTTACCAACCCCTCCGCTCGGGCAGGATATGACACAAGGTCAATTTTTAAGCGGAGTTTAACACGTTTGAATTCAGAGTTTTCCTTCTCCTAGACTAGTTGCCTAACCAAGGCTGAAGAACCTAGTCTGTCCTACTATTTACCCATAGCTGGAGGGAGAATAATTGGATTCATACCTTTCCCAAGGGTATTAGTGCTATGTGAAATGCAATGAGCTTCGTCCAGGATTTTGAACTCGTGTCGCCGAGTTCATTTCCTACGACGATAACAATTACACCACGGGCACCTTCTACATGATGAAGATGGGCGTTGAACTATTATATAACTCAGTGCACAGGAAATTCAATCAGTTGGGGATCAGACGAGTATGAGATAAGATGTGGTAGAGAAAACCAGTATTCAGAGAGGCTGGGCCCCGGGCCCCCGGTTGAGCAGCCCAGGAGAACGGGAAAGAAACGCTGATGGCCATAAGAGTGGGGGTCAATATGCGGCAGTTCTGCTCGGTCTCCAGCTCCCTCTCACACACAACCCTTTCAAATAAAGTGAGAGGTATATTTTCCTATGAACCGTGTCGCTTGTCTTTATTGTGTCGTCGTTATGATTCTTCATGCATATGTAGATGTATATGTATTATGTGTTTGTATAGTTCGTCATGGCTATACAATATATGTTCGATAACCTGTAATTTTCTATCTCTGCTTCAGCTGATGCTTTACGTAAGTTTATGTTGCTATCACTTTCAATTGATGAAATACGAACTGCTCGACTAATGCAAAAAGTTTGAGAAGATGGCACCTACTTGATTAAAACACATTCTATTTGAGTTAACCTAAAGCCCAATTATTCTTGCAGCTTTCTTCTGATGATGACATTATACGAGGGGGTGTCCTCGTGGAGTAATGGTTAAAGCGATGGACAGCGGAATCGTAGTAAGCGAGTTCGTACGCCAATCGTGCTTTAATGTTCACTATCGGGCAACTACCCTTGGGAAAGGTATGAACCCCCTTATCCTTCCAGCTATGGGTTAAATAGTACCACTACTGTTTTTCTAGGAGAATACCTTTGGCATTAAATAACTTACAAAAGTTGATATACAAAGATACAAAGAAACCAAACCAAACCATAATACGAGGATCCAAGAAAGAAAGAAAAATCTTATACTCCGTATATTTTTACTGCCTTCATGTCTATCACTTGAGGGTTTCGAAACACTGCTTTAATAAAAAAAAAAGATTCTTCCTCCGTCTTAAAATATATATCATCAGACAATTCAGAGCAAGTGATGCATTCTCTGCTTTCCCTAATATCAATAAATTTGAATAAATTGATATTCAATTCAAAAGGAGAATAAGACTGAGAAAGACAGAAAAAAGTTACTGTTAAATGGTGATTAAACAGGATTACATATTTCCATGATAAAGTTCATGTAAATAAGAATAAATTGCAAATCTATTTCTCGGTTCTGACAAGATGGACAAATGAATATAAGTTCATTAGGAAAGGAAAAAGTCAGACACGTGATAAAGAAAAAAAAAAACACTCACTTTATTTCTGTGTTTCAATCTCCTTCTAGACCGATCTCACAGACGTAAAGCTGTATATATTTTTCGAGTCAGAGAAAAAATTGCTAAATCGTAGCTTATTTCCAACAGAGTGAATGGGGCGCTTGTCTCGATAATCTTAGTAACCGGCGGAGGACAAGGAAAGATTGACTGACGCTTTTAAAAATCCCAACTCTCACGTGACAGTTTGATGTACTTAATGCGAGAATTCTCTTTGCTGTTGGTCACACAGCCGGTCACTAGGTTCAACGAGGGTAGAAAAGGTGATACTACTTTACCAAAATTATATCAAATTACTCGGATATTACTTGATAAATTAACTTTTGGTAATTCTTAACATGCAATTCTAGATTATTTAATATATTTACTCGATTTGCTGTTCTGATTCTGAAAAGTGCGACTCTTTGAGATAAGAGCCAAAACCTTCCAAAATGGAAGAATTGACCTTTTATTTTTTTTCAAAAATAATTTTTTTGAAAATTACTTGTAGGCATATCCATTTTAATTGGTTCTTATAAAAATAGAAATTTTGTAAGTATCATGAAAATATTTAAAAAATACAAAGAAGAATCAATAATCATCTAGGCTGAAGATTTTTTTTGCATTGAACTATAAAATTTAAATAAAGAAATGTGCACAGCTGAGGAACTTATATAACAAAGTGTTGATGTCTAGACTGTTGTCTCTGTCTAGACGTGTTATTCTCAGATCTCAATATTTTCAGCTATCTCAGTACTTTCGGAATAGAATTTTTAAAGGAACACAAGATTCTACAAGTGCATCACGCTACATAATCACCAAAACTAGCCTTGTACGAGTAGTTTCCGAAACTAAAAATACATATGAAGAGAAAGTCTCCTAGTGTGACAAGTTTAGAATACAACTCTCTCCCATTGTAGGATAAGATATTTACCTTAAAAAAAGGGTTTCCCGGTAATAAGACTAAATTGCATCTGAAGGTGAGATTCCAGTATTAGAGCTCAAAGAAGTGCGGAGTACTCTTTCATCGCCATTACTCCCAGTTCAACTCTTACCTTGATTCGTAGTACTTGTTAGGATTCTGTCTTTAGGTCAAATAGATTTATTTGAAAATTTCTTGTATTTAATGGAACCCTGAGCAAAAAATCTTTAAAAAAAACAATTACCAAGGCATATAAATATGAACGTATTATAAACACAACTATCTAATCTCTAGACATAAAATATCACTAAATGGATTTACTTGTTGAAATCAATGAAATGAAATGAGACTGATTTGAGGATATGGAGGACAATAAAAATAACAGTACGACGGTGCAGCTTAATACTAAAAAAAACGAAGCTTCGACCAATGGAAAACTCACGGGAATAAATATATTGGATGCAAGGGTGACAACTTTGAAGAAAATAAATACTCCATTCACCGTTCATTTCTTTTTTGGTAAATACAGATTCAATTTATATGCATTTTTTATGTTCTTCGTGTTTATTGCTAAAATTTTGAAATATTACAGGTCGAAATTCCTCACTGTTTACATAAACAGAAGCATGTGAAAAAGAAAAATATGCGAGCTAATAGTGAAATTAGTGACTATTGTCATAATTACGTAAACAGTCATTGTATTTCCATTCACATGGCCTTGGCTTGTTCATTGACATTACAATATTTTTTAATTAGGTGTATTTTCTTTCTTTCTTTCTTTCTTTCTTTCTTTCTTTCTTTCTTTCTTTTAATCAAATGACATTTCATAGAGGAATTTCTTGGTTAGATTTTCTTTTGCCTTTCGTTTTGAAAGCATGATAATCGATGACTAGAGGTAGTTCATTTTGGTTTTTATTACAAGGGACAAATCACAAAATTTTTTTACAATAGTCAGATATTGTATCACTTCCTTCTCCGTTCGGAATTCTACAAGCAGCTCACTTTAAAACCATGCAGCAAAATTGACAGAAGCCCAATAATTCTACCTGCTATAAATATCTGAACTAAGAGTTACGATTGAATCGTAATTATTGGTATAGTTACCAGTTATTGACAACGGTTGATATTAGAGAGGATATTTTATTGCGTCCCTGCGAACTCATGTCGAATATTATCGCTAATATATTTAATGATACACTAACACTGAATAAACGGAAAGAAAAATAAGTTCATAGAGGCATATATGACATTTAAACAAGGACCAACTCATAAAAGACGTTCTTCTATGGATCCCAACTTATGAACGTGCTGGTGTTGGCCGACCAGTTAGAATTTATTTACTTCAGTTTTATGCAGACATAGGATCTAGTTTGGAATTACTGCCGAGAGCGATATATGATAGAAAATTGAAATTGAAAAAATTAATAAATAAATGAATAAGAAAGCAGACAGTCTCCAAATAGCCACGCCAAGGCTTCTACTGTAGTTAAAAATGACTAAGGAAAACTGGAGGTTCTAAAAAGATCTGGCATGCATATGCCGAGCAAGGGAAAGCAGATGATCGTCCCTCCGACATCAGGCAAGTGAGGACTCGTTTTTGGAAGTTAGCTGGGAGACGTGATTAGGTAAAGACATACGGTTGGATACCAGCCAGAAGGTGTAAGGAGATGACAGTTTACGAACTCCATTTTTAGGGGTTTGTACCAAAAGGGGCTTTAGACTAGACGCGACACAGTGGACAAGGATGTTATAAATGAACAGAAAACCATGAAAAAATTCTAGGTCTGTGTCTGCCTTTTTTTTCTCACCAAGTCGACTCGGTAAACTCTTTCGGGGAGTCTTACCCCTTTGCAGAGGTGCAGTCGACTGGGAAAAAACCTTTTAAAAATCATTTCATATTTCACTTCCTCGCCCTGTAGTCTACTGACTGAACAAACACCGAAGACTTCAGTTTATTTTTCTGGATATTAAAAAAAATCTCTATTTTATTATTTTCCCAGTGGGCTGGGGCAGTAGAATACAGTGTCTGCACCTCTGCAGAGGGATACCCCCCAATGACTGTCCTGTTATGACACTAAACAATCTGGTGGAGAAGTTCCAAGGATGCTGGAGCTTTGGGGAATGCGGAGTACCCCTTTATTGCCATTGCTCCCAGGTCCACTCTGGCTCGGCGTGGTAGCACCTGATAGGACCCTATCTGTGGGTTAAATAGAACTAACGACATACTGAATTGTTTGACTTAACTAAATAGCTTGAGATAGAAACGTTTTTGACAATTAAACAGTACTTACATTTAAACTGTGTCCTTATGCTAAACTGAATGGTTTGAAATGTAACTGTTCTTGATATTGAAAATGTACTTACAATAAACTGATTTGTTTAATATAGAACTGTTTTGATATTTAACTGTGTACAAACAAAACTGAATCATCTGAATTAGAACTGTTTGACTGAAAAATAAACTGTACTTTAAACTGCGTGCTTATACTTAAATGAATTATTTGAAATAGAACTGTTTTTTTACATTGAAACTGTACTTACACTAAACTGAATTGTTATATATATAGAACTGTTTTGACATTTAACTGTGTGTAAACAAAATGTATTTAAACTAATCTGAATTAGCTGAATTAGAACTGTTTGACTAAATTGAATAGCTTGAAATAGAAATGTTTTTCACAATTAAACTATTCTTACATTTAAACTGCGTACTTATGCAAAACTGAATTGTTAGAAATGGAACTTTTTCATGAAAATGGATTTGGCGTTAAATGACCTACAAGGGTTGATACGCCATGAAACCAAAACAGACAAACAAATCATATTCTATCTCTTAAAATATGCCGACCTATTTTTTTTTTTGCCAAACTTTTGATAAAATCAGGCAGACAAAAATATATAACTTACATATCACACATAGCCTACACATACATGTATAACTTACATATATATATATACATGCTAATTTGGGATATGTCAAGGTATAATGGTTAGGAATCGTAATCGTAGAAAATTGACAGTGCGACCCGAGTTCAAATCCTCGATGAGACTGTTTGCATTTCACAGAACGTTAATACCCTTAAAAAAGATATGAATCCAATTATTCTCCCGCCAGCTAATAAATACATGAATAGTTGGACCGACTGATTCTTTAGTATTGTTTAGGCAACTAGTCAAGGGGAAGGGAAACTCTGAATTCAAACCTGTTAATCCTATTTACCCAACCTCTCCGCTCTGAATTCAAACCCGTTAATAACCGCTTAAAAACTGTCTGTGTAACTTCTTTTTCGTGTTGCAGTATTGGTAAATACCAACATACACGTAAATTATGCACACACACACACACACACACACACATAGATATTCTCATATACGCTATGTATATACATATATACATTATTGCACCTTTACTGATAAGCATTATTACAGTTGAATATATGCACCCTCTATAACATCCCTCAAAACAACAGCTATGCGGACACCTACCTCCAATCACTAAAACCACCCAAATTAGGCGAACAAGATATGCGGGACACTGCTGGAGAAGTAAGGATGAACTCATAAGCAACGTTCTCCAATGCACCTCTTCACACAGACGAGCGAGTGTTGGACGATCAGCTAGAACTTATTTACAAAAGCTTTGTACGGACACTAGATGTAGTCTAGAAGACCTGTCGGAAGCGATGGACTATAGAGAAGAATAGCGAGTGAGAGTTTGGTGAATCTGTGCTAGCTGCACGACATGATGATGATGATGATGATGATGATAATTGGCAGTCCGGAATAGAAGAGCTTATTTTGTCCCACTTTTTCTATTGTGTAGAATCTAAGCAATGCGTTGTTTTTTTTTTAATTACGAGCAAGTCGCTTAAATTACTGGATTCGGCTCAATCACCGATGTTCAGTAAGGATGGGCTTGCTCTGTACTTAGGCAGCTTACCGCTTAGGAACAGCTGGTACTGTCAGTAATCTGAGGCCCGTTTGCTCATACGAGTAAAGCTTAGTAAATTCTTAGTGTTGGTGAACTTTTTCCTGCTTTGACTATCTGTCACACAGAAATGCATATTAATACAAATTCAATTTATTAAAAAATGATAGTAGAATATCAGAATTCAGTTCAAGTTTTAGTTGGATTATAATAAGAATTGAATATGCATCGCCTTAGTTCAATAGTTGAATAGTTAGAATCGTAGACTAGGTAATACTTGGTTTGGTTTGGTTTGGTTTAGTGTAATATTTATGACACATCAACCATTGTAAGTTATTAATGCCAAATTCATTTTCATTCATACAATCCGTTCTATTTCAGACAATTCAGTTTAGCATAAGTACAGTTTACTTCTATTTGACCGTAGATAGGACCCTATCAGATGCTACCACTCCTGGCCACAGTGAACCTGGGAGTGATGGCATTAAAAGGGTACTCCGCTTTAACCAAACCTCCAGCACTACTAGAACATTACCATCAGACTGTTTAGTGTCATATCTTGGATACTCGTTGGGGTGGTGTTATTACCCCTCTGCGGAGATGCAGTCGGCGTCTTCCGCAGCTCCCCCACCCGCCGACTGGGCAATTGGTCATACTGTTTAATGACTTTTCACTTCCTAATCTTCACTTTTTATTTCTCCCTCTTTTCGTATTTTTCCCATGTATTAATTCTTTTTCTTGTTTCTTCTTTTGTTTCGGTTTTTTCGCAGAGCGAGACAGTTAATGAATTTTGTTAGTAAGTCATTAGAAGAGAGTTCGCTTCTTACTGTGTACTCAAAGCTTCGAGTCTTGTATAAAACTAAGAACACTTGCTTCAGGGGTACAGTTTTTTTTTGCTGAATGGCATATCACCCTTCCTGGGTTATTTATTGCCAAAGCCATCCTTGTAGAAAGATATCGGAGAGAGTATTCAACCCATAGTTGGAGAGGCGGAGATAAAGAGGCTCATAACTTTCACAGTAAACTTAAAAACGCAATTCGAGTTCGAACTCGTTTGCTATGATGTCACAGCCCAGCGCGTTAGCAATCACTACGCTATGACAACTTACCAAAGTTCAAGGGCGCTGAACGTCACTTTTAAATTAACACTGTCACAGCGAGTGTCCAGCGTATGACACTAAACAATCTGATGGTGAAATTCCAGTAATTCTGGAGATTTGGGGGAATGCAGAGTCCCTCTTCATTGCCATCGCTCTGGCCCAGAGTGGTAGCACCTGATCAATGGATGAAATAGAACAAAATTCTGTACTTACGCTAAACAGAATTGTTTTAAATAGAACTGTTTTGACATTTAACTGTGTGTTAAATAAACTATTCATATACTAAACTGATTTATTTGAAATAGAACTGTTTATATGTATAAAAATGGATTTGGCATTGAATAATTTATAATGGTAAAATCCAAACTAAACAATGGTTTTTGGTGCAGATACTGGAATTGGCAAGATCAGATTTCCACTTTTTCTGCTCCATTATTTCTGTAATCACATTTTGCAATAATATTATTCATATATTGATCGATGCCAGTTCTTACCCAAAACTTTGCATGCATCCTTTCCCCCAGCTACGGGTTAGATTGTATCACTGCTATTCTTCCACAAGGATCGATTTGGCATTAAATAACCCACGAAAGTTGATACGCTATTAACCAAAGTAAAAACAAACAAACCGTAATAATTAGTTCATAGCTTTTCGACCTATATACGAATGTATTCGGCAGATAAAATTACAATCATCATCATAATTTTTATCATCAAATATACAATTATATATACTAAACACTATTGATATGATCATTACAATGATTTCATTATCAAAAATAGGATTATATATAAATGATATGACGATAATTTTTACGATTCTTCATATGAAATTTCATACGTTTCTTAATAATTATTAAGGTTTAGTTCAGTTTGGGTTTTATGGCATATCAACTTTTGTACGTTATTTAATGCCAAATCTATTTTGACACAAATAAACAGTTCTATTTCAAACAATTCAGTTTAGCATAAAGACAGTTTAATAGCCAAAAACATTTCTATTTCAAGCTATTCAGTTTAGTTAAACGGTGCTAATTGATACGCTATTAACCAAAGTAAAAACAAACAAACCGTAATAATTAGTTCATAGCTTTTCGACCTATATACGAATGTATTCGGCAGATAAAATTACAATCATCATCATAATTTTTATCATCAAATTTACAATTACATATACTAAACACTATTGATATGATCATTACAATTTTCTGGCAAGTTATTTCCTATCTACACTCCCATTGGAATATTTTAGCCATTTTGCAATTTTATTATTTTCATGATTGCTCAGTTTTTTAAATTTATCTTGAAGGTAATTGTATAATATGTGATCAACAATGTATCTTTAATTTTGACAAGCTATACTATTATTTCCTTTCAGAGTGAAAATATCACGTTAGAAGCAGAAAAAAAAGCTATGATACCAGTAAATTAATGATACTCTTTATAAAGGTGTCATTATTTTTTGTAGTAATTTGTACTCTTCTTGTTCCTTTTCATCTTTTGATATTGATTTGACTTCCTTTCCAGATTTTAATTCCACATTCATTTTATTACATTACTTAGGGTATGATACACTTACCTTCAAGCTTTTAAGGTATTAGCTTGTAAACCTGTAACGCTTTTAACATTGTTTCGATATTATTTTGAGAATAAATTTTCGCTGAAATTGAAAGTTTGAACTGGAAAAAAATCCACCATGATTTATGTCCCTTGGCCAGATATTCAAAAATACGGGACTTTTAATATTAGCTAAGCATGAAGGAAGATGATGTGCTATCAATATTGAATTTTAGATCAAACTGGGAATTAATTTCTTCTCTAAGTGGTAGAAAATTTATCGGATGGCGCTAATAAAAATGGTGCTCTGGGGTGCTGTCTTTTTGTTTGCTCTATTATGATAATATAAAAATCAAAACTTTATGATACAGATTGCCTCGTGATTTTGCATTTTTTTTTAAATTTATGCATTTGCGTTTTTCACAGTGGTAGCTTTGAAACCAGTGAGAATCGAACTCACCACCAATAATCCTAAACATTACGTTACATGAAGTACCCATATTTATATAGCTATAGTTTCGCTCAGTCTTGGCAGAAGGTCAGAAGAATGGGGGACCCATTAAGACGAACTCACAAACAATGATCTGCTAGACTAGTTTCCTAAATTTTATTCCACGTGAGGTGCCCTCGTTTTAGTGATAATTTTTAATGCTTCTCAAAGCAGAAAGTTACTGCGCATATAAGTTTTCCTTCGTATTTAGTCCTGTGTTACCATAAGTTCTGCGGTATAAATATCGATATTTTGACTGATCAGACTGAAGTAAAAACAATGTTTGAACAATTAATTAATTTAGAGAGTTGAATACCGGATAACACCAGCTGAAATTCAAATGCTTTATTTTGTCAGTTGTGATTTTCTTCGACAGAATCTCGTTGTTGTGCACCAACTTTTCAGAGCTTGTGAATTCTAATTAGCGGATACGACAGTAAAAAGAAAATAAATAGAATAAATATATGATATAAAACAACTGAAAAATACAAGCATTTTCTAATGCCAATCTCCATTTTGACGTCAGAAATTCAATTCTTTGAAAAAAGACGAAATTTCTGAGCGTGAAAGCAAATTATATTCAGCCATATCTTTTTTTCACTAGCGTCTTTTTTTCGACACTCACGTCTCATTATATATTTAAAAAATCTAGCATTCTTCTTCTCTAAGCAGATTTTCAACAAATTTCGAATGTCCTTTGTTTCTCATATGTCCATTTTTATCACCCCCCCCCTTTTTCTTTATTTTCAATATATTCCTTCTTTTTTCTCTTCTCTATTGATTTCGTTTTTAGTTCTGGTTTTGTATGTTTCTCTTTTTTCACACGCTCTTCGTCTTTCATCTTTCTTTTTTCGCCATCTACATCTTCTTGTATCTCTCTTTATATACAATGTATATTTCGTTTTTATTTCTATGGGGGGATTCCCGTAGTGTTGTGGCTAAAGTGCTCGACTGGGACTTCGTAGTGAGTTTAAATTCCAGTCACTCTGCTACATTCACTTCCGGACAAATAACCTTGGGAAAAGCACGGCCCCCTTATCCTACTAGATATGGGTTAACTAGTACTACTGCTATTCTACGAGGATATATCAGGTATTAAATAACCCAAGAAGGTTGATATGCCATTAAAAAGAAATCAAACCGTTACTTCTATATTCCTTTCTCTTTTTTATTCTTTTCGTTTGATAAAAATCTCTTCTAATATTGTCTTTTGTAAAAAATTTCTAGCGAGTTTTTCTCGTGAGCTTTAGTTGAGGGTCTTTCACTGGAGGCCGAGTGACAGCAGGTCTCCTCAGATGTTTAGGAATCTTCCGATTATTCTGGTGAATATTAACAATGCTATAATCTGGATGGTCCCGATTCTTTCTGGTTTCCAATTCTTCCAGTCTTTTTCAAACACTTGGAGGACCGTTCCAGGAATGTAATTATTAGTAGTAATATACTTGTTTGGAGTATATCTCATCAGTTTTAACTAGTGGTCTTTCACTGGAGTCTAAATGACTGCAAGACTCATCAGGTCTTCAGGATTCTACTCAGCATTCTAGCCGATCTCAACAATGGTGTCATCTGGATTGTCTCTTATTCGTCCTCTAATTTCCAACTCATCCACTTCCCTTTTCCAATCTTTAGAGGGCCGTTCCAAGGGCACCAATTATCATATTTAGCAACCCCTCCGGTCGGGCAGGATATGACACAAGGTTAATTTTTAAACTGAGTTTGAATTCAGAGTTTTCCTTCTCCTAGGCTAGTTGTCTCACCAAGGCTGAAGAACCTAGTCTGTCCTACTATTTATCCATAGCTGGAGGGAGAATAATTGGATTCATATCTTTCCCAAGGGTATTAGTGCTATGTGAAATGCAGTCAGTCTCGTCCAGGATTTGAACTCGTGTCGCCGTGTCCATTTCCTACGACGATAACCATTGCAGCACGGGCACCAATTATAATTGCTATCACTGTTACTCATGTTCCTCAGCTTTTGTAGTTCTCTAGCAACATCCAAGTACTTGTCTTTTTTTCGCTTTCTTTGATTTTTACTTTGTGGTCCACTGGGATGGCAAGGTTTATTCGATGGCAAGTTCGTTGTTTTTTGTTAATTATCACTAAATTTGGTTTTCTGGCCGGATTAGGTAATTTGCTTGTATCTCAGAATCAAGAGAATTGTGTTCGTCTCATTCTCTCGGACGGATTCCGGTTTTGGCATATGCTATTTAGTCATCATCATCATATCGCGCTGGTATGGTCAAATTTCAATTCCTTGCACAATTCCCAGTGGATCCCGTTCCCACCCAGTCGTGTCTCGTCTAATACTCCGTTTGTGCTTGTTTGCTGCATTTGTTTATAATGTGAACAACCATTTCGTCTCTATAACCAAAAAATATCCTCTTGCTTTATTACTGCGTTCTCCAATCTTGTTTATTTCTGCATTCACTTTTTATTCTTTTATTTTAAATTGTGTCTTCATTATAAAATATTCTTACAAATCTCAATATTTGATTATCAGAAACTGTAAAAATATTCTGAACTAAATCCCTCAGTTTTCCCCTTTTTTTTCTGTTTCCCTTTCTTTCGTTTTTCCTTTTCATAATTTTCTTGTCTCCTTTTATATTTTCCTTTATTTCCATAACGAACCTGTACAGCTCTTTTTATATTCTGTTTTCTCATGCAATTTTCTTAATTATCACCTGTATTCATTTAATTAAAGCTATTCTTGCCACACATTCCTGTCGCATCTCCATTATATCAATGTCCAAACTTTTATTGTCAGATATTTTCTTCTCTTTACTTCAAGGCCATAACGTTATCTGATGTTCAACCTTCTCGACAGCGCAACAACAGTTCATTTTGTTTCCTGGCTTTCAGCAAGTGAAGATTGAATTGTCTTGGTGTCAATTCAATTTCGTTTGATGAATAACAAAAGAAAAATGAATAATAAGAACAACAACAACAACAAAAGCAAACGCAGCATCGTTCGATTGACAAAGACACGAATAAAAATACCGGCTTTCGAGATTTGTCCAGGGAAAATATTTTGCTCCATACTTGAAATGGCAAAGAGAAGTCGCTGAAGAGATTTTGGTAGGAATCTCGGCAACAGCGGTCTACGCATGGGCAAGTAGAGAAAGTGAAACATTGACAGACGGGAAAGGCGGTTAAAATGGCTGACACAATACAAATGTAAATAACTGAATGACGTTAAAGTCTATAGGGCTTTGTAAATGGATTAAAACCTCTTAGGTTGAAGAAAGGAGAGGAGAAAAGACAGAACCCTGAATAAAGAGCTGAAATAAAAGCAATGCAAGGAAATGTCCAAAGTAGTTGTGTGTTAAAATAATCCGATGTTGAAGATTTGTATGGATAGAGCAGTAGAAAAAAAGGGGCAGCGTATTTAGTGGAAGTGTCAATGTTGGAGAAAATGGCGCTGTCTTTTTATCGACCTTAAACTGAAATGCTGAGGTGATAGTAATTTTAAGAATTAATGCAACGGTTGACAAAAGAAAACCTAAATAGTAAACACACCACGGTTTAGGTAAATAGGTATCTGTTGGTGTCACAATCGGTGTTTGGTCCAGTCGGCTGGGGTTACGGAATACACATCTTCATCTCGGCAGAGGGGTAACACTGTCCCAACGAGTGTCCTGAGTAATGCTGGAGATTTGGGGAATGCGGAGTACCTCTTCATTGCCATCGTTCTGGCCCAGAGTAGTCGCACCTGATCAATCGATTAAATAGAACAAAATTCTGTACTTAAGCTAAACAGAATTGTTTTAAATAGAACTGTTTTGACATTAAACTGTGTGTTAAATAAACTATACATATACTAAACTGATTTATTTGAAATAGAACTGTTTATTTGTATAAAAATGGATTTGGCATTAAATAACTTACAATGGTAAAATCCAAACTAAACAATGGTTTTTGGTACAGATACTGGAATTGGCAAGATCAAATTTCCACTTTTTCTGCTCCATTATTTCTGTAATCACATTTTGCAATAATATTATTCATATATTGATCGATGCATGCATCCTTTCCCTCTAGCTACGGGTTAGATTGTATCACTGCTATTCTTCCACAAGGATCGATTTGGCATTAAATAACCCACGAAAGTTGATACGATATTAACCAAAGTAAAAACAAACAAACCATAATAATTAGTTCATAGCTTTTCGATCTATATACGAATGTATTCGGAAGATAAAATTACAATCATCATCATGATTTTTATCATCAAATATACAATTACATATACTAAACACAATTGATATGATCATTACAATGATTTCATTATCAAAAATAGGATTATATATAAATGATATATATATCCGATTGTTTAAAGTCATATTCAGGACACTCGTTATGAGTTAGGGGAAGGTTCTTAACTCTCTGCAGAGACGCAGTCGATGTATTCTTCAGTTCGAGTCGACTGGGCTTAACAATTATGATTTGTAGCATCAAGGAGATTATATACTGTGAAGCCGATGAGTATTAACCTAATGATTTTTATTATTGTATATAGGATTACATTCAGTAAGTAATTTTAAAATAGGTAGGTCCACGAAGATTTTGGAATTTTTCGGATTTATTTATTTGTTCTCTTTATCATTTTTTCCATTTTGTTCATTGGTTTGTTCTCTTGTGACATTCATTTCTATAATTCAAATATACGATTATACCTATTCACCCAACCCCTCCTTTCGGGCAGGATATGACACAAGGTCAATTTTTAAGCGGAGTTTAATAGGTTTGAATTCACAGTTTTCCTTCTCCTAGACTAGTTCCCTCACCATGGTTGAAGAACCCAGTCTGTCCAACTAATTACCCATAGTTGGAGGGAGAATAATTGGATTCATACCTTTCCAAGGGTATTAGTGCTATTTGAAATGCAATCAGTCTCGTCCAGGATTTGAACTCGTGTCGCCGTGTTCATTTCCCACGACGATAACCATTACATCACGGGCACCTCCACTCCAAATATACGATTATATATGGTTAAGTACACTGGCCCATTGGTATAATGGTTAGAGACCGGGGTTCAAACCCAGGTTGAGTCACATCAAAAACTAAAAAAAATTGTACTTGATGCTGCCTTGCTTAATACTCAGTATTATGAGTGGTTAATTGGAGTCATCCAGGGAAAGTAGTAGAGCCCTTCCCGACACCTCGGTGTAGTAGCTATTGAAGAGGGAGCCTTTGGGTGGCCCTCGACTTCGGTCGGCAACTTTACTTACTATGATTATAATCATTATGAAATATAAAGTTAAATACAGTGAATAATTTTACTATAAACATTATGATTTTATTACAAATATTTTATTTTAAACATTATCATGATTTATATCATCGAAAATACTTTGGCATTTGGAATATACTTGATATTCGATTCATAAAAACAGCTAAAATCAGCTGAAGCAAATTTTTAAAAGTCTTGTAAAGTCCTATAAATCTCCAATCATGAAATTTAAAGGTCAAGTGGCTTTAAGTGATTTTAAAGTCATGTTATTGGGTATTAGAATACGCTGACTGTATCCCTGCCGGGAAGAGTTAAGGATCCTGCAATTAAAATGATATTCTCGGTATAACAGTAAACTCCATATGATGGTGACGTGCCAGTTCTGGAGATTGAAAGACTAAGAAGTACTCCTTTATTGCCATTACTCCCAGGTTTATTCTCACTGGGGGCGGTTGTTCTTGTTATTGTCCCATCTATGGGCCAAATAGACCAGTTTTAAAATATCAATATTGGATAAGGATTTATGCTACCATATAACTTTAAATAATTTGTATTTAGAATAGTTTTTTGATGTTATAATTGTTTATTAAGGATTATAATTAGTTACTTGAAACCCTATAACTGTATGCAAGTAAGTTATCATGAATGGTAGATAATTACTTGAAAGCAGTGTACGCCAATGGCCCGGGAGACCTGGGTTCAATACCAGGTCGAGTCATACCAAAGACTCAAAAATCGTACTTGATACCTCCTTGCTTAACTCTCAGCATTATAAAGTACGGATCAAGGGTAAAGAGGAGCAATCCAGGGAAAGAAATAGCGCCCTCCTCTTCACCTTGGTGTAGTAGCTATTGAAAAGGGAACCCTTGAGTTACCCTCCACTTTACTTTTACTTTATATAATTATTATTAGATAAGAATTCTTGAATCCATAGATCACTGAGCAAATTATTTGTATTAGAAAATTTTGATATAACTAAAAAACTTTCCAAAAGAACGAAACAAAAAATGAACACCGTTCGCTAAACTCTAGGCATAAAATGACATGCTTTTCGTGATTTTAAGCTTGAGTAAAAGTGAAAGTAAAAGTGAAACCAAAAATATATGCTAAATTAAGAGGCGATGAGTATACTTATTTTTTAGACTATTTATAAACAACCAGTAGCATAAGCAGCTGGAGACCTGTGTAACAGACTAAAAAATCCCTGGAAAATAACTGGAAAATACCTGAATTTTTTTTTATTTTGATTGGAATTTAAAGAAATTTTCTTCTCGAACAACAAGGAGTTCACGATAAATCAGTGCTACTATAAATAATGTACCTCTACCTACACTAATTAGTTAATTTTTTGCGCAATAGTTGGCTTATTTCTGAATTAGAAAGATAAATGGCAATTTCGCAGGTTAATTACTCCTAAATATCAAGGAGGGGGCTCCTGAATTATAATAGTTGTCCAACGAAGCTATCTCACCGTTTCTAGTGGATTCGATTCTACCTGGGTGCCCCTAAGCGAGAAACAGTCACCAAATACCGTAGACTCTGCATCTACATCTGATCTATCACTGATATTTAGCAATCTTTAATTACAAAAATAGCAAACTGCATTATATAAGTAGGGTGACCTAAGAGCTCCTTTTCAATAGCTACAACGCTGAGATTTTGGGTGAAGGTGCTACTCCTTTCCCCAGATTGCTCTACTTTATCCTTGATGGGACCTTATGATATTGAGTGTTACGCAAGGACGTATCAAGTACCATTTTTTGAGTCTTTAATATGACTACCTTGGATTGAACCGTGGTCTCCCGGGCCATTGGCGAATACTATACCCACTGTCCACAAATGATTTTCAATTTGATATTTTAGGTTTTTATTTCATACTTGTTGATAAAATTTTCGAATGAGCTTGAGCTCATTTATTTGCACATAGTTAAATGGTTTCAAGTATTGCTATTTAACATTAATAACTCTATTCAAGATTTTAAATTCTTTTGTACACCGTTAATTAGTTCCAAGCATTGCTCTGTATCACTAACAATACAATTAGGCAGTCATTTGTTTACACAGGTAAAGGATCGAACAGCTCTATTTCAAATAATTTTATTTAACGTGGGTCATTTTTTTGCCGTCATTATAAATGTCAGACAGTTCTATTTGACCTATAGATTGAACGTTCACCAATGTTACCGCGACCACTCCCGGTCAGTGTCGACTAGGAGCAAGGAAATGAAGGATTAATTCACATTCCCAAGTATTCTACTGCCCTAGTTTTTAGGGATATATATATATATATATATATGTATATATATATATATATATTGGAAGGGCACCATATTACTCAGGGTTATTTTTTACTGTATGTATATATTACGCATAAACACTTTGCACCGTATGTTCTTATTTGTTAACATGCAATTTTTCCTTTTTGATAAAAATGAAAACACTCGTCGACTGAATGTACGAGTCGAAGTGTTTCTTCTTTTCCTCAATTTGTGTGTATGTGTGTTTGCTGAAATGTGTATGAGTTAGTATATGTTCAGAATTAAATTTATTGTCGGCATTGACTATTTCTCTGATCTTAGCTGAGCGCCTGCATCAATCTCCACTTGAAGCCTTGATGTTAACCCCTCAATGTCTGGGTCAGCAGAACTTATCCCAGACCCACTTCACATACACTGAACTTAGATTAGGCTCGGAATTTTTGGAACTCAATGTCTAATTAATATATTTCTCTCATATATCACACAGAATTGCTTTACAGTCGAAATTTTGCAAAGATGATTTGAAAAAAGGGTGAGTAAAAGAGATTGAGATTATTTTACTCTATATTCTGTCAGGGTTGAAGCCTTCTTTCTATTTTAGGGGAGGGAGTACCTATCACGTAGTAGTTCACGTGTTGAACTGCAATGTCGTAGTGAGTTCGAACTCCAGTCGCGCTATCCTATTCACTTCCAGACTAATACCCTTTGAAAAGATATGATTCTCTTTCATCTTGCCAGCTATGAGTTAAACAATATCATTATATTCCTTCTACAAGGATGCGAGGACTTTTCAAAGTGATAGCCAATAGGGACGGATCGTGAGAAAATGTCTAGGGAATTAATGCTATCAGCATGACGTCAGCTCGAAATCTATTCGTCTGAGCTATGTCATAAGGATTTGGTTCGTTTTCTTTTTTGGCAGGGTGATTTTAATTGTCCCGAAAAAAAAATAGTTATGTCATTTTGTTTCCTTCCAGTAGCATTATGAATGTTGTTGTCATTTTCTAAATCAATGAGCCCAGTCTGAGGGGTCTGTAGAATATACCGACTGTATCTCTGCAGAGGGGTGACCCCCCCCCACAAGAAAGTGTCCCGGGTATGACATTAAACCAAATAATGTAGCACCTGGTCGAGTCCTTTAGAACTGCTTGACATTTAAACTGTGTGCAGATAAATGACTTACATTAAATTGAATTGTTAGTAATAGAACTATTTTTTAAATGTAACTGTGTGAAAACAAATGACTGTTTTATTGAATTGCTAGTGATATATGGCAATACTGGGAACAGTTTGCAATTAAATAACCTTCAATGATTGATATGCCATTAAATATATCCATATTTACCCAACCCCTCCGCTCGGAAAGGATATGACACAAGGTCAATTTTTAAGCGGAGTTTAACAGGTTTGAATTCACAGTTTTCCTTCTCCTAGACAAGTTGCCTCACCAAGGCTGAAGAACCTAATCTGTCCTACTATTTAATCATTGCTGGAGGGAGAATAATTGGATTCATACCTTTCCCAAGGGTATTAGTGCTATGTGAAATGCAATCAGTCTCGTCCAGGATTTGAACTTGCGTCGCCATGTCCATTTCCTACAACGATAACCATTAAACCATGGGCACCTGCCATAAAATATAACCAAACCCAAAAGCCTGAATCAATAATGTGAAGGCATGAAGATAGAACAAAACGATGAGTTCAAACTCTTCTCAAAGGTTCGAGTGAGGACGATGAATCTGACCGAAGTTACGGGCGAATGATTTAATCTGAGAGGAATTTTCTGGCTTCGAAATAAACTTAATAGAAAAAACTTCCTGCTGAGTCCAAAAAACATCACCCTTGGCGGTCGGTTGGACTTCGAAGAGGCTGATTATATCCTCAACAGATGAGTAAATCTCCCACACACAAAAATGGGTGTCCTCTCTATAACACCAGACTGAATGATAGTGAGGCTACAGTCCTAGAACTCTGAGAAATATGGATAATGCCAACATTGCCATTACTCCAAGGTACACTCTGGCCCGGAGTAGTAGTTCCTGCTATGGTCCAATTTATGGGTAAAATAGTTCTCTACATAAATAACTTCCAGTAAATTATTTGAATTAAGAATAGGTAATTAAAGCTATATTTGTGTATTAAGTAGTTGGTTGGTTGGTTGGTTGGGTTTTATGGCATATCAACCTTTGTAGGTCATTCAACGCCAAATTCTGTCTATATATACATACATATTCAACCAAAGATTTCAAAACGAATACTAAGGTAGTTAGAATTTTCTATTTGCAGGATTTCATTTGTTTGCACAAGATTAACCAGTTTTAAGTTGTCATATTTTTTGGTACAACTCTGTCTCTCTCAAGAAGGACAGAAGGTCATCTATTTTGACGTTCTCGAACAGATCAGTTAAGTTATTTACTTTGAAAAATCGCTTTCTGATAACAGCGAAAGTTCTGCATTCTATAAGAATGTGTTTAACCGTGAAAGTTGTCTGGCAGGTTAGGCACTGTGGTTGTGGTTCCTGTTTCAAAATGAAAGAGTGAGTAAGCCTTGTATGACCAATTCGCAATCGGGATATAACAACTTGTTCTCTTCTTGATTTTCTCGATGCTGGTCTCCACTCTCCTAAGGTGGGCTGAATTTGGAAGAGTTTATTGTGGATGTTATTGCTTCAGTTTTGTTGCCATTTTGTGTGAAGATATTTATTAATTGTTGGTTTCAGGTCAGTATATGGGATCCTGAATTTATCGGGTATCAGATCTAAAGCCGATTTGGCTGCCGAGTCTGCTCTTTCATTCCCTCTCACTCCAATGTGGCTTGGGGTCTTGCATATAATTATTTGTTTTCTATTTGACATTGAGTCTAGTCTACTCAACAGTTTGATGATAAGAGGGTTCTGAATTTTTTTATTTCTCAATGATAGCAAGACAGAGAGTGAGTCTGAAAATATTATAACTTTCTTATGCTTATTCCTTAAGATGATGTTGAGAGCTAGGTCTATTGCATGGGCTTCTGCTGTGAAGATAGAGCTTTCCCTTGGAAGAGCTTTCTTAAGAACTGTTTTGTACTAAGTAGTATTATATGTAATAATCCTATAAAATCATATAATCACGGGCAAATTATTGCTGTTTGATAAGAATACTTGAAACCATAGAGTTTTGTGTAAACAAATTATTGTTATTAATAAATTGTAATGGCTTATTTAGATTATATTATTTGTAATAGATTATAAGTATTGTATAAATCTACTTCCTACAATGGAGGGGGTTGTTCCCGTGGTGTAATGGTTAAAGCGCAGGATTGCGGAATCGTATTACGCGAGTTCGAACTCCATTCACGCAATTACGTGCACTTTCGGACAAATAGCCATAGGAGAGGTATGAACCTAATTATCTTCCCAGGTATGGGTTAAATAGTACCACTTCTGTTCTTCTAGAAGGATGGCTTTGGCATTAAATAGCCCAAGACGTTTGATATGCCATTAAACAACAAAACACACAGATACCATAGAGATGGAGTGCCCGAAGCGTAGAAGCTGATGTACTTAATTGCGACGTTGTAATAAATTAAAATGCTCTCAAACACCAGTAGCCCTATTATGTCCATTTTCGGACAAGCACCCTTGGGAAAGGTATAAACTCTCTTATTCCCCACCTCTAAGCTCTAGGTTCAATAGTGACACTTTTGTGCTTTTACAAGGATGACTTTGATATTCAATAAACCACGAAGGTCAGTGTGCCTTTAAACAAAGAAGAAACCAAACCATATCAGGAAACTTTGTGCAAAGAAATAATTAGAGACAAAAAAACTGAAAAAAAAGAAATTAAAAGATGCAATGGAACAACGAAAATTGTTATGATTACAATCAGACATCTAAAAATGAAACAAATGTTGGCATTAAATAACCCAGAAGGAGTTGATATGTAATTGAACAAACCAACGAAACGAATGTGTTTCAGGACCTTTTAAGGTTGGGACATCATAAATTGGAGAAATATATTGTATTTTGTGTGGAAGACACTGGGTTTAACTTAGATACTTCTTCATTTTTAACCGTCACTTTTATGGTTCGTATGAACTTAGGCAGATGACAATGGTAACTCCATACTTTTTTTCTGACACGATCAGTTACGATGATGGCTTGGATCAGAGCATACGATGAGTTTGCTGTTGAATAGTTTTCTGATTTTAAAAAGATGAATCTTATTACTACGTGGAGAAATTTCTTGTTTATTTCATGTTAGGTCGTTATGATGCTGTTCAGGATAGAAAATCGATACTACCAGGGGTTAATAATTTGAAATCCGTAGAAAAACATGAAGCACTTGAGCACCAGGAAATGCCCAAACAGTGAATAGTTCTTTTTTATATCGATTACGTTGGTCTTTTTTTCAAACTTTAAACACATGGAGTGGACGGAAGAGCCCATTAAACAAACGCACACACACACACACACACACACACACACACACACACACACACACACACACACACACACACACACACACACACATATATATATATATATATAGATGATATTGAGTGTTGCTATATCAACTGTCGATATCATGGTTTTTAAGTCCTGATGATGGTTTATTAGAACCGAAACGTTGTAGCGTCGACTTTCTTTCACAATAAAATCTTCACTTTTGATTACTTTGGTTTTCAATTTTTCTCCACATTGTTGGATTCTTTCCCACTATTTAATTCCACACACACACACACACACACACACACATATATATATATATATATATATATGATGAGACCAATGCGATTCTGAAGAGCGGTTTAGGTAAAATCTAGGTCGAATCACTCGTGGCCATGTAGGAATTATTTTAATAATATTAGCTCTATCTCGTGTATTGAGGTCTTTATTACGTTTTAGGTCAGGTAATTCTGTCGATGTCTTTTCTTTTGGCTGGACATACGCGCTGATTGATTATTGTCAAGTCGTACGTGTGCTTTTCTTTTCTTCTTTTTTTTTACTGATTCTTTTACGCAGAGATCAGTTTTTACAATGTGCAAATTGTAAAATCTGGATTTTTTTTCACACCACCAGAATTACAGCTTATATATATATATATATATATATATATATATATATATATATATATATATATCGGCCCTTCTGTCCACACAAATATATATACATGTGTGTATGTGTGTGTGTTGGTGGAAGCTGTACTTGAGGAATATATATTATTATCTAATATATACATCGCTTTCGTTTATCTGTTTAATGGCATATCAACCATCGTGCGTTATTTAATGCCAAATCAATCCTTTCAAAAGAACAGTGTTGCTATTTAACTATTTGGGGGATACGGTGGTTCATGATTTTCCCGAGGGGAATAACCTGTAAGTGAACGTAATAGAACAACTGGAGTTCGAACTCACTACGATGTCATTGCCCGACACGTAAGTTACCGCATCACGAGAACACCCCCCACACTCACACATATATATATATAATTATTATTATTATCATTAGAGAAAATATAAATAAATCAGTTTTATGTAAATATAAAAGATCCGAACAAATAGTAATTTACAAAGTTCTTTGCATCGATGTGGCACAAGGCCGAATGAATGGGGCGCCCAATGAGACTCGGACTCACTCGTGTAGGTTTGCTAGTCTAGCTTGCTAACCGTTACACCACCAGAGGTGCCCAAAAATCCGAACAAATAAAATTCTCTATTGATGTATGTCATATATAAAATATACAGGGGGTCTGTATCATATATAAAAAATATATCTTTGAATTTATTTTTTCATATATATATATATATATAGTTAGTAAGTTAGGTAGATAAATATAAGTATATTTTTATGTTGTGTTTGTGTGTGTTCATTTTCGTGATAGAAATAACCTTTGATAATATGTAAAAGATTAAAATGCCATAGTTATTAGTTCCGTAAGGTAATGCTATTAAGAAACAGACGATAATCTAAAGAAACCTCTACAAGATGAAAAGCGCTGATGGCTATCAAAATAATAATAATTTTCTCCTTCTATCTCTCTATCTCTCCTAAATGTAGTATTTTATAAAACACCAAACTTGGTTTTAAAAACGATATTTATCCAAGGAAACCATTGCAACTCTACGCCTAGTATGAATGTTGTTAACGGGCTACGTTTATAAAATCTATTTGTAAATATATTATTAACTAATATTGAGATTATTATTGAATGTATCGAAGAAGCCGTGTAAAACGCTATATATTTGATTAGAATAACAGTTTTTGGCTTGTAAATTGGAATCGTCGTTCCAATTTTAGTATATGTACCGCCGAGGCTGGTATCGTCGAGCCGAGTTCAAATACCAATCACATAAGGTTATTATATTAATCTTAATCCATTTTTATATCTACTAGCTTTTTAATCCTGCGATTTTTCTTTTCAGATATCAAACTAACACGCTAAAAATGACTTATATATATATATGAATGTATATTCCTTTTTTTCCCTTTCTCCTGGTTTTCTATTTGTTCTTATTCTTGCTTGCCTACCTTCACACCTTCTTTTCTATTTTTCCCGCCTTTTTCAAATTCTTTTTGCTTAATGATATTATGTAGATTTCTCGGTTTTAAAACGTAATTGATTTCGCTTCGGTTTCTCTTGTTTTAATGGTATATCAATCTTCATGGGTTATTTAATGCTAAAGCCATTGTTGTAGAAGGACATTAATGGTACTGTTGCGGTCCATACCCTTCCCTAAGGTATTACTACGAAAGTGAACGTAAAAGCTAAACTGGAGTTCGAACTCGCTTAAAAATATCTTGAACTCCAACGCCTTAGCCACTACACCACAGGAACTCACCCATCAGTTCTGAAGAGCTGCGAAGGGACAGTTGCTAGACTTTGATCCTAGATATGAAAGTATCGCAGCCTTGTGGATAGACAAGCTGAATAATTTCATCGACAATAAAAACGTTATGAATTGAAAACAGGAGAAAAAAATAAACACAACCACTTTAGCAACATTAGGAAAATCCTCTAGAATACTGCAGATGGTGCTAAAATATTGTGAACACTTGCTGTAACACATTCGCTACGCTGACCACCAGAAACCTCTAATTGTTACGTTCCGCTCTGGCCAAACAAACGACAACACGTAATATATCTAACAATATATATTTATTTTCTCGACGGACGCTTGTGTGAAGTAGGAGCAATCAGGAGAGGAATTAGAATCGTTCGTCTATGAGGCTTGGACTCTTCGATGTAAGTAGACGATGGGCGAGACAACGCACACGGGGCAACGACGGGACAAGCTTTCGTGAACAGCGGGATTTTTTCAGTGTCTTTCATTCAATTCGTCGGCCTTATATTACTATCAAACTCCCACGCGGACATATGGACACGCCTCCACGCCCCCGAGATTTCCTCTCATAAGTGGCCATTGGAATGTGTCACTTCCACCGTCTTTGGAATGGCAAGTGTGATCATCATCGAGCGTTAATAACTGTCATGCAGTTCACAGGTCACTCTCTTCCGGTGCATCACTTTGTAACGGCACGGTGGGATTTTTACCTTGTCCCATATTGACAACCAAGCTCACCTACGCGATCTCTTCCGATAACTGGCCATTGGAATGCGTCACTTCCGCCATCTTTGGAATAGCATGTGTGATCGTCATCGAGCAGAAATAACTGTCATGCAGTTCACAGGTCACTCTCTTCCGGTGCATCACTTTTTGACGGCACGGTGGAATTTTTTTTACCTTGTCTCATATTGTCAGACAAGCTGTATTTTACATAATGAGAACAGAAAATCCGGTTAAGATACGGGATTTCAATTATTATTCTGCTCTTTTCGTATTTTTCACTCCAGTAGTAAATAAGTTTTTATTGGATTCCGATTGACAGCAAGTCTTCTCATCTCTTGTATTCTGTGGTCTGAGCAGTCTCATTTTTTCCTCGGATTCCTTGCTCTCCTACTCTCTTTTCAAGGTCCTTGTAGATTGTTCCGCATGATCCCACTATGATTGATATGACTGTACCTTTCATATTCTGAGAATATTAAAAAAACACTCTGGCAAGATCCAGATATTTCATGATTTTTTTGCTTCCCTATATTTTAATACTGTTATCGCCGACATTACTTTTTTACTTAACTTGAAGCCATTAAACTAAATAATCAAGAAATAGCAATACTTGAAAAACTATGAAAGTGTGCAAACAAAAGAGTTCCGTTTGTTAAAAAAAAATGTTGCCAATAAACTATTCTTTTAAGAATTATATATATATATATATATAAAGTATTTGGTATTGTAACGTAATATGGCAGGTCCAAGTTATAAAGAGAATAAGAAGTTAATTTCTGGGGAAGAAGAGAGAGAAAAAAGACGAAAAAGCATACATACACTCTACGGGAAAGGCTAGCTGACATCTGAGTGACCCAGGCTAAAGCACTGGTTGTAGGTCAGCTAATCACTGGTGAATGACAACGGTAATTAGTAATAACTAGAAAAAAAAACGAAGGTCCCAAGTCTTCTATCTTCTACGCTGGAAACGGATATAGCCTTCCCTTCGACATTTAACGGAAGTAAGTTGACGACTCGGATTTGAAAGTGAGCTAGCCGCTGGACGCGAAGAGTTAAAGAACACCAGCCACGAAAATGTAAAGACAAACGAAAATTACGAGGCGCGAACCTGTGAAGACGAAACTAGCAAAATGATTTATATAAAAAAGAATTATTAGTGCTAGATAGGAATACTTGAAACCATAACTGTATGAAAAAAATGAGCACTGACAAATCCTTTAAAATGAAGTTACCTACCAACTTTTCACTTAAATAATCATCTATTTATCTATCTATATATAAACAGGATTAGGCATTGAATAACCCATAACCATTGATATGCCATAAAAAACAACCAACCAACTAACGAAAAATTAAACCAGCAATCTAACTGGTAGTCTTTCACTGGATTCTAAGTGACTGTAAATCTCCACAGCTCTCCAGGACTCTTCTCAGTATCCAAGTTAATTTTAGTATTGCTCTGGTCAATCATCTCGATTCTTCCTCCAATATCCTGTCCATCCAGTCTCTTCTTCAGGTTCTTGGGATTGTTCTAATGTTTCTAATATCTGTATGTTCTAAAGTTTTAAAGTTTTCTCGAAACGTAAGTTATTTATCCAATTTTTGGCTTTCTTTTATTTTTACAATTATTCTATTCCTTGAGAATTTTCATACCAGTTCTAGCAATTAGTTTTTTTACAAGTGTCAAAGTTTTCTCAAATCTCCTTACTTCTTCTAAGTGTCCTGGCAGATTTTCACACGATTGAAGTCCGAGTGACAGCAAGTCTCCTCAAGTTTCCAAGACTCATACTCACACGTTTTTTTGTTTGAAAATATTCAATATTCGAATGTTGGAATCGGTAAAAATATGCTGAACTCTAAATTTGTCGCCTAAATTCCGATAAATTTCCATTCATTCAAGCGAAACGTCAACTGTCTTCAAATGATTTCAGCTTAGATCGAACCGTATAGAATAAGCCCTCACTATGTTAAGTGCATCAAACTTCGTAGATTTTATCAATAAATGAATCGTTGGTTCGACTGAAGTAAAAAAAAAAGAAAAAAGAAAAAAAGAGTCAATGAAATTTCTGGGTGCGTTGACTGCAATCCACAAAATCGATCCATTTTGGTTGAAGTAAGTAAATGTTTAGGTCGCCATGTTTGAACTTTACAATAAAACCGCCTCGGAACTTTTTTTTCATGCTGATTTGAAGAAGGAAATCTTTTTATTCTTCATCCTCTTGACGTTTTTTTTTTTTTTTTGTTCTCCTTCTAAACGTGAACCAAAATGCTGTTCAGAAGAAGCTTATTTTGCTTTGAGAATCGATCGCCTCTTTTCCAAAATCTTTTCGAACGCTTGTAATATATTTTGATATCACGGGGGTATTGCAACATGGTCAAATAAAATCATCACTGGAGAAAAAAATCAAAAAATAAAGATTCGGGTAGATAAAGTCACCGTTTTCTTTTAAAAGATGAAAAAAATAAATAACTGTTCTTAAGTCATTTTTGCTACTTTTAGTCAAGTATAAGGAAGTATATTATGAGGGGACGTTTCGGCGAAATGACACCGTCGGCTAATAGACCTGCATGTTTACAAACAGGAGCACGTGCCTATGCAGATAGAAGTGTGCAGAATTAATACAAAAAAGTAATAATAATTTACTTAGCTTTTTGCTTAGATGTGACACAATTCCACATGAAGGGGGCACCCATTGAGACACATAATCACTCGTGTAGGTTTGTTAGCCTAGCTTGCCAACCATTACACCACCAGAGGTGTCCAGAGTGAATAAAGTGTAAACATCACTGGAGATCAGCAGTCGACTACAAGTTCTTTCATCAGGTATGTGTTATCAACACTCTAGCCTGACTTCGACCAAGACCGTATACCGCCGATGCCAGCCGACTCTACAGACCACTTGAATATTTCTGAAATTTGTTAGTTTTGAAGACTATTACTTTCTCGCATAATTGATTTTTTAGGGATTAAGTTTACTCTTTAACTTTGGTACTAAAGTGACAATTTGCCAAGAATCAGAGTGTTGTATCTGTGCAATCTGACAAAAATGAAAGTGATATTCCTTAAGTTTTTTTTTATAGGAATAGAGCTCCATTTATCAACGTTCCGACGATTAGATGGTCGCGGATTTAATTCTGCGAAAATAACGCGAGGAACACACTCTGATTTTTTGCAAAGAACAAAAACAAGAAACAGGTAACCTTGTTTAATGATTCTGTCATCAATTTAGCACTTCCTCATTGTATAAAAAGGGAATATTAATCTAGCTTGACACATTACGGACAATATACCTAAGAACCAGCAGATATTATCCCGAGTCCACGTGTGAGGGTTTTAATGTTAAAATAACCATACGAAAGAAAATAAAAAGGATCAGAGTGTAGTTACATGAGCCCTAAATTGTGACCTGAATGTAATAACTCCTTGTCTTCAGGGTTTAATATATATATATATATATATATATATATATATATATATATACATATTGTCATCCATAGATAGACTATTTCGTAGTATCACAACTCTTCAGTGTGGCTAGACACGTAGAACGCTTGAAGCCAGGATCGAAATCCACCCAACTTTATGTTAGACTTAGTATCAGACCGCTCGGTCAACAAGCGTACTACGTTGGCTAAGGTATTATTAGGTATTATGTAGCAACAGCAGCAGCAGCATTCGTTTGTTTACATTTTTTTACCTTATCGGCTAATATATATATATATACCAGTATATTTGTCTAGTGGTTAGAGTGTTCGCTTTATGGGTCGGGAGACCGGGGTTCAATCGTTGGTCGAGTCATACTAAAAACGCAAAAATGGTACTTGATACCTCCCTGCTTAACGCTCAGCAATATAAAGTAGGGATCAAATCGAGCAATCCATGAAAATGAGTAACGCCCTCCACGGCACTTCGGTGTAGTTGCTATTGAAAAGGGAGCCTTTGGGTAACGCTCGACTGCGGTTGCCGACTTTACTTATATATATATATATATATATCAAGGATAATAAAAATATAAGTGCTGGAAGGAATAAAACGATATATCATCATCATCATGATGTCGTGCCGCTAGCACGGATATCCCTGACCCTCTCTCGCCACTTCTCCCTATCGTTCATCGCCTCTGACAGGTATTCAGGGCTACATCCCGTATCCTCACATAGCTGGTGTATGTATGTTAGAGAGAGAGAGATATATATACTAAAAGTCCTAAATGTGAATATCCATAAAAAAATTGTTATCAAAAGTTAGCTCTTATCTAGACGAAATACACCAGACTTTTTTTTTTTTATTCCTAGTGTAATATTGATCAATAAAACGACTTTAATTCGGTATTATTTAGTACCAAATTCAGCTACACTGAAATTCTATAACCGAAAATAAATTTAAAGTACCTGTGAAAACAAAAATAAAGTCTGAACATATGACGAGAATGAACTTCTCCCATAGAATCTACATAATCATATTCTTATTGTAGAGTTTCAATGTACTGATTTTGGCAATGAATAACATTTAAAAATATACGTTTTGATAAATAATGTTCCAGCGGAAAGAATGCATTCTGGTATCTATGATTTCTAAGAGTATACTTGTGAGAAACACTACACACAACACCCAAACACACACTCACATATATGCGTATATATAAATAGTAAAGTTGGCGACCTTGGTCGAGGGTTATCCGAAGGCTCCCTTTTTATTAGTTACTACACCGTGGTGTGGGGGAGGGCACTACTTCATTCCCAGGATTGCTCCACTTTACCCTTGATCCTTACCTTATAGTGCTGAGTGCTTAGCAAGGCGGCATCAAGTACCATTTTTTGAGTCCCTTGTATGACTCGACCTAGTATTGAACCTCAGTCTCCCGGACCATCTACTCATTTGGTCAATGGCCCGGTTCAATAATATATATACGTATATTTATATATCCATATCTATATGTATATATAGAAAGAGATATATACATATTGATATTGGTTTGGTTCTTTGGTTTATGGCATATCAAACTTCAAGGGGTATTTTATACTAAAGCTCTCTATGTAAAAAACAATTTTGGTACTTTTGACACATTGCAATCAGTTATAAAGAATATCACTCATTTTGCAAGGGAATTTGTCCATAAGTGAACGTAAGCATCCAACTACTGCTCACACTATACACACACACACACACACACACACACACACACACACACACACACACGTGTGTCATAATTGTATTTTTTTCAAAAAATTCTAACAACACCGACTGATTTTCTGCAGAGGGGTAAGACTCCCCAAACATGTGTCCTGGATATGACGCAAAAAAATCTGATTGTGAGGTTCCAGTAATACTGAATCTCTGGGGAATGCGGAGTACTCATTCTCTGCCATCGCTGCCAGGTCCACTCTAGTCCGAAGTGGCATCATCTGATAGCGTCCTATCTATGGGTAAAATGCATATAACCAGTGTGCTTATGCTAAACTGAATTGTTTGAAACAGAACTGTTTATATTCGTAAAAATGGATTTAGCATTAAACTATTTACAATGGTTGATATACCATGAAACCAAACCAAACCAATAATTTTTATCAGGATTTCTCATGAAGTAAGAAAAAAGGAAACAGTGCCAACAATTATGTATATATATATATATATATATATATATATATATACATGTGTGTGTGCATGTGTGTGTGCATGTGTGTATCTAACTCATACACTCAATAGCGCAGTTGGCTGTGGCTGTAGAATAAAGCAACCGTATCTCTGCAGAGCGGTAAGACTCCCGCAACGAGTGTCCTTGATATGACACTAATCAACCTGATGGTGAGGCTGCAGTAATGCTGCAGCTTTCAGGAATGAGGAGTACCTCTTCACTGCCATCGTTCTCAGGTCACCTCTGAAAGAAATTATTCCGTTCTTATGGTGAGAGGATCCTTGCTCATTGTCTAACTATAACATGTGTTTCTATGAGGGAATTTTTCATTCAACTACTGTGAGACAAGTTTCTCTGACGAACACAATCGCACACACGGACACACACACACACACACATATATATATATATATATATATATATATAATCTGTTTAAGCTTCACTTAGCACTAACACTGTTGGGGGAACATATGTTCCAACAATTCTCTCTCTCCAGCTATGGGTAAATAGTTGGGGATACTGGGCATAAAACCTGACCTTGTGTCACATCTTATTTGAGTTGAGGATGGTTGTTGTGTTGGGTTTTATGGCATATCAACCCTTGCAGCTTATTTAATGCTAAGTCATCACTAAATATATATTAAACAGATATGATTTCTAAATTTTTGCAAGTATTGCTATGTATCCCTAACAATTCAAATAGTCATTTATTGACTCATAGTTAGATGGTCAAACAGTTCTATTTTAAATAATTCAATTTAGCATAGACGATTTGTTTGCCGTCAGTATAAATAGCAAACAGTTCTAGTTGACCCATAGATAGGACGCTATCAGGTGCTACCACTCTAGGCCAGAGTGGACCTGGGAGTGATGGCATTGAAGAAGTTCTCCACAATCGAACCTCGACATAAAATCCAGTTTAGTGTGATACTCATTTAGTTTATTAGACCTGCATAGAAATATTATTTACTTTTTTAAACGAACCATTTCGGTTATTGGTTAGTCAACCTCATTGGGTGTTTCGTGGTTTATTTTAGTTTTGTTTGGTTTTATGGCATATCAACCATTGTGGGTTATTTAGTCCCAAATCCATTTTATAAATAAAAATAGTTTAAATTCAAACGATTCAGTTGAGCATAAGTATGCAATTTAGTTCTATTTAATCTATTGATAGGACCCTATCACGTGCTACCACTGGGGGTCAGAGTGGAGCTGGGAACAATAAATGGGTACTCTGTATTTCTCAAAGTTAAAAAAATACTGATTATTTAGTGTCATGTCTGGAACACTTGTTGGAGAAGTCTTACCATTCTGCAGAGATGTAGTCGGTGTATTTTTCAGGCCAGCCAACTGGGCCAATGGTTGTTTTATGTATTTGGCATTGAGCGTTATATTGCATTACTTGATCGAATATACTGGTGACCCCAGCATCAAAAAAGAATGTATCGACCTGCGTCTCACATCACTTACGTCATAGCAACCAAAGCTCCATGAGATTGGATAAATATCAACGTACAAGAATGTTGGATTGCATCGTTGATTAATCGTAAACGTCAGCAGATGATTAACCCAGAAGAAATTGGATTCTTTCTTTTTGCTCATGGTATATCAACCTTCGTGGGTTATTTAATGCCAAAGACATAATTGTAGAAAAACAGCCGTGATACTATTTAACCCATTGCTGGGTAGGTATGAAGAGATTCACAGATTTCACAAGTGCATTGGTTGGTTGTTTTTTATGGCATATCAACCTTTGTAGGTTATTTAACGCCAAATCCATTTTTATGAAAATAACCAGTTCTATTTCAAACAATACAGTTTAGCATGAGTACGCAGTTTAATTTTCAAAAGCATTTGTTTCAAACTATTCAGTTTATTCAAACAGAGCTAATTCAGTTTAGTATAAGTACAGATTTTGTTTACACAGTTAAATTTCAAAACAGTTCAATATTAAACAAATCAGTTTAGTGTAAGTAGAGTTTCCATGTCAAAAAACAGTTCCATTTTAAATAATTTAGTTTAGCATAAGCACGCAGTTTAAATGTAAGTACGGTTTAATTGTCAAAAACATTTCAATTTCAAGCTACTTAGTTTAGTTAAAAATTCAGTTTAGCATAGATATGCCGTTAATTCTATTTGATCCATAGATAGAGCCCTATAGGTTGTTACCATTCCAGGCCAGAGTGAACCTGGGAGCAATGGCAATGAAGGAGTACTCTGCATTCCCTAAATCCCTAGCATTACTGGAAACTCACCATAAGATTGTTTAATGTCATAAACAGGACACTCGTTGCGGGAGGGTCTTACACCTCTGCTGAGAAGCAGTCGGTTTATTCTACAACCCCAGCTGACAGGGCAAACAAGTGCATTAGTCCAAAAGTGAACGTAGTATAGCGATTATAGTTCCCACTCGTTTACTTCGAGGCTGTAGTCCACTACTTTAACTATTATGCCACGGCTACTCTCTACCGACTTGGAAGAGGCTTGACTGACAAATAAGAACTGCGATCGGAGAAAAAAAAATTAGAATCGTGTCAAATATGTATTAATCAACATAGTCTCTATTTGGTGCTACACATCCTCCCGACATTTGTGCTCGTAGATTAACTGTTATCGTCATATGAAGGTCTTTGGAAAAGGTATGAGTTCGTCTCTTCTCCACTCATAGCTACAGATAAATAGTAAGGCTGACTTGGCTATTTACCCTTTATAAGGCAACCAAAATAAGAGAAGGAAAACCCTGAATTCAAAATCCGATTTGTTTCATTTCAAAACTAACCTTGAATCAAATCATGCTTTTGTACAATAAAAGGATCTAGATGCATTGTGACCTACTTGTAAATAAACCCCAAAACATAAAACCAGTTTTGCTATTTTTTATAAAAACTTTTTTTTTTGTAAAATACAGGATTTTGAAAGTGTAGAACGCTTCATATTCACTTCACGTGATACAATATGATATTTTTTGTTTCCTAAATTGAAAATTCTTCTAAGGACATGGAGAACATTAAAAGGGATAAAATTGATCTTTGTTATATGGTATCAAAAGCCGAAATTTATAGTAGTTTCAACTGTACGTACGTTCCAGGCAGCGGTTGTGTCGATACTGCTATATGGATGCACCACATGGACGCTTACGAAGCGGCTGGAGAGGAGGCTGGACGGAAATTACACAAGAATGTTGAGAGCAGTATTAAACAAGTCCTGGCGACAGCACCCCACGAGACTCCAACTATACGGACACTTGCCCCCCATCACGAAAACTATACAAGTTCGACGAACCAGACACGCAGGACACTGCTGGAGAAGCAAGGACGAGCTCATAAGCGATGTACTTCTGTGGACCCCCACATATGGATGTGCAAGAGTGGGACGACCAGCACGAACATACATACAGCAACTATGTGAGGACACAGGATGTAACCCTGAAGACCTGCCGGAGGCGATGAATGATAGGGAGAAATGGCGAGAGAGGGTCAAGGATATCCGCGCTGGCGGCGCGACATGATGATGATGATGATATATATATATATATATATATATATTTCAGTCTATTCGTATGTATGTATGTATCTCTCTCTCTTTCTATCTATCTATCTATTCATATGTATGTATGTATATATCTATCTAAGTCTATTCATATCTGTCTATCTATCTATCTATCCATGTGTTCATACGTATATGTGATATCTATCTATCTAAGTCTATTCACATGAATGTATGTATGTATGTATGTATGCGTCTATCTGTCTCTTTATCTAAGTCTATCCACATGTATGTATGTATATATATATATATATATATATGTATGTATGTATATATGTATTCATATCTATCTATCGACCTATTTCTATCTATCTATCTCTGTTTATCTCAAGTGCACTTTGCTTTAGTGAGAATTTACTACTTTTCTCTTCACTTTTTACTTCACCAGACTTTTGTCTGTTGAGTAGAAACTAAACAATTTGATAAAAAATAACTTTTCATCTATTTTTCACTTCCTTCTTAGAAAATACAGGTTTAGTCTCAATATTTTTTGAAAACAACTCATATTCACCAACCCTCGAACATCCAAAGTTTTCTCCTAATTGAATTGTCTAATGCTAAGCTAAGAGATCTAAAATATTTTGGAGTATTCAACGCTCTCTACAATTCAATTTATTTATAAAGATCAGTGAAGATATGACTAAGTGTGTCCGTATCTCAAGCGGAATATTGAAATCGAAAAACTGGTTTACCTATTTGAAGGTTGTACTTTGATTGAGTATTACAAGCTGACAATATAGAAACAAGATCTATTAGGTTTTCAATTTCACGGTAGATTTGTTATTGAAAATCACTCCGGGGATTTCAGCTTTTCAATCAGTCATTGGCGACATCGATGCTCGAAGACAATCTAAATCGGTTTCGTAAAATTCAAACGATCAAGGTAAAAACTTTATGGACAATGACTTATCAGAATGTTAACAAATCACATGACATTTCCGCATATCATGATATATGTATTTAGTCAATGCGTCCCCCTATAATCAGGATGTGACACAATGTTTTCTTTTTCTTAAAATGACAGTCGTACCAAGGTTAAAGAGCCCTGTCTTCCCTACTGTTTTACCCATAGCTTCGAGGAGAATAGTCTGATGCATATCTTTCCAAAACGTATTAACGTTTCGAGAAATACAGTCTTGAACTCGGTTTGTCTTGTCCATTTGAAAGAGATATATTTATGCGCATCGCCTCAGATTAAAAATTGGCCCTGGCAGCTAGGGCTGCAGACTACACCAACCGCTTCTCGGCAGAGAGGTAAGATTCCCCATACGAGTGTCCTTGATATGACTCAAAACAATCTGATCGTGAGGCTCTAGTAATGCTGAAGCTTTGGAGAATACGGATTACCCGTTTATTGCCATCGCTCCAAGGTCCTCTCTGGCCCAGAATGGTAGCAACTCGTAGTGTCCTATCTATGGATTAAATGGAATTAAATAGGGTACTTTAGATAAACGAAATTGTTTGAAAAAGAACTGTTTATTTATAAAAATGAATTTGGCATTAAACCACTTACTATGGTTAATATGCCATCAAACCAAACCAAACAAGATTGAAGTCAATGCTTTCAGCAGTCGTAGACAAAAAGCAGATCTTGTGCTTGCCCATTTGGCTTGGGTTGCAGAATACACTAACTGCACCTCTGCAGAGAGACCCCCCCTAATTATTGTCTTGGATATGACACTAAACGTTCCGATGGTAAGGCTCCAGTGATGCAGGAGCTTTGGGGAATACGGAGCACCCCTTCAATGCCATTGCTTCCAGGTCCACTCTGGCCTGGAATGGTAGAACTTGATAGGGCCCTATCTACGGGTTAAATAGAACTAAACTGCATACTTATGCTAAACTGAACTGTTTGACTAAACTAAGTAGCTTGAAATAAAAATGTTTTTCATAAATAAACTGTGTACTTACATGTAAACTGCGTGCTTATGCTAAACTAAATTGTTTGAAATGGAACTTTTTTTTGACATGGAAACTATACTTACACTAAAGTGAATTGTTGAATGTAGAACTGTTTTAGCATTTAACTGTGTGTAAACAAAATCTGTACTTATACTAAGCTGAATTAGAACTCGTGCTAAACGGAATTGTTTGAAATAGAACTATTTTCCTAAAAATGGATTTGGCGTTAAATAACCAACAAAGATTGATATGCCATAAAAACCAAACAACCAGATCTTGTGCATATTGTTTTGGGGTGTTTTCTTTTTTAATTACATATCTTAGCAAATTATCATTATTTTTGCATGTACTTGTTATCCAGTAAAACCGGCACATTATAGCGATATTTTTGTTTATTAGAGCAATACATTTAAAGCCTCTTAATGTAGACAATAAGCAATTTATAGACCAGTTTGAAATTGAATGATAATACTGTGGGGTGTACGTTCGCACCGAATGTCTATATTTTGATAAGTTCTCGGGATAAGTATGACTTGCTAATTAGGATTCTCTCTCATTTCTAAATAGAAGTATTATTGTCATCGTGGACCGCTCTTATAATGGTTAGAGATTCACGGGTCGTGTAGCAAACCATATAGATGGGGGTGTGACTCTTCATTGAGATGTCTTTTTATGAGAGGTTTGTGCGAATATTTTCTCTTTGGGGTGAAGTTCTGGAAAGATTGTTTGAATAGTACTGTGTCTTCTATTTGATTAATGGGAAGATCCTTTTATACCTTCTCGATACTTTTCCGTATCGACATCTTTTTTATTTTACTCTGACCAAAGTGAAATAAAAAAAAAGCTCTACATATCGATCTCCCAATATAGTTCATGTCTCTGTTGTATTTTAACCGGTTTCGAGGATTGTCAATACTACCTGATGTTTAGATGATAATGGAACATTAGTAAAACAGGCCGAGTAAAATTACAGCCTGGGGAAATGCCTACTGTTCAGCATTTTGACTCCTCTGGAAATTGTCGAAAGAGAAAAAGAAAAGAATTTGAGTTAGCCATCAGCATTAATGAAGGGTTGGTCGTTATGCTCTTACCCAATAGCGTTAGTCAATACATCTAGTTTTCATCCCGAGTAAATTGCACAGAAAATACTATAATGGCCGTCTTTAAGCAGCGTTCATTGACCGTAGGGAAAAGCAAAATAAAACAGTATCCGTCTGTCCACACTACCCGGTCATTTGAATGATGTATCTACGTAGTGTCTTTGAACGGAGTATGAGTACGTCCTGTCAGTGGGACACAGTGGGACACAGATTACGTAGACAATTTCCTTTGTAGAGATGGCCCTTGGACGCTAACAAAACGGCTGGAGAAGAAACTAGATGGCAATTACACAAGAATGCTGCATGTAATCCTGAACAAGTCCTGGCAGCAACACCCCACAAGACACCAACTGTACGGCCACCTGCCCCCTATCACGAAAACTATTCAAGTTAGACGAACCAGACATGCAGAACACTGCTGGAGAAGCAGAGATGAACTCATAAGAGATGTACTCTTATGGATCCCCACACATGGCCGCGCAAAAGCAGGACGACCAGCTCGAACGTACATTCAGCAGCTATGTGAGGATACAGGATGTTGTCCTGAAGACCTACCTAGGGCGATGAACGATAGGGAGGAGTGGCGAGAGAGGGTCAGGGATATCCGTACTGCCAGCATGATATGTTGACGATGACATCTCTGCAAAGGAGTTAGCCTCCCCCAAAGAGTGTCCTAGATATGACACTAAACAATCCGATGGTGAGGTTCCAGTGATGCCGGAGCTTTGGGAAATGCAGAGTACCTCTTCATTGCCATCACTTGCAGGTACACTTTGACCCGGAGTGGTAGGACCTGATTGGGTCCTATCTATGGGTCAAATATAACTAAATTCTACTTTTGTCAAACTGAATTGTTCGAAATAGAACTGTTTATATGTATAGAAATGGATTTAACATTACATGATGGTTGATGTGTTATAAAACCAAACCAAATCAAATTGAAACCGGTTTGGTTTGATGGCATATCAACCATTGTAGGTTATTTAATGCAAAATCTAGTTCATTCATATATATTAGATATGTATGGTTTGTAAACCTAAGTCAACAAAGGTAAATAGTTCCAAGTACTGCTACATATCACCAGCATCAGTCATTTGTTTAAACACATTTCAATGATAAAAAAAAGTTCTACTTGAAATAATCTCATTTACATAAGTCAACAAAGTTAAATGGTTCCAAGTATTGTCATGTATCCCTAACGATTCAATTAAACATCAGTTATTTGTTTACGCACGGTTAATTGATCAAACAGTTCTATTCCATACAGTTCAATTTAACATAAATCATTTCTTTGCACTCAGTTTAAATGTCAAACAGTTCTATTTGACCAATAAATACGACCCTATCAAATGCTACCACCCCGGGCGAGAGTGGATCTGAGAGTAATGCCAATGAATGGCTACTCCACATTCCCGAAGGATCCAGCATTACTGGACCCTCACCATTAGATTGTTTAGTGTCATATATTGGACACCCGTTGGTGGGGTGATATCCCTCTGTAGAGATGCAGTCGGTGTATTCTACAGTTCAAGCCGACTGGGCTTAAACTAAGACCGGTCTGAATTTAAAGCTTAGAATACAGTAAGTATTCTCTCCAGAGAAGTAAGACCCCCCTCCGAGGATCACAGAAAACATCCCCAAAATTAACTCACTCCGAATAACTAAAATATAACAACAAAATAGTCTTCATCTCCCAAATTAAGACTTGCCAGGGCTTAGATTACACTGACTGTACCTCCTGAACAGGAGTAAGACCCCACTCCGCCCAAAAGAATAGATATCTAGTAATGAGGCTTAACTAGAGATCTGGTGAGTGTGGAGTTTCCCCGCATTACCATTACTCCCAAGTCCTCTATTTTCCGAAGTGGTTGTATCTGTTTGGGTTCTGTCGTTGGGTCAAATAGTCCATCTGTTAAAAATTATTCTGATTCGATAAGACTGCGTGTAAAAAAAAACAAAAAACAAAACAAAAAGAAAACCCTTAAGAAACAATTACGCCAAAATTTAAGTACGAACCTTCGAAGAACATGATTCTAAAAGCTCTAGGCATAAAATAACCCTCGATTGATTTTAATGGCATGTTAACCAATCAGTTAATCAAAGTCTACGCTAGTCAGTGTCTATTTCAAAACAATTATGAAGCCAGTATTGGTATTTTTTAAACAAAATCTTTTTAGTGCAGCACAGGATTGTGCAAGTGCATCACTACGTGATATTCACCGCATCTAGTTTCATTCATTGTTTTTTATTTGTGTGTAATAGTTTCCTTACAGATACGATTTTCCACAGACATCGTAAAAATATAACCTTTAATAAATATTAGCAAAAATCAAATGATAATGTGTAAACATAAAAGTTACTACTGGGATTTGACGGAATAAAACAGGAATTCTTTCCAGCTGAAGAAGTTTCAGTACTAGTGTATGGTTTCACCTTGGGGTCTTCAACGAAACGCCTACACTAAGACGCTGTGTACTGTTTAAAACAAATCCTGGGCACAGGACCCTAAAAAATGCTGTAGGACTATTTAGTTCCCATCTCACAAACCATACAAATAAAACGAAGCAGACATACTATGCTAAACACTGATGGAGAAGTAAGAATGAACTCATAAGCGACATTCTCCAATGGACTCCTACACATGGACACACCAGTGTTGGCCGACTGGCAAAAACTGATATTTATCAGCTCTGTCCATTAAATTGATGTCGTTTAGAGAACTTGCAAAGAGCAATGACCAATTCAGACGGATATTATGTGTATGTGAGAGAGAGTCAAAAGAAATTAAATTTTCAACATGTTTTGATGATGATCATCATGATATGAAAACCCTTAGCTAAAATAACTGTTCGCACAATGTCACCCAAAATAAGACTCTTGGGTTCACAGAATTTCGAAAATAAATCTACACAGTATGCATTCTTCAAACATTCCGTTTGCAAAATTTAGAATGACTGAGTCTCATCAAATTAATTACCAAAAGTATGTCTGCCATGTATGCTAAAAATCAGCGTATTTTAAAAGTCCCATACCTAAGCATCCACCCCTTGTTAGTAATCAAGCACTTGGAAAATCATGATGGGCAATGTCCATTCTGTAGCGGGGGCTGCAGCTCTCTCATTGGCTTGGGGACTTATGTTATCTTACACATATCATAGCTAATTATAGAAACAAAGGATAGAGGGAAAGTGCTCGTGATTTATGGAGGTGTTCGTGGTGTAATGGTTATTGTCGTTGGAAATGGACACGGCGACACGAGTTCAAATCCTGGACCAGGCTAATTGCATTTCACATAGCACTAATACCCTTGGGAAAGGTATGAATGCAATTATTCTCCCTCCAGCTATGGATAAATAGTAGGATAGACTGGGTTCTTAAGCCTTGATGCGGCTACTAGTCTAGGAGAAGGAAAACTCTGAATTCAAACCTGTTAAAATCCGCTTAAAAATTGACCTTGTGTCATATCCTTCCCGAGCGGAGGGGTTGGTAAATATGGATAGAAGGGGATTTCGCTCTAAACCAAACTGATAATCAACAGAAACAATTATTCTTGCAAGTTGATGAAAAAGACGATGAGAAGATATTTTAACTGGGGATCTCCATGCATGAAATAAACTTTTCTTTTACATTTTTTTTTTAAGTTACTCGTTTCAATTACGCTTTATGCAGAGTTTGTGGCAGACCCCATAATTGAAGAATTATGAATTCAGGAACGACTCATTCATTTGTTTATTTTATACAAACCTTTCTATAGATAGGAAGCATATGGCAGATCTTCAGCTAAATCACTTTAAAAGTACCACTTGCTGTTAAATTACTGTTACGTTAGGCAAGGATTAGTCAGTTCAAATTTAAACGAGTGAACATTTATGAATTTTGAGTATCGTAAGCAGTCTAAGGCCTGTGTGACCGATTAAACAAAATTTAGTAAATCCTAAGAAAGAAATACCGCATAGATAATTTTTTTTTTTAAATTGAGAAATCGGATAATCTACATCAGGTAAAATTTCGCTGAGAGAACATAAGAGAATGGATCGGCAAAAACAATTCATTGGAACAGAATATAACAGAAATAAATATAATGAAACATACGAAAAAAAAAGAACAAATATTTGGCCTTTAAGAATTTTCTAAGGTTTGATTGGTGAATAAGATTAAGAATCCTGACGATACCGGCTTCGTTAAGTGATGACTAATCGAAATACAGAGCAGATTTATCGGTGCTGAACTTGTTGCGGGAGCCAGTGATTTAAGTGTCAATTGATCGTAAGACATGTTTTGCCATTTTCTTGGTAGAATCTGTTCAAAGTAATGTTTTTATATGAAGAATTTAAATCTTACAAACAATTGTAAAAAAAATTCGAAAAGACGGAAAAAAGACAAGTTTAAAAAAGAAAAGAGATGTTAAAAGAGGCTGGGTTTGTTAAAACGTACGCATCACTCCTGTCAAAAATCAAATAAATAAAGAAATTTAGAACTAAATTGAATTAAATGAAATAACAAATAATAAAGAAAACAAACAATAACAAATAAACAAACAAAAGGACAGGTAGTTTTTTTTTCTTCTTAATCTTTATTTAAATTGCTTATTTCCATTTTTTTTTAATTTTTTAGCAGTCGAGACATTTTTAGCTTGATAAAAATTGAAAGAAAGAAATAAACATTTATAAAAACAAATTAATCGTATTACAGCAAGTCAGTATTTCTCACACAAACTGGTACAAACACACGTACACATGCAAACAATAATAATAATAATAATAATAACTTAACCAACACTGCACAAGTAGGCCGGAGAAACGTGTTGCTTATAACTGACGTTTGTTCAACACGAGTATTTTAGAAGTATATTTAAATACAGATAATGAAGGGAATTCAGTTTAGTGATGATGATGATAATGATGGTGGTGGTGGTTTTAATTAGAATATGAATTATTTTTAAAGAAAAGTGTATACACTTTAATTGAAATTTGAAATACAAGTAAAAAAAAAAAAAAAAAAAAAAGAAGGCAGGTTTGAATGATTAAAATATTCGGAAAAAATGACGATTATTAAATTTCATGCATTTTTCTAAGATAGCAATAAATAAATAAATGATTCATGAAATCTAGGGCGCTGATAATGACAATAAAAAAAAAAGTCAAAAAATCACAGTGTAAAAAAGTGACCAATATTGCGTTGTAGTCTGTTTCTTTGTTATTAGTACCAATGTTTAAGGAGAGGGGTAAGGTAATTAAATTAACTAAAAAATAATCCCTGATTATTAAAATATTATATATAATAAATTACTTTAATCGAAAATTTCACTGTTAATATATGTCGGAATCTTCCGCCAAGTAACCGTTAAAGGGGAAAATGGCGTGTTCAGACAAGGCAGCCATTAATTATTGCTAGATCATTCATTCGCTCATAAAGCAACGGTGATTAGAATCTGGAGAAGCCTGCATATATGTTGTCAGCATCCCGGACAGACATCAGATCTCTGCATCTGAAAACAAAGAGATAATAAATCAGCATTTTTCTATCTTTTTTTTAATGGTTCGTTTGTTTATCACAGTAGAGTCGGAAAGAGAGCAGGGAAGCAGGGGAGAGAACTCTGACATGCCAGATTTTGCGATGTCAAACGACCAGCATTCACAATATAGCCAACGATAGCAGTTTTCTGAGGCAAAACGGATAACAGTAATAAAAATAACAAAGAATGTTATACTATTTAAGCATTTTCAGACTATTAATGATATTAGTAGAAATGACTAACCATTTTCTTAAGTAATAACCTATTTTGGTGTCTGGCTTTAAAAATATTTTTGAGTTGTAATTGAAATTGAATTATGGTCAATGTAAATAAACTATTTATTTGGTAAAACTTTTTATATCTTTCGTAGTTAGTTTTCTTAGTGTACACCTGTACGTTTATCTATTTAAAACGTGCCAAGTAAAATAATTAAGTTTAAACCTAACACGTTACAATATACAATTCATTTATAACTTGGCCTTTTTGTGTCTTTCATAAATCTACGTTTTACATTAACTTAAATAATCTGTAGAAATTCCAATTTTTATTAAACAATCATTTTTTGTGATCAAATTTATAAAAATTGAATAATATACACAAAAGATGACTTTACTTTCTTCATAGATTATCAGTTGAACTCAAAAAGTGTTCTTCTTTTCATTCTTTAACTGATCTATCTTTTTATCCCTTCTGTTCATTTCACTCTATGTATTCCAATCTATATTTTCCTTCCTTGCTTCCTTAAAAGCAGATAATAAGCGTCTGATATATAACGTTATTTTCTTCCTTTCTTATATTTACTTTCTTTGTCACTCTGACGTGTCACATGTTCATTTTCTTCTCTTTTTTTTTCTTTCAGAATCAAAACCGAATGATCCATTATTCAGCTGCGGTGATGACCGCTTGTAACACTCGAAACTACGTCCATGACATATCCAATCAATATTATAGATCATTTTCACAGCGATCAAATATATCTTGTCAAATATAAGTTATCCAATTATATGTGTTATATATCCCATAGAAAAGTGACCATAACCCTTTCCCCAGCATTTTATATTTGGGAATTATTCTATATATTAAATCACACTTAGTTTACTATTATCATATAGGCCAGTAATTTCCAAGTTATATCTTGGTGCGTCAAGCGTTAGCATTACCAACTTAAAAAAAACGCTGCTATTAGAGAAGAAGATTTGACAGCTTTTAAAAAAATCAAACTTCTTTTTTCTATGAGTTCAGACATAGGAAATTATTATTGGGTTTATGAACCTTCAATAAAAATCCTAATATACGTTCATAATTGTCGTAAAAAAAATCTGGTTTCTATATCCAATGATCATGGACATAAAATTGAATATGAAGCAGTATCTATTTCTAAAATAGAAAGGAATTTTTACGTAGCTAAAAAAAAAAATGGAACTTATTTTAATTTAGTTTTACAAACACACTAATATATATCATAGTTTTCTATTACATTAAAAACTGCCCAATCTACCAAACTTAATACGCCAAGTGCATCCTCCCCAGAAGAATAAGATACCCACAAAAAATAATCATCTGCACATGATACTAAACTTGATCTGTGGAGTGTCGAGTATCCCTTTATTGCCATCACTTCCTGGTCCACTTTGGCCGGGAGTCGTAGTACCAATTAGGGTTCAATCTCTGGGTCAAATAGATATTTTAAAAAATATATGAGTACTTGAAACCATATATCACCGTGCAAATTATTTGTATTAAGAATAGTCACTTGAAGCTATAATTATTTATAAACAGTAATATACCTTCCGAGTTTTTTCACACCAGCTGATTGTCTTTCTGATAACCCGATTGACCGCAAGTCTCTTCAGGTCTCCAGAACTTTTCTCAGGATTCTGGCCACTCTTAGTAATGATGTAGTTAGAATAACCGCGGTTCGTCCTCTGATTTACAACTCTTCCAGTCCCTTACCAAGCCGTTCCGAGTGCATCACTTGCCATTGGTATTACTGTCACTTATTATTATAATACTTATTATTATTACTACTTCTATTTTGGTAGGTCGTTTGTCTTCTTGTTCGTGACGTACAAGGAAATAAGAGATTTCTTGTCTTATTTGTGCAGTGGGGATTTTCTTCGTTTAGTTGGAGCCATATAACTGCACGATATTCTTCAAAGCAAATAATTGTATATACATTTTTTTGTATTAAATAAAAATACTTGAAACCATAAATGTATTTATTCAATGCCTTCACCAAGTAGAAACAGAATGTGGCCTCAAGGTAAATTTCGAAACGGACTAAATATACTTTAAATTTAGTTTTCCTTCTCATGCACTGGTTGTCTAAGCAATTTCAAAGAACCCTTTCTGTTCTACTATTTATACTAGCGTGGCCGAAACAAAAAACTTGCATTCATACACTTCTCAAGAACAGAAACTTCGTCCAAAATTTGAATTTGTATTGCAGATTCCATTTCTTGTAACGATGAACAGCTCGTCTCCTAAACGTCTCTGCATAACAGTTAAGAAAGTAGTAAATGAATTTGAATCTCACTATGTCCCCTGCGTAACTCAGACCTCGTGCCAAACTAGGCTAACCTCAGTTAATGATAACTGACGATCTAAAAACCCATAAAAGAAAGAAGATCAAATTGTTGTGATATAGTCTTACCAAGACTAAGTTTTATATCTTATTTCATTTTGTTAAATATTATTTTCAAAGCAATTCCATGGCGTAGGCGTCTGACTCCTTTTCTGTGTAGATATAAAGGTAATGTTTCTGATCGATATCGTCTTTTCAATGTATTGATTTATTTTGGACGAAAGCCGCTACTTATCAACTGAATACGATGTCTCCTTAATTACTCATTATGACGAAATAGAAAGCTTTGTTTTGTAGTTGAATGTATCACTCGAGATTCATCGGCTTCAATTATCTACTCCATACCACCGAGTAAATCAGATTTCTAGGTCACGTTGGGAAAGTTTTTACTTCTCTCTCTCTATCTCTCAATCTCTCTCTCTCTCTCTTTCATTGACTGATAAATTTTAACGGCATATCAGCTTGTCTAGAGGTATTTTATGCCCAGAGTTTAGGGAACTACATTGCTAATACATTTATATTTATATTTTTTAAAGTTTTTTTAAGAGTTAGTATTCTCCTCCTCATCATCATCATCCTCATGTCGTGCCGCTAGCACGGATATTCCTGACCCTCTCTCGCCACTTCTCCCTATCGTTCATTGCCTCTGGCAGGTCTTCAGGGCTACATCCTGTATCCTCACATAGCTGCTGTATGTATGTTCGAGCTCAAGTATTCCTATCTAATACTAATAATTATCCGGTTTCAAGTGTTTATTTCTATGTAATGATTATTTATTTGCACCGCCATATGGTTTTAAGAAGGTAATAATAATCTTTAATAAACAATTATTGCTTCAAGCAACTATTTTCAATACAAATAGTTTCATATAAATTATTTCTTTCTAATACAATTTGCCCACAGTCATATGGTTTCAAAGCATCCCTCATCATCATATCGCGCTGGTAGCACGGATATCCCTGACCCTCTCTCGCCACTCCTCCCTATCGTTCATCGCCTTAGGTAGGTCTTCAGGACAACATCCTGTATCCTCACATAGCTGCTGAATGTATGTTCGTGCTGGTCGTCCTGCTTTTGCACGGCCATATGTGGGGGTCCATAAGAGTACATCTCTTATGAGTTCGTCCCTGCTTCTCCAGCAGTGTCCTGCATGTCTGGCTCGTCTAACTTGAATAGTTTTCGTGATAGGGGGCAGGTGGCCGTACAGTTGGTGTCTTGTGGTGTGTTGCCGCCCGGACTTGTTTAAGATTGCACGTAGTATTCTTGTGTAATTGCCGTCTAGCTTCTTCTCCAGCCGTTTTGTTAGCGTCCATGTAGTGCAGCCATATAGCAGTATCGATGTGACCGCTGCCTGGAAGAAACTGCGTTTCATTTTATCGGTTAGGTCTGATTTCCAAATAATCGATAACCTATTGATAGCTGTCCATGCTTTCGTTAACCTCGTTTCGATGTCCTTTTCGGTTGATACTGAATATTAATTAATATATGATTTCAAGTAACAAAAAATAATTCTTAGTAAACAAGATGTTTAAGTAACTATTCTTAATACAAATAATTTACAGTTATGAGATAATCAAATATTCTCATCGAATACAAATAATTTTTAGATAGATCAATTTGACCCATTGATGGGATCTTAACGGGGAAAACAACTCCGGATCAGAGTGGGTCAGGTGGTAATAGCAATGAATCAGCAGATGCTCTTTAATGTCATATCCAGGTTACTTCTTTTTTGGGGGGCGGGGGCTCGGTATAATTCTGTCAGCGGTGTTTAGAATGATTACATGCATTTTAAAACCTAAATCATTTCATTAAATAAATACTTTTTTGTTATCTGTGATATCATGGGTGCTCCGCTTAAAAACTGGACCATAGTTGGTTGGTTGGTTTTTATGGCATATTAACCCTTGTAGGTTATTTTATCCTGTTTATACATACATATTAAATATATGTGATTTGTAAACGCATATTTGTGGATAATTTTTAAATGAGCCAACACTCATTGGTTGGCAAACAGTTCAATGGTTTCAAGAAATTCCATCAAACACTTATAATTCTTATCATTAAGGGTTTTTAGACTATTGTCTTCATCTTCATTGTTATCGCCACAACGTTTCGGCCGATATGTCTTCCGGCCTTCTTCAGGTGTTTGTCGAACTCGGGAACCAACACGGAACTTCGAACTGCGCCCTTTATTGAATCCACGGTTATAGGCGTTGGTTCCGTAAGCTTCTAAGGAGACTATCATCTGGTTCAATCCTGACTACAGGTGAGTAACAATACAGGAATATTTAACACTTGTACGCGGTTGTGGCTAAAGGAATCAGAACAAGCGACCCCCGTGGATTCAATAAAGGACATAGTTCGAAGTTCCGTGTAGGTTTCCGACTTCAACAAACACCTGGAAAAGGCCGGAGGACATATGGGCTGAAACGTTGTGGAAATAACAATAAAGATGAAGAAAATAGTCCGAAAACCCTTAATGATAAAAGTCAGCAAGATTCGTCTAAGACATTTAGACCATTTATAATTCTCTCTATTATTATTCATTTTTGGCGCAGAGTTAAATGTTTTGAAGTGTTCCTATGTCACATTAACAATTTGATTCATCATCGGTCATTTGTTTGCTCACAGTTAAATGAATATGCATAAATGATTTTTAAGTGAATAGTTTGTAGATAATCTTATTTTGAAATTAGTTAAAGTTAAATTGTTTGCATACAAGCATTGCTATTGTTTCTACACAGCTATGCCAAAGCCATCGTCTATAGAATAACAGTAGTAATTTACTAAGCTTTTTGCTTAGATGTGGCACAAGGCCATATGAAAGGGGCACCCAATGAGACTCGAACTCACTCGTGTAGGTTTGCTAGTCGAGCTTGCTAACCATTACACCACCAGAGGCGCCTCTCTATAGAATAACAGTAAAGATACAATTTAACTCAAAGCGGGGGGTCCTAGTGATGTAATGGTTAAAACGATGGACTGCGAAATTATAGAGAGTGTGTTCGAACTCCAGTCGCGCCATTACGTTCACTTTCGGACAAAACCCCTTGGGAAAAGTATGAACCCCCTTATCATCCCAGCTATGGGTTAAATAGTACCACTTCTGTTCTTCTAGAAGAATGGCTTTGGCATTAAATAACCAACAAAGGTTGATATGCCATTAAACAAAGAAATCTAACCCCAAAGCGAATGGGATAAGGGCGTTCATACCTTTTCAAGAGTATTAATCTGAAAGTGAATGTAATACTGGGACTGAAATTCGAACCCGCATACATCGATGTTGCAGTCCAATAGCAAATATGAAATTGGGAATCCCTGAGAGAGAGTGTGTGTGTTTTATTAAACCTGGTCTCAACAATGAGTAAATACAAATACATCCATGATATCCAAATAGGATAGATAGTTGCTATATTACTATCCACGTGTGTTAGGGCACCTCGGGTGGTCTGAAGTTTAGCAAGCAAAACCAGCAAACGTTCAGGAGTAAGTTCGATTCTTACTGGGTGGCCCATTCATTCGGCATTGTGCCACATCTGAGCAAAAATAAATTACTATTTCCTGTTTTGCTTGTCAATGTTCCCAAACCACAATTCCATAAGCTAACATTTATGAAAATTTTAAATTTAAAATGTCGATATTATCAATTTTATATTTTTACATGACAACAGGGAGAGTTCCCATGGTGTAGTGGTTAATATACTGAACAGCATCATTGTAGTGAGTTCGAAATTCAGTCGCGCTATTACAGGGTGTCTTAATATACATAAGACTCATCATCATCATCATCATGTCATGCCGCTAGGATGGATATCCCTGACCCTCTCTCGCCACTTCTCCCTATCGTTCATCGTCTCTGGCAGGTCCTCAGGGCTACATCCCGTATCCTCACATAGCTGCTGTATGTATGTTCTAGCTGGTCGTCCTGCTTTTGCTCGGTCATATGTGGGGGTCCATAGGAGTACATCACTTATGAGCTCGTCTCTGCTTCTCCAGCAGTGTCCTGTGTGTCTGGTTCGTCTAACTTGGATAATTTTCGTGAAGGGAGGCAGGTGGCCGTATAGTTGGTACCTTGCGGGGTGTTGCCGCGAGGACTTATTCAATCTGTATATATATGTATATGTAGGGTGTCTCAATATACATGGGACCCATGTGTCTGCTAATAACTCTACTACAAATAATAATGTGTTCTTTTTTTGTTTCAGATTTGAAAATTGTATACTATAACAACTATTAATTTTCGATCACAATACCTTGGAAAAGAGAGGAAAATATTTTGCGTCACTATTTATTTGGAGGCAAAAATCATTGAAAACTGTCTCCAAATAGATACAAACCTATATATATATATATATATATATATATATATATATATGATAATAATCTATTACTAAGAGAAGAAACTGATAAAAAAGATTGCATGTCCTGGAATCTGATATTATAGCAATTAAAAAAAAACATTGATTTGGCGTCTTTAGCTCAAATGATGCGTTTTTTATTGGACGTGTTCCAAATGACAGTTTTTGCGCTTGTCTCTGTAATAAATCATTATCATATTTATGGGTTGCATCTATTTTGAGACACATTGTATATTCACTTTCAGACTTGGAAAAGGTAAAAAATCCCAAATTCTTCTCAGCTATGACTTAACTAGTACCATTACTGTTTTTCTACAAGGACGTCTTTGGATTGAATAACCCACAAATGTTGATATGATATCAATCAAAGAAACCGGACGTTTATAACTTTGTTAGAATGCTTTGCCCAATTATATATAGTAATCGTAATTTACTTAGCTTTTTGCTTAGATGTGGTACAAGGCAGAATGAATGGGGCTCCCAATGAGACTCGAACTCACTTTTGCAGGTTTGCTAGTCAAGCTTGCTAACCATTACACTACCCGATGCACCTTGATTATATATAGTAATACTCTACTAGTCGTTTAAAATTATAAAAAAAATTGTGTTAAATTATATTATCTTTTCATATATTTCTAGTATAAAATAGCATCACAGTGGATATTTAAACAGTATTTTTTTGGCTCCAAAACAAAAATGTTACAAATATGATTCCAGTTTGCAGCATATTGGAAAATATTCTGCCAGTACAGCACAGATAGTTTGAGAATCATTGAAGGAGATAGGGGTCACCTGATATAAAAGATATTCCAACATTTTTCCGCAGCTGGTTTTCTGATTTAGGAATTTTTCAGAGGGTAATTTGATTTTTTTTTTTTATTACTTGACATCATATTTTACTTATGCAAATGGTTAAATAATGTCAAGATTAAGCTAATAATGAGCTTAAAGAGCAAAATGGGTTCTTAGAAAAATAAATGAAATTACCAGAGGCTCTGTTACTCATATTCAATTAAACTCTTTAAAGTCCTCTTTATTTTTATTCCGATCTATCTATCAAATTTTTGTTTATTTATCTTAGAAAACAATATAGCCAGATGTTGTGCCACTGTGATTCAGTTAAGAAGCCGAAGTTACTATCTATCTATGTCACTCTGTTTATCTATATAGATACATTCATCCCAGTCTTTCAATATCTATCGATTACTTTTGGACCACAATTCTTAGGAAATTTATATTTTCGTTTTTCCCCGGCTAGGGAATAAATAATACGACTACAGTCCTTTTGCAAGACCCTTATATGTTGATATGCCACTTAACAAAGAAAATAAATAAAATCTATCTATTTATCTCTCCCAGACTTCCCATATCTATTTTTATTTCCCCATCCTCTCTGTTTAACTTATATATATATATATATATATATATATATATATATATAACTTTTAATTGGTATTAAATACGATTTTAAGATAAATTCTTTCAACTAAATCACATGATTGTCTGAAAAAATATTTTATAAATTTTCCTTCGGGCAATTTAATTGCCAAACATTTTTTGTGTTGACAAATAGGAATTTAAGTCCAATATTATAAGTAATTCTAAATGTTTCTTGAAAAAAAATTCAGAAAAAGAAAAAGAATGAGACCAAAGTTGGTTAAGATTTCGTTCTAATTTGAATTTCTGTAAAGCGATTTTCATCCAACTCTGTTTCACTGACGTTTTAATATTCCTTTTGATATCGTTTTTTTTTTTACAGACAGAAGAATTAGAAGCATACACAATGTATTTATCCAACCCTCCGCTGCGAGCAGGATATGACACAAGGCCAATTTTTCAGTCGAGTATTGCCGGTTTGATTTGATTTGTTTTCATGGAATATCAACCATTGTTGGTCTTTCAATGCCAAATCCTGTTTTTACATATATATTAAATATTTGATTTATAAACCCATTTTGTTGATACATACATTCAAACAATCAAAGATTTCTATTACTAAAGATTCATTTAGGTACACATCAATAAATTCAACTGATTCAAATTATTGCTATATATAATAAACAATTCCATCAAATACCAGTCATTTGTTTACACACATTTAAATGAACAAGCAGTTTTATTTCTAACAATTCAATTAAGCCTAAGTCATTTGTTTGCACTCAGTTAAAATGTCAAATTTGACCCATAGATTGGACCCTATCAGGTGCTACCACTTTGAGCCAGATTAGACCTAGAAGCTTCGAACGAACAAGAGGCAACGAAAGGTCAAACTTTTAAACGGAGTTGAACTGGTTTGAATTCATATTTTTTCCTTCTCCTTGCCATGCAAAGGTTGAAGAGCATAGTCTATCCTACTAGTTACCCATTGCCGCAGAGAGAGAATATAAACAGTCTAATCCCGAATTAGAACGTGGCTCACAATGTCAATTTCTGTTGTAACCTAACAAAAGGTTACTGAATGAGAAATAACCAAAATGAAGGTTGGAAATAAAATGGAAATCTTTATAACATTAAGAAAACACAATACTCGCCAGCAACGGGAAGAAGGTAAACCACTGCTTGTGGGGACTACATAGTCTGCATATCTATCCGCTTCACATTTGTCTCTGACGTATTTATGAAGAATAGGACATAGCCATTAATGTTCATTGGTAGGGTATATAACAATTTCCAACGATGATAACCGTAAAACCACTTGTGCATCCTTCTCATTTTATTGATTAGTGACTCCGTCGGATCAGTATGTGCTATAAGTAGCCTGGGGTCTGTGTGTCTTACAAAGCAAAGCCTGGTAAATAACAGTAAAAGTAAAGTAGGCGAACTTAGTCGAGGGTGACCCGAAGGCTCCCTTTTCAATAGCTACTACACCGATGTATAGGGGAGGGCGCTACTCCATTCCCTGGATTACTCCACTTTACTCTTGATCCTTACCTTATAATGCTGAGTGCTAAGCAAGGCGGCATCAAGTACCATTTTTGAGTCTTTGGTATGACTCGACCTGGGATTGAACCCCAGTCTTCCGGACCATTGACGAGCACTCTACTTAATAGCTCGGTAAATAACAGTAAGAGAACCAAAAAACAAGCTTTTGTGACATTGTAGGGGGTACCCCCAAGAAAAAAAGTATTGTGGCCCCTGAAAGGGTTACTAATGAAAACGCAAACACGAATATAAGATAACAGATTGCATTACACAAGAAAGATAGAGTTACATAGAAAAAGTAAGAAGTCTCGTACTGTTTGGATAACACCGATATTGATCTGCCTCTCTGGCAGCGAAATCTCTCAGGACTAATAACGGTGAGAAGAGTCCATTATGGTGAGATGGGTAAGGCTCCCACACAAAAAGCTAAGAAGGATAGCAAGGGGAGATTCCTGTGGCGTTTTAGTTCATGTGCCGGACTATAACATTGTAGTAAACGTGATCGAATTTCAGTTGCTCTATTTCGTTTACTTTCGGGCTAATACACTCGGTAAAGGAATGGACTACAAATCTCCCCCCACGCCACAACTAGGAGTTAAATAGTACCATGACAACTTCTACATGGATAGCTTTGACATTAAATAACACAACTGGGTGGTTGTTTCTCAACTAGGTACAACCATGTGGAAAGAAGAGTGAGAAGAGATCATCGACAAGAGTAGGAGGAAGAATAAGATGAATGAAATATGATGAGCGGATTGACTGAGTTTTATGGCATATCAAACCACCTCGTGTTATTTAATGCTTACAGGTTAGAGTATCGCAATCACTGTACATCTATATTCTTATTTGTGAGTAGTTGTTTCTTAAAAGGTTCTTTTGCACACAGTCATATGTTATCAGGTATTCCTATCATATATAAATAAGTTGCACACGGTTGTATGGTTTCAAGTATTCCTATCTAATGCAAATAATTTGTACACATTATTATGGTTTCAAGTATTTCTATCTAATCCAAATAATTTGCAAACAGTTGTATAGTTTCAAATATTCCTATCTAATAATTATGATTGTGTGGTTTTAAGTAATTATTTCAGTTTAATAAAGGAAATTTGCTTGCACACAGTTATATGCTTTAAAGTAACTAAGAAGGATCTTTAGTAAACAATTATTGCTCCAAGTAATGGAAATAATCTACAATTTTATGGTTTCAAGTTTTATTATCGAATACAAATAATCTTAAACAGATCGGTTTGATGCTTTGACGGGACTCTAAAAGGTACAACTACTCCAGGTTAGAACTGGGAGCAATGGCAATGAAGAGATACTCCATGTCCCTCAGCTTTCAAGAACTGGAACCTCACCATCAGAAGACATTTAATATCATATCCAGGATATCCTTTTTTTCGGAGTGGAAATAACCATCTGCAGAGGATACTGTCAGCTTATCCTAAGCCTCCACAACTGGATATGATTTATGGTAGAGGATTCAAACAAATGAAATTGTCTTGGTAGAGAATGTTTACCTCATTATTGTGTAATTTCGCAACTCAGTTATTACAAAGGCACTCTATACTTGCGGCCTTGCGCCAAGTCTGGACACAGCTTGTAGAATAATGGTGCTGTGCTCGGTTTGCTTTCAGCTTTTTTTTAAAAATGTCTAGAGCGTACTATGAGGTTTTGTGCGTCTTGGCACCAAAACATAACAAGTGAATGTTCGATTCTTACTTGGTGCCCGATGCTTCTTGTGGGATTTACTTAGGTTTGTAAATAACGACTTGAAAAGCGGAGGCGTAACTGTAAGAAATAAATGAAGAGTTGGGCAAGATAACTAATGAAAGAGAAATAAGCGATAGTAAGAGGTTTCAGTTTCTTTGTTTAATTGCATAACTTTCGTGGGTTACTTTATGCCAAAGCCATTCTTGTATAAGAACAGAAAAGATAATACTTAACTCATAGCTCGGAAGATAAAGTGGTTTCTACAAAAAAAAAAAAATCATATTTACCAACCCCTCCGCTTGGGTAGGATATGACACAAGGTCAATTTTTAAGCGGAGTTTAACAGGTTTGAATTCAGAGTTTTCCTTCTCCTAGACTAGTTGCCTCACCAAGGCTGAAGAACCTAATCTGTCCTACTATTTACCCATAGCTGGATGGAGAATTATTGGATTCATACCTTTCCCAAGGGTATTAGTGCTATGTGAAATGCAATCAGTCTCGTCCAGGATTTGAACTCGTATCGTCGTGTCCAATTCCAACGACGATAACCATTACACCACGGGCACCTCCACAAAAAATATAAGTCCTAGAGTTCGAACTCGCTGACATTGTGGCTAATATCTAGTACTTTTGGTATTAGGTCATTAGGTATCGTTGATAAAAAGAGGAGAAGTAGAAAAAGAAATAAGAAGGTGAAAAACAAGAAATAGGAGAGAAAATAAGAGATAAAGAAAGAAGGAAAAGAAAAGGGTGACAGTGAATGGGATCCACGTTTCTTGATTTGAATCGAAGCTCTGACTGAAATTTAATTGAATCGGTATAATTGAGATACGGTTTGAATAAGAGGAAACCTTACTTAGCTAATAATGCAAGCTCAGTAAGCATTTGCGTGGAGGACAAAACCTTATAATTTCTCTACTGTTGAACATATGCACATTAACCAGACCTACGTCACTTAAAATCTTGTGAATTGGTCCTTCACTAGACGCCATAAAATCAATTCCCTTGTGACATATTTATCTTAGATGTAATTTATTGCTGCCTATTAACGTTTACTGTTTTAAAACCAAAATTAGGTGGACCTATCGGCTGTGGCATCTCAGTAGAAGAGTAAGAGCCCCACCACAACGAGTGTCATGAATATGGAGCCCCACCGTCAGATGATTAAGTGTTGTACCTAGGACACTTATTAGGAAAGTCTAAGCACTTTGTAAGGGATGCAGTCAGCGTATTTTACAGCTCAAGCCGACTGAGCTATCATCTATTTCATTATTTTCGAACTTTGACCGTCCTCTTGTCTAAGGCTAAACAATACTCCAATTGCATCTCTATATTTGAGTGTCTTACTCAACAAATGGCCAGAATTTAGCACGAAACTGCATCTGATGGCGAGGTTTCAGTCCTGGAACTTTGGGGGAATATCATAACTCCCAGGTACACTCTGATTCTGAATTATAGCACCAGTAAGGATTTCACGCAAGGGTCAAATAAACGATTCAATCAGTTGCTATACTTAAAACCATGTGAAAACAAATGATTCCTATCAAATAACATTATTAGTAATACGTACTGAAAAAAAATTAACCTGGCTTGTTTTAAAATAATATCACCTTCAAATTATCTGCTTATGAATCACACTCAAAAATGTGTGTGTGTGTGTGTGTGTGTATAAAAACAATATGATATCAAGTAACTAACAAGTGTTGATAAGAGTTGCATACGATAAGTCTGCAGACTTTTTCCTATGCGTTTAAAATTGTCATAGCCTCTTGAAAAGTCAGTATGTTATTGCTATACATCTCATGAGATGACTGACCAATTTTTATGATTTCAGGCTCAAATGAATAGCTTCAGCAGGAATTGAAATACACCCCACTAAAGCCTGATTGTCACAGCTGGTGAATTTCAAAAATGTAATCTGACACTTTAGAAAAGCGATATGCCATAAAATTCTGTTTTCAACTTGGAAAAAATGATGTCACAGAAACGTTTGGAATGCTTCAGACTGCTTTTCGACTATCTTGCATGGATCGAGCATCAGTTTTGGAGTGGCATAAGAGATTCAAGGAAGGCAAGGAGTCTGTGAGAGATGATGAGAGGTATGGGAGGAGTAAGGAAGTCAGAACACCACAGTTGAATGACCAAAGGGTTAGGGTTACTATGTTGAGGTTTTAAGGGAGTTCAGGAAGAGATTCCTAGGGAAGAGGCCAGCACTCTTCAAATCGGGCCAGTGGCATTTCCACCAGGACAATACACCAGTCGACAACTCCATCCTTGTAACAGACTATTTGACCAAGATGGGCATCTAGACAGTTCCTTACCCTCCTGACTTTTAGTTATTCCCTAAGCTCAGAGGCTGTCGTTATGAGACAATTTAGATTCATGTGTGTACTATCAATAAAAGTTCCCACACGAAAAAAGTCTGGAAACTTATTGTATGCACCTCGTATGTCATAAAACACAACCCAAAACAAAATTATAAATTTCAATGTTTATTTGGCTTATTACATTTTTCTTTTCAAATATTGTATTTCTGTGGCTGGCATAAAAGGAATTTTGTAAATTTAAAAAAAAATTAATTACGACTTGTTTGAGTCCTAGGTCGTCACTATGTAAAAAAACAAAAAGAAATATAGGTAGATATTTTTTTTTATCTATAAACTCAAACGAAATTATAGAAAATTACCGAGTACCGAGCCAAAAACACGGGACATTTCAACTGCAAATGACTGGTTTGGTTTTATGGCATATCAACCATTGTAGATAATTTAATGTCAAATCCTTCATATACATATATTTTAAATATGTGATTTCTAAACATAATTTGTAAATAACATTTTCGAACGAGCCTGAGCTCATTTTTCCCAACTGTTATGCATTTACTTCTTTGTATCTTATAAGAAAAATTCTATTTCCTATTAATCATTTATTTGTGCGCAGTTTAATGTTTTCAAGTATTGCTATGTATCACCAATAACTCAATTAAACATCAGTAATTTGTTCACACACAGATGATCAAACAGTTCTATTTCAAACAATTCAGTTTAGTATAAGTACGCAGTCTAAATGTCAGACAGTTCTATTTTACCCATAAATAGGACTCAATCAGATGGTACCACTCCGAGTCGGTGTGGATCTATGAGCGATGTCATTGAAGGGGTACTTCGCATTCCTCAAAGCTCCCGCAATAGGGAGAAAAATATTTGTCCAAAAGCAGTCGTTACCGACCCTATTTATAAGAGATCAAGTGTTATCGTTATTTGATTCTAGCTTTATTCGAGCTTTGAGAGGTCATTTAAAACCATTACTTTTTATGCAATTTCTACATATCAATTTCTTTATATATATATATATATATATATATATATATATATATATATATGATTTCTCCAAGCTCGAGTAGAAATACATATATTTATTTACCTACCCCTTCGCTGGCCCAGTCGGCTGGGGCTGTAGAATACACCGAGTGCATCTCTACACAGGAGGTAGACTCGCCTAATGAGTGTCCCGGATATAACACAAAACAACCAGATGGTAAGGCTCCAGTAATGCTGGAGCTTTAGGGAATGTGGAGTACCCCTTCATTGCCATCGCTCCCAGGTCAACTCTGTCTCGGAGTGTTAGCATCTGCTAGGGTCCTATCTATGGGTTAAATAGAACTAATTTTTAATTATGCTAAACTGAATTGTTTAAAATCAACTGTTTTTATATCTAACTGAGACTAAAATAGGACTGTTTTGAGATTTAAACTGCGTACTTATGCTAAACTGAATTATTTGAATTAGAACTGATTTTATATTTAACTGTGTGTTAACAAAAACTGTTCTCATGCATATTTTAAGATAGGAAGATCTTGAAACGTGCAAACTTTTTTAAACTGAGTTAGTTGTTGACCGTAGTCGAGGGCGACCAGAAGGCTCCCTTTTCAGTAGCTATTATACAGAGGTGTAGAGGAGGGCGCTGCTCCTTTCCCTGGATTACTCCACTTTACCATTTATACGTACCTTATATTGGTGAGTGCGAAGCAAGGAGGTATCGAGTACCATTCTTGAAGTCTTTGGTACGACGCGACCTGGGATTGAGACTTAATCAGCGTTAAATGACACAAAAAGTGGCGAAACGCCGTAAAACCAACCAACCAAACCAAACCAAACCAACCTACCTCTCCTCACAAGCAAGATACAATGCAGGGTACATTTTTAAGCAGAGTTTAATAGGTTTGAATTCATTGTTTTTATTCATCTAGTCCGGTTGCTACACCAAGTTTGAAGAGCTCCGTCTGCCCTTCTACCTATCAAGGTCTGGCGGGAGAATAAATGGATTCATAACTTTCCTAAGGGTGTAAGCATATTAGGAAGTTCAAATAGCCTCGTTCAGGGTTTGAACTTGTGTCAGCGTGTTTATTTCCTATGACGATAACTATTACACCACGAATATAGTTTTCTATGCTTATGAATAAAGTGTACTCAATATCGGCAATAGAGCATATTTAGATCTAAGTAAGAATAGCGTAAACGCTCTCAAGGTTACTCGGTGATTTTCACTTTCCCGCCTATGTGATTAACAGTCCAAGAGTTTCCCATGTGATGTGTATTCCATTATATAGAGGGACATTATTGTATCATTTGGTTTGATGGTCATAGAAACGAGTCACCAAGCACCTTTAGCTTTTTGTCTATTCCATTTAATATATATATATGTGTGTGTGTGTGTGTGTGTGTGTGTGTGTGTGTGTGTGTGTGTGTGTGTTTGTATGTAGGTAAATATGAAAATATAAAAATGCAAGATATTCAAAGGATATATCTCTTTATATATGAAAAACAAGTCAAAGTTGAATGTTTCGATTTTTGCTTTTTTTTAAAACCGTAATCATTAAATCTGGAACAAATGCGTTAACATTTTTTTAGAAAATAAAGATAAAATATAGAATAGAAATTTAATGTTTTCCAACAGTAATTACGTCACACGCATTTTGAAATAGAATGCTGCAAACGATAATATTACGTTAAGATTTTACTTTTTTTTTTTTTTGTTTCATTTTTTCATTTGAAAACACTTTTTTCGGATATGACATCATTACTTAATAACGTTGCCCTGACGATGATTAAGAAAAACTTTTACTGTTGGCATATTATTCACATATAAATAAATATATCCTTTGAATATTTTCTTTATTTATATTTATATACCGTCAGATTTATTTCAGTTTTGCCATTACAAGGATCATTAAATAAGTTTTCAGACTTTTTTCGTATGGACACTTTTATTGATAGTACACACATGAAACTCTAGTCCCCTTCGAGGTCATCTCCTCCGGTTGCAATGCACTTGTTGTACCGTTCAAACAACATCTGGAAGGCCCCATGGAAGACCTCTTGTGTGAGCGTGTCAATGATCTTCATCACAGCCTCTTTCATCTCCTCAATTGTCTCATAACGACATCTTCTGAGCTTAGGGAATAACCAAAAGTCACTGCGAACAAGGTCTGGACTATAGGGAGGCTGAGGAACTATCTTGATGCCCATCTTGGTCAAATAGCCTGTGACAAGGATGGAGTTGTGGACTGGTGTATTGTCCTGGTGGAAATGCCACTAACCCGATTTGAAGAGTGCTGGCCTCTTCCCTAGGAATCTCTTCCTGAACTCTCTTAAAGCCTCAACATAGTAACCCTAACCCTTTGGCCATTCAACTCTGGTGTATTGACTTCCTTACCCCTCCTACACCTCTCATCATCCCTCACAGACTCCCTGCCTTCCTTGAATCTCTTATGCCACTCCAAAACTGATGTTCGATTTATGCAGGATGGTCGAAAAGCAGTCTGAAGCATTCCATATATTTCTGTGGCATCATTTTTTCTAACTTTAAAACAGAATTTCATTATTTTCTAAAGTGTCCTCACGTCCAGATTGCATTTTTGAAATTCACCAGCTGTGACAATCAGGCTTTAGTAGGGTGTATTCTAATTCTTGCTGTAGTTGTTCATTTGAACCTGAATTCATAAAAATTGGTCAGTCATATCATAAGATGTATACCAATAACCTACTGACTTTTCAAGAGTCTACGACAATTTTAAATGCCTGTACAAAATGTCTGGAAACTTATTCAATGCACCACGTATATATCATCATAATCATAATGTCGTGCAGTGAACACGGATTTCCCTGACTCTCCCTCTCCATACGTCTCTATCGTTTATCGCATTCTGCAGGTCGTCTAGATTACATCCTGTGTCTGTAAAGAGCTGTCCAACACCTGCTCGTCCGTGAGAAAGGATCTACAAGAGAAAGTTTCTCCTGAGCTCGCCCTTACTTCTCCAGCAAAGTGTCCCGTATGTCTCGTTCGTCTGATTTGAATGGTTTTAAAAATAGGAGGTAGGTGATTATACAACTCTTCTTTTATGGAATGTTGCTTCCAGTATTTGTTCAATATCATATTTATCAACCCCTCTGCTCGGGCAGGATATGATACAAGGTCAATTTTTAAGCGGAGTTTTAACAGGTTTGAATTCAGAGTTTTCCTTCTCCTAGACTATTTGTCTCACCAAAGCTGAAGAAACCAGTCTGCCCTACTATTTATCCATAGCTGGAGGGTGAATAACTGGATTCATACCTTTCTCTAGGATATTAGTGCAATGTGAAATGCAGTCAGCCTCATCCAGGATTCGAACTCGTGTCGCCGTGTCCATTTCCTACGACGATAACCATTACACCACGGGCAATATAACTGGCAGCATTCTTGTGCAATTGCCGTCAAGCTTTTTCTCTATGCGCTTTTTCAGCGTCCATGTGGTGCATCAATATAGTAGTATGAACACAACCGCTGCTTGGAAAAAAATTGCGTTTTATTTAATCGGATAAGTTTAACTTCCATATAATGGATAACCTATCTATAGTTGACCATACCTTCGCTAGTCCTATATATATATATATATATATATATCCTTTGTTGAAGGTGACTCGAAGGCTCCCTTTTCAATAGCTGAGTGTAGGGGAGAACACTACTCTGTTTCTTGGATTGCTCCACTTGATTCTTACCTTATAATGCTGAATGCTAAGCAAGGCGACATCAAGTACCATTTTTTGAATATTTGGTATAACTCGACCTTAGATTGAACCCTGGTCTTCCAGATAATTGGCGAACACTCTTCTCATTAGGCCAATATATATATATATATATATACGATAATTAAAATGTAACATCCTATTAAAAATTCTCTTAGTTTTCTCCTTTATAATAACTTTTACATTCACCACCGGCTTCTCACCGGAACCGCATAAACAGATTTTACTTGGAACTCTTGTGGAATGGAAGACATTAGAGTTATCGTAATAAAAGGACAAAGCGTAGGATTAATTATGATCTTTACTTTTCATTATTTACGACACATCAATAAAAAAATTCAGAGCAACGTACGCGTTTATTTATCAAATCAATTTTTTTTTAGCAGAAGCTCTGTCAATCATTATAATTATTATTATTTTGACAAGAATTTTGGTATATATTAGGGTGATTGAGTTTGAATCTCACTTCTCTTATTTGCCCTTCCTAGTCGTTGGTTTGATAGAATAGACTTGCTCCTTTAACCAACTCCAAAGATATGGAGTGTCAGGTCCTCTGCCTGGCTGCTCATGCGGATCACAACGATCCATTCATGCTCCAGCGAAGTGGGCATGCAACCATTTGCTAACAAAATATAGAAGAGCACCATCTTCCTTGAAAATCAAATCTTCTGTATTTTTCCAAAGTTGTAATAACTGTCCAAATTTTATCTTGCAGCATGGTAAGGTACCTTTCGGTATTCACGTTTTCATGAAGGAATTACCTTTCAAACACTATATATACTTATATACATATCATCATAATGTCACGCCACCTGCGCGGATTTCACTGACCCTCTCCCGCCACCCTTCTCTATCGTCCAACGCTTCCGGCAGGTTTTCAAGGCTACATCCTGTATCGGCACTGAGCTGTTGTATGTAGGTTCTAACTGGTTGTCCTGCCTTTGCTCGCCCATGTGAAGGGGTCCACAGGAGTACCTCACTTATGAGTTAGTCCCTACATCTCCAGTAGTGTCCCATGTGTTTGGTTTGTCTAACTTGGATAGTTTTCGTGATGGGTGGTGAGTGGCCGTAAAGCTGCTGCTTTGTGGAGTTCTGCCTCCACGACTTGTTCAATATTGCTCGCGGCATGCTTGTGTAGATGCCGTCTAGCTTTTTCTCCATACGTTTAGTTAGTTTCCATGTAGTGCATCCATATAGCAGTATCGACACGACCGCTGCTTGGAAAAAACTGCGTTTCATTTCATCGGTCAGGTCTGTCTTCCATATGACCGATAGTCTATCGATAGCTGTCCCTGCCTTTCCTAGTCGCCTTTTTGATGTCTGTCTCAGTTGATGAGTCACTGCTTCCTAAGTATGTGAACTTGTCTACTAGTTTCAGACAACTACCGTTTAGATGTCACCTTTTTGATTAAAGCACATGTATTCCGTCTTGTGTGCGTTGACATGGAGGCCTATGCCAGCAGCTGCTCGTTCCAGACTATGTAGCAGGGTTTCGGCTGGTGTAGGTGTATTTGCCAGAAGTGCTATGTCATCGGTATGGCCTGTGTCCGTAAATTTTTGTGCTGTGTATCTTCTGCTTCTTTCCTTTGTCAACTTAAAACCGTTGTATTTATATATATATATATATATAATTTTTAAAAATAATCTATTCTATGATCATGATGGAGTGAAAAAGCCCAAATGGTACAATTTGCAAATAAAGAAGTATTACTGAACTGGTACCCGGGAAAAAATTCCACAAAAATAAGCAAAGATTGAAAAAATATGTACTATCTGAAAATAATCAACCACTATCGCAATGCCTAGCCGAAAGAAAAAAAAATCGATAGAATTTCTTAAGCTAAACATAAGAGTGTTCAATACGCTAAGTAGAGCGAAATATGAATACCAGCAGAGACTGAAAAAAATCTAAGAAGATTTCTCCAAAACAGATCATCATGACGAGTCAGAATTGTCCTAATGATCTGTTTAAGTAAAACCTTGGTAGATTTTTTTCTGAATCTGCTGGCACTTATATATCTTAATTAAAGAATCTAGCCTTTTATATTTATTGTCGTTCGAATCTTATTATTTTTGAAGCTTACACTCCCAGCAGTAAAAATGTTAATACCATTCTCAAGTGCATTAATATATTTGAGAAATTTAAACTTAGTTCTGTTAAAATGAGAAAGACTATTTCATTTTTAGAAGGTTTGGTTTGTTTTTATGATATATGAACCATTGTAGGTTATCTATTGCCAAATCTGGTTTATACATACATATTTAATATACCTGCTTAGCAGACATAAGTCAACTAAGTTGAATAGTTCCAAGTATTGGTATGTATCACTAACAATTTAATCAAACATCAGTCATTTGTTTACACAATTAAATGATCAAACTGTTCTATTTCAAACTATTCAGTTTAGCATAAGTCATTTGTTAGCACACAGTTAAAATTTTAAACTGTTCTATTCGACCCATATCAGGTGCTTCCACTCCGGGCCAGAGTGGACCTAAGTGCAATGGCAATGAAAGGGTATTCCGCATTTCTCAAAGTTCCAATATTACGGGAACCTCACGATCAGATTGTTTAATGTCATATTGAAGACAGTCGTTAGTGGGGGTCTTACTCTTTGAAATAGATGCAGTCAGTGTATTATGCAGCCCCAGCCGAGTGAGTTATCGTAATAAGAAGACAAAGCGTAGGATTAATTATGATCTATACTTAATTTCGCATTTTCTATATTTACGACACATCAATAAAAAAATTCAGAGCAACATATACATTTATTTATCTATTCAATTTTTTTAAGCTGAAGCACTGTCAATCATTATTATTATTATTATGATTATTATTATTATTATTATTATTATTATTATTATTATGTGACAAGAATTTTGGGATATACTGAGCTCGAATCTCACTTGGAATTTTTTTGTTGTTTACAATGTTTTATTTTTTGATGTCTGATAAATAACGAACTTTTACAAAAAATTGAATTCAATTGACCAAGAAGAAACTCATCACAATCAATTGTACTAATAAGGATAATTATAAGTGTTGATAGTACTTCATTTAAATTAGATAAATAAATGCAAAATACTATTAATACTACTAGTGCGTAAAAACACTAACAACAAAAATGGCGCAAACAAACAAGAGATGAGAGAATTGGATGGGTTGACAGGTGTTATTTGGATTTCTGATACCACTTGCTCTCTCAATTTGCATGATCAGGAATTAAGTTTACCCGAGGAAAAAGGGACATTGAATTTGAGTCATACTGGGAGCTTATTTTTTATTCTTGTTTCAGATACTTGCTCTTCCACGCTGACGAAGAAATAGTGACCGAAGTGAGTTGCGATGAAAAAGCAACGGCAGATAAGAAAATTAAAAAAAAAAATATTATGCATAATTCATAATAACTTTATCTTTTTACGAAAAATGTAATTGCACACTTATCTAAATACTGATGCTGTTATTAATTTGGTTGAGGTTTCTTTGTCAAATGGCATATTAACCTCTGTAGGCTACTTAATGCCACAGTCATCCTTGCAAAAGAAGGGCAATAATACTATTTAACTCAGAACTGGGTGGATAAGTGGGTTCCTACCTTTTCCAAGAGTAGTGATTTACTAAGCTTTTTGCTCAGATATGGCACAAGGCCGAATGAATGGGGCACCTAACGAGACTCGAACTCAATCTTGCAGGTTTGCTAGTCAAGCTTGCTAACCATTACACGACACTAGACGTCCATACCTATCCCAAGAGTAGGCTGAAAGTGAACGTAATAGATCAACTGAAATTCGAACTCGAATACTTAGAGACCACAGTCCAAAGCTTTAACCATTACACCACAGGAACCTTCATAGTTGTATATTCAATCCAGTTACTATGATTAACTTTTATTTAAGAACCTAGGAAGGCACAAGTTAAAAACATACTTAGAAAACTATTTTTTTACTCTATCAGCAAAATTTTATTTTATAAGTAATGAATAATTTTGTTTACTGTCTCCAAGATTAATTCTTTATTTGGAAAGAGTTTTTAAAACTTACTTACGTAAAAACGTGGCTATAATTAAACGTATTTCATGACATGCAGGATAGGAAAAACATCAAGCCAAACTTCACTGACATTATATATATATATATAAATATATAGAGAGATAGATAAATATATATATATATAAATATGCATGACTACATTACGTCACAGGAAGAGGGGATGGTGCAGAGATCTGACATCTATCACAGGGTGTACATAGAGACTGCAAAATAAGTTTATAGGTTCGTCTTTCTGAAAGAAGGGGAGGGTCCCGAAACACGTAGAGAGCAGTAGTCCCATGCATTTTTATTAATCGTAATAACGCCAAAGAGGTACAGGAGGTGGAAGAAATACCTCCAACATTTTAAACTATCACATGTGTGGTCTAAGTGAAGTAAGGCAAGCAGCAATGGTAGCTTCGTCTAGCTAACCCCTTGTCATTTCTTTTCTAATACTATCAGTAATAATCATGGGTTGGAGCTGTGCACACTATGAGTTTGCATTTTAAACGTTTTTCTTATACTAGTGATTTTATAATTACACTAGTAATGCTCTTTTGATGCCACCTCGGAATGATGCTGTTTTGGAGAGATTTTCCAAATCATAGCAGAACTGCATTAACATGAAATGGTTACGTAAAGCTCAGATGCAAGCTGTGCAGTTGCCCGAGCTATGGCCATAACTTATTGGAAATGAAAGAATACACTCTGACGTTAGCTAGATGGAGCTATCATTGCCCCTTGCCGAATTTCACTAGCACCACACAGGTGAAAGTTGAAAATGTGGGAGGTATTTCTGCCCCACCCTGTATGACACAAAAGCACGGGTGACAATCTAATGAAAATATAACAGACAACAGCGTAACTGGTATACACATCAGTGATGCGAGACTTCTATATTAATGGCAACTTTGATGAAGTTATTTTTTTATTTTTACCTTTTTCACTTTTTTCTTTTTTATAATGAAGGAAATGATTAAAAGATGGACAACAGTAGAGACAATAAAGAAGAGGAAGAAGAAAAAGAAAAAAAATCATTCATTTGTAGTAGAAAATAGAAAAGTCAAAAATACAAATGATTATATATATATATATATATATATATATATATATATATATTTATATAAAATACAATTTTGATATAAATTTTTTGAAATACTATATCAAAAAACTTTGATAAAAATTTGAATGGAGTTACATGCGATAAAAAGAAAATTAAACAAATAACCATTGGCCAAATAAAAGTAAAATGTATAAAATGAGAAACAAACATTATGAGTATACGGATATATAACCCGTATGCACACACAGACATATGCTGGAAAATTTTCAAATATAAAAAGCACAAGGTCTTCAGAGGATATTATTTATAGTTTGAAATATTTGACGACGTTAAACGTTTCAGTTTTTTAAATGTGAAGACATTATACCCTCATCAGGGCGTATGAATTGTTAAAAATGAATAAATAATTAGAATAAAAAAAAACAACAAAAAAAAACGTTTATCGTTGGCAAATGATTCAAATAATAGATGAAATCTTTTTCTGAAGAACGTGGATTTTTTTTGTACATTTTCATTCAGTCGGATTTATTTTCAGTTTTCGCACATATGTTTGATGAACTTCGTCCGAAATATCTTTATAATTTTCAGAGCGACTGTAAAACCTATTTTTGGTGAACTATCAGACAACATTTCGATCGTAAATGATGGAGGAAGTATGAAAATAAGCTTCTCAAGCATAAACCTATTTTTGGCTTTGATAAAACTTTGGATACCTATTATGTAACTCAATCTATAGTGAAAGATAAAATAAAATTGCAGCACACTGTGTTTTTACTGTTGTAGCTTTATATATATATATATATATATATATGTGTGTGTGTGTGTGTGTGTGTGTGTGTGTGTTTTAGGAGATTTTTGCAAAAGACTGATCGAAAGTAAATGTATTTACTCATGATTTTAAAAAGTGGATTCAGTTACATAGTTATAAAATCTCCAGAAGTGACAAATATCTTAATCAGTTTTTAATAAGTGGTTTCTTCATAAAACTGGAATTTGTGTGGACGGAGCAAGGCATTTGAGCAAATAAGTTTGTAATAAAATTTGAATATATTTTTTCCTAAGTAATTTAAGAAGTACGAGGTGCATACGATAAGTTTCCAGACTTTTCTCCTATGGGTATTTAAAATTGTCGTAGTATCTTATTGCCATACATTTTATGAGATGACAGACGAATTTTTATGATTTCAAGTTCAAATGAACAGCTACAGCAGCAATTGGAATACACCCTACTAATGCCTGATTGTCACAGCTGGTGAATTTCAAAAATGCAATCTGGACGTGAGGACACTTTAGAAGAACGATATGCAATACAATTCTGTTTTAAAGTTAGAAAAAATGATGCCACAGAAACGTATGGAATGCTTCAGGCTGCTTTTGGAGCATCTTGAATAAATCGAGCATCAGTTTTTGAGTGGCATAAGAGATTCAAGGAAGGCACGGAGTCTGTGAGGGATGATGAGAGGTGTGGAAGGAGTAAGGAAGTCAATACACCAGATTTAATTGTCCAAATGGTTAGGGTTAAGGTTACTATGTTGAGGTTTTAAGGGAGTTCAGGAAGAGATTCTGTCGGAAGAGGCCAGCACTCTTCAAATTGGGCCAGTGGCATTTCCATCAGTACAATGCACCAGTCGATAACTCCATCCTTTCACAGACTATTTGACCAAGATGGGCATCAAGACAGTTCCTTACCCTCCTGACTTTTGGTTATTCCCTAAGATCAGAGGCTGTCGTTATGAGACAATTGAGGAGAAGGAAGAGGCTGTGACGAAGGTCATTGATACGCTCACACCAGAGGACTTCCATGGGGCCTTCCAGAAGTTGTTGGAACGGTACAACAAGTGCATTGCAGCCGGAGGAGATGAGCTCGAAGGAGACTAAAATTTCATGTGTTTACAATCAATAAAAGTGTCCATACGAAAAAAGTCTGGAAACTTATCGTATGCACCTCGTAAATGTGTTTACTCATGGTTTTGGTAAGTGTATTCGGTGCTATGGTGATAAAATTTCTAGAAGTGACAAATTTTTTAATTCACTTTAAACATGACAATGCTCACCTGGAACCGTAGAGACTCAACGCCTCTATCCGCTGCGTCACGAGCCCCGAAGGGCGATCAAGGATGGATTTTTTTGTCTTATAAATCCAATTATTTGTTCTCCTTATGTGGTTTTCCATAGTCGGGTCCGTACCGAATTTGTAATTGTCTTTAATTGGAATCATTTTTGGAATCACCTGAAGAAGGCCAGTGGAGAAATTTGGCATAAACGTAGTGAAAGAAGAAACAACACAAAAACTACCAAGATGAGGGCAAAAAGTCCGCAATAAATAAGAATTAATTCTCAGATGTTATCAGTTCTTTGTTATGACCAAAATTGACAGACTTCAAATCCGGCAGTTTTTAAAAATCTGCTTTGGTTGATCACCGTCTTTTTTTCCCACTTTCTTTAGATTCAAATAAGATTTTGACAGTTACGTAAGGAAATATATAGCAAATGCTTCTGGTATACGGTCTTCCCGGAGAAACTTTTACAGCTATAATGACGTTTTATGATAGTCATAGTTCACCCACCTGATAGGGATGTAGATTTCTTTGACAAAGTCTCTGGAGTCTTGCATAGAGATAATCAGTATCATTTTTCTTTATAATCTACATTGATTATGTACGACGAATGCCAATAGATCTGATGAAAGAAAATGGCCTCACACTAAAAAGGCAGAAACTATTGCTGATATATCACCTCACGGTGAATCTCTGCAACATATCCTGGAACAGGGAGCAAAAGGTATTAGTCCCTACGTGAACTAAAATAAGAGTTCATGTGTTTTAATCAAAATGGTGCTATTTCTTTGCTAACTTACAAGACTCTGACATTAGTTTGGTTGGTTGGTTTGTTGGGTTTTATGGCATATCAACCTTTCTAGGTTATTTAACGCCAAATCAATTTTTATGTAAATAATCTGTTCTATTTAAAACAATTCAGTTTAGCATAAGTACACAGTTTAATTGTCAAAAACATTTCTATTTCAAACTATTCAAGCAGTTATATGTAACAATTCAGTTAAGAGCAAATACAGTTTTAATGTCGAAAAACAGTTCTATTTCAAATAATTCAGTTAAGCATAAGCACTCAGTTTAAATGTAAGTACAGTTTAAGAGACAAAAACATTTCTATTCTAAGCAATTCAGTTTAGTCAAACAATTCAGTTTAGCATAAGTGTGCCGTTAGTTTTATTTCACCCATGGATAGGGCCCTATCAGATGCTACCGCGCTGGGCCAGAGTAGACCTGGGAGCAATGGCAATGAAGGGGTGCTCCGTATTCCCCAAAGCTCCAGCACTGCTGGAACCTCACCATCAGATTGTTTAGTGTCATATCCGGGACACTCGTTAGGAGGGGTCTTACCCCTCTACAGAGAAGCAGTTAGGGTATTCTACAGCCACAGCCGACTGGGCAATCTGACATTATTAAAACAATTCATATACCTCGGTTTGCAATATCTCATGTAGTGTAAGCAAAGTCACCATATGTAAAGCTTGGACTGCTATTAACAGGTTAACGACTATACCGAAATCCGATCTCACTGATGAAATAAAATAGGAATTCTTCCAAGGTGTAGCTGTCTCAGTACTACAGTATGGTTGCACCATTTGGACTTTAACGAAACACTTGGAGAAAAAGCTAAGTGAGAAATTGACAAGGATGCTCCTGGCTGTTTTCAACAAATCCTGGAAGGAGCATCCCAGAAAACAGTGGCAGTCCAACCACAATGGTTTGAGAGATGACAATTTCATTAACCAATCAAATCAGATATTCAATACATACTGGGCGCGGCTGGAGGAAGGAAATAATATTCTCATTTGGACTCCGGCGAATGAACACACTTGTTATAGCCGATTAATAAAAACTTACGTTTATCAGGTCTGTGTGGACATTGGATGCCATCTATAAAACTTACTAAAAGTAATGGCCGATTGGAACAGGTGGCAAGAGGACCAAAGAAATCAATGCTGTTGGCATGCGTTGATGATGATAACGATCATTGAACATGTTTATCATATTTATCAACCTCTCCACTCGGGCATGATATGACATAAGGTCAATTTTTTAAGCGGAGTTCAACAGGTTTGAATTCAGAGTTTTCCTTCTCCTAGACTAGTTGCCTGAAGAACCTAGTCTGCCCAAATATTTACCCATAGCTGGAGGGAAAATTATTGGATTCATACCTTTCCCAAGGGTATTAGTGCTATGTGAAATGCAATCAGTCTCGTCTAGGATTTGAACTCGTGTCACCGTGTCCCTTTTCTCACGACGGTAACCATTACACCACGAGCACCTCCACAGAAAAAGTTTTAATCAATGTAATATTCTTCTGACAATCAATCTCTCTCTCTGTCTGTCTGTCTGTCTCTCTCTCTCTCTCTGACATAGATATTCATATTCACATGTGCGCATATGCTTGTATATTTATTCGGCCATAAATACACCACAACCAATTTAAAAAAAAAAATAAAAGGCTAATATTATTCTAAGCTCAACATTCTAGAGTTTTATAATTTCAAGGGCAACATTTTAAAATCAAAAGGGATTTTGTTTGGTATTATCCCCAATGTTGTAGAGTTGCTCGTATCACGTGACTTCCGGTATCTCGGAGGTATAAATGACGTCGTGTTTCTTGATCTCGGTCACTAGTAAGATCAACTTCGGGCGTAACACCAACAGCGCCAGACTTATAATATTTGTTGGACTGTACCACTTCAGTTAATAAATAGTTAACTCTATTTCACTGTGTATCTCTTCCTTACAACAATCAACCTCTACAATATTCCATTCTGAAAGTATTCAGACTTTTATGTTCATTCCATAACAGATTAGACTGCAACATATTTTTTATTTTAGGTTACCAGCTCATTGGTCTTATGGGTAGAGTGTTCGCCAATGGTCCGTGAGACCTGGGATCAATCCCAAGTTGCGTCATACCAAAGACTTAAAAAATGGCACTTGATACCTCCTTGCTTAACACTCAGCAATATAAGGTACGTATCCAGGGTAAAGTGGAGCAATCCAGGGAAAGGAGTAGCGCCCTCCCTTATGCCTCGGTGTAGTAGCTATTGAAAAGGGAGCCTTCTGGTTGCCCTCGACTACGGTCGCCAACTTTACTTTTTACTTGAGATATCAATCCTATAGAATCTCGTTATAGATAATGATATCCGTTTCGATTGTATAATTTTCCAATAGTAATAATAGAAGTTTGGTATTGGGTTTAGAAGAAAAAGTATCTTGTTCATTAAAAAAATGGCAGGTGTGTGTTTTTCCATGACTGAATCAGTATATTGAGGGAAAGAAAAATGATGAAATATAATGGCCGAGGGATTTCATTTAATATATCTTGCCTTTGGGTTTAGTTAGGCTGAGAACCTTTCGGCTCAGCGCATGGGTTAGTTTGGTGCAAACTTGAGCGCAGGTGTTAACGCGCGCGCGGGGAGGATGTATCGTTCACAGACGTCAAAATAAAAATCCCAGATAGAAAGGTTGACCAGTGGATGTGAAGGACGTCATGCACCGGAAGCGCGCGCGGATGATTTGGGGTTTTTTGAAAAAGTCAGTTAGTTGAGAATTAGACTCCGAACGGGAATGGTCGACTTTCGGGGCTCGCTGAGGCCAGACGAATTTGCGCGCTATGGGCGCCGCACGTGATGGGGGGTGCATTTGGAAAAGTCATCATAGAAAGATTGTGCGTCTCTCTTCCTTATGTCGAAACCTTTAACTCAAAGGTAATAAAAGGTTTCGTACCTGAACTAAGAAGTCGTTAAGTGTTTTTCGTGTTTCGGGATTCCTATGTTCTATGTATATATGTCATGAACATTCTATGTACGTTTCACATATCCGCATCATGGGTATGGTGCAATGACAACACCTTGAATCTGACCTACTCCACTATATTCAAGCAGTCTACGTATTGATATCCACGATATACGATTTATTATAAAGTAGCAATACAAATAATACATTTAATCTGGTGTAACTTGAAACAAATGTTCAATGTTGCACTTTTTATTTTGTCCGTCACTGTAGATATAATTGCAACGGAACTTCACAAGAATACTCAGACGTATTTTCAACGTATCCTGGAAGCAACACTCCACGAAAAAGCAGCTGTACGGCCGCTTGCCTCCCATCCCTAAAACTATCCAAGTAAGATGAACAAGACATGCTTGATACTGGAGAAGTTAAGACAAACTCATTAGTGACGTTATTCTGTGGACCCCTACGCAAAGACCTGCCAGTGTTGACCAATTATAGCAGGAACTTATTTACATCAGCTCTGTGCGGACAAAGGATGTAGTTTGGAAGACCTGCCGGGACAAATGGAAAGAAAGAGCCAGGAAAATTGGTGCTATCAGCGTGGCTTGAAGATGATGATGAAAGATGCCCAATGTGTTATCATAAACCAAAATACTTTTAGTTTAGACGAGCTTATTGCCGTTTTCCCGCCATCATTTATTATAGAAATGTTATCTGTTAAATCACCAAAAATAGATTTTAAAGTCGCTCTGAAAATAATAAAAATACTGCCAACATGAGGTCGTCAAACTTTGATCGTGATTTTACCTGTTTTTTTTTTTAAATCACGTATTGATTAATTATCATGTGTAAGAAAAAAATGTATATTTGTGTGTATATATATATTGTACGGTTCGGTTTCTTTGTTTTAATGGCATATCAACTCTTTTTAGGTTATTTAATGCCAAAGCCATTCTCCTAGAAGAACAGTAATGGTACTATTTAATCCATAGCTGGGAGGATAAGGGGGTTCATACCTTTCCTAAGGATATTTGCCCGAAAGTGAACGTAATAGCGCGACTGGAGTACGAACTCGCGTACTACGATTCCGCAGTCCATCGCTTTAACCATTACACCACGAGGACACCCCCATATATAGAAAAGTGATTATGTTTGTAGCAGAAAGATAAAAACATGCTCAACATATAAAAAGAATGCTTTTAAAACAATCTCCTTCCTTTCTTGATAGATTTTTACACAATTTATCTTTGTACAGTGAAACTTTTATCTTGAAACGCTTATAAAATCTAACATTCTATGAACTTATCGATTTAACCTCGTGTGGTTATATATATATATATATATATATATATGTTCATAGATAAGATTTTTAATCTTCCATTTTTGCTTTTTATTTTACTGATTAATTTGTTTATATAGACTGAAACATCAACATCGAATTGGATTTTTTACATACTGCTTTAGATTATATATATAAATATATATGTAGGGGTGTATCTGTCTGTGTTTGTTGGGGAGTATGTTATTATTAGAAACATTTGAGGCCACGTGCGATATGCCAGATATATATTTTTATTGTATTATATATAAAATGTTTATGTGTGTACTAAATATATATAGTTTACATAGTGTATAATCCGCTCCTCGGATGGAGACACAGACTACTTCGACATTGTAGCAAGTGTGCTGCAAGGAGATACATTAGCCCCATACCTGTTAATCATCTGCGCAGACTACGTCCTTAGAACGTTTATTGATAAAATCACAGATAACGGTTTCCAGCTGGCAAAGGAAAGAAGTAGAAGATGCACTGCACAAAATAATTACGGACGAGGACTACGCCGATGACTTAGCACTTCTGGCAAATACACCAGCCCAAGCCAAAACCTCGCTACATAATCTGCAATGAGCAGCTGCTGGCATAGGCCTCCATATCAACGCAGACAAGACGGAATACATGTGCTTTAATCAAGGAGGCGACATCTCCACTCTAAATTGTAGTTCTCTGAAATTAGTGGAGAAGTTCAACTACCTAGAGAACAGTATCTCATCAACCGAGACACACATCAACACGCGACTAGCAAAGGCATGGACAGCCATCGATAGAGTATCAGTCATATGGTAGTCAGACCTGAGCGATAAAATAAAATACAGTTTCTTCCAAGCCGCCGTCGTGTCGATACTGTTATATGGATGCACTAAATGGACGCCAACTGAATATATGGAGAAAAAGCTTGACGGCAATTACACAAGGATGCTGCGAGCAATATTGAACAAGTTCTGGGAGCAGCACCCTGGAAAACAGCAACCATACGGCTACTTACCATCCGTCACGAAAACTATCCAAGTTAGATGTACCATACATGTAGGATACTGCTGGAGAAGTAAGGACGAACTCGTAAGTGATATACTCCTGTAGACCTCATCACATGGACGAGCAAAGGTAAGTCGACCAGTTAGAATCTATATACAACAGCTCTGTGCTGATACTGGATGTAGTCCTGAAGACCTGCCGGAAGCAACAGACCATAAGGAAGGGTGACGAGAGAGGGTCAGAGAGATCCATGTTGACGGTGCGACATGATGATGATATTATATATATATTTTATAAAGGTTTGTTCTGTTTTACGGCATATCAACTCTTGTTCGATATTTAATGCCAAATCCTCTTTATATATATATATATATATATATATATATATATATATATATAATTTGTATATTCAAGCATCGTTATTTAACAGTAACAATTCAATTTGATGAAGAGCTTCAAGTATTATTAAACAACACAAATAATTCTATTCATTATTACTCACTTATTCGTACATAGTTGAATTGTTCTACGTAGTGTTATATATTATTATTATTATTCATGGAATATAAAATTACACATCAGTCATTTGTTTACACATATTTAAATGGTCAGACTTCTATTTCAAACAATTTGATTTAACGTAAGGCATTTGTTCGCATACACTTTGTCAAACAGTTCTATTTGACCCACAGATGGGACCCTATCAGGTGCTACTATTCTGGGCCGGAGTGGACATGAGAGCAATGACACCTGAAGGGGTTCTCCATATTAACCAAATACGAAGAAAATTATATATATATATATATATATATATATATATATACGTGTGTGTGTGTGTGTGTGTGTGTGTGTGTGTGTGATTCATTTAACATATAAAATTTCTTTTAGAAAAAAAAGGAAAATCTTTTTTTTTTCTAAATTTATTTCCATTAATATAAACTCTCCATTGTTTAGAACAAAAATAATTTTAATCATGCAAAAATATTTGTTTTGAATTCTTCAAAATGATAGCAACTTAAAGAGAGTGCTCTGGGATTCAACAGAGGTCTGTCATCAGATTTGAACATCGATTGACAAAATCAGAGAGAACGGCTTCGAGCTGACAAAGAAAAGAAGCAGAAGGTACTCCGCAAAAACAATTACCGACGCCGATTACTCCGATGACATAGCGATACTGGCAAATACACCCAACCAAGCCGAAACACTACTGCATAGTTTGGAACGAGCAGCCGCAGGCATAGGCCTCTATGTCAATGCACACAAAACGGAATATATGTGCTACAATCAAACGGGTGACATCTCCACTCTAGACGAAACCCCACTTAAACTAGTAGACGAATTCACTTACCTAGGAAGCAGCGTCGAATCAACCGAAAAGGACATCGACGCGAGGTTAACGAAGGCATGGACAGCTATCAATAGGCTATCGATTATATGGAAATCAGACCTAACCGATAAAATGAAACGCAGTTTCTTCCAGGCAGATGTCGCATCGACACTGCTATATGGATGCACTACATGGACTCTAAAAAAATGGCTAGAGAAGAAGCTAGACGGTAATTTCACAAGAATGCTGCGAGCAATCTTGAACAAGTCCTGGCGGCAACACCCCACAAGACACCAACTGTACAGTCAACTGCCTCCTATCACGAAAACTATTCAAGTTAGACGAACCAAACATGCAGAACACTGCTAGAGAAGCAGGGACGAACTCATAAGTGATGTACTCTTATGGACCCCCACACATGGCCGTGCAAAAGCAGGACGATCAGCACGAACATACATTCAGCAACTATGTGAGGATACGGGATGTAGTCCAGAAGACCTGCCAGAGGTGATGAACGATAGGGAAAAGTGGCAAGAGAGGGTCAGGGATATCCGTGCTACCAGCACGACATGATGATGATGATGAAATGAGTTTGGAGAAACATGTTCAGGTCAAAAAGCAAAAATAAAAAGATAAAAATGTTGGCAAATGAGATAAATTGTTTAAAGAAAGTCGAAATCGTATTCCCGATGAAAACATGCCTGGCAGGCTCTAAAGAGTAAGCACACCCGGTCGATTAAGAATACGCCAACTGCCAACGAGTGTCCCATATATGACACTAAACCATCTGATAGTAAGGTTCTACTAGCTGGAGCTTTGCGGAAGGTGGAGTACCCCTTCATTGCCAACGCACCCGAATCGACTTTGGGCAGGAGTGTTAGAACCTGATAGGGCCTGTCTCTGGGTCAAATAGAACTAAACTGTGTACTTATGCTAAATTGAATTGCTTGAAATAGAACTGTTTTGACATATATTGCTTACTTATGCTAAATTGTATTTTTTTACATTGAAATTGTACTAGGCTCAAATGAATTGTTCAAACTAGAACTATTTTGATATTTAACTGTGTAAACAAAAACTATACTTATACGAAACTAAATTGTTTGAATTAGAACCGTTTGACTAAACTGAATAGTTAGAAATATAAATGTTTTGACTATTAAACTGTGTACTTAGGCTAAACTGAAATGTTTGAAATAGAACTGTTAATTTGTATAAAAATGGATTCGGCATTAAATAACCTACCAACTTTGATATTCCTTAAACCCAAACAATCAATACAACTGTATTAGTACAGGTAAATTGATATATATATATATATATATTGCATAAGTCAGCTTCTCTGCTAACAAAATAAATTAAACAACCTTCTTATCTATATTTTTTAAGTTGCGATGTAACAAGTGGAAAAAGCCGTAAATTTATTTTCAGTAAATGCCACGCCCCTAAGTCAATAAATAAATGAATGAATAAAATTCCAGAATTTCATTTTTAGTGAAGGACAATGGAAAAATGATTTCATAATATGCATTTTTTCTGCACAACCCAATGTAAAAGAGAAAGCAAAAAGAAAGGAAAATCGTTGATTGAAATTGATTAAAAATGTGAAGGAACATAGTCAGCTTTTTTTATATTAATTTTATTGATGTTTCTTAATGAAAAATTTCCGGCTGAATACTCATTTCAAATTCACTTCATTGCATGATTGATTATGCGAAGACAAATTATCTCCACTATTGCTGATATATATATATTGGTTTGTAATGAAGTTGGTGACAGATACATATGTAATAATATTGCAATGGTAAATTTTCTGACACTGACGCTCACACACACACATATATATATATATATATATATATATATATATATATATAACGTGGTTTTTTTATATTCATACATAAAGGCGGCTCAGTTTTGATAATAGAGTAGATATGTATAAGTGAAGATAGCATGGGCACAGTGTCAACGACACTTGGTGACGGTCAGTTTCTTGCCTATGGGATGAGAAGATCAATTCTCTTCGTCACTTAGTGTCGTTTATTCTGGCTCTACGCTATCCTAAACTGGTATTCCAGCAATGTGATAATAAATAATATATACATGGGGAAAGGAATTCAATACAGAAAATTATATTGACATCTTTCCCTAAAGGAACAGAAATGACATTTTTTATAAATCTTATTATGAAACATCACTTTAATATATCTTCTTTTTTACAGTTAGTTTGATTTTATTGCTAACTTATTTTTTTCTCTCTCTCTCTCTCTTTATATATATATATATATATATATATAGAAGAATAGCAAAATCTTTTCGTTTTTACGTGCTGCCTAAAAAATAAATGTGCCGCCCACAAAACTTTCATCAGATGATGACTATGGGTCGGGCATAGTTAACTGTCTGAAGCATCCCTGCGACTAACCCAAAGTTCCCTCGCATATGCCGGAAAAATACTCAATATTCTCGTGTTAGACTTCTTTAGTTTATAAATTTCCGGTCAATGGTTATATTAGCGAAACCTTCTTCCATGTCAAATGAGAAAGAGACGACAACATTAAAATGCTCTAAGTGAGCCTCCATATGATTTTCAGTTAGAGTGTCTTGACAACATTCTTCTAACCTGTTTGCTTAATTGTTTCTTTATATATTATCGAAAATATGATGTGTGTAGTGCTCGGTGTTAAAATTACGTATGAAAAACTTAGAATAATATTCCTTATCATTTAAGCATTTTGATATAAATATCCATCGAACGTATTATTTTGGTATCCTTTTTAGAACTTTCTGTAATAATATTTTCGGTTATAAATCTAATAAAATATTGTTTATCTTTTCAAATAAGTCGGTAAATTTATTATTTGTTTGAATATTAAGTGATTTAAGAAAACAAAACGCGCATATATTCATATCAGTCGTTATATACATATATCTCGGACCATTGGTCTAATGGTTTGGATGTTCGCCAAGATCCCAGCCCGAGTCATTCCAAAGAGTAAAAAATGGTACTTGATACCTCATCGCTTAACACTCAGCATCATAAGGTACGCATCAAGGGTAAAGTGGAGTAATCCAAGAAAATGTGTAGCGCCCTCCCTTAAACCTGTGTTGTTTCTATTAAAAAAGGAAACTTCGGGTCGCACTCAACTGCAGTCGACAGCTTATATATATATATATATATATATATATATATATATATATATATGAACACACACTCACATATATATATATATATATATATATATATATATATATAGATACACATACTCATATGTGTGTGTGTTTGTGTGTATGTAAATATATGTGCATATATAAATATATATACATATGAACACACATCCACACATATATACGTACACACACATATAAATGCATACACACGTATATATATATATATATATATATATATATATGTGTGTGTGTGTGTGTGTTTTTGTGTGAAGGGTATAGTGATGGAATATTTACCATCGCAGAAAATGGATAAGGCGACCCTAGTATAATCTTTGGCGCAGCTTCTAACATTTCACAGGGTGTTAATCCTATTATTCTGCCGCCAGCTATGGGTAAATAGTTAAGAAGATTGGGCTCTTTACCCTTGGTATGACAATCCGCCTAGAAGAGGGAAAGTTCTGAATTCAAGCCAGTTTAACTCCGCTTCAAAAATTAACCTTTATATGCTTAGGGGTTGGGTAAATATGTATATATACATGTTAATTTATTTCTGTGTACAATCATATATATTCACACACACTTGTATATGTATTTACCAACCTCTCCGCATGAACCGGATGTGATATAATGTCAATTTTAAACCAGAGTTTAATAGATTAGAAATCTGTGTTTTCCTTCTTGAACGGTTCTCGAACCAACTTTAAAGAAAACAGTCTGACCTACTATTTACTCTCAGTAAAAGAGGAAATTGTTGGATTCAAGCCTTTTCTAAGGGTAATACCGCTAAGTAAAATGCATAAAACTCATTTAAGATTTGACTTTGGGTCACTGTGTCCATTTTTTATGATGATAAACGTTACATTACGAGTGCGTCTCTCTCTCTCATATATATATATATATATATATATATATATATACACGCGCATATATATATATATGTATGTATTTGGGATAACTAATAAAAGTATGCATATAAAATTACATATATGTGTCTCTGTGTCTGTGTGTTTATTTTTATTTATGTATTTATGCGGTTCCCTTGTCCAATATTATGATCCAAAACGTAGAAATTATTTGATCCTGTCTGCCACCTTTTTTCACATAGTTTGCTAAATTCTTTTCCTCAATAATTGGCATTCTATAAGTATTATTGTTCTGTTTAAATGAATGAGAAATCATCATCGTCTTGTCGTGTCACCAGCACGGATATCCCTGACCCTCACTCGCCACTCCTCCCTATTGTTCATCGCTTCCGGCAAGTCCTCATGGCTACATCCTGTATCCTCACTGAGATTCTGTATGTAGGTTAAAGCTGGTCTCCCTGCTTTTGCTTGGCCATGTGAGGGGGGCCATAGGAGAACATCACTTATGAGCTCGTCCCCGCTTCTCCAACAGTATCTTGCGTGTCTGGTTCGTATAACTTTGATAGTTTTCGTGATAGGACGTAGGTGGCCGTACAGCTGCTGCTTTGTGGGGTGTTGCTCCCAGGACTTGTTCAAAATTGCTCGCAGCATTCTTGGTTAGTTGTCGTCAAGCTTTTTCTCCATCCGTTTTGTCAGCGTCAATGTAGTACATCCATATAGCAGTATCGACACGACCGCTGCTTAGAAGAAACTGCATTTCATTTTATAGGTCAGGTCTGACTTCGATATGTCCGATAACCTATCGATAACTGTCGATACTTTTGCTAGTTGCATGTTGATACAGGGGTTGAAGAAAATAATGGAAACACCTAAAATCTTAGTATCAATTTCGAAACTCCCAATAAAATCATCAAATATTTGTTATTTTTATGATTTTTTATTTATTATTAATTTTTCTCATCTTATTTTACTAAAACTGTTGTTATTAATCAAATTTCATTAAAATGGTTGATCTATCAGATTTTAAAAGAAGTCAAATTGTTGGTGCTCGTATGACAGGCGCTAGTATAACAAAAACCGCTGAATTCTTTCTTGTAGCAAGGAATACAATTTCGAAAGTAATGACAGTATTTAAGAAATGAGATAAAAGCTCCTCACTGAAGCAAAACTTTGGAATAAAACAAAGTAGTCTGATAGGACCCGTCGGACTCTTATGCCGATTGTTTATAAGGATCACAAGAACACAGCTCCAAAAATTTCAGCAGAACTTAATGACCATCTCGAGAACCCAGTTTATTCAAAAACTGTAAGAAAGGAGCTAGAGGTGCCCGTGGTGTAATGGCTATCATCGCAGGAAATGGACACGGCGACACGAGTTCAAATCCTGGACGAGACTGATTGCATTTCACATAGCACTAATACCCTTAGGAAAGGTATGAATCCAATAATTCTCCCTCCAGCTATGGGTAAATAGTAGGACAGCCTAAGTTCTTCAGTCTTGGTGAGGCAACTAGTCTAGGAGAAGGAAAACTCTAAATTCAAACCTGTTAAACTCCGCTTAAAAAAATCGACCTTGTGTCATATCCTGCCCGAGCGGAGGGGCTGGTAAATATGATAAGAAAGGAGCTGAACAAAGCCAGATTTAACGGAAGGGCTGCAATCAGAAAACAATATTAAAATAATTTTTTTGTTTGAAATTCCCAGATGTATCCATTATTTTGTCCCACGTCTGTACATATTTTTTTACTAATCATTCTCCGTACGAAAAGGAAGTGAAACGATGTTGATTATTAATAGGGTTGAATCCAGAATTTTCCTTCTTCAGGACTGGTTGTCATACTAAATTTTAAAAAATCAGTCTGCTCTATTATTTATTTGATAGTTGGAGAGAAAATAGTGGGATTCATGCATTTCTTAAGCTTATTAGCGCTATACTGAAATGCAAAAGCCCCGTCGAGGTTTTGAACTCGGGTCGTTTGGTCCATTTTCTACGAAGACAACTCTTACTGTTCGGGCGTTTATATATATTTTGTGAAGTTGACAAACATAGTCAAAGGCGAACCGAAGGTTCCATTTTCATTAAATACGACACCGAGGTGTAAGGGAAAGCGCTACTCCATTCCCTGAATATCTCCACTTGGCCCTTGATCCGTAGCTTATAAAGCTGAGTGTTAAGCAAGTAGGTATTGAGTACCATTTTTTTAGTCTTTTTAGTCTGGATTGAACCTCGGTTTCTCGGGTCCTTGGCGAACACTCTAACCACTGGTCCAATGCACTGATATATAAGTAAGTAAAGTTGATGACCATAGTCGAGGGTGACTCGAAGGCTTCCTTTTGAATAGCTACTCCACCGAGGTGAAGGATCGCTACTTCTTTCCCTGGATTGCTTCACTTTACCCTTGATACGTACCTTATAGTGCTGAGTCTTAAGCAAGGAAGCATCAAGTACCATTTATTTTGGAGTTTTTGGTATGACACGACCTGGGAATAAACCCTGGTCTCCCTGGCCATTGGCGAACATTCTGCCCACTAGATCAATATGTATATTCACTCTAAATATACATTTTATATATATTAGGGTAAGTGATAAAATAAGGATATTTTAAAAAAAAAACAAATAGTTTTTTATTAAAATGTTTTTTTTTCAAAAATCTAAACTCTTCATTGTTTGGAATTGGTTTGTTGAAAAAATTATTTCAATTTTGGAAAAATATTTATTTTGAATCTATTTAAAATGGGGTGAGTCAACTACGGGGTTCCAAGCTTAAACAGAGGTCTGTCATGAAATTTTTGGTACCATGTGAAAGTTACTGAATAATGTGTAATGAGTACAAAGAATTATATTTGAATATAAAAAATATTTGTAAACAGTTTAAACAGGCGTTCGCCTCTTCATAGATTCGAAACATTAACTCTTCGGTAAAGAAAATGATCCTGGTTCAGTGACCAGTAAAGAATGTCTTCTGTGATAGAGAATAACAAGCGATGACTATTTCCTTAAAAAAGCTGCAACTGTAAACAGTGTTTCCTATTGCCAACTCTTCGGTAAAACCCACCTTATATATATATATATATATATATATATATATATATATATATTTGTATTTTACTGCATAATAAGTCGTTAGAAAAAATCTAGCTTTCGTTTATCTCAATTAACTCTGATATTGATTATTTTGCTGTTATAGTGAAGTACATTGTTGTAGCATTTTATGATAATTTGATTTCCTGAGCGTTGCATTCCAGTCTAAATTGCGTGAACATATTGGCGTCAAATCCAATCAGACCATGTGTAGTTACATAAATAAAATATCAAAAATAATATTTCTTTATAATGATACAGAGTAAATGTTAATTTGGTACGAACTGATTTTGTTAAAAATAAAATAAATTGAAATATAAAACAATTAAAATATTTATTTAGAGTATTATATTTTGTTAAATTAGTTTATAAAATTTGACACATTAACTTTAGAGGATTTTCATCAGCAAAAATTTGTGAGTGGCAATCTCGCTTGGTAAAATGATTATATATAGATGATTATAGATAATATAGTTTGGAAAATACTGTCCGATTTTTGCATAAATTATAAATCAAATTCTGTTCTAACATTATTTCAATGTTGAATTAAAGAATTCGTATTTCTAAAGAATATAGTGTCATCGTTGTTAATTTTCTATCATAATTTGATTTTGAAGGGTCATCTTCATCATGTCATGCAAACGGCGCAGATTTTCCTGACCCTCTCTCTTTCCATCCGTCCCTATCTCTCATCGGTCCTAGCAGGTCTTCCAAACTGCATCCTGTGTCTGATCGGTCAACACTTGCACGTAAGTGTTTAAGGGTCCACAGAATAATGTCACATGAGTTTGTCCTTACTTCTCCAGCAGTGTCCCGGATGTCTTGTTCGTCTCGCTCCCATGGCTTTTCAGAGGAGGGTTAAGTGGCCGTACAGTTGATGTCTCGTGGAGTGTTGCTTCCAGGATTTGTCCAATATAGCACCTATCATTTCGGTGTAGTTCCTATCTAGCTTTTTCTTCATGCATTTTGTTAACATCTAACTTTTGAAGGTTACATTCCCCTAATTAAATATGAAAAGTGAAGTGATGCGTTCAGTATTTTAGCATGAGTTAAAGCTCGACGAGACGTTTTCTTCATGACAATGCTTGGCCATATATCGCCAGGATAAAAAAAAACAGAGCAGCTAACAGACTTGGAATGTGAGATTTGGCCTCATCCACCATATTCTCCTGATCGCTTATCAATGGAGTACCACTTGTTCAGACAAATGGACTTTTTTTTTCGGAAAAAAATTCAATACAAAAGGAAGAGTAAAAGGCGAATAGAATTTTATCGTAGGAGCATAAATAAAATTGTTAATTGATGGCAGAAATGCATAGATGTTGAGGGATCAGATTTTGACTGATTAAAAGATTTTTCTAAACTTATCAATTCATGAATGTAGGTTGATTCTAAAATATGGCATTATTTTCCTAACAACTATATATATATATATATATATTAAAACAGTGTTGGTTGTCTCTAAATCACTTTGTTAGTTTTTTAGCATTACTTTCAAAAGTTGTTTTTGAAGGGACATCATCATCGTGTCATGCTAACTGCGCGGGTTTTCCTGACCCTTTCTCTTTCCATATGTTCCTATCGTCCATCGCACCTAGCAGGTCTTTAAAACTACATCCTCTGTCTGCACAGAGCTGATGTAAATGATTTCAAAACATGTAAATAATTTCAAAACAATTGCAAAAAAACTACATGAAACCCAGGGGTCGCAGTGTATATTCCATGAATTAAATATATATCTAATATATATTCATTTACTATTATTATACCGGGACATTGGCCCAGCGGTTAGAGTGTTCGCCAATGGCCCGGGAGACCTGGGTTCAATCCCAGGTCGAGTCATACCAAAGACTTTAAAAATGGTACTTGATACCACCTTGCTTAACACTCAGCATTATAAGGTACGGTTCAAGGGTAAAGTGGAGCAATCCTGGGAATGGAGTAGCGCCCTCCCCTACACCTTGGTGTAGTAGCTATCGAAAAGGGAGCCTTCGGGTCACCCTCGACTATGGTCGCTAACTTTACTTTTTACTTACTATTATTATCATATATATATATATATATATATATCATGTGCTGGTAGCACGTAATCCCTTGATTCTTTCTTGCCTTCTCACCCTACTGGCAGGTCTTCTAGATTGCATTTTGTGTCCGCACACATGTTGTGATTCTTTGCTGGTCGGCTAACCCTGGTTTGTCCATGTGTGGGAGTCCCAGAATAACATCGCTTGTAAGTTCCTCCTTATTTCATTTGCATCTTTTGTCCATCGTAATTGGATGGCTGGTGAGATGAAAAGCAATTGACCTGACCCACTCTCATTCTCTCTCTCTCGTGTGTGTGTGTTTATGTGTGAAAATGTGTTTACGTATTTATCCGATAACGAACCAGCTGTTCTGAATTCATTCCCAAAAAGAAATAATTCCATCCCCAAAATACAATCCTACTAATATTTAAGAGGTCACTGAAAGAAGACATGAAAAACCACAAATTCCTATTCGGCTAGGGCTGTAGAATGTACAGACTGCATCTCTGCAGAGGGGTAAGACCCCCACAACGGGCGTCCTGTATATGACACTAAACAATCTGATGGTGAGGTTCCAGAATGGACCTTTGGGGAATGTGGAGTACCCCTTCACTGCGAGGTCCACTCTGGCCCGGAGTGACAGCACCTGATAGGGTCCTATCTACGGGTCAAATAGAACTAAACTGTGCAATCATGCTAAACAGGATTGTTTAAAATAGAGCTATTTTTGACATTGAAACTATACTACGCTGAACTGAATCGTTCGAAATAGAACTGTTTTGACATTTAACTGAGTGTAAACGAAAACTATACTTATACTAAAATAAAATTGTTTGAAGTAGAACTGTTTGACTAAACTGAATAACTTTAAATAGAACTGTTTATTTGTATAAAAAGAGATTTGGCATTAATCTGAAAAGGTTCATATGCCATAAGACTAAAACAAATGAAAAATACAAACCTTCTACATGAAAATCTGACTATGAAATCAGCATGAAGCTCAAACGACACTCTTAACAAGAGAAGATACGATTCTCATACAAGATGATCATGGCGGAGCAACAGTCATCTTGGGCATCAATGAATATCTCAAAAAAGGAAACAATCAACTGAATAACAAATACTTCTACCGTGAACCCCGAGCTGACCTCTTCGGAGATCACCAGAAAACTATTATGGATTCTTTAAATAATATGATCGTAAAAAATTTGATCGACAAAGAAATGTCAGAGATATTGAAATATCAATGTAAAATCTATTTGCTTTTATCTGCTTCAAAAATACACACCGGAAGACCAGTCATTTCCTCTGTTAACTGTGTAAATATGGCGACTACTACAAACAACTACTATATATATCATACGGTGACTGATGTTTGCATAGCGGCATTGGTACCAACAAAGCCTTCAACTGATGATGACTTTGGGTTCAGGCATGGTTTCAGAGCCGAAGCACTATTATCTAGTGGTAAGAATGCTTCGATCCCGAAACTATATGCTTTATTTCCCAAAAAGTAGCGAATGCAATTTTGGGGAGCATAAGGCCACAACCATATGCTGACTATTACATATAACTTATATATATATATATATATATATATATATATATATATATATACATGAATGGATATCGTCGCAGGAAATGGACATGGCTAGTACCCTTGAGAATGGTATGTATCCAACTATTCTCCCTCCAGCTACGAGTAAATAGTCGGGCAGACTGCGCTCTTTAACTTTGGTATGGTAATCGGTTTTAGAGAAGGAAAACTCTGAATTCAAACTTGTTAAACTCCGTTTAAAACTGACCTTGTCTCGCGTCTTGCTCGTGCATAGGGGTCAATATATATATATATATATATATATATATATATATATATATATATGTATGTGTGTGTGTGTGTGTATTTATGTATATATATATATATATATGAAAAATTGATTGGGTCAGCGAAACTTAAGAATATATATATATATATGTATATATATTTATATGTGTGTGTATGTCTTTAATGTAAGCTATCCTCACGACGGAGCAATGGGAGATTCCATAGTTTTGATAACAAGAAAGTAAGAAAGAAGCAAATAAAAGCCAAATATGAAAGAGGGAATGCTTCATACAAAAAGATATTAAAAAAGAGAAAAAGTCACGTAGTGATCAGAGAAGTCTAAAGTCTAAAAAATTACAGGAAGAGAGGGGAAAATAACAGAGAGAGAGAGAGAGAGAGAGAGAGAGAGAGAGAGAGACACACACACACACACACACACACACACAAAGAAAGAAAACGTGTAAAGCTTATGTTTCCCTTAATAATCCCTATCCAGCATGTGCTTCTTTCGCTAAATTTAATGTCATAGAAATATGAAATTGTTAGATCTTCTCTGCCACTTTATCTTTTTTAAATTTAGATTGTATGCTAAATACTTTTCTGATTATTGACACTCTAAGTATTGTAGTTCTGTTATAGCAATCATTGAGGAGTAGGCTTTCTTGTAATAGATATATATTTTTTTGTTACTTTCACGCCGCCTCCAGATACAATCACTCCATTCTCTGCAGTTGGAAGCGCCTTTGCAAATTTTATCTTCCGAAAAAAAAAAAGCCTTTAAGAAGTTTCCAAGCAGAAATTGAGCCGTTCCTTGCATTGTAGGTCAATGTATAAGTGCATATACACTAAGTAAAAAACAAAAACAAAAAACAAAAGCAAAACTAAACAAAAACAAAGCACCCTGGCTGCGGCATATGGTAAGAATGACAGCTACTGTCTCACAACAACTGAGTATAACGTGACAGTATCAACCAGAGATGGAGCTCTCGAAAAAATCTCACGCATTGAAAGGAAATAAACTGAGAAAATTAGAAATCTGTGAATGAATTGAGATGCTCCTGACCACGTGACTGCTGAGATAAGTTAGAATACTGAGGAAAGAGCTGAGGAAACTGGTTACCACCCAGAAGTCCACTGGTTAGAGTAGGGCGGGTGGAAAACCCTAATGGTGAAGAGAATGGTTCGGTATCTTTGTTTGAAAATGTACATCAACTTTCGTAGGTTATTTAATGCCAGGCCATATTCATGAAAGAATAGTTGGGATATGATAAGGGAGTTCGAATCTTTCCGAAGGATAGTAATCCGAAAGTGAAACTAACAGCGTGACTGGAGTTCGAACTCGCTTACATCGCTATCATAAGTCCAGAACATTAGCCATTGCGCAATGTGGACTCCCAACTGAGAGAATGCTGGTTTGGTTTGGTTTGGTTTGGGTTGATAGCGTATCAGCCATTGGAAGTTAATGCCAAATCCTCTTTATACATATATTATAAATATATGATTTGTAAACACATTTAGCAGACGTTTTCAAATGAGCCTAAGCTGATTCTTTCGAACACATTTAAAGGGTTCCAAGTATTGCTATGCATCACTAACAATTCAATTAAACATCAGTCATTTGTTTACACACAGTTAAAGGACCAAACAGTTCTATTTCAAAGAATTCAATTTAGTATAAGTCATTTATTTGCACACAGTTTAAATTAGATAGGACCCTACCAACGGTTACCACACCGGAATGGAGTGGACCTGGGAGCAATGACAATAAAGGGATACTCTGCATTCCCCAAAATTCCAATATTACTAGAGGATCATCATCAGATTGTTTAGTGTCATATGTAGAACACTCGTTGATGGAGACTTGTCCCTCTGTGGAGATGCAGTCAGTTTATTCTAAAGCCCCAGCCGACTAGGCTTGAAAATGTTGGATAATACGGAAATTTTGTGCTACGTTATCTCCAGTGTTTGTTTCTCGTTACAACACCACCCGATAAGCGAGACTTTGGATGCTCTAAGAGTATCCTCTACAGAGGGAGTGGTACCCCCCTACAATGGGTGTTCTGTGCATTATACTAAACTGCTTCTGATGGTGAGGCTCTAGTTTCCGAAAACTGGGAGAGTAGAATACCCTTTTATTGTCATTACTTCCAGATCAAGTCTGACCCGGACGGGTTGTAACTTTTAGAGTCCCTCCCATTTAGAGGTCAAATTAATATGGAAATTATTTGTATTAGATTGGAATGCTTGATATTATCTAACCATGTGTAAGAGAGAAAAACCTTTAAGAAAAAACTACGCAAAAAATTGAATTGATGTGCCGTTAAACACATAAACTAAATTAAACAAACTTGAAGATGTAAAAAAGGGCGAAAGTTTAACTATTAATAGCCACGTTAATTTAGTTTGGTTTGGTATAATGGCTAATAAACCATTGTAGGTTATTAATACCAAATCCATTTTTATGCATTTTAATAATTTTTTTCAAATAATTCAGTTTAGCAAAAACACGCAGTTTAGTTCTATTTAACTCGTACATAGGACCCTATCAGGTGCTACCAGTCTGGACCTAGGAGCGATGACAATAAGGCGTAGTCACATTCTCTAAAGCCCAAGGATTACTGAAGCTTTAACATCAGATTGTTTAGTGTCATATACAGGACACTAGTTGGGGGAGGGGATCTTAACCCTCTGCAGAGAAGCAGTCGGTGTATTGTGCAGCCCCAGTCGACTGGGCAAAACTACGTTAATATACATAGAATATTCTTTCAGGAATGAAGGATTCTAATTTGCATTCCATAATTATGTCCGTTATATTGAGAATATGCGGAAGATTCAAAAAGTTTATGCTTCAGTTACGAAGCTGACTGGAAATTGCTCGATTGAAAATTACGTTATAATCTGCTGTTTTCCCATGGTCACGATTACATGCATACTATAGAAATTTTACTAATATATAAGTAATTTAGCCCATCGGAGTCGAGGGCGACCCGGAAGCTACTTTTTCAATAGCTATTCTACCAAGGTGTTAAAGAAAAACTGTTTTATAAAGAACAACACCAAAACTGCGATTAACACTTCTATTTCCCGCAATTCAGTTTAGCATAAGTACACAGTTTAGTTCTTTTTGATTCATATATAGAATCCTATCATTTGCTGCTACACAAAGCCAGAGTGGACCTGAGAGCGATGGCTATGAAGGGGTATTCCGTATTCCCCAAAGTTCCAGAATTACTGGAACGTTGCCATCAGACTCTTAAAGATTTCAATTATTCCTATATAGCAGTCATAATGTAACATCCATCATTTCTTTGCACACAGTTTAGTTCTATTCTCACCTATCTGGTGCTACGGCTCCGTGCCAAAGTGGCCCTGAGAGCAATGGCAATAAAGTAGTACTTCCCATTCGCCAAATCTCCCAGGCTGCAGTCACACCATCAAATTTTTAATATCATATCCATGATACTCGTCGCGGGGTCTTACCCTCCACCGACACAATCATTGCATTCTACAGCTCCAGCCAAATAGACTATGCATGCAGGGAAAGAGAATCAGGTATTGCTATTTAAAATTAATAATTCTAACTATCAAGTATTTCTATCTAATACAAACAACGTGCACACGGCTGCTTGGTTTCAAATAACTAATAATAATCCTTAGTAAATAACTGAACAGTTTTATTTGACCGATAGTTACAGCCACTCCGAGTCAGAGTAGACCTGCGTAATGCCAATCAAGTTGTATTTCACAGTCTCCCTGTAGAAGCTCCAGGATTGGAAGATCATCATGCGGTGTTGCTTATTATCTTAACTAGGACACTTGCTATGGGAGGGGGTTTTAACTTTTGCAAAGTTGCTGTCGACTACACCCCTAGTCAACACGACAGTCAAAACTTAATAACAACTATAGTTGGTTGGGGCTGTAGAATACACCGTCTGCATATCTACAGTGGAATAAGACCCTCCCAAATGAGCGTTCTATGATACGAAACCATCTGGTGGTGAAGCTCCACTCCTGGAGCTTCGGGAAATATGAAGTACTCTTTAATCGCCATTACTCACAGGTCCACTCTTATCTTGAGAGGTTTGAACCTGTTAGGATACCATCTAGGGATCAAATGAAACTGATTGATCATTTGTTATACTTGAAAACATCTGTGTGCAAACAAATACCTGTTAAATCAAAATATCAGTATTATATAGCAATACATAAAACCATTTAAATGTACGCAAACAAATGAGCTCTGGCTCGTCTAAAAATGTCAACAAGAAACTATTCGTTTAGAAAGTATATATATATATATATATATATATATATATATGGACTCCGTTTTGAAAGTATATATATATATATGGACTGCGTATCGATCGCAGATTAATCAGCTCGACATCTTCCACAAGCGCTGCCTTCGCTCCATATGTGGAGACACGCTCGGAGATAAAATGACATTTGTTGATCTGTTTGCAAGATGTGGGATTCGAGGTACTGAAACGTTCCTCATGCAGTTCCCAAAATGATGGGCTGGTCAAGCGGTAAGAATGAGTGATGAGAGAATACCAAAAATCCTAATGTATAGTGAGCTAAAAGATGGGAAAAGGAATACTGGCCGGCCTTGGCTTCGATACAGGGATAAGCTAAAGTACAATGTTTCAGCCACTAAAATCCCTGTTGGAAGCTTTGAGGATTTGGCACTTGACAAGACCAAATGGAGGGCCACCATTCGGAATGGAATGAGGGATTTTGAAGTAAATCACTTTGAGAGATTTTTGGTTGGTTGGTTGTTTGGGTTTTATTGCATATCAACCCTTGTGGGTTATTTAACGCCAAATTCTGTCTGTCTGTTTGTCTCTCACTCTCTCTCTCTCTATATATATATATACATGTTCAACTAAAGATTTATAAACGAATACTTATGGAGGTAAAATTTTCTATAAGTTGGATTTCATTTGTTTGTACAAGATCAACCAGTTTTAATAAGTCATATTTTTTGGTACAACTCTGTCTCTCTCAAGAAGGACAGAACATCATCTATTTTGACGTTCTCGAACAGATCGGTTAAACTATTTACTTTGAAAAATCGCTTTCTGATAAAGAGAAATTAAAGGTGGTAAGATAGGGACAAGGGTGTGTTTGACCCAACCATCAATTCTTTCCGACTCCCCTCACTCCGGCTCCATTTATGGTCTTATCTGCAAATCGCTAGCTGGACTGAAATCTCACAATCACCATACACATTCGAACTTATTTTGCTTTTAGACATTCATACGTAGAAATCAACGAGATAATCCATGTATATATATATATATATATATATATATAAACAAGATTCGGCATTAAATAAGCTACAATGGTTAATATGCCGTAAAAACACCACTAACCTATCAAAATAGGTGAACTACTTGATAGACGCGAGTAAATTGCTTTAAAATTATAATAGTGAAGTGTATGTACTTTAATAATGAAATATCTTAAAGTTGTTTACTTTGGAGTGAAATTGAATTTCACGAATTAAATCAAAATCATCTCTCATTTTCGTTCGTTCTTTCTCACTGTAAAGAGACAGATAGCGAAATATTTTTGTATAAGAATTGAATTAACCGTCTCTTTGAAAAAAAAAAAAAAAGATAACATTAATCTGAGAAGTAGTTAATATTGAAAGAGGCAGCTCTAATTGTGTTTACTAAATTCCAAGAACAATTAACAGCTTCATCGATACTTCAAAGTTGGAGGAGAGTCGAGGTTGCATGGATTTCTTCTTTCTTGTTCTTTACTTCCTGGAAGCAAAAACGATGTCTCAAAGAGTTTTGGTTCTACAGACGGCAGTTGGTATATGGTGAATGGCACTGATTTTTTGGGTGTTAGTTGTGTGAGTAAAGGAGGAGGAGGAGGAGAAGAGTACAAAAAATGGAGGAAGAGGAGATGAAGCGAAAGGAGAAGAATACAAAAGAAGACATGGAAAAAAGAAATGAAGAAATAGTAAGAAGAATAAGAGAAGAAAGTACAAAAATAGAAAGAGGAAGACGAAAGGAAGAAGAATGCGAAGGAGTAAATAAAAAAAGGTAAAAGAAGAAAGATGAGGTGGAGGAGTAAAAAAAAAAAAAAAAAGAGAATGTAGAAGAAAGGAAAAGAAAGAAAGAATTAGATAACGTGACAATAGAAGTGGAACGCAAAGAAGAAGAAGAAAAACAACAACAACAACAATAGAACAAAATAAAGAAGGAAAGGAAAATGAAGAGCAGGATGAATTAATAAAAAAGAGTAAAAGAGGAAAGGAGAAGGAGGAAGAGCAGAAAAGAGAAAGAGTTGGAAGAAAACCGAAGAATAGAATAAGAGGAAAAAGACGGGGAGTAGAAAGGGTAGGGACAGAGAAAGAAGAGGAAAATTGAAGGATGAATTCGAAAAGATGGTAAACGTAGAAGTAAGAGGAGAAAAACGACCACAAAGAGGGTCACAACCAAAGATATTGATTGGTATTAATTAAGAATTATGAGGAATCACGATGTTAAGCAACGATGAGCTTGTTTAGTACTTAAGTTGGTGATTACTTAGTAACGGCCGGTACGGAAAGCAACGTAAGGCTTGAGGATTGAAACATATTGAAAACATGGGTTTCAGCTATATTTCCGAAGTTAAGCAATGATCAATTAGACCGGGACTTAGATACTTCGAGACTTGGCTAGTTTTATAGGATATAAACACTTGAAGGTTTACTTTATGCCAAAGACATCTGAACAATTTTGATCTCAGTTTAGTTTGGTTGGGTTGGGTTTTATGGCATAACAACCTTCATAGCTTATTCAAAGCCAAATCCTCTTTAAACACATATATTAAATATATATTATTTGGTTTGGTTGGGTTTTATGAGATATCAACCATTTTAGGTTATTTAATGCTAAATCCTCTTTAAACTTTTTATTAAATATATATGATTTGGTTTGGTTATATTTTATGGCATATCAAACATTTTGGGTTTTAACGCCAAATCCTCTTTATATATATATATATATATATGATTTGGTTGGTTGGGTTTATGGCATATCATCCTTTGTTTGTTATTCAACGCCAAATCCTATATATATATATATATATATATATATATATATATATATATATATATTGTAAACACATTTTGTAAATAACATTTTTAAACAAGCCTGAGTTTATTTTTTTCCACACTTAAGTGGTTTCAAATATTTCGATATAACAGACATAATTTAACATTAGTCATTTGTTTAGCCATATATACATACATATATGATTTGTAAGTGAATAGCTTGTAGGTAATTTCTATTTTTAAATGAGTTAGAAGTAATTTGTTTGCACACAAGTATTGCTGTTGTCTCAACACAGTTAAATGGTTTCAATTATTGCTATCTAACACTTATAATCCTAGTGAGTATTAATAATTTGTTTGCGCGTTTTGAAGTGGTTACAAGCATTGATATCTAGCACTAATAATTCTCGATTACATTACTCATTCATTTGCACAGTTAAGTTTCAATATATCACTAACAATTCAATTAAACATCGGCCATTTGTTTACACACAGTTAAATGATCAAACAGTTCTATTTCAAACAATTCAATTTCGAATAGGCTATTTATTTGAACACAATTTAAATTATGAAACAGTTCTATTTGAGACGTACATTTTTTTAAGTTGAGGAATTATATTGTGAATTGAATTACCATGACTAGAAATTCTGGCGAACGCTTGCGTGCAAGATAAGGAAACACTCGACTGCTTTTTTGACCTTATTAGGTCTTATCGGCAGTGTATACAGTGACCTCCAGCACTGGAGATTGTACATCTATATCATTGCCTTTCAGGTTATAATAATTACGCGGATACGTATTTCCAATACTCCTAGGAAGACGTGGCCCTGGAGGCAACCGTGTCCTCTGTAAAGAGTATGGAGGTAACTTGTAAGACACATTCAGGTTAATTGACCATGCAATTACCATGACTAGTTGATTTGGTATCACTTGTGTGCGATGTAGATTGATGACTCATTGATATATATTCGGCTCTGCATTCTGTAGTCGCTGATTCGATCTCCAGTGAGGGAGATCACGGTATACACTGCTTATGAGACCTAATAAGGTTTAAACAACTGTCCAGTGTTTCCATATGTCACGCGCAAGTGTTCACAGCATTTTCTTGTAATTAAATCCCCAAGTTCTATTTGACCTATAGGTAGGAACCTAATACACACAATTTGCATACGAGTGTTTGGTTTCAAATAACTAATAATAATCCTTAGTAAATAACTGAACAGTTTTATTTGACCGATAGTTACAGCCACTCCGAGTCAGAGTAGACCTGAGTAATGCCAATCAAGTTGTATTTCACATTCACCCTGTAGAAGGTCCAGGATTGAACGATCACTATGCGATGCTGTTTATTATCCTAATCAGGACACTTGCAATGGGATGGGGTCTTTCTTTTTGCAAATTTGCAATTGGCCACACTCCTAGTCAACCGGGCAGTCAAAATTTGAAAAAGACCTAAGTTGGCTGGGGCTGTAGAATACACCGACTGCATTTCTACAATGGAATAAGACCCTCCTCAATGAGTGTTCTGACTATGATACGAAACCATCAGGTAGGGAAGCTCCACCCCTGGAGCTTCGGGAAATGTGAAGTATCCTTTAATTGCTCACAGGTCCACTCTAATCTGGATAGGTTTGAACCTGTTAGGGTACCATATAGTGATCAAATAGAACTGACTGATCATTTATTAACTCAATTCCCAAGTTCTATGTGACCCGTAGTTAAGAACCTATCAGATGCTGCCATTCCCAGTCAGAGTGGTCCTGGGAGCAGTAGCAATGAAGGGGTACTCCATATTCCCCAGAGCTCCAAAACTGAAACCTCACTATCCGATTATTTAATGTCATACCCAGGACACTCGTGTGCTGGGATGCAGTCGGTGTATTCAACAGTCCCCTCCGACTGGGTTTTACGATTTCGAGTTAACCGTTTTGTGTATGTGTGTGTGTGTATATATATATATATATATATATACATTGCACGAAGTGATACAGTTTGAACTTCAGATTATGAAAAACCAAACTTCTTTCTTCATACAGTCATTATAGCACAAGTGGTATCAAAAGCAGCAAATAGATCGATCTTTTTTTTTTTTTTAAAAAAAGAATAATTTTAAACAGGTACACACTCTATTATCTCAAACATCTGTTAGAATCATAGATGTGACTTTAACAGATACTATTACTCCATAATGTTTCAAGTAACAAGTCGTGCTTATTAATAATCTTTTGTTTGCATATAGTTATATAGTATCAAGTATCAACCTGGAAAATACAAAGGGGGAAAACTAGAAATCAACGGAAGAATTGAGTTGTCAAGACCACACCAAGGTTAATTACTATAATTATAATTATCTGTGTCCGTATCTTAAAATGCATCCCCACCGATGTCGCAATTCCCTGAGTAAATTATGTTATATTCTGAATAATTATTAAATAATCATAACTTAATTTTAATTAGCATCTTATTTCTATTAAATATTTCTATTAATGTCTAGCCATGTTAGATTTGCCTCAAAACAGTCCATGTTATTAATATGTTTAAAAACCTGCTATATGAGTTATACATGCTGAAGAATGAAATATTTGCGTAGCATTTGATGTGGATATTTATCATAGGGGTTTTAACAAATCTGGGTTTGATAAAGAATCGTTTGGTGGTATTGATTTATAAGATTATTGTTTAATTTAAAAGCAATCCTATGAATCATTTCATATAGAAATGAATTAGAATAAAAAATACGAGGATCATTAAATAAGTTTCCAGACTTTTTTCGTATGGTCATTTTTATTGATAGCACACAAATGAAACTCTAGTCCCCTTCGAAGTAATCTCCTCCGGCTACAATGCACCTGTTGTACCGCTCCAACAACTTCTGGAAGTCACCATGGAAGTCCTCTTGTGTGACCATGTCAATGACCTTCGTCACAGCCTCTTTCATCTCCTCAATTGTCTCATAACGACAGCCTCTGAGCTTAGGGAATAAACAAAAGTCACAGGGAACAAGGTCTGGACTATAGGGAGGCTGAGGAACTGTCTTGAGGCCCATCTTGGTCAAATAGTCAGTGACAAGGATGGAATTGTGGACTGGAGCATTGTCCTGGTGGAAATGCCACTGGCCCGATTTGAAGAGTGCTCGCCTCTTCCAACGAAATCTCTTCCTGAACTCCCTTAAAACCTCAACATAGTAACCTTAACCCGAACCCTTTAGCCAATCAACTCTGGTGTATTGACTTCCTTACTCCTCCCATACCTCACATCATCCCTCATAGACTCCGTGCCTTCCTTGAATCTCTTATGCCACTCAAAAACTGATGCTCGATTCATGCAAGATGGTCGAAAAGCAGTCTGAAGCATTCTATACGTTTCTATGGCATCGTTTTTTCCAAGTTTAAAACAGAATTTTATTGCATATCGTTCTTCTAAAGTGTCCTCACGTCCAGATTGCATTTTTGAAATTCACCAGCTGTGAAAATTAATCTTTAGTAGGGTGTATTCCAATTTCTTGCTGTAGCCGTTCATTTGAAGCTGAAATCATAAGAAATGGTCAGTCATTTCATAAGCTGTATAGCAATAAGATACTGCATTTTCAAGAGTCTATGACAATTTTAAATGCCTGTACAAAAAAGTCTGGAAACTTATTGAATGCACCACACCAGTCATCTTCCGATGAGTTTATCTTTAGTTACGTAAATCGTAATTGATATCGACAAAATACTTAGAAAAGTCCTGGAGAGCAGCGGACACTTGCTCTCACTTGAACTCTGGTAAAATTTATCAGTTACCAAAGGATGAGACGATTTCACAGTTCGAGCAGACCATAGAGTGGGGAAAAAAAAGAAGAAAACGAAAAGCTAAGTGACGGTGATACCAAGTGTAACTGGAGTTTTTGGAACGTACCAAACTTCTTTTCATATCAGCTAGAACACATATAAATGTTTTGGAGACTCGAGAAGACTTGTTTTTATTTAGACTTTCGTGAAAGACCATCAATTACAACTGGTGTGAAAAACTAATAAAGAGAGGAAATAATAAAGAGAGGAAATAGTAAATAGACGAGAATCTTATTTGTGTTATTTTTAAGATGAATTTTGATCATTTTGATCATTTAGAGTATACGGACTAGTGTCTTCATCTTTATAGTAATATTTACGTTTCGGTCGACGCATCCTTCAACCTTCTGGTGTTTTATGTCGAACTAAAGAATCTACCCGGAACTTCGAACCGAACCCTTTATTTAATCCAAGGGTGTGGATTGTTCTAATTCCGCTAACCATCACCGAGTACAGGTGTTAAACTATAGTAAGTATTCTTTGCTATTTTCCTGTAGTCAGGATTGAACCTGCAACCTCCGGATGATTTCACTTAGAAGTACTTCAACCAAACGCCTATATTCCTTGCGACATGTTTCCAGCTGGACAATACAAAGTGAATTTTTAGGATTTATAAACGTGTCTTCATCAATCGATGAGATATCATCTATTACTACTATGTACGATTTTTCCCTTGTTCATATTGCAGTTTTAAAGATTTTCTTATCTAGCCTCTTTGATTATGGGTCCACGTATCGTATTCAGACTAGAATCTCTCCTGGAAAATGAGACATGAAGTTCTCTTGGATCTTGAGATAAATATGGATCATCTAATTCCAACCAGATGACCGGACCTTTTTTTAAATGGTTACCAAGAAGAAAATAAACCTGTCAATTTGTGGACTTCACCGTTCCAACAGACAAAAGAGTGAAATTAAAAGCCGATACACTAGATAAATACATGAACCTTGCGAAACAACTAAAAACATTTTAGGGCCTGAAGAAAGATGTGATACCCATAATAACTATCGAAACCGATGAAAGAGTTCATCAATTAACATTGTAATGGTTCATAGGTAGCGTATATATATATATATATATATATATATATATATAGGTATTATCCGGTCCAGTTAAACCAGAGTTGGGAGTAATTCCTTCAGGACAAGAAAATCATTCAAGAGCTGAACATTTAAATTTTCCTGGTTGAGAGCTCAATGTAATTAATTTTACAGAGCAATACCGTAATTATAACTGACGGAAGAATTTTGAAAATAAAATAAATAGGTAAATAAAAAAACGGAAATTCAATAAAACGAGGAGGTAACTCTTCAACTCTCTCCCTTCCCCTCCCCCCCGTGTCTATTCTGTTTTATTCATCCATTAGATCTGAAGAAGTCCTGTTATATTTTTCTTCGTGTTTTTGGTTCATACCAGAAACGAAAAACAGGATGGAAATAAATTTATAATCCTAAAATAACCGGTCTTTGTTTTTTTCTTTAAAGAAAGTATATATATATATATATATATATATATATATATATATTACTTCCTGTTAAAAAGCATTGGTATTAAACAATGCTCTAAAACTTAACAGGACTTCATCAGATTAAACAAAAAATGGATCTTTTTGTTTTATCCGAAGAAGCCCTGTTAATTTTTAAGAGGATGGAAATTAATTTATCATCTTAATGCGACGATTGTTGATTTTTTCATTTTGAAAAAAAAATTGCTCTGTAGATTTTATTTACATTGAGCTCTTGACTGGGACTATTTGGTTTTAATATTCAATATTTGAATGTTTAAATTGTCCTGCCTGGAATTGTTCCCAACTCCAGATTTACTGGATTTAATACCGTCTTATATATATATATATATAAATTTTTATCCAGGACTGATTTAACCAACGCTAACTCCCAATTTAAAATCCCTTTTAGAGTCGACATGTTGAATAATTAAAGACTGTTGGCGTCTAATAACCCCACGTGACACACAAAGCCATCTAGCTAAGAACAACATATACACATTCACTACCTGACGATTATCTGGTGGTTAAAAAGAATATATACCTCTTCTAACCTACCGACTTCCTTTTTAGATTTTGAAAAAGGACGCAAGTTAGAACAGTCAGGGGGAAAAAGTTCAGCAGTAGCAGAGACGCAGGCGTTGGGAACGTATGGTCGAAGGGTATTCAATTTTAACAAGCTTATCACATCATTGTAAGTAAAATTGGCGACCGTACTCGAGGGCGACCAGAAGGCTCCCTTTTCAATAGCTACTACACCGAGGCGTAGGGGAGGGTGCTACTTCTTTCCCTGGATTGCTCCACTTTACCCTTGATACGTACCTTATATTGCTGAGTGTTAAACAAGGAGGTATCAAGTACCATTTTTAAAGTCTTTGGTATGACACAACCTGGGAGTGAATCCAGGTTTCCCTGACCACTGGCGAACACTCTACCCGTAATCTGTAAAATCTGTAAAAATTCTACAATAATTATGTGTATATGTTGTATCGTCGAGGTGAATGATACAAGAGAAGAATGTGTGCTTAATATATTTATTTAACACCAGAATTGGTTTTGTCTTTAATTGGAATGATTTTGAGATGAGGTTTCTTAATCTGAGAATTATTTTTTTTTATTTATTGCGGACTAAAAAAAAAAAAAAAATTCTCCGATTAAGAATCCTCATCTCAAAATGATTCCAATTAAAGACAATTACAAATTCGGTACGGACTCGACTATTGAAGAACAGATAAGGAGAACAAATAATTGGATTTATAAGACCAAAAAATCCATCCTTGATCGCCCATGGCGCAGCAGATAGAGGCGTTGAGTCTCTACGGTTTCAGATGAGCATTGTCAGAAGATAGCGGTTTCAAATCCTACCCAAGCCGGCCAGAGGTTTACTTGGTCAAAAATGTGGTGCGATAGACAACAACTATGGAAGGCAGTAATTACTGGGGATACGGTTACAAGACTCAGCATTCCTATCCGAGGTCGCGGTACATCCCCTGAAGAAGGTCAGAGGTGAAATTTGGCCGAAACGTAGTGAAAGAAGAAACAACACAAAAACTACCAAGATGAGGACAAAAAGTCCGCTATAAATAAATAAAAAAATTCTCACCAGAACGAACGAGTGTGGCACAAGGCCTTTTTAGGTGGGTCCGTGCTCAGGACCGTAGCCTAGACACACCCGGTACTAACGGATATATTTAAAAAACACAGGACAATAAGTTACAAACAACTAACAAGAGAACTTAAAAGAAGTAGAGGAGGGTCAAAATGCTGTACAAAATGCTGTACAGCTTAACGAAGTAAAATCTATCTGAATATTAATCCACTTAATATGAACTGTTGAAGTCCTTAATTGTAGCCTATTTAAGGCTATGAGCCTGGCCATTTGGTAGTGCTGAAAGGGTACGAGCTCCTCTACAACAATATATTTGTATATATAAAGTGATTCTGGTTAAACACCAAATTTAGAAAAGTCAAAATTTTCCTCTTGAGGTCATCGAAACTCAGGTAGAAATAAAGACAGAAAACTAATCATTGTTTAAAAAAAGAAAAAAGAATATTCTGAAAAATTATAAATCAATTAAAAAGATGTAGTTCATAAAACATCGTTCAATTTTAACTAAAATTCAAGCTCGAAAGGAATTGTGAAGACAACAAAAGTCGAAATCATTCTTTCATTAAACAATTTCTTTCTACATAGGAAATGTAAAAGTTAACCGTAATATGCAAGATTGTAAATGTTTTGCGGAAAACACCATTTCCTTTTCTGGGAGGTAAAAAAAAAAATCATTCTTCAATTCTGAAGGCAAACGACTCTTTTTTTTTTTTTAACCTCACTCAAAATACATAAAGAGACATTAACTTCAGAGAATTGTCTTTTCGTTCCTGGGAAAGAAAAAAATGAAATATACCTTTTTCTTTGGCAAAATAACTGCCGCTTCAAGATACCTTACTGTGTTGCCGTTTGTTCCCGATCCAACAGTCTTAACATATTTTCCCCATCTCTCGACTTGGAGAAATCTTTCTCGTCTACCAAAGTTTATCGTCTGCCTTGAGACAAATTTTCCCCTCACATAATGTTCATTAGCGGATTGACTGTTCAAGGGACACAACTCCCTACCTTTTTTTTTAATTAAGGAAAAATGCCGTCATAATTTACCTTCTTTTCTTAGAAAAAATTCATAGACATGTTATTAATTCTAATTCTTTTTTTTAACAAGTTATAATATATATATATATATATATATATATATATATATGGAAGTAAATGATGGTAATGAATCCGACAATATGGAGAAAAACTGAAAAAAACAAGTCATTCACATTAAATTCTTCCCTTTCGACTACCTTGTTTTTCGATTTATCTCAGTCTCTCTTTATATATATATATATATATATATATATATATATATATATATATTTGAATCTCCATTTATTATACTATACATATACATATATATATATATAAACTGATAATTTTTGTTACATATAGATACATGAAAAATACATATTACTGGAAAAATAATACTACTCATATGTATTGTAGGAAACTTTTTTCCTCATACACGAAGCAACAAGTATAAATATTTAACGAGTAATTCCTACTTTAATCTGACTGCCTATATAGCTCATTACCCACGTTGGATTGAAATTGAAATTTATCTGAAATCACAGACCGCTGAAAGTTGTAGGACATTTGATTCAAATCAAGACTCGTCTCAACTTAATTGAGTAAAACAAATTTGTAAAAGCACCCTTAATTACTGTGATAGCTTTCATAATCTATTATTGAATTAAAAAAATCTTCAGTACCCCTTTCACCCAACAAAATATCTTGTAATAGACGAACTAGCGATGGCATAAAAAATTAACATGCAAACCTTTTCAAGTAGACAAAGGTCCATGCAGCTGTTTCTTGAATAAGACTACAAAAAATTGTTCTTTCTATTAATGTTTGCATCACCTTTACATAGCAAATTCATTGCTTGAAGTTGTTAATCATTTAAAGTTAGTAGAAAAAAGAAGGAAAAACGATTTATATTTAAAATTACATGCAATTTACAGTAAAATACTATTTAATTGGCAAGGGAGGTAACTAAAGGATATTAAGTAAGAGTTACTGCCCTTAATTAATCTCTGGCATTTGCAATAACTTAATGTGCTTCTTGTAATTGAGAAGACTCGAGTTTCCTCAGATAAAAATTCTTTTAATCATTGAGTTCCAAAGACATTTTGGCATTGGTCCAAACCACGGTAAAGCCATTTAAGCACTTTTCTATTTCTACCTGTTCTATACATAATGTAATTAATCGCAAGCGGTGTAACGGTTATCATCGTATGAAATGGACACGACGAACTGAGTTCAAACCCTGGAGGAAGCTGTTTACATTTCACATCACACTAATAGCCTAGTAAAATAAATGGATTCAACTAATCTCCTTTCAGCTTTGGGTTAATAGAAGGGGAGACTGAGGTCTTTTAACATGGTATGGCAACCTGGCTAGGAGAAGGAAAAATCTCAATCCATAACTGTTACACTTTGCTTATAAATTGATCATGTGTTGAATCCGGCTTGTAGGGAGGGATAGGGTAAGTTCCCGTAATCAATATATTTAATCATTTACAAAGGGTTCAATTGGTTGAAACGGTACCAGATTCAACAAGGAATGAGAAAAATGGATTCTTTGCCCAGTCAGCGGAAGGTGTAGAATACACCGACTGGTTCTCTGCAGACGAGTAAGACCCCCTACGAAACGAGTGCCCTGTATATGACGCTAAATCATCTAATAGTGGGGGTCCAGGAATGCTATTGCCCCCAAGTCCATTCTGGCCCTGGTGTAGTAGCATCTGATAGGGTTCTATCTATTCCTCAAATACAACTAAACTGTTTACTATGCTAAACTGAATTGTTTGAAATAGAACTGTTTGGGCAAAAACTATACTTATACTAAACTGAATTGTTTGGAATTTAATTCGGTGTCAAATAACCTGAAAAGTCTTGATACGCCGTACAAAAAAAAAAAAAAAAGAAAAAAAACAGCCAGCCAACCAACTAACCAACCAGCTAAAATAGATTCTCATCAAATGTCCACTAGAAAGATAAAAAAAGAAAAAAGCAGGCAAGGGGTATATGTGTATATATATGCTCCGTGGGTTGAGCACTCTGGCGAAGGAATTAACGGCCACCGCTCACGTAATGCAAAGCCCTTCTAATAAATTGAGCATTCCGGTATCTGGTAAGGCAAAATGTAAACAAACGAAAGCTACTACATAATGTCTTATGATTCCCGAGCTGACGTATGTCGCCAACTGGCTAAGCAGTAAGATATTAAGTGTAACATAAAATTCAGGGGGTTTCGATCACACCTTCAAGCGTCCTACGTATCTAGCCATACTGAAGAGTCATGATACAATGAAACAGTCAGTCTGTGGATGACAATATGTGTGTGTATATATATATATATATATATATAATCAGAGGAAAATAGACTTGTTTCGTTAAATTATATATATATATATATATATAAATTCATGGTAATCTTTCGTTGGGTGTCTATGGACATGGACATGTCAGTATTAGCTGACCAACTAGAGAGTTTGATGGCGCTAAATCTTGCCAATCGATGATATACTTTTCGTGAGAATGCTCGAACACACGAGTGAGACAATCACCTCATTCGGAAGGACAACTTTATCGCAACACCAGATTTAGCATCTTCCTACTATCATCTCTTCGGCCCAATGAAAGGGATTTTAAAAAGAAGAAATTATGTTTGTGACGAAGTAAAAACAGTAGTGATGAACTTTAATAACTAATATAACAATCTTACGCGTAAAATAATAAAATAAATAGCGTAGACACCTAATCAACGGTCAGTTTCTGGCCTATGCGATAATTAGATTCTGTCTTATATAAATTCCGAGAGTGTCTCTTCGAAAATAACATAACACCTATTACCTACATTGATCATTCAACAAACACACTCTCTCGTCGCCTTACCTAACACCTTTCCAACACAAGCGCCATAAAACAGCGTATAATGACAAAGCCTAACAAAGAAACTGACAAACTCAACTCGCCAGACATCAGAAAGATCTTAACAAAACAAAAATCATATATAAAAAATAACAATTAAAACGTTTTAGAAATCTTCGAAGCAATAACTACAATTTTTTTTAAAAATCTACTATAAATAAGATAGCAGTCACCACAATTAAATAACTAACCACCCATCCTAACAGAATGAGACAACCCCATCTATAATTTATAATAAAAAAACACTCCAAATAAATACAAATAAAACTCACAGCAACAAACGATCTAACACGGACCCCGAAGATGACCAGCGAAATGGTCGAAAGCGCTTGGGCAAGGTATAGGACTTTACACTCCTATAAATTATTTTGGGTGGTATGCCACTTGTTCCCACAAAGATGGCGGACGCTCAATATTCAGTCTCGGGAAACCATTGGCCAGGAGGACCACGTGACATGCTTAAAACTACGTCGGCGCGTAAATTCAAGTCCTGTGTTTTTTGAGCCACATACCAGACGCGTATTTTCTATAAATACGTCGTCTTCAACACCCTTGTTCTCTTTTACGAAATTTATTCGCAGCAGCAACACACTCCCTTCAGCTTGAATCAACAGGAGAGAAAAGCCACACCATGGATGGACCTCGCAGACATTCATATACGATGACTATGAGACGCTTTCCAGTCTCTGAGAAACTGCCCGTTTCTAATCATAAAAAAGGACATTTTAAACTTGTAATTCTTTTATAGCTTAGTTGTGTTACACACACACACACACACACACGAGCTCACACATATACACACACTATTATTTTGTTAGTAGAGTTAGTAATATTTTTTATGTATCAATGTAAGTTTTATTGTTGTAGAATATAAATTTGTTTTTTGTTCGTTGCCTTGTTTAAATGTTCATTTTGTCCGCGCCGTTTTACAACTTTTATTTGTTTCATATCTTTTACTCATTTTGTTGCATATCTTCCTTCATTTACTACTTTATCCATATGTTTATAATATGCCTATATCATGTCTATATTATGCCCTATTCCACCTTTATTCTAAACAAAACATTCAATATACTTAAACTCAACATCAAAATAGTCGGGGACCATAAATAAATAGCAAAAATTAATTCACTACCCCTACAAGGGTTCTTTCTTTACTAACTTGACCCAGACATAAGAAGACTTGAAGATTTTAAAAAAGAAACAATCCGCAGTATTCAACCAAACCTGTTTAGATAATGATCTGCTGCCTAAATATACAATATATATTTCTTTCTTTTTCTTCCATTTGACTCGAAATCTTTCTCGATAAACAAACCTAACATAAATTCTATACAATATTCCTAATAAGTCAAATGTCGTAATTTAAAACCACAAACGCTGATTCACCAATTAAACAGCCAACTTTTTCTTATTATACAAATTTTCCCCTAGGTTTTCGTATTTTGCATTTTTAAACACCCATCGTTGACTTAACAACACTAATATCACCCCTCACGGTCCTGATGATGGTTCAGTAGAACCGAAACGCTATAGTGTCGACTTCTCAATAAATCTCTCCTTCCTCTTGGATTACCTTGTTATCAATTTTTCTATATATACAGGGAACTGAATCAAAATTTGGAATATTCTAGAATAATGATAAATGAAACGGGAATAAAACAAGTTTAATTTTAATTTGAGAAAATAAAGAAGATAGACAAAATAGGGAATTTACTCAATATGGCAGTCATTTTTTTTTTTTCAATTAGTGTATCAACACGTCTTCAAACCAGTTTGCGTGCCTTGAAAATAAATTCTTCACACATTTTATTCCCTTTTCCTCGATAGCAGTCTTAAGTGAATAAATATTTGATGGGAAGTTACATTTGTTTTGTTTTCTAAGACGCTCCAAAATGTGTAATCAAGGGGTTAAGGTCTGGGCTTGATAGACGCCATAAAGAAACTCAAATTATTTCAGAAATGATTTTGGTTTGGTTTCGGCGTTAAGCAAATAATAGATTCTTTGATGTTTCTTTTCTTGCTCACTCATACTGGGCTGAGTTTTAAAGAAAAAAAGTGCTTGAATAATAGCGCTAATCATGAAAATTTAGATTTATTACGTTTAAAAAATGATGACTCGTCTGACTAAAAAAACGTTTTACTAATTATTCCATATTTTGCTTCCCCACCATACATATATATAAGTCTGAATAAAATAGATCTCTCTCATATATATATATATATATATATACACATACATACATATAAATATACACACACACATATATATATATACACACACACAAACATATAAATGTACTCACACACACACACACACACACTCAACGGTAGTATTTCATTGATGTTTCCAAGATGATTGACAGCTCAATTCTTCCAGGGGTTATGATTTGTTAATTTTTTACTCGAAAAAATCTTTAAGAAGAATAATTTGTAGCATTAAGCGTTTTTAAAACATGCTAAAAGCCAACCGTAGATTGATCACTGGGAAATTTTTATTTTCAAGATGGTACCAAGTACACGTTTTAAACATTTTATGAGCTCGTTTTAGTGCTTTCAAAACAGTCACCGATCTGATTTCTTTTTGCAAGAAAAGTACCCTTGTGTTCATTTTCTTTTTTTAAGTAGAGGAATTATATTGTGAATTGAATTACCACGACCAGAAAATCCAGCGAACACTTACGCACGACATACGGAAACACTGGGCAGCTGTTTCGAGCTTATTAAATCTCATCAGCAGTGTATGCCGTGATCTCCATCATCTACTTAAAAAAATAAAAGAAAATGTACGTCTATATCCTTTCTCTTGAGGTCAAAATAATTACGCGGATATGTATTTCCAATTCTCTTGGTGACCGTATCCTCAGTAAAGAGTACGGATATAACTTGCAAGACACATTGAGGTTAATTGGCCACGTAATTACCATGACTAGTTGATTTGGCGTCACTTGTGTGCGATATGGGTCGATGACACAGTGGTAGAGTTTCAGCTCTGCAATCTGAGGTCACTGGTGGTGGAGGTCACAGCATACACTGCTAATGAAACCTAATAAGGTTTAAACAGCGGTCCAGTGTTTCTGTATGTCGTGCGTAAGTGTTCGCCGGATTTTCTGGTCATGGTAATTTAATTCACAAGTACCCTTGTGTTTTGAGGAATAACCTCAAAAGACCCCAAGTTTCAGCCTATTGATTTTCCAATATAGCGTCCAAGATGGCCACTAAATTCCTTTAAATGCTATCTACTCCTTCACTAATAGTCCTACTTGAGCTTTCTTTGCAGATATGCTTTAAGATAAAAGTGATGGAAAATTTGACGCATAAACATCTAAACAATTAAACTAAATCCATATATTTAATTAAAACAGTTACGGTTAATTTTAAACAATTCATTGTAACGGTGGGGATTGCCTTCCACGTGTGACCTTGAGAGACATGTGATGACGGATCGGTGAGCACCAAACACTTGGATACGAAATAGTAAGTCCTGGCAGCAACACCCCACAAGACACCAACTGTACGGCCACCTACCCCCTATCACGAAAACTATTCAAGTTAGACGAGCCAGACATGCAGGACACTGCTGGAGAAGCAGGGACGAGCTCATAAGTGATGTACTCTTATGGACCCCCACACATGGCCTTGCAAAAGCAGGACGACCAGCACGAACATACATTCAGCAGCTATGTGAGGATACGGGATGTTGTCCTGAAGACCTACCTAGGGCGATGAACGATAGGGAGGAGTGGCGAGAGAGGGTCAGGGATATCCGTGCTACCAGCGCGATATGATGATGATGAATATATTTGACGAACAAAAAAGCTATCTTAAGTCTTTGATACGATTCTAACATCCATTAAAAACAATGGAATATGGTGAAATATTAAAAAGGAAATACGTCATCAGAATTCTAAATATTATATACCTGCACCTGTAGAATTGACTCAGATATTAGCATTTCGCCACCTCTTTTGTAGCATATCAACCTTTAAAAAAAACAACTTTTAAATGACCTTGAAAATCTTTTCTTAAAAAAAAACATTTCTTTAAAAGATGACCTCAAACCAAAACTAGTTGTAAATGATTTAAAAATTCAAAAGTAAGCAACGACAAAGAAATCTTTATATTCTCAAAAAAGAAATATTAATCAATGAATGGTTGGTTGGTTGTTTTGTTTTATGGCGTATCAACCCTTTTCAGGTCATTTAACGCCGAATTAAATCATTTGGCTAAAAGTTCTCCACAATTCAGTTTAGGATAAGTACAGTCATTTACGCACAGATAAGTACAGTCATTTACGCACAGTTTACCATAAATACACAGTTCGGTTATGTTTAACCCATAGATAGGACCCTATCAGGTGCTATTACTCAGGGCCAGAGTCGACCTGAGGGCGATGGCAATGAAGGCGTACTCTGCATTCCCCAAAGCTCCAGCATCACTGGAACCTCACCATCAGATTGTTTTCTGTCATATCTCGGACACTCGTTGCGGAAGTCTTACCTCCCAGCAGATATGCAGTCAGTGTATTCTGCAGTCCCAGCTGACTGGGTCATAATGAACAAATGGTTACGCTATGTTACTAGTCGCTTTTCTTATAGTATTTAAACATTTTTTAAAAAGTATCTTAATATTTTTTTCTCAAAAAAGTGCTTTTACTGACGATGAATTAAGGTCAAAACTAGTTTGGAACGATAATAAAGCGAAATAATTATTCCTATTTCTTTTACTGCTCTTCTTAATCTGAGATATATATATATATTTGTGTGTGTGTATATATATATATATATATATATACACATATAGGGTGACTAAAAAAAAATACAGAACCCATAAACTTTTTTTATTACTTTTACAAAAATAAAGTAAAATAATTCTAATTTTGTACACCCGAACTTCTGGAAATGTTGGTGAATACTATAGTTCCAATTTTTCATGCACAGAATCTACATCATATCCTGAAAAAAAGAAAAAGCTAGAATTATATTTATGAATTTCAGTCATAAATATATGGGTTCCGTTTTCTTTTGGGTCACCCTATATATATGATCGGCCATTAGCATAATAGTGTGTTTGCCAATGAACCGGGAGATCCGGGTTCAATCCAAGGTCAAATCATATCAAGACTCAAAAATCGTACTTGATGCCTCCTTAACATTTTTTTTTCATCATACAACGTGTAAAAGCACGTGCGATAACCTCTCCTCATCAGCCGCCAACCAGGGGTGATAACACAATTACTTACCACTCAGCATTATAAAGTACGGATGAAGGGTAAAATAAAGGAGTGGCGTTTTTCCCTACACATTCGGGTCGCCCTCGACTACAGCCACCAATTTTACTTTTTAAAAAAAGTTAAAATGCTAATAATTAGTGCATAAAAAGTGTTTGAGGATACTATAACCGAGTTGTTCTAAAAACCTAAAATATCTGAATTATTAGCTCTGGAAATCAGTTATTTAAAGTATATATATATATATATATATATATATATATATATATATATTCAATTACATTTTTCATTTGTAATATAAAATACACAGCTGGTTGCAGAAATGCCGCAAGAGACTAAAAGGATAAGACCAGATATTTCTCTTTGAATTTCCAGTCATCAAAAATCTAAGGGCCGTCGCAATAAATATCATGAATGTTGTCAGAGACCCTGAGGGTAGAATGCATTCTCTGGTGGTCGAGTTACTCATCGAGTCTTTCAAATTCCGGATAAAAGATTGGAATGACGGTTTTGCTTGGAGGATAACCAGTTCCTAATTGCTTTCGACTTGATTTCCATTTCCGAAAAGGAAGCAAATTCTACCGTCACAAATGATAGAGACGATTCCTTCGAGGACTGTTTTTCCTCCATAATTGCTTTGACAGAAATGACAATTGTATAAAAGGAATATTTTCATTATTTAACCAGTAGGATTATGCTGAAAGCGACACACAAGACGATTAATGCAATTGTGTAGTCCCACAGATTATTGTACAATATACACGTAAAACAATGGAATTTGCTGAAATACTCGAAAAGAAAACCTGTCGTCAGAATTTTAAACATATCCTAAATTCTTAACCTAAAGACGTGACTGAGATACTTACATCTCCTTTCATAGGTAAGTAATTCAATAATTGAATTCCTTGTATCTTTTGTATTTTGTGTGGAAGTCAATAGGAGGCACTTCGGAGCACGTGGAACAGCTTGTGGTGCAATTGGTTAACGTCCGAAAAAAATGGACACTGCGATCCAAGTTCAAATCCTGGAAGAGGCTATTCGGATTTCACATGACACTAATACCATTGGGAAAAGTATGTTTTCAAGAATCCACTCTCCAGCTATGGTTAAACAGAGCAGACTGGTATTTTTAACCTTGCTACGTCAGCCGGTCTAGAAGAACCACTCTGAACGCTAACATGTTAAAATCTCATAAAAGAATTAACTACGTAGCATCCTACCCGTGGTTTATAAAGCTGGTAAATACACACATCTCCTTTCATAGGGCGTCTCAGGTGGTGTAATGACTAGCAAGATAGACTAGCTCGAATCACATGGGGTATCCGATTCATATGGCCTTGTACCACATATAAGCAAAAAGCTAAGTAAATTACTACATCTTTCATGAGTAAGCAATTCTGTAAGTGAATTTCGTCTTTTTTTTTTTTACAAATGGGGAACAAGCAGGAAGCATATTGTATGTAGCGTAGTCACCGACGTCTGTTACCTTGTTTGTGCTTTCTGGAACACGACTCTTCTCCTATCTTTGATCAGTTCTTCGTTTTTATAAACGTTTGTCTCCTCGTACCCCAGTCATCAAAAGAGAAAAAGAGGCCAAGTTACCAAATCTGCGATACGTATAAATTGGTGTTCATACTTCTACTCTCACCTCGTGTTGATAACAGATGGTGACCTCGGCAAAACCGGTCTGGAGTGCTTGATCAAGCATATTTTGCAACACCAAGTCTACTGGAAGAGACGTTGAACTGGCCAGATCAGAACCCGGTACCATTTGTTTACAATGCTACATGTAGCATGTTGAGGTGATTGTAGCTTAAAGGTTATTATCAGAGAAAATAGACTCGACGAACCATATTCAAATCCTGAACGAGATTGTTTGCATTTCACTTGTGGTAATGACCTTGGGAAACCCATGAATCTACTCTTTCTCTCCCACCATATTGGTAAATATTGATGCAGAGATACTATACTTTAATCATATTAGAAAGAATGATAAAGATAAAATAAAAAAATGCATAAAATGTTGCGCTGTTCCCTATTGTTGACATTGTCCCGAATGAATCAGCACTTCCGAAGGATCAGAGTCTAGTATCTGTGCGAAGTTATTGGGTCCTTGATATAGGGTCTTTTACTTTTTAGATGCGTCAAAAAAATGTTTTAAAAAGAAATGTAGGTAAGTTGGAAATAATAAAAGTACCCCGATAAATGCGTTAAGTTTTTAAAAAAAAAACTGATTTATTTTTCATTTCAGTAGTCATAAAAACCTGTTCTCAAATGGCTAAGAGCAGGCATTCAGCTATATGCTTTTATACTGTTGGATGATGGGCAAATAAATAAGTAAGAAAATTTATGTTATATACCATAATGACTGAAGAACCATAACACTTAATAAGCTGGATCTGACTCAGACCCTCACTGACTCCAGCAGAGAAGCAGTCATCTGCATATATTATTTCATAACATCTACAGCTTTCAGTAGATCACGTGATTGCTTCCGCTTATTTACACAGGTGTGTCTCTGATTGACGGCTCAGTCAAGAGTCAATATGCAACATTTACAGACGTTGCTCGAGTACTTAGAAGCAGACAAGTGATGAGAGATAGGATCTCAGAATCAAGAAGGATCCAGAAAAAGACATTCGTCCTACGAGTCATAGAAGTAATTGTCGTTAATTCCAGTTTTAAATAATAACCTCTCTAAACTTCACACACCACTTGAGTTTGGTAACCTCGGTAAGTCCTGGTAAATTGCGGTTTTCAGTCCAAGCTCGTAGGTCAAGCATTATATGTTATACTTATCCTACTGGATGAGATGTTGAATTTGTCTCTCTTCTGACTTTTAAAAATATATACATTTCTGTACTGCTCGTTTTCAATCAAACTCAAGTTAACCATCATAAGCTTGACAAATTGTCTTAAGTTCGTATGACTCTTTTTGAGAGGCCCTAGGATTTATGGTGGATACTGCTTGTTATGGAGAGCACAAATTCTCCATATGTAACCTAAAGGAACGCCTCATAGAAAATTGAAAAAAAAACCCCAGAAAATATCTAAAAGGCCACGCAAAAGCACTTGCTGTTATTAAAAATGACTTGGGGAAAAAAACCGGGTTCCAAACTTCTATGCACTGGTGTGGGACCACTAGAAATGGATATGTTTCCTTTCCCGACACGACAGGTGAAAGTCAGGGTACGATCCATTTTGGAAAGTCAGAATTAAAGCGACCGGCGTAAAGGGAAGTCAGGCATAAGTTTTATCCCAAAAAGTGCCTTGCTCTTTTTATAGAACATATTAACCAGTCTTTCTCTCTCTTATCGGATAACTCACAGTAGTAAGCCAGCTATAAACCTGAAAGAAAAATAGGAATTTTGCTATATCAACTATTTCGTTCTTCGATAAGTGGCTGAATGACAACATGGCATACCTGTCCTTGCAAGATATTTATACCTATGTCTACGCTAAACATACTTGTTCAAACAGAAAATTCTTACAGACAAACAAAAATTTAATGTCATAATATTCATTATATAGACAGACATCAGAATACTATTCAATGAGATGGGAATTATTCTAATTCCTTGTTATTTCCTGACATTTGACGGTGGTTTTTTAAAATCTATTTTAACGTTATTCTCCCAATGTATTTATTTTTGATTCGTGATTTCCTTTAATTTGGTTACTGAATAAAGATCAAGACTGAATTTATATTCGAGTGGTTCAATTAGCGAGTATCAGCGACACTTGACCTACATTCTGAGTCAACATTTAACTGATTCTCCATTCTTAAGATCGTTTGATCAATTGATCAACAACTGGAAAGAACAATCAGCCATTTAAAGAGAAATTTTAAATATTCAAATTTTATACATTTTCTGTTCTGATCGATTTGCACTCCGCATGAACTGTTCGTTTTAATTATATTAATTGACACAATATTTGTTTCTTTTATTTCATATCTGAAAAAAATAATTTGCCGAATTTAAATTACAAGACTAGCTTTTCCATGAGATCCGATATTCGTTAATCAAAATGTGAAGATTTTGATTGATTTGGTTTATTTCCTTGACGGCATATCGACTTTTCATGGGTCATTTAATTGTAAATTTTTATTCATTTCTAAATGTTTGATTTTTATTCTAACTATAATAACTGCCAATGTTCAATTGCAGTTATTATTTTAAATTGTATTTTTTTAAATTTGTCTTGATAAGATCATTTATTATTTGTTGTATTATAACGAAACCCGCTGTTTACATATCTTCTGAGTCCCTCTAGTACAGCTTCGCTGTTTTCTAGACGTCTGCCACTCAGTTCGGATCTATGATTGTTCTGATATCTTGAACTTTTCTGATGGCTTATGATCAGACGAGTTATACAGTCGATTGCTCAAGTCGGTAATCGTTTTGTAATGTATTTTTTGAAAACGAAGAAAGTCAGTTTTTATTCTTTAAAAGAATTTGACGTGACAACCTGTAAGGAATAAGTGTTTCGTATTCACACCTGAAGAAATTTAAAACACCTGTCTAGATAGATATATAGTATATATATTTATTACAGGTGGCCAAAATAATCGAATAAATATATGAAATGATGACGATTCAGAGACTGCTAAAGTTTGTTTCCTGTCAGTGTTTTAAGCGTGTGCAGGTGTGTGGTCGACAAGGGAATACAGATTTGTTCTTCTCAGCAGTTTTGGTCAAACTCTACTCACCCGCAAGAATGACTTTCTTATATTTCGTCTCGCCCAATCCACACCCATAATGCAATGATTCAAAGATTTAACCCCAAATGTTAATTGTTCTGTTCAGGTTTAAAAGTCATTTCCGCTTTTCGACAGAAACAAAATGGGTAGAGAGACCTGGTTTCAATCCCAGGTCGCGTCATACCAAAGACTTTAAAAATGGTACTTGATACCTCCTTGATTAACACTCATCAATATAAGGTACAGATCAAGAGTAAAGTGGAGGAATTCGGGGAAAGGAGTTGCGTCCTCCCTACACTTCGGTGTTGTAGCTATTAATAAGGGAGCCCTCTGGTCGCCCTCGACTACGGTCGCCAACTTTACTTACTTTTATATAGTCACTATTTATATTTTTTTCTAACTAAGCATTTAAATTTTAACTTTTTCCCAGACAATTCAAAATCACACAGCTGATTATTATGCAATTTCTCAAAAGCATTCGGAAATCCTGAATTTTCGTTACTGTTTGATGTCAAGTATTCATATCAAATACTGAAGACAGTACTAAGAATATGCTAACACAAAGAATTAGTAATATTTAAAATATGAAGTGTCCTGGATATAACACTAACCTACATCTGAAGGTCACTCTCCTCGTAGATACGAGGTACCTTCAATAAGTTTCCAGACTTTTTTGTACTGGCATTTAAAAATTGTCGTAGACTCTTCAAAACTGACTATGTTATTGCTATCCATCTTATGAGATGACTGACCAATTTTTATGATTTCAGGTTTAAATGAACAGCTACAGCAGCAACTGAAATACACCCTACTAAAGTCTAATTATCACAGCTGGTGAATTTTAAAAATGGAATCTGGACGTGAGGACACTTCAGAAGAACGATATGCAATAAAATTCTGTTTTAAACTTGGAAAAAAAGGATGCCACAGAAACGTGTGGAATGCTTAATACTGTATTTGGACCATCTTTCATGAATCGAGCATCAGTTTTTGTGTGGCATAAGAGATTCAAGGAAGGCAGGGAGTCTGTGTAGGATAATTAGAGGTGTGGGAGGAGTAAAGAAGTCAGAACACCAGAGTTGATTGGCCAAATAAAAAATTTCTTGGATAACGACCGTCGTGTGTCTATAGAGACAATAAGAGCACAGTTTGATGTCAGTATGGGAACTGCAAACACAATTATTCGCGAGGAACTGAAGATGCGGAAGATTTGCGTGAAGTTTGTCCCAAGGGTGCTCAGAGAAGATCAGAAAAAAAGACGTTGTCATGACACCAGGGGGATGGTCGAGCTGATCAAATCAGATCACGCAGTTCTTGATGCTCTGGTGACCTGCGATGAAAGCTGGATCTACTGCTATGACCCAGAGACCAAGAGACAGAATTCCCAGTGGAAGCATACTGGCTCTCCCAGACCGAAGAAGGCCAGACGGAGCAAATCCACCCACAAACATTTGATTATCCTTTTTTTTTTTCACAGCACCGGCATGATCTACATGCACTGGGTTCCCACTGGACAGACAGTCAACAAGGAATACTATGTTGAGGTTTTAAGGAGTTCAGGAAGAGATTCCGTCGGAAGAGGTCAGCACTCTTCAAATCGGGTCAGTAGCATTTCCACCAGGACAATGCACCAGTCCACAACTCCATCCACGTCGCAGACTATTTGACCAAGATGGGCATCAAGACAGTGCCTCAGCATCTCTATAGTCTTGACCTTGCTCCCTGTGATTTTTGGTTATTTCCTAAGCTCAAAGAAAAACTTAGAGGCTGTCGTTATGAGACAATTGAGGAGATGAAAGAGGCTGTGACGAAGGTCATTGACATGCTCACACAAGAGGACTTCCATAGGGCCTTCTAGAAGTTGTTGGAACGGTACAACAAGTGCATTGCAAGCTGAGGAGATTACTTCGAACGGGACTAGAGTTTCCTGTGTGTAATATCTATAAAAGTGCCCATACGTAAAAAGTCTGGAAACTTATTGAAGGCACCTCGTATATGCTCTTATAAGCATTGTGTTTGTTTTTATGGCATATCAACTATTGTTGGTTATTTAATTCTAAATACTGCTTTTACATATACATCAAATATATGATTTGTAACCATTTTGTTGAGAAATACATTTAAAAAGAACCAATTGTTCTATTTCCAACAATTCAATTTAGCAAAACTCAAGAAAGTTAAATGTTTCCAAACATTGCTAAATATCACAAACAGTTCATTTAAACATCAGCCATTTGTTTACACACAGTTAAATGACCAACCAGTTCTATTTCTAACGATTCAATTTAGCATTTTTGTTGTTGTTAGTCTTTTGTTGGAACTCAGGTTAAATGTCAAACAGTTCTATTTGACCCATAGATAGGACCCTACCAGGTACTTCAGACCCAAGTGGAACTGGGAGGAATGGCACAGAAGGAGTACTACACATTTCCCAAAGCACCAAGACAGGACCCTCACCATCAGATTGTATAGTGTCATATCTGGACACTTCTTGGAGGGTCTTATTCCTATAAAGAGATGCATACGGATTATTCTACTTGACGACTGGAGCATAAACGTAGGGCGTATATATATATATATATATATATATATATGCTAGTACATTCGAACATATCTGAATGGGCATAGATTGAATTTATATACGTGGATAAGCGTATATATTATTATTGAAAGAATAGCTAAACAATTTATGTCGTTCGGCAGATTTTAATAGATAATAAAATGAAAAGATTTTTGATGAGGATGAAAGGGATAGTCTTTAATGTCCATTATGAATTCAGAGGTTAGATGACTAGTTGGAAAGGTAGTTTAGCTGGGGGTTTTGGCATATCAACCCTTGTAGGTTATTTAATTCCAAATCCTCTTTAAACATATATATTAAATACATATGATTTGGTTTTGTTGGGTATTATGGCATATCAACCATTGTAAGTTATTTTATGTCAAATCCTATTCATACATATATATCAAATCATTTCGATTTGGTTTTGTTGGGTATTATGGCATATCAGCCATTGTAGGTTATTTAATGCCCAATCCTATTTATACATATATATCAAATACATATGATTTGATTTTGGCTGGGTTTTATGGCATATTAACCATTGTAGGTTATTTAATGCCCTATCTTATTTATACATATATATCAAATACATATGATTTGGTTTGGCTGGGTTTTATGGCATATTAACCATTGTAGGTTATTTAATATCAAATCCTCGTAATGCACATGTGATGAATATATATGTAATTTCCAAACACATTTTATAGATAACATTCTAAAACGAGCCTGAGCTCTTTTTTTGGCAAAAAAGTTAAATGGTCCAGTAGTTTCATTGTTAACAATTCAATTTAACATGTCATTTGTTTGTACATTGTTTAAATATCAAACAGTTCGATGGGACCCATAGAACATTTTCCGACATTTTATCATACATGTGTGTTTGATAATATTGCATGTATTTTTGTAGTCTATCCACTGCTATATTTACATTTTCCCGCTTTTTTCACTTCTTTTAGAATATGTTGGTCTATATGTAACTATAAGATACTACCGCTCAGAGTTGTTATTGGAGCAAAGGCAATAAAGGGTTACTCCACATTCCCCAAACTTCTAGGATTGAAGCCTTACCATCTGATGGTTTATTGTCATACCCAAGACTTTAGTTGTTGGGGGTGGGCCTTACTCGTCTGCAGAAATGCAGTTGGGGATATTACAGCGCAAGCCGATTGGGCTTATATTCCTATACGTGTGTATGGTGGTTGGACAAATTTTATGCCATATCAAACTCGTCTTTTATTAGATGCCGAATTCTCTTTATAAAAATATCAAATACACTGATTTTTAAACAAGTAGTTTTTAGATCACATTTTTACCGGGCCACAGTTTATTTATCCGCACACAGTTAAATAGTTCCAAGTATTACTCCGTATCGCTAACAATTCAACTAAACATCAGTCATTTGTTTACACACAGTTGAATGACCATATAGTAACATATCAAGCCAAGTATCGCTAAAAATTCAACTAAACATCAGTCATTTGTTTGCACACAGTTGAATGACCATATAGTAACATATCAAGCCAAGTATCGCTAAAAATTCAACTAAACATCAGTCATTTGTTTGCACACAGTTGAATGACCATATAGTAACATATCAAGCCAAGTATCGCTAAAAATTCAACTAAACATCAGTCATTTGTTTGCACACAGTTGAATGACCATATAGTAACATATCAAGCCAAGTATCGCTAAAAATTCAACTAAACATCAGTCATTTGTTTGCACACAGTTGAATGACCATATAGTAACATATCAAGCCAAGTATCGCTAAACATTCAACTAAACATCAGTCATTTGTTTGCACACAGCTGAATGACCATATAGTAACATATCAAGCCAAGTATCGCTAAAAATTCAACTAAACATCAGTCATTTGTTTGCACACAGTTGAATAACCATATAGTAGCATAGCAAGCCTATTTGGTTCTTTAATGCCAAATCCTGTTTATTCATATATATTAAATATATATGATTAGTTAACAGATATATAATCTCACTCCAACTTGTTATTCATTAATACGCATGTGAGTACTGACTCATTACTACTGAGCCTTCCATTGAATTCCAACTGTTGACTATTTCGAGTTATTCAATTTAAAACTATCCATTTTTTTTGCACTCAGTTTAAATGTCAAACAATTCTACTTGACCCATAGGACCCAATGAAGTTCTACCACTGCGGATCAGAGTGGACCTGGGAGCAATGGCAATGAAGAGTTACTCCATATTTTTGAAATCCCCAAGGAGCCTCGTCATCAAATGGGTCAATGTTATTTCTCGGTTACTCGTTGGTGGGGGAGTCTTACTTCTCTGCTGAGATTTAGTCAATGTATTCTACAGCCCAAGCTGACTAGGGCTTCGAAAGATGGGTTGTGGCTCAAGGATGGGCCTTTCTATATTGACTTCGGTAAGACCCAGTCCGGATTGCTAGATCAAGTATATATTGTTACATTTAATTTACTGAACTTTTTCAACTCGTCTTTTTTCCCGGGTGTTGGCTTACAAATCTTTTAATGAATACACTCGTTTTTTTTTAGTTTTTTTTTTTACCGGGAATTGTATCATGCTATGAACAAGAAGGATTATCTAATTTCTTAATGCTATTAAACATAAATTTTTTTTCCTAATTCACTCCTAAAACTTTTTATAGCTTTAACCTTTTGGTATTCAAGAGACTTTGACAGTTCTAGAGTTAATCTGCAACGAAAGAAGACATTTTAAATTTTGATCCAAATCTCCTTACGGCCAAGTGGCGATGTCAGACTTCATCCTCAACAGATCTGTGTTTCCTATGCATTTCTTGGCACGCGGCGATCCGCTGAACAAAATATGCATGGTGACGTCATTTCCTGCTCCGAACGGACACCCGACGAAATGACTTTCCTGTCGGCCGGTTTTGCGTCATCAGGATGCATAATTCTCACAGGCAGTAGGCTACATTTGCATCGACATTACGTTGTCTAATCTCAATAGTCTCCAGGGTCTTCAGCGATATCTTCGTTTTTGCATTCGATTTGCTTCGATAATACATTGCTGATCGATTACATTGAAAAGGAAGAAGAAATTGTGCATTTTAGAAATTCCTGGTGCAAATTGCATAAATATATCGGTGAATACTTACATTGGGCAATTTAGCTCCACCTGACTAACTTCAGAATACTTTATGCTAAAAGGAAAGTTTTTATGGCGTAGTGGCTAACGTGCTGAACTGTGACATCGTAGTGAACGAGTTCGAACTCCAGTTGCGTTATTACGATCTCTTTCGGTCTAATACCCTTGGGAAAGGTATGAAAGAGATGTCTTTGGCATTAAACATCCAACGAAGTTTGATGTGCCATAAAAAAACGAACCAAACCTTAAAGCTAACTGCAAATATGTTCTTATTCTTTTCCTTACTGACATTCAGAATTATTATTCGTGGGGGTGTTATGATTAATGAGCTAGGTAAGCAGACTATGAGTTTGTTTCTCCTTGGGCACCATATAAATTCAGTCTTTTACCTTACTAATAAGCTATGTTCTATGTTCCGTGGAATAGATTGCATATTATAAAGAAACTAGCGAAACAAAACACCCTTTACATATAGACCAACATATTCTAAAGGAGGTGAAAAAGCGGGAAAATGTAAATATCGCAGGAGATAGACTACAAAAAGACACGCAATATTATCAAACACTCAAGGATGATAAAATATCCGAAAATGTTCCGCATATCAGAGCATGTCGTAAATTTCATGACAAAAGCTATGAAAGGCTGGAGAGAGGAATTACTAGTTTGAGGGAAAAGATCAAGTAAAGGTAAATCCCAAAGAGGCATCTTCCAGGAAGACTCATTACGCCTCTATTTCTTCTTACAGCAAACAATGCAACTAAATCCCATTCAGAATAACTACAAAAGAGGCTACAAGTTCCAAGAATACGTAAAACAGCCCATGTACAGAGATTATATCAAGATCTTTGTAAAGAGAAGTAAAAACCTAATTTAACCAAATAGAATCTACAACTGAGATATAGAAATGGCATTGAAAAATATTGTGATGCTGACAAAAAAAAAAAAAGACACGGGGAACGCAAAAAGGTTGATAGAAAAGCATATATATTCAAGTAACAGAAACAAGATACAAGTGTACCTGGTTAAATAGTAGTTAGTTGATAGGAAGCTGAGAGTCCAGTGGGGTAGTGACTATCTGTGCTCTACACAGATGGTATCAAATGTGATTCTGTCACACTGACTCGGTTAACTTCCTTGTTTTTACAATGAAGGCCTTGAAGTTTTGCTGAGGAGGGGAAGGGAGCGGTCATGCATTTTCTATAAATTCTAAGGGAACCTAGCTAGCCACATTCGCCGACCCATTCAACAGTACAATACATAAACAGTAATCCATCACCATGCGCGCTGCAATCACCAAAATGCCACATTTGCTCTGTGGAAAGACCTACTTAAAACCCCGAATAAAATGAGTGATTTCATTTTCAATTGATGATTTATTTACAAAAAATGTTGAATGATGAGGATGGGAGAAAAACCCCGAAATACAAAAACGAACGCGAAAACCAAGGAAAAATTACCCGTTTGGTCGCCCTCCCATTGATTCGGTTAACTTCGTCGAACGCTCTCGTTAACGTGTATTTATGGAGGAGGGCTAGTCCATTATGTAGGGAGTACAACAAAAAAATCACCACGCTTTAAATGAAAGGAAAGAAAAACTGGAAAGAAAAACGGAAGAAATAAAAGAAATCAATGAGGAAAGTTGTCTAAATTTCTGAGACGAAGCTTGATGATTTTTATCATGAAAGGTTTTCGGACTATTGTCTTCGGCTTTATTGTTATTTCCACAACATTTCAGCCGATATGTCCTCTGGCTTTCTTCAGGTGTTTGTCGAACTCGGGAACCAACACGGATCTTCGAACTATGTCCTTTATTGAATCCACAGGGATCGCCTGTTCTAATTTCGTTAGCCATAACCAGGTACAAGTGTTAAATATTCCTGTATTGTTACTTACCTGCTGTCAGGATTGAACCTGTAACCGCCAGATGATTGCCCCCTTAGAAACTTAGGGAACCTACACTTATAACCATTACGCTATGTGTCCTGCTAGACAATTCAGAGTGAATTTTTGTGACTTTTAAACTTAATGCTCTTACTTGACTAGAATTACTACTATTATGTATGATTTTTTTTTAAAACGAAAATTGCGAATACATATTGGACTTGGTAGCAAACTAAGTACTTCGAGCTGAACTCTTTATTGATCCCACGAGGTCAGATTGTTCAGATTCTGTTAACCATGAGTAAGTTGGCGACCTTAGTCAAGGGTGACCGAAAGGTTGGTCGGGTTTTATGACATATCAACCTTTGTAGGTTATTTAACGCCAAATCCATTTTTATGTAAATAATCAGTTCTATTTCAAACAATTCAGTTTAGCATGAGTACTCAGTTTAATTGTCAAAAACATTTCTATTTCAAGCTATTCAGTTTATTCCAACAGTTCTAATTCAGTTTAGTATTAATACAGATTAAATTTACACACGGTTAAATATCAAAACAGTTCTATATGAAACTAATCAGTTTAGTGTAAGAACAGTTTCCATGTCAAAAAACAGTTCCGTTTCAAATAATTCAGTTTAGCATAAGCCCGCAGTTTAAATGTAAGTACGGTCTAGCAAAGACATACATGTATTAGGTCTGTGTGGAAACTTAATGTAGAAGTCCTGCTTAGAAAGATCGATGATAGAAGCAGATTGTGAGAAAGCAAAGGAACTTCGAGTTATCAGAACAATTTAAAGATGTTTTATATTTGTCGGAACTGATTCTTCGTCGCCACTTTTCAACTGTTCCTTGAGAGAGGTAATTTTTAGCCGATTCTTAAAATCACTTCATTCTTGTACAATGTAGAATAGTGAGTATGGGATGCTAAACAATACCTTATTTACCAACCCCTCCGCTCAGGCAGGATATGACTCAAGGTCAATTTTTAAGAAGAGTTTAACAGGTTCGAATTCAGAGTTTTCCTTCTCCTAGACTAGTTGCCTCACCAACGCTGAAGAACCTCGTCTGCCCTACTATTTACCCATAGCTGGAAGGAGAATAATTGGATTCATGCATTTCCCAAGGGAATTAATGCTAAACAATACTAAACTCACAATGGTACATTTCACATCTATTTTGCATACGTCTCTCGTCTCTCGACAATCGTCAAACCTCTGACTGCCCCTTTTTTTATATCTACCACTTCTAATCACGTGAACTCTAGTAGCACGATCCATTTCAACACTTGTGTTTGTTGGCTAGAGATTCGTATTTGAACCAAGAGTCGGTATCAGTACATTCTTCTACATAACAAGATGATTATTATTTAGTTATCACGCACAAGATCCTAATTAACCTATTCAGTTGATAGGTGAATTAGAGAAGAACGGGATATGAAAGCAGCCAAACGCGTATGTGCCAGACTAAGTAGAGTCAAAGACTTACAATCAGATATGCTGTATACTGCTGGAAACGTAAGGACGAACCCGTAATTGACGTTTTTCTATAAACCTCAAAACATGGACACACCAATGTTGGTCGTCTTGCAAAGACTAGCAATGACATACATACATTAGTATTGTGTGGACACTTGATGCAGTGTAGTAGACTTGCTTAGAGTGATGGACGATAGAAGCAGATTGTGTGAGAGCAAAGGAATTTCGAGCTATCAGAACAATTTAAAGATGTTTTATAATTGTCGGAACTGATTCCTCAGCGCCACTTTTCTAATGTTCCATGAATGGGGTAATTTTTATCCGATTTTTAAAATCACTTCATTCTTGTACAATGCAGAATAGTGAGTATGGGATGCTAAACAATGCTAATTCGCAATGGTACATTTCACACCTATTTTGCATACGTCTCTAGTCTCTCTACAATCGTCAGACTTCTGACTGCCCAATTTTTATATCCACCACTTCTAATCACGTGAACTCTAGTAGCACGATCCATTTCAACACTTGTGTTTGTTGGCTAGAGATTCGTATTTGAACCAACAGTCGGTATCAGTACATTCTTCTACATAACAAGATGATTATTATTTAGTTATCACGCAGAAGATCCTAATTAACCTATTCAGTTGATAGGTGAATTAGAGAAGAACGGGATATGAAAGCAGCCAAACGCGTATGTGCCAGACTAAGTAGAGTTAAAGACTTACAATCAGATTTTTTTTTACAGACGCATCACATGTGGTTGTTTAAAAAAAAAAGGAAGATTACCAGACTATTGTCAGTCAGTTTGATTCAAGATAGATGCCTCATACTCTTTGCTCAAACAAATTAAGCTTAGCAAATTATTGAGCGTGCTGTCAAGTTAAGCTACAAAGAACCTGGGTTTTAATTAGATGTGTGACCACTTACGAGAAGCAGCAACCATAGGCAAACTTATTTCTTTGAGATGGAATAACCAAACCTTAGTACATAACAAGTGGAAATCAAAGCGTCGGCTTACACCATATCACTGAAGTTAAGCTACGATGGAACTGGTCAGTCCTTTGATAGGTTACCACGTCGTGACAGCAGGTCCTGTAAGAATCATGATAGTTAGTTTTTTGGGTTTTATGGCATATCAACTTTTGTAGGTTATTTAATACCAAATCTCTGACTCTCTTTTCAATAGCTACTACATCGAGGTATAGGAGAGGGCGCTACTCCATTCTATGGATTCCTC